>JAQMYL010000003.1:17648661-17709217 GCA_030014365.1 Clarias pachynema | reverse complement strand
TCCAAAGAGCCCTGAGACACAATACCATCCATGAGTTTAATTTAAAAACTAAACATTTAATGTTTATGACACTTACAGTACATCCAATTTGCATAATAATTTGGAACGCGGTGTAGAGGCGTTATGAAGTCTTTACAGAGCATAAGTAGCAGACACTCTGATCTCAATATCAACTATTCAAAGAAGATTAATGCATTTTTTGGACGCCTTCAGCATTCTTTTACAATGTAGAAAGAAATGAAAATCAGGAACGATCATAGAGTTAGAAAGTGACCCCAAACTTTTGAATGGTAGTGTAGGTGCTTTGTCATTGTTTAAGCCATCTTAAACAAAATGTTCTGTTGCTTTCCCAAACGACACACAGATATATTTCCAAATATATTTTGTAAAATGCATAATTATGTAATCATATTGAATAAAAAATAAATTTGACTCAATAGGAAATTATTGTTGGGTGACTTTTCATTAGTTTTTTTTTTTTTAAGAGCAGTCATTATAAAGTCACCCAGTGATACCTTGGCCACATAAAAACTATGATTCAAGTTTAAAGCATAAAACTGTTTGTTTCTCAGCTGAATGTGGTAATTATTGTCATAAACATGGAGGAATCTGCTAATGCTAATTGAAACACAAATACTGACAATTGATTGTCATTGAAATAAGAAGAAAACTTACAATGTGTTTTGGTAAGAAAGGAAGACAGCCAGATAGAGTTATGAGATGTGTCCGTGAAACAAGAACCATGATTGTGGGACATGCCGTACTGGAAACCAAGGTCTGACTGTGGGTAGACGCAGGCTGAAGAATGCAGGTAAATGTTGGACAGTGCACTGTTTCATCCATGATTTATGAGGAAAAATAAAGATGCTTTTTTTTGCAGCCACTACTGTAATTGTTTTTTATTTCTTGTATTGCATTGCTACATTCATTTTGTATTGTGAAGTCATGTTTTCCTCACAGCAGTGCATAGCTAGACAAAATATATGGTGTAAATCAGAAGAAAGACAATCTTGAAAGAAGATATGTGCAGTGAGATTAAACCTTGCGAAAATATGTTACTGTATATTGCAGACCTCAGTGACAGCATATTTCCCTAGCTACTGAACAGCAATATACATGATTCAGTTTTACTAATTAATTCTGTTTGGTTAAATTTTTATTCTTTACTTTGCATTTTTAAAGCAGGTCTTTTGTTATTATATAAAATTTTATTCTTTTGTCATATTAATGCTAACATTAATATTTACTAAAAAGATAAACCAAAACTTTAAATTAAATTTTGATGAACATTTACAGCCAACTTCAACTTCTGTTTCATTGCTGGACCGTGTTAGTGGAATTAACAATAAAGAAAGAAGAAATAAATAGCTGTATGGATTTGAAAAATATGCAAAATATTTGGGTGTGTTTTAGAAACCTGCCTTTTTATTAATCTGATTATGTTCAGTAAATAAATATGTACTAACAGTGAGTAGCTTCAGAATGGTAGAGACATTTAACAAATGATTTACTTATTTGGTTAGTTAATAATGTACTGTATCAATGAAATGTGTTTCATTTTTACATTCAGTTTTACAGATACAGTAACAGATTTCAGAAATATAAATTTACATGACATGTGCAAACACAGCAGTCTACAACTACTATACGTACCCCAATAATGGAGTAACTGCTTAAATATTTTAGTTTACCAGAAATAATGTCACAATTTTATTATCGAGTAAAAGCTTTAGTGAAACTTAGAAGTAAATTGTACAGAAATACCAAAAGTAAATATCATACATAAATCTTAGAATAAACATTCTCCAATATTCCTATACATATGACAGATTGTTCAACAAACAAAGTGGAATTCATAATATGTCTGTAAATGCATTTTTGAAGGTAATGATGATGAGGATGAGGATGATGAGGGGATGAGGAAGAGAAGAAAGCAAAAGAAGAGCATCATTTCCATTGATAAAGATGATATCATAGTTAGTACGGTGTGAGCAGTGACTTACGGTAGCAGAGAAAGTTCAGTTTCTCCTCACAGTCTCTCATTTCCCAAACCCCTTCATTTTGTGCTAACGCTCCACATCGCAGGTTTGGTGCAGGGCACTGGGGTTGACCCTGACTAGACCAGGCCTGGTAACTCAGGCCACTTTGAGTACTCCAAAACCATTGTCCATTGAGAAAGCGCAGTCCAGTCCACACATATGCTGAATTTGCTGCCTGACCAACTTTTACAGCTTCGTTCATCCAAAACTGGGATTTCAGATCGACCAAGTCGATGTAGTTATTCCTGCAGTAGCCAACAGCCTCTCTCCAGGTCAGGCTTAGATTCACTAGAATCACATCAAATCTCATCATGCAGTAAAAGCTGAGATTCCATGAGCATGGAACAGGAAGACAAGAACCCCATAGATTGCATGTTATACCACACATTCCTGGAGAGTATGTTGCTGTCTGAACAGAAGATGAACAAAATGGTTCATGGTCACCTCCTGACCACACTGTCTGATTATTACTGTCCGTATATATTCCAATCCACTTCCAATACTGGCATACTGAATAGTAGTTTGTGTTGTTGGGACAAGACAAAGCTGGAGAAAATGGAAGAGAGTTTATCTCCTCACGGCTCGCTACAGTAGACAGATCAAAAGAATACATTCTGCAGAACTGTTGAGCTTCCACCCAAGTCAGTAAGTTGTTCACATAGAAGTGTTCCCTCACAACACAATAAGTCAGTCCATAGAATCCCATGATAAGCAGTGAAGCAGCTATACTGTTCATCTTCATTTTGAGCTGAAAAAGTTGAGCTAACTTCTAAGTTCTTGAGTGAGAACTGGTTTTCGAGCACTGTGTTTTTCATGAGAATTTACTAGACCAATGACTGGTCAGGACTGGATTTAAATGTTTTGTTTGAAAGGTCAGTGGTAGCTGCTTAAGTGGACATGGTATAATGATTTCAGTGGTACGTAGTTCAGGCAAATAGACACATAAGCCAAAAGTAAAATCTGGATGCCAGTAAAGCATTAACTCAGTAAAATTTGCATTCAAATTAGGCTGCTCCAGGTTTCTCACACTGTGCAAAGACATGAAAAATGATTCTTATTTGTCTTTCGGCTGTTCCCTTTCAGGGGTCGCCACAGTGAATCATCTGCCTCCATCTAACCCTATCCTATGCATCCTCTTCTCTCACACCAACTAACTTCATGCCCTCTCTGACTGCATCCATAAATCTACTCTTTGGTCTTCCACTAGACAAATGATTGCCATTTTCAAATGGCCAATTGATGTATGATTAGGTATGTGAAAGCTCCCCAACAGATATGGTACTCTTATCCAGTAACTTAGTGAACCAGTATCATGGTGCATGCATTAATACAGACTGTAAGTTGCTTTACATCTGCATCTGCCAAACCTCTGGAATTTAAATGTGAGTGTGCATGCTTGTGCCCTGAGTTCCCTGAAATAGGATCTGGGCGCACGTGACCTTACACAAGCTGTATGGAAAATACAGCTGAAGGAGATGCATGTATTCTATAATTTTCTATAATCCTGAATCTTTTCTGTGTTGTCTGTAAACTGTCATATCAATTAGCATATTTTGCAGATGATTTTTGTGCCTATATGGGGGCTAGAAGAGGTGCATGTTGTCAAATTTGTCAATTCATAGCAGGTTGCACAATTCAGTTTGTATTGTTAATGAAAATTTTAAAAGGTTATGTTTAGGGTGGGACTTTTGTTTATTGTCAAAGTCAAATTTATTTTTCAAGCACATTTAGCAGAACACAGTTGACCAAAGTGCTGTACAATCCAAAAATAGCTGCAGACATACAGTAGACACAGACTATAAAAAACAATAGAATAATAAGAAAATTATAAATGCAAAAAAATCTAAATAATACAATAAACAACAATAAGATGTCCACCGTTATTGCATAAAATAAGTGAATGAATCAGTAAAACAACAAATAAATAAATAATAAAAGAAAAACCCAGGAAAAAGAATATGTCCACAGTATTTATTTCCAAAAACTCTTCGAGGTTAGATTTAAAAATAGGAAGAGTATGGGCCTGCCTGCAGCTCATTCCTGAGTTTAGGGGCTGCAACTGAAAAGACACGATCGCCCCAAATCTCCAACCTAGAATTCAGAACTGAAAGAAAAAGTTCATTACCAGACCTAAGAGACTGTGCTGGACTGTATGGCTTCAAAATATCAGCAATGTATGATGGTGCTAGATTATTTAGGGCTTTGTAGGGGTTAACAAGATCTTGAACTTAAACCTGACCTGCACAGAGAACTAGTGTAGAGATGCCAGTACAGGAGTTATGCATTCCTGCTTACATTTTGATGTTAAAAAATGTGCAACAGTGTTTTGGACCAACTGCAATCGTGCAAGAGAGACTTGAAATTAAAGCTTGTATAACCTTTTTAAGATCTTTTTTTGTTAAAAACAGCTGGAGTCTGAACAATAGCCTAAGCTGAAAAAAGCTAACTTTAATAGTAGTGTTAATTTGTTTCTAGTAGTTGGTTTCACATATGATTTAAGAGAATACGTCTCTATGAAAGGCTCCACTGGGTCCAAATACCAGCACTTCAGTTTTAGACTTAAGACTTTCTTTTATAATGAATTTCCTAAAATAGAAATGGAAGAATGGTAGAATAGAAATGGAAAAATCCCCCGTCTTTTTTATTATTATTTTTTTTTATAATGTGTCTGTGTATTAGGGTATGGTAACTGATTATTAGTGTAGAAACTGAAGGATCACAGATATTAAGTGCTTAGTATTAAAGCTAATAAGTGTTTTTATAGGCTAAGCACTACAACATTCCCACATTTCTGCACATTGTAATAAACAGAAAGTCATCTGATATATTTTGAAGAGTAGACAAGCATCAGTCTGCCTCAAGCCAACTGCACTGTAGTTTCCACAGACTTATGAATATAAACACATACTGCACTGAAGTGGTGGTGGAGTAGATAGTTTTGGGAGCAGTATTATTTTAAGGCTACATGCTGACCTGGACTAAAACACTTGATAGCTTTAATTCTTCAGCTTCTACACTAATAAACAGTTTCCATACACTAATGCACAGACACAATATTTTAAGTAGGGGAAATTTTATATTTCTATTCTACTCTACTTTAGAAAAATTAAAAGGACATTATAGGACATTGTTAAACATTGCAGAAGTATTTATTGTATTTTTATTTTATTTATATTCAGACAGTGGCAAAACAGCATGCAGGAAATTGTATACTGTAGCACTTTTAGAGTCCCTGCAATAATCACTGCTACCAAAATGTAAGGCTAGAGCCTGAACTTTTAAATAACCCAGCCTTTTCAACCAGTTTGTTTCATTATAATTTGCCTGGAATCTTTCATTAATTTCTTATATGATAGCTGTTTACCTTGCTCAACCTCCAAGAGTGTAAATGTATGCAGAAGTGGCATAGGACCAGGACCAAGTACTGCCAGCAGCAAACTGACATTTACAAGCGCACACACAAACACGCACACACACAAAATTATCTCAGTATAATGCAATATGTTTGCGTATGTTTGCATGCATGCATGTGAAAAGGGTGACAGAGGGAGAGAGAGAACACATGTATGCCCTTGTCTGTCTGATGTCCTCCTAACAGCAAGAGAGGAATCTGCAAAATCTGCAAATATGTGAATATGAATCAATCTGAATGTGAATTGAAGAAAAGAGAAGACTGTTATGACTGCTCATATCTGTAAGATCCTTAACAATTTTGTCTGTCTTAAATCTGTCTTTCCATGCCAAAGGGAGAACACTGCCTATGACAAAAACAAAATTTTTTTGTCAGGCAGAGTTCTTTATGTTCTCTCATATTTGTAGCAGTAGTAGTTACTAAAGGGCAGCACAATCCACAAAGATCTTTTTAATTTAGTTTTTACTGTGATGATGTGTGTGCTGCTGGTTTGAATGACGTCATCAGTAAGTGTATATTCTATACAAAACAAATCAATCTTGTTGGTTGACCACAGCAAATATTTTTTTCCATGCAAGGTGTATCATCTGTCTCAGTGGCATTCAGAGTCTTCCTTTATTAACTATTCCATGGAGTACTATTTAATTTATTACTAAATATTAAGAAATTTAGCACCACTGCAACTTTGCACAGAGGAAGCTGTCCAACCATCAATGATTAAATAACAAGGGCAATAATCAAGTAAATTGTATTTATATTGCACATTTAAAAACAGCTATCACTGACCAGAGTGTTGTACAGATGTTTTTAAAAGTTCTAAGGATATTACGATAAAGATACATTTAAGAGAAAAGAACATACAGAAACATTAGTAACAAATTAATAAAAGTGAGAAGAAAAAAAAAATCACAGCTTGAATAGAAAAAGGTGTCTAAAAACTTTCTATTAAGATCAGGTGACACTTTAACTGCTAAAGCAATTCTGTTATTTTTGATGGCTAGTTGCCCAAAATTATATTAGTGGTTTCACAGCACTTTGTGTAGTGGTGTAGTGGTTAACACAGCCCACCCAGGGTTGAGGTAGTGAGCCCTGTCTCGGGCCTCAGGTCTGTGTGAATAGAGTTTGCATGTTCTCTCTGTTCTTGATGGTTTCCACACAGAACTCTGCTTTCCTCCCACAGTCAAAATACATAAAGGGTAGGCTAATTGGTGTTTTAAAATTGTCCTTAGTGTGTGAGTGTGTATATCCCAAGTCTGGTTAAAGGAGGAGAGTTAAATGGAGGCTCATTTAAATATAAGATGACAGAAATCGATAAAGGTATGCTATATAGGTTTTCAACAGCATCAATATTATATGTTCAGTGTATATCAAAGTCATATAATAATAATTAGGTTAATTTTCTTTTCTGATCTTGTAACACTATAAATGTGTATAAATGTTTATTGGGTTAATAATCATGTAATTGCATGTCTTCCAACAGAGTGAACATGTTGTGATAAAGTGGTAACAAGAACAAAGGACTTTATTAATGTCTTTATGTTTGGTGCCAGACAATGACAAAAATTTGCTCCTCATCTCACAGTAGTAACCATAGTTCACACTATTATAGGTTTATTAAAAGTGCAGTGAGAAACCTAAATCCAGGTTCAGACATGGGCACAGAGGAGGTGAATAATAATGATAATGCTTAACATTTGATGAGAGAAGTGGAGAGGAGTGGATATCTATCTATCTATCTATCTATCTATCTATCTATCTATTGGCCTTCTGTCAGTCAGTCAATCTGTCTATCTGCTTCTAAGACTAAACAGAAGGAGCCTGCAGCAACCCACAGCACCTATCCCCAGGCCACAACCCAATCTATAACTCTCACCACCCTGGTAAGGGCATGTCCTCCAATTTATTCACTCTGTATCATCCAAGACTAAATTATTTTTCAACTCTCTAATGTCGAGGCTGCTCTAAGCCACGCTGGGTCCTGTACTTTCTTTGCACAGTTTGAGCTTTGGTCTTCGTCGTCACTCATGCCATGTGGAGGTTCCGAACGAACAGTTCCAGCTTGTGCTCAGCATGAACATGAATCTGCAGATTTTAACGCAGATCCTCGGGGTATCGAGCTCTGAGCTGACGAGACATATCAGCCTCAGGGTGCCAAATATTTAGACAAAGTCGAGATAAAGGTGCAGATTTAGGATTAGTGTCTGCATACTAATAAGCACCCGTGCGCGTCCTTAATTCTCCTTGATCTGTGTAATCTCCGGAACAGGTGACAACTGTTGTTCATGCGTTAGGCTGGTAAATATGATCACCGCTCCACTAATCCAAAAGGCAGCGGGCAATTTGCTCTGCGTTGGTTACGTCAGCGCGTCTTTGGTCTCTCCTCTGCTCGGTCTGGAGCTCGCAGCGCGCATCACAGCCGTGCCAGTGCGGAGAGTTTGTCTGTCAACTCCGTGAAGTATAAGCGAGAGTGGCACCACGCAAAATCCGCCTCCGGTTATCTGAGCAAAAAGGTTACGACACATCCATGCACTTTTTACAAACCGGGCAAGAGTGATAGCTACCACATCCACCTGTTCCTTTTCCCCTTTAGTGCACGTTGTCTGCGCAGCTGCGGCGGTCCACCATTGCCCCCAAAACCCACGACAGCGTTTTAACGCGAGGTTCTCTGGCGCTGCGGAGGAAGCGGCTGGTCGGTGCAGTGCTGGTTTTCGTCGTCATGGTCCTGGTGCTGCTTGTTGCGATTCCTCTACTGGTTCAAACCTTCACTATTTCCGCGCACTACGAGATGATGGGCACCTGTCGCATGATCTGTGACCCGTACAGCCCGAAAGCGAGCGCAACGGCGCTGGAAGTCATGCAGGACCTTGGCGCCATCCCTCCGCCGCCTCCCCCGTCTTTCTCCCGTGGGAACAAGGGGGAACCCGGCCGCCCTGGGAAGCCTGGACCAAGAGGTCCTCCAGGTGAACCTGGTCCCCCCGGACCGAGAGGGCCACCCGGTGAGCGTGGAGATTCCGGGAAAATCGGCTTGACCGTGAGTCCACAGGGAACAGCTCGGACTGAAACGGGGGAAATTGGCTCGGCGTTTGGGAGTGTCAAGATCGCGTTTTACGTCGGTCTTAAAAACCCTCATGAGGGTTATGAGGTGCTCCGTTTTGATGATGTGGTAACTAATCTGGGCAACCACTACGACCCGTCCACTGGCAAGTTCACATGCCAGGTGTCTGGAATTTACTTTTTCACTTATCATGTCCTGATGCGCGGAGGAGACGGGACCAGCATGTGGGCAGACCTTTGTAAAAACGGACAGGTAAATGACTTTCTGTTAAACTCTAATTTTAATAGCATATACATTTTCATTCAGGTAATTAATTTTGGGGAAGTGATATCCAGATGCTTCAGATATATCCGTCAAACTAAAATTTAGACGCAAATATCGACTGACGCGAGTGAACCTGTTTTTATTAGAGGTGATCAGAAGATGCGTTAAATTGTAAGAAACTTACAACTAAACTCCAGCATACATCACACAGCGATTATACTTAGAAGTATATACACTGAACGTTATAGATTTCTGTAGATGTTTATAATACATCTCTAAAATAATGTCATTTATTTCTGCAAACTGTTATTGAAATAAAACATTATTCTCTGCCCTGAAATGTGTTGGTACCCTATACGAGGTGTCCCCAGCCTTTTGCCCTGAGGTACAAATGAATGACATCAGTGTGTAAGCTGTAAAAGCTAATATATTCATTATTATTATTATAATAACAGTCTAAACATTTAAACTTAAACTTAAAACCAAGCCTATATCTTCAATGAAAATACAACTAAACTTAATGTAAAATTTATGTTTGCTGGCATGCAACTGGTCACAAATTGTAATATAACAACTAGGCCTACATATCAATTCTTTATGGCTTTGGGTTTATTAATTTTTATAAATAAACCATATACACTTGTTCCATGCATACATGTATACATACATACACACCAGTCACATGATCTTTGAAATACATACATACATACATACATACATACATACATACATACATGTCTAATCTCTCGTTTGACATTTTGTTGGGTCACAGGTCCGAGCGAGTGCCATCGCCCAGGATGCAGACCAAAACTATGACTACGCAAGCAACAGTGTAGTGCTGCATCTGGACTCAGGGGATGAGATATATGTGAAACTGGACGGTGGGAAGGCACATGGTGGAAATAATAACAAATACAGCACTTTTTCTGGCTTTATACTGTACCCGGACTGAGTTGCAGCACAACAATAGACACTGAAATGAATGATCATTTACCAAGTTGACAAACACAGGTTGAAGCCCTGTGCAATCTAGTGCTTCATTTCTGTGTATCTGTGGGAATTTTACTTACAGCCTGAACCATAAAGTATACAATACCAGTAAGGAGTTAATGTTGATTTTTTTTCTTTTTTGCACACAGCAAGATTCCCAGTGTATAATTAACACCTTAAACATTTGTGCAAGTCCGTATGAGACAAAAAACACTATAAGAATAAAGATAGTCTTTGTGAAGATAGCAGAACATGAAGAGTGTCTTACGTACACTGTAAATAAAATGAGTTAAATGTGACACAATTAATAGGTCACTGACAGGGACACTACAGGAGACCTGTGTGGCCTATAGCTCTAACTCCAGTTAATCTGTTATTTCCCTAAAATAACTTAACCTTTGCCTTTTTCCTTTTTACAAATCACAATTGGAAAAACTGCCAAATGAGGTTATTTTGCTGCTTCTGGTAAATGCTATTGATGGCTAGTTTAAAATTAGATTTAATGAGACGAATGTACGTTTTACAAATTACCTATAGTCACAGCAGTGTTATTGTTTGTATAAAATAAGGTTATTTAACACATTATAACGTACCAGTCCTGAAAATAATTTCTTGATCAAGTTTTAAACTCTAAAGCACATTTAAAGTGCCATTCGGTTTTGAATACAGTTTTATTGTACAACTTGCTAAAGTTATTTACAAAAGCAGGCAATTGACCTCATATATGAATTTATGAGCCAGTGATATCCCTACAGCTAGTGTTAAATGTAAAGATTATAAACATTTCTATGATTCTCTCAAAAATGCTACCCTGACTGTCCTTTCACATCTGGACGCAAATACATGTCAAATTTTTCACTGATGACAATTAAAGCATACCTATTCAGAGCTTATCTGGGCTCATAAATTGATTCCTATCCCCATATAAGAACTCAAAGGCACACGTTCTATGCTCTGTAATTGGGAAGATTTTTGTTGAGCACTGGGCTTTTTGTTGTGTAATCTGTTTGACTGTATCTTATGTGTATCAAACATGTATTTGAACTATATGTCAAATAAAGATTATGAGGACAATATCTGAATTATTAGTGTAGGTCTGTCTGGGATGTTAATGAATTGCTAGTCATGTATTATGTATCTGTGCTGTAGCACAATTTATATACTGCACTGTTAATATTTTATTTAGGTATTTCAATAAATTATGTTTTGTATAACTGGTTTCTTTGTATGTATTAAATGTCATCCACACGTTGATGTTGAGCACATCAAGATTTAACCACAGAACCTTTTAATGTAACATATGCTGTCTGTGTATGATATAAAAGTGACATTACCAAATAATGTGTTTATGTACATTTCAGTAAATCAGTAAAGGAAGACTGGGAAACATCATCTCAGCCTTTATGAATGTCTTTGTAGGAGTGTATAAGAGCAAGTGTGTGTGTCTGTTTGTGCGTGTGTGTGTGTGTGTGTGTGTGTGTGTGTGTGTGTGTGTGTGTGTGCTAGATGTTGGCTGGTTCAGCTGTCAGGCTTCCAACACAATGAGCCTTGGCTTAGCACCAATTTGGCTACCAATCATTGATCATTCTCCTACTGTAGCAGAGAGACTGACCTCTGACACCCACTGAGTGAAAGAACTGACAGAATGTTAAATACAGCTCTCCTTAATGGTTGTGCTTCTAAATCAAACATTTATTATGAGATAAATATAGCACGCATTTTAATTAAAACCAGTGATTAGTTCCTTCTCAAAATACCATCCAACTGTTGGTCAATAGTACAAAAATATCATTTTTTACTTAGCTTAATTGTTTGTTAACAATAGGGATACCTATTTTACCTAGGCAAAATATTCCAGTAAATGTTAAGAGAAAAAGTATAAAAGTACTTTTCATGTTGATTGCACCTAGAAATAAACACGTGACACTTACTTACAGCTTACTCCAAAAAAGAGTAGACTATGAAAATTGAACCTTCAAAGATGAATGGGCAGATCAATGTTTACTCTCCCTTCAGGAATTTTAAAACCAGTTTGTGTCATATGTTCCAATATGTGGCTCTAATAGCAAACAGTAATGTGAAGCTCCACTATGAGTTAAAATACGGCTTAGAGTAAATATATCCACAGCAGTCAGAGGTGAGGGCATGTAAAATACCTGAACTGAGGCCTCAAAACAAAATGTTGAATATAAGCTGATTTATTAATCTAAATTAAAATAACTACTAATAAGCTAAAAATGCAATGTAAACAAGCACTTGCACCAATAGATATTAATTAGAAAAGCTAAACGGAATATTTTTACTAAGATTAGTTAATATTTTTACTGCTTCCATAAAAGCGCTGAAGTGCTATAAGGGGATTTTGAACGCGTTAGAGTCAAGACAAAACTTAATCTTTACCCAATCTACTTTTTCAGTTTCTCATCTATGATTCACTCTCCATTTACCAAACAGGAAGTGTATTTAGCTCACGATTAAAGAAAGACAACTTAGCGTAAAGAAGGCATAGATTCCCAACCTTATTAAAAAATGTAAAAAAAAAATGTATTTCTTTGTATTAATAAGTTAGTCAGAGTTCTGCTGTGTACATGTACAAACTGATTAGCTTATTTTTGGCTTTAACCTTTTAACTATTTCTCAAACTCTTTTGCCGTCATGTGCTACTAACGCTAGTTCTCGCTAAACCCTGGAGATGGTTGGGAGTAAAAATTACAGTTGATCAGCCATTTTCAGAAATTCTTCAGAAAACCATTTGGCAAAAATAACCAAACATTCAAAATCACTTAAGGAGAGAGAGAGAGAGAGAGAACGGAATGCATGTTGTCATTTTACAGTAAAGGTGAAAATGAAGATGAAGATATAATCAAAAATGAAAATCAAGATAACATTTTTTACATTGAAAAATAAAGCTGGGGAGGAGGTGTAATCGGAAGGGTTTAAAATTTTGCTAAATTTTAAATATCTTGAATATTCATTATTGAACATAATTTGTGATGTTAACTGCTTTGCAGAAAAGGGCATTTTTTGCCTGCTCAAGTGCAACATGTCATTAAAGCAAAAGGGGGGGGGGGGCATACCAAATTAAAACTCTCAAGCTCATTTAAATTTTTTTGCTTTATTTTTATTTTTGCTTACATTGTTGTCATTAGTATCATTTGTAATGAAAAGTGTTTTAATAAATTAGAAATAAATGCAAACTTTTTCTCTATTGGTCTTAGACCCTGTCTTTATATCTGCCCAATAGATACAGGAATGCTCTATTAGTTAAAATATTAATGCTTTACGACCAGGGTGAGCAGAAAACCATGTCATAATATAGAACACCTCAGGCCCCCAACAGCAAAAGACTACATTTTGAGCAAAAGACTGCAGTTTCCACTCCTGTCAGCCAAGAACAGGCTGTCTACACTGGGCACATATTCAACAGAACTGGCCAGTTGACAACTGAAAAAATACCGGACAAAATATACATACTGTTAATGGGCATGCATACATGTTAAAGAGGTCTTTGGGATAGTGCGAGAGTCTTTGGGATAATGTGAAATTGGACAGCTGGTGTACAACCATGTTATTTACACAATTTTCCCACCCCTTGGATAACACATTTATCACTCCCCATGAGAATCATCTGTTAGAACCACCAGTGATTACAATTTATCCATTACATAAGTCATAAGTGTCACTATTACTTTAGTTCATCATTATCTCTCTGCTGGACAAGAAGATATCAAGGGCAACTCTTTAACTGAACCAAAGAGCTGTTCAATACTGTTTATCACCTAAATGCAGCTTTGTTTAAAACATTAGTCATACTCAGGACTTGTTACATATTTATGGAAGTAATTATGCTGTTATTGTTGTTGATGTGTGCAAATTTAATTTAATGCCATTATTGAAAAAGGTGTATAATTGATGTATTATTTGTTGAGACTAAGGTATTGCTTAATGACGAACATATATAACATACTTTAGAGCACTTGTACTCAATAAGGAGCTGTCTCACAGCTTATGATGAGACTTATGGTCAGAGCTACAGGCATCCAGATGTCCAGACCTGGAGACATCCTCCTGTTATCTCTTCTACGTCAGGCAAAAGGCAACATGTTCTGCCCCATGTTAGGGTCGAATACTGATCATTCTTTGGGTACAACTGTCAAATAGCATAACTGATTCGTACAGATTTGCACCAAACAAGAATGAAAAACTGATACAAGTTGCCAATGAATAAAACTTGTACTGTATGGGTCCAGCTCTTAATTTTAATTTGTAGCCCAAATGTGGGGAATACTTCATTCATAAGTGCTTTAAACAGAAGTCAGTTAAACCAAACTGTAGAAAAAGCAGTTACTACAATTTTTGTTTGGAAAAAAAAAATTTTTTTAGCAGGTAAACATGAACCACTTAATTGTTAAAGTTGAAAATACACAGTCCCAGTTATCTAACCACTTCTAATTACAAAGACTGTGGAAGAAACTGTATGGAGATAAGAGTTTTTCTATTGCATGATTACCCAGGATTAGTAAATTCAGGAGGTTTGGGCTTGTTTCTCACCCATGTTTCACTGAATCACATGCCATGCATGCCTTGTCAATCTCTAGTTTATCACTTCATGCTCACGTGCTATGATGAACCTAACACTATTGTGGGTATAAAGCGAACAGTTTTTTTTTTTTGCACAGGGTGACATATAATTCTTGGAGATCTTAGTTTGTATATTTTAAACTATTGCTGGTCTGTTGTTAGGAATGTGATCTTAAGAATGTGGGATTGTGAAATGAGGGATTATACACAGTACATTGAGGAGGTCAGTCCCACACACAGACTGTATTTAGAAGTATTTAGGTACCTTAACTGTTCAGGATGTGCATGTGCTCAGTATACCCCTCCTTTCTTTTTCAAAGGTACAGACCATTAACAAAGTTCAAATATGAAAAGTAAATAAGACTCGAAAGTACTTTCTATTAATTTTCGTTAAGGAAGCTTACTATCAAGCATATATCCTGAAAGGTTATTTTATTTTATTTTTTACCAGACTGTACATTATTGTTTACCAAAAATAAATGGCACGAAGTTTCACAATTTCACAATTTTTCCATTTCCCCCATACGCATTTTGTGTAATAGGTCAGGAGCAGCTGAGTAATCAAAAAAAAAAATCTTTTCCGCTTTGACAAAAGAACATTCCGGTTATCAGTCATTTTCGTGCTTGCACTGGACAATTAATTTTTTATTCATAAACATAACATAACGCTTATAAATGTATAATGGATGATTTATGAAAGGCTTATAACAAAACTTGAGGTAACATGTTTATATAAGAGTAAGTAGAGTATAAGAAAATCATTTAATGGGTAGGGTATTATATTGTTTTTAAGATTCTATTAATAGTCTTTGTTGACTCAGCAAGTGAAGCTGATTAGAATAATGTGTTTTACTGTAACACTTTTTCGAGAAAAATTGACTACCAGTGGTTCAGTAGAAAAACACCCCCATTGTCTCCCACAATATAAACACTGCAAAAAATAAAAAACATTTGAAAGCTTCATAAATATAAGGATATTATTACAAAAAAATGTGTAACATGATGATGAGAACGTAAAGGTTCATAGTTTATAGATCTATGCTGCAGATAATTAAGCAATATCACATGAGAGGGAGTGCCATCATGGTAAAAATCAGCACGGATATGATGCAGTGGTAACATCACAGTCTACTGACATTCAGCAAAACAGCATGACCTCAAGTTTTATACAACAGTTCCACATCAAATCATTTATTATGAACAGATGATAATTTATTTCTTTATTTAACCAGTTATTTTGCTCCACCAACACATACAGTATGCTTCTGCGACTAACTGAAACTGCCAGAGCTGGTAACTGACAATTATATTGAGAGTTAGTGTAATTAACAAGGTTGGAAGAAATTTTTAATTCTTACTGGTACTAGGTGAGGAGAATAAAATATGGAGGTGGTGAACAGTCAGGTATATCTTATACGTTTCTCTCTATATTTCCACTTATTCCATTTTAACTGTGAACTTGACTTGGACTGCTCATTATCCTGCATATTCTGCACATTGCACACTGTCTTGATCATGACTGGACATGGTTTCTTATATTCCAATTCCACTGCCATTCCATTTTATTGAATTTTATTGAATTTTTATTTTATGTACATAATTTAATTTTTTTTTTTTTTTTTTTTTTTTTTTTTTTTTACAGCTAAAGGTTTTTCTATATTTCTAACCTTTTCTCTTATTTCATATTTTATATGTCATCAGCGGTCGTATAAGCATTTCACTGCATATGTATGACTGTGTATGTGACAAATAAAAGGAAAGCTGGTGCTCTAGGGTGCATCCATGCACAACAAGTAGTGTTCTTGATCAGGGGTTGGAGAGCAATTTTAAATTTAGCCTTGTGTTAAGAGGATTGTAGCCATAAATAAAAGAAGACAGATGGTTCAGATGTTATTTATCTGATAAATAACATTTATCAGATAAATTTGCATTCTGCATTTTCTTCCTGTACAGACTTTGAAGTAAATTCCTGGAGCATGGACAGTCATATAGTCCCCATGGTCAGGGCCGCCTTGAAAATCTAATATACTGGTCTCCCAACTTTAATGAAGCCAACCATTTACAATTTTACCTCGTTTACCCCACCCCTGCCTCTGGTCACCAATGTAGAGAGACCACACCTTCCTTAAAACCCATAGATGAGTTTTCGGAGGAGCAGCCATCTCAGCGATGTCACCTCTGCTTGAAATGCTGTGTGGTCAGTAGGACTAAATCCCTAACATATGTGATTTGTGTGACTTTTGAATTGTATCGTCGACGTTAAACCAGTCCAGTCTGCGGTCAGTCGTCATGGTGACTAAATTATGGCTGATAATGAGAAAGTAAATCAGAAAGACTGAATGAGCACAGACATTCGCTGGCCATTCCCTCACCTACTCTCCCTAGCTCCCTTCGTTTCTCTCTCTCTCCATACCTCTGTCCTGCTACCTCACTGCCCGTCGCATCTCTATTCATGAGTCTTTTACATAATAGGCCATTATGGAGTTATGAAATATCCATCATCAAGAGCTGCTGAGCCCCAAGGCCGGCGTTGAAATCCACACATGGATCTGTGTGTGTGTGTGTGTGTGTGTGTGTGTGTGTGTGTGTGTGTGTGTGTGTGTGTACCTTTATACTATGATCCATGTGTGGATAGTTTCTTATCATCCTGACACATCATTATTGAGGTCCACAATTCACCACCTTCCATACTGCTACACAGCAGTTGTAAATCATATACCATGTTCAGTTAAATGCATTTTTCTTCCCTAATGCACAATGAAAGTGAAATGATTTGACTGAGAAGTGAAATTCTGTAAAACTGTAACTACTGCCATGGGGTCAGCTCTCATACTGAATCCACCAAAATCTAAAATGCTTCTTGTACATGTTTTAATAATAATAATAATAATAATAATAAAAATAATAATATTAAAAACACAGACACAAAGAGCTGTAATATCCTATGTGGATGTATTCTGTAATAGTATAACTGACATACAGTATCTTTTTTAGTGAGGGATAGTATTCGATAGTTTAAGCTTTACAGCTTTACAACTCTACAGTTGTGTACATAGCAAATTTATTCACTGTTTTGCCTAAGTTAGTGTCTGATAACTATAAACTTAGTGTCTTTAAACAGGAAGATGTTTGGTATTTTATTTAAGATGAAACAACTCTAAGTATGTAAGAGGATTGTTCACTCACTCACTGTCTATACAGCTTTATTCTGTATACAGGGACGCAGGGGGCTGGAGCCTATGCCAGGAGACTTAGGGCACAAGGTGGAGGACACCCTGGGTGGGGGAAAAGTACCCAGGGGTAACCAGTGAAAACCCACCAAGCACAGGAAGAACATGCTACTCCGTGCACACAGACCCTGAGGTGGGAAGCAAACCCAGACTCTGATGGTGCAAGGTGACAGATAACCACTAAGCCACCATGGCACTAAGATGAGTATTGTGGTTTGCATTTCATGTAGACCGTATATAATTGTGTACATCTCACACATATGGGCTTCACTGCAAATTGTGACTACATACTTTTTTTATTTAAAGTGTTTAAAATGATATAAGATTACATTGATATGTCCAAAACAACAAGCACGGGGAGAACATGAAAACTCTGTGCACACAAAACCGAGGTAGTAATCAAACTCAGAATCTGGAGGTGCAAGGCGACAGTGCTAACCATTAAACCACCATGCTGCCATGTACAAAACAATTTTGATAAATCTTTGTACCTTTTAACACCCTTGTGACTCAAAGAAACCATGAGCAAAATTTTCTCTATTAATTGTTGAAGGATAGTTTCGGCCAAGTGCAGCTGGTGTCTATGTGTGTATATGAGAGGTGCTGAATTTAAATATAAATCTAGCCTGTGGCCTCTTAAACAGTCACTGTGGTCTCAGCTGCATGTCCCTTAGCGTGCATACACATACTCACATGCACACCCACACACAAGAAAAAAAACATATACAAACACACAACTACTCATCCCAAACCTTTTAATCCTCTTGGCTCTAAATTTCTTTCATGGATGTATTCATGGATGAAACTGGATGACAGAGTGGCAGCTCATATCAACAGGACTTGCATGTCACAGTGTGTGAGTTGACTGGGATAGATAACCAGCTTGCATTTAAATGACCATGCAAACACAAATATACTGACTCTAATTTCTATTTAAAATTGCTTTTGCAACCATTGTTATATGGATATAAAAACAAAGAACTGTCAGGTACATTTAACAAGACTACTTCTACTCTATAGATTATTACCAATCAGTTAAAAAATTATGAGGGGTATGGGGTGTGGGAGTATGGGCCTGGTTAGTGGTACTGGGACCTGTCAATCAAAGTTAAAGACAGCGCTATATGAATTATACATGTGCTTAGGGCTGAACTCTGCAGAACCCTGTGTGTGCGTGTGCTATATTTGTGGGACTGTGGCTGATCTCCACCTGCACTCGGTCCCCAGGTACTCCAGCTCTCATTAGCTAAAGGCCAGTGCTGCTGACCTCTTTTAACTTCCGTTAGAGTTTTATTATGGTAATTATGTCACAGAAGAGTTTGGTGTGTAGGAGTGTGTATCTTTGGAAATGACTGAAAAAAAAACCTTGACAGAGAGGTTTAATTGCAATCTCTTGCACTCCATTAGAAAGCTCAGGTCAAATACGTAGCTATTGTACTAGCATACATAGCAAAACTACTTAAACACCAATATCAAAAAGCATTCAAAGCTCTACACCCACATGCATAAATGATGCATAGAGTTAAATACACTCCTCCATGTTTTCTTTTATAATAGCTAATCTAATTTTAACATTTAGCATGTTGTGATTTCACAAGGTGTTTTTCTTCTAATGTACTTACCACAGCTTTATTATAAACCCACCCCTGACTCTACAAATCTCAGACATATTTAAATCCTAGTGCAACTGTGGGTCTAGTCAAATCAGTTCTTGAATTTGACAAATTAGAGTGAAGTTTATGAGAGTACTTGGGGTGGTGACTTATAGGAAAAAGGTGAAGACAATTGAGAGGGTTCTTAAAAATTACAAGTACTAAATATTTCAATTATTAAAATATATTAAACACACAAATAAAAATTCTTCCAGTGCTATTCCCTGTTTTTTTGTTTTGTTTTGTTTGTTTGTTTGTTTGTTTGTTTTTTGGCCGATAGCTAAAAAATTGCTAATTATCCAACAGTTGCGGTAGTTGAAAATTAGCTATCTTGTTAATCTTGTAAATTAGATTGAACTGTGTTAACTGTCCTGTCACGGTCAACTGCCACACTAGTCAATACACTAGTTTAGAGTATATGCGTAATGTATGACACTGGCTAAAGTGCTATCTAGTGTCGAAAAGCATTTCCCTGTTCCCAGTTTCCCAATTGCACAATCACATTGAAGAACAATTTGTTTTTGTTAACGTCATTAAATAACTTGCAATTCATGCAGACTGGTCTATCTACATACTGGTCATGATATTGCGCAAACATTTTGCATTTTATTTTTTGCTTTTTAAAAATGTTTTATCTTTTCTTACACCTGAGCAGTTGAGAATTAAGGGCCTTGCTCAAGGGCCCTACAGTGGCAACTTTACAGTAGTATGGAATACAAGAAAATCTTAAATCAATCTTTACTGAATATCTATTTGCACGCTCCTGGGATGTAAATGAATGTGACTCTGGTGGTCTGCCATTACGGCTCTCAGTTTGGGTATTTTTCATGCCTTCACCTTTGCTTAAACAACCTATGGTTAATCTCATAGTGGTGCTTTACATCACTGCTTTTTCTTAACAACATGGTTTCAGAACATATGAGACAAATTGTTTTTAAATTTCGCACAGGAAGAGTAAACACATTTTGATCTGTCCATTCATATTTTATTTTATTTTTATTTTATTTATGCTTTACTTTACCAGGAATGTCCCATTGAGATACATTATCTCTTCTTCCAGGGAGTCCTGGCCAAGGTGGCAGCAACAAAGTTTAAAAGTTTCAACATACAGTATACACATAGAACATACAATGTTAACACATATAAACATACAGACATTCCAAAAATTAAATTACATAAAACAAACACGGACTAAAAAGACAAGCAGATTGGAATTCCAAATGTCAAAAAGAGACAGAGAGAGTTATGAACAAGAAAAGAGAGGAAAAAATAAAGAATTCAAAATATATGTGTATATGACCTAAAAAAATATGAAAAACATTAACATTGTTGTATAAGAACTGAGTTTAAAAGATTTTTGAAAACATTTAGTCCAAATTTAGGATATAGGATATTTTGTAATGAATTCCACTCATGTGGTGCATATGAAGAAAAAGCAGTTTTGCCTAACTCTAACTGTAAATGTTAGTGCGAAATCTCAGTAGATTGCATATGTACTGAGGTAGTTTACCCATTAAAGCCTTTGCAATAAATAGTAGGCAGTGAGATTTCCTTCTAAGGTGCAATGATGTCCATTGCACCATGTCATATAGATTACAGTGATGTGTTCTTGCTGCAGCACTAGTTACAAATCTCAAAGCAGAATGTCAGACAATGTCCAGCTTTTTTAGATGGAATGAAGATGCATGCATATGTATTATGGTTTAATATACCTTTTAAGGTTCAAGAGTTTACTTACTTTTTCTTAGAGTAAGCCATGCTTTGTCGTGCTTTCATTTCTGTTTCTTTCACACATTCTGTCCATACACGGTAAACTATCACATTGATTGGCTCTTTTCTCCCTCCTCGAGGAATACAAGCGCTAGATCACTGGTATATTAATTATTCTGATTCTTTAGAAATATTAGAATTAATATTCTAATATAAATTATTCTGATTCTAAAAACTCCCAGTAGATTTTTTTACATTTCAGAAATGCTAATTATCTTTATACTTGCAGGCATACAGAATATGGTCAAATGTTTGTGGATAACTGATCATTGGACCATGGCTAAAAGTTCTAAAAGTTGGGCATTAATGTTGGTGAAAGGATCTGGCATGCAGTTAGCATTCCAACTTATTTTAAAAGTCATAAATGTTCAGACCACTAAACTTCTTTCATACCACCCTAGTCGAACCATGTAAGGCTACAACACCAAATAACAACTTGGTTGCAACAGTTTTGGCAACTCATTGTTAGTTTGTTAGTGTTTACTGTTTTTTTTTCTTTTTTTTATGTAATAACTTTCCCATGCTTCCCTCTCTCTCTTTGTTCCTAAGCTCTTCTGCATTCATTATATGGAAATGTTTCCTATGGTTCATCAGAACAGATTTCTAAAGAACATGTGAATATCACATGCTCTTTGATGTAGAAACAGATGGATGTAGTACATAAGTATTTTATATTCACTCGAGAATTGACCTAGAAGTTATATACCTCTTTGTCCATTGAATAAACAAGACAACATTCAGAAACACTATTGTGTGTATATGTATGTGTTTGTATCTCTGCCAGTCAATAGGCAATTGGAAGAGTTGAGAGATTCCGAAACAATCACATGCTCCCCCAAGCGAACGTTTCCTTAAATCTGACATTTAATTTTTTAAATGCCTCTGAAGCACAGAGGTCAAATTTTCCAGTTCACTAATTTTAAACTAAACACTTACATACATGAGTGTGATGGTTAGGTGTCCACATATTTCTGGACATATAGTGTATGTAACTACTACCTTAACTATACAAACTACTACCTTAACTATACAAAAATAAAGTTAAAAGTAATTAAAGATGAGATTATTAAGACTACAAGTATTTCATTTCAATATTTTAAATACTCCAAAATAATACTTGAGTATAACACTTGAGGTTTTCATACAGTTGATAATCATGTAGATGATGTGCCCTATGTATTTGTATGAACTTTGAGTAAATGCACATTCTTTTTTGTTTGCCTTGTTGCGCTACTGGCCAAATTAATTCTGCCTGTAAAGTGCCGTTGGAATAAAAAAATTAATCATTTGGCAAGTCACAGTGAAAACTGCAACAAGATGCTAAACAATGAACCCCAAGAATGGTTTGTGTTTATTTTTTAATTCCTCTAGGTTGATAGAACAGATAGCTGTGTGTGTGTGCGTGCGTGTGTGTGTGTGTAAGTGTGCGATAGAGAGAGAGAGAGACAGGACACAGGTGTGTTTTATGGATCTCTTTGACATCTGGGCACCGACGGTGACAGATAACACATTCAACTTCTGTCACAGCGAATAAAACAACAGCACACACTCCACATCACCGCTTTTGCCCCATCCAGTGTCCTGCACTGATGGCTAAACCCTCTGATCTAAAGAGACAGGCCGAAGTACTCTTCTCCTTTCTCATACATACTTCTACTTCTAAAACAGGAGAATGAGAAGAAGAAGTGAAAGCTCTATTAGGTATTTAATCCAAAGATTCTCAACGACTTACAGAACCATTGACTTCTTTCTTTGTCCTTCTCTTTCTATTTTATTCTGCTCCTTCTTCTTCTTTCAGCTCTCATGTTAGGGTTTACCTACATGTTTCCTTGATAATCCCTGATTTGTTTTCCATACAAGAAAGAGGTCATTCCAATTAGGCCTGATAAACAAGCATCTCTTTCTCACTCACTTTCTCTCTCTTTTATACACACGCACACACACACACTGTCTCTCTCAGCAGTCTGGCCCTGCAGCGTAGACACACATGGACATGCACACAAATGTCATATTAAATTATGAAATACAGAAGAGATAAGAGAGAGAAGAAGAGAGAGGGAGAGCCTCCCAGCTGGACACATGGCCAGAAGGGAATCAGAATGGAAATCACGTCTTTAGTTTATACTGTACCTTTGAAAGTCCTTGTATGTAATGACACTTTACATAATATTAATAAACTGCACATACTACTGTTAGTCACATAACACGGCTAAAAAGACTTGGCAGAGTAGCAGCACAGGGAATAAAAATATGCAGCGTTGGGTCGTATTAGAATTTTTCATTTTTATTATGTTAAACTGGATCAGGCGGGAGTGTGTGTGTGTCTCTCTGAATTATAGGAGGCAGGTCATTAAAAGTGACTTGCTACCCCTACTGAACAGACAGCCCTTTATTCATACAGCCCTTTATTCTAAGCTTCCTGCCACACAGAGGAGTAGACAATAAAAAGAAGACTTTAAACAAATTTGTTGGTCTTGGAGACAAATAAAAGATTCTGTCTTTAAACACTGTGTTACCACTATGGTTATGATGTACATTGGGAAAAAACATAGACTATAAAAAGAGAAATAATCAATAGAATCTCCAGCACTTCAGATGTGTATAAATTCTACAGGGCCTTTAAACCCACTGGCCTGCATTCATTCATAGTGTATATATCTGTATGTGAACAGATTAACAGCAAATGCAATACACACATTTTTAGACTTTTTTTTAGATAAATTATTATTATTTGCAACACAAGGTTATCTATAACAAATATTTGATCTGAAACCCACTATATAACTTTATTTTAGAAGGTTAAATATGTGGCATTTCCGTTTATATTCAATTTATATTCAACTTCATTCCCACAAAAGTCCATAAATTCTATATCTCTGTATTGTACAACTGTTTCTTATTTTTTATATTTTTCATATGTTTCTTATATTGTATATTTTGTCCTGTACAGTACAGCTGTCTCTTATTTTTCTATATTTTTCATATATTTTTCTTATATTGTATATTTTGTACTGTACAGTGTTATTTTAATTTTATATTTTATTTTATTCTTTCTTAGTCAAATTTACCTTCTGTTTTCCTTTTCATATTTATTTTCTATTCATAGTCTCTATTTTAAGGTCACGGGGCAGTTGTCCAAGCATTTCACTGCATATGGTACTGTGTACAGTATGACTGTGTATGTGACAAATAAAATTTGAATTTGAATTTGAACCTAAGAATGGATCAATACAATAAACTGTGGGTTCATTTCTAAAGACCTTTTAGCTGGGAATGACACAATAAATAGTTGGCTAGATTTTAGCCTAGATTCTTAAGAAAATGAAAATAATTGACTGTCAATCCAGTCAACCTAACCATGAAACTCCATTATGCATTTCCACTATCCAGATGGTGTATCCATTTACACTTCTGCATATAATCTATCTGCAAAACTCACTTTCACAAAGAAGCAAATCTTTCTGGAATTATCGTACTTTATTTCTGCAGAAAAAGGAGTAACTTATTATCTTAACACAACGCGGTCAAAGTTCAAGGTTTTAGTTTATATCAGTAATATTGTATTAATAATATTTTTTCCGTAAGCAGTAAGAAGTCAAAAGAGGTCAAAGAGAACCTACTTTTTATAGAATGTTATTTTGAAAAAAAAAAAAAAAATCATCGTTGAACATCCAGATTGGATAGTGTAACACTTTAATTAACATTTTCATTTCTTTTCTGTGCAGTCTTCTGTAGTGCAGGTGTAGTGCAGCATAAGTTATCTAATAGCAAAGCACGTGTGTAGATTGGTGAAGTGAAGGCGTTATGAAATGATCTCTGGAATTATGTATGAATATCTGCTCGTGTGCCTGTCCACTCGCCTTTGTGTCTTCTCCATAGAAGCTCGACACTGAAGCGTCTGCCACCACCAGAGTCTCGATAAATCTCGGCACGGAGACAAAGCGCCTGCGCCTGGATGAGCCTGAGTTGACCTTATTGTGCTCCCTTAGCACCGGGGAACCTTCACCATCTGTTTGAGCAAGCGAGTGGCTCACGTCTCGAAGTGTTTGGGTCAGTTGCTGTCTTGTGATCACATGCGGCTGGTCAGTGGCGCTCGGGTTCGTTCCCGTGCCAAAGCGCTTAGGCTTGATTTGGTACTTGTCTCCGTCCGAAATGAAGGATCCCACGATGCCGTGGCAGAGACTCACCGACACCACTGAATCCTCCTTAAAGTTCACAGTTCCTGCAAAGAAGCAGTCTCGCAGTTCTGATCCAGCTGTTGTAGTTTTACTCCCGTCCGCTTCTGTTAGGTTAGAGACTGACACCTGTCTCTCTGCACCGGTTCGCGGTTCGGCTGCAGAGTCATTCGCTGTGATATAATACACTTTCATAGAGGGGGATATAAAGCTGGGGTCTGGTTGAAGGTTCAGTGTGAAACTTCGCCCGAAAGCTGTGAGGTGGAAACTCGGATGATCTTCGCTTCTCTTCGCTACGCGTCTCCCGGTGCGTCCCGTTAAACGCACAGGCACAATGTCTTCTGCTTCAAAACCGTCAGAGACGCTTCCACTGAATACACAAGCAGCTAAAAGTGCAACAGAACACCACACACACATTTTATCCGATAGTCAGAGATTTGGAGGAACTTTATGCTGAGCGTGATGCCGCGTTTGATCCTGAGCTTTATCCTCTGAGACTCGCCGCTGCTCCGTGTTAAACCGTACTAGGATCTGGGCACAGCCTTGGTCTAAATATGGGATAACTATTCATCCAGCTTATATTTTCATCAGCGAAGATCTACAGTATATTCTTGTTTAGTCCACATACCTTGATTCACATACAGGACATTAGTCCACAGGACGCGGTGCTGTGTGCGCTCTCTCCTAACTCCTCGCTTTTATGCACTCAGTCCACTACAGAGACGCTCTTTATACTGTCGAACTCTGCTGAGGGGGAAAAAAAAAAGAAGCATTAAAGGCTATTTTTAATCTCTGAAATGGTCTCTCCTCCCACTCACATCTCTTTTCCAACATAAAATCGCAGGCCGTTCCTCATGTGCTGCACAGCTCCTGTCTCCAAGAGGATATTTAAGTCATTCTTTAAAGCTACAGTTCGACTGTAAATGTGTTTATTTTTACTATATAAACATTGTGCCTATTTATGCTTTTTACTTTGGAGCTTTATGTTCTATCGCCTGGGCTAAACTTTTGAAATTAATAATCTAGTAATAGCCTACTTATCTGCATGACAGGCATCAATTAACTAAATCTCTGGAATGACATATTGTTTGGATGTTAACGGGAGACAGCAGATAATGATAGGTGTGGGTCAGCAGTGGACTCTTTGTAAAGCTGTATTTAGACAAATTCTTGTATTTAGGAGCTGGATCATCCTGAGTGTGTGTAGATGTAATTAACCCTCACATCCGCAAGGAGGCGACATAGAGTTTTAGAGCGCAATTAGTCCACTTCGGACCCCAGTGCTGCCCTTTTGGAGGACTTTGTGATGTCACGTTTTGATAGAAAGGTTTTGATGATGGTTTCCTTGTTTTCTGGTTCAGTATTATTGTGGGATTATTATGGTACATGGCTTAAATAATAGTGCAAAATGACATAATTCGACTATTCAAAAAGAGACTTGTAATAATTTCTTTGTATTATTATATTGACCATGCAAAAGTATTGCCAGCAAGGCGAGACAATAGAAAACACCATGTTTGAGGAATATACTAAGATGTATACTGGTATGTATATACTGTATCTGAATACCACATTTTTATTAGTATTTCTTGGGGCGGGTAAAATGAAAGGCTACTTCCTATGTTGTGTGCAAGACACGAGACAAAAAAAAATATATTGTGGGATGTTCCTAAAATTATTTTATTGTACTAAACCCTCAATACTAAACATCAAATATTTTTTCCCCTTTGAATCGCTAGTGCATGTGTGCATGATCAGTATTTTTACTTTCATGATTACTTGGCAATCTAAAAGCACAGACCTGTACCTGAGCACGAATGGTCATTTTTATATTAAAAAATTTTAAATTTATTTGGCACATCCACGGCCATACACAATATAATATCTTGTTAGATGCTTATATGACTGTTCATGACCTAAAAATGCAGGTAGGATAGCATGGAAAGACAAAACGATAGAATTATTTTACTGCACAATTGCAATGAGTGAAATGTAAATTTAAAAATGTACAAATATTTACATATATTAACTTATATTAAACGTATAAGTTAACAAGATGTGCAGATGGTGCAGAACGTGCATTATAGTAAAATATGGCATGTAATATGACAGCAGCCGTATGAATGGATATGAAATGATGTATGTATCAGTAACCATGTTTAAAGTGCAAGTCAGTCCTCTTACATTTGAAAAAGGGATGTACAGCATTTGAGCCGTAGTGCAAGTGTGCAATGTGTTTAGTGTGATCTAACACAGGCGTGAAAAAAACAAAGGCGAGTCCAATTAGTTGAGTCCTGCTGTACGTGGTGTATGTGGTGAAAATGGTGACAAACGGCCAACACCAGAGGGCGAAGATTTGCTTCTTTGTGAATCCATGAGGTGGCATTTGCCGCATTTGGAGAAACAAAAAAGGTGCAATCCGTTATTAAGCATAAAAAATAAATAAAATACAATACAATGAAATTAACAATGAGCACTATAAACAGAAATGTTTTTTTTTAAATAAAAATGTCATTTTAGGTTTTAAAAATTTCAAATTTCTATACACAGCAAGTAAGGGGTTTCCCTCTAAATATAGGCTGCATAATTTTTGAAAAAGGGCACAACTTCCCTGCATCTGTATGCATTTAACACTTCTTATGACTTTTTTCTCTATGAGTTAAGGCCACGCCCAAATGTCGCTCAAGATTTAGCGTTATTCGGGCACGCTGAATAAGTACCCAATCAGTTCTCTGCTCTCTATCCACTCTCACTTTTTGCCTGAATTGTTTACATATGACGCAAGACATTGAACCTGACAGAGGACAGACGGGTGTGCACAGCCATGGTCATTACTTGGGTCATTTTGCCATCAGCGCGCTTACAGGGAATAATTAAGACATGCAATTAAGAGCACTGCAAATTCTTGCATTGTATTTTGGACGGCATCTTTGCATTAATTAACAATGTTCGTCCAGTTGGTGTTTTATTTTTTAAACTTCCTGCTTATAAACAATTTATACAAGTGCGTAGAAATCGATTTTTGTGAGCTTGTGCAACTTAACAGTGCACTTAGTCAGAGCAAGGACATAATACAGGATAGTAACATGTTTTTTAAAATAAACGCTTTTAAAGAGGTTTTCTATCTGAACGTTGGACCCGACTCTAGCTTTCTCGCACCTGACGTTGCTTATGAGAAACATCCAGCAAAAGTCTCCTCTCTGCGCCGCTGCTTTTATTCTGGGGATGTGAACTCGGATCCTTCCTCCTCCGCGGCTCTCAGTGTGTGTGGAGGAACGCGCGGCGCGTTTTATTATAACGGCATGGAATATGATTTCGAGCTCAAGGTGAATAAGACCGTTGATACATTTCCTTCAAGCGCTGGAAAAACACATATTATACGCCGCCGGACTCCTCATAATGATACTTCAGGATGCGGAGTGACATCTGGAATGAACCAAGGCACTTCAGAGTCGCTACGCGTAAAGACGCACGCAGAAATACAAACCAAGCCTGATCTGAAAGGCACAAACAGAGCCAAAAGGTTCGTTTCTCTGCCCAGGTATGTGGAGGTGTTGATTGTAGCTGACGAGTCCATGGCCAGGTTCCATGGGGACGACCTGAGACATTACCTTTTGACTCTCATGTCTGTCGCTGCCATGTTGTACCGGCACCCCAGCATCATGAACCAGATCAGCATTGTAGTAGTGGATATGCTGGTGATTTCTGAGCCTGAGGAAGGACCCAAGATCTCCAGCAATGCTGCTCTTACACTGCGAAACTTCTGCACCTGGCAGAGAAGGTTGAACAAGCTGAATGACGAACACCCTGAGTACTGGGACACCGCCATTCTGTTCACAAAGCAGGTAAGGATGAGGTTTGTGTCACTTCAATTAATCCTGAAGTTACTTACTGATTTTTGTGTACTCTGAACATTTGCACTTACAATAACTTCCATAATATAATAACGCTATAATAACACTCTTCTGGGAAGGTTTTCCACTACATTCTTGGGTGTGGCTTTATATTTTTGCTCATTCAGTCACAAGAGCATTAGTGATGTCAGGCATTGCTGTTGGGCAATGAGGCCTATTGCACAATTTATCCCTAAGATGTTCAGTGGGGATGAGGTCAGAGCTCTGTGTAGGCCAGTTAAGTTCTTTGACTTCACCTTGGAAAACCATGTCTTCAAGGGTTCTTGATTTGTGCACATGAGCTTTGTCATTATGGAACAGGTTTGGACCTCTTTTCTTCCAGTGTTGGCACATTGTAATTCTACAGTATACAAAGACATTACATTTGTGTGCTTTCAACTTTGAGGAAACAACTTGGGGAAGAACCATATACGGTGTGATGGTCAGGTGTCCACATGCTTTTTGGCCATATAGTGTAGTAACTGGAGTCATCAACACAGTTCCTATTTTTAATATTCACCTGATCCAGCTAATCAACAGTGTACTGACACCCCCTAGGAGCAACTCACACATTACAATATACAATATAGGGATCTTAAAATCCCTCTGTTTAAATTCACTGAAAACCACAAACTCAGATTATAGACACTGCAACATGCTTTTGTATATGAGAATGCGATAATATAATTAATACTTCAAGAAATAAACCTTTTTTATTATATTATAATCTTATACTATAAACCTTAAATACGACTGTCATAAAAAACAGAAAAAACACTTTATATCAAAGCATTTGCCATACAAAATGTGCATAATGTCAAAATGTGTATAATGTAATGGAAAGGTTAAGAAAGAATACAACAAAGTTTATTCAAATGTTACACTGGCTAGAGGTTCAGAAAATGAACCCATTGAAATAAAACAATGGAAGGGAGAAAACATTTTACAAGGGCAAAAAACTGAAAGAAAGAAAGAAAGGTTATGGAATTACTCATTAGACACGGTAGTACTTGAAGTACTTGACCATGTCTCAAGTGTTTTCAGGGTCTAGGCTCCTTTTTACTGTTACAACATAAAGTAAAGTATTTCATCTTAAGCTGTTGTTAAGGAAAAACCCTTTATTCTCAAGGAAAAATAGCATGGTATGTCAGTATGCTGATTAGTGTGGTGTATATAACATTTAATTGAACCTCTTTGTTATATAAGTAAGAGAAAACGTATTTTAACATACTGACAAATAAGTACAGTGTAAACTTTTAAAAATAGATAGACTTTGGGGACAGCCACAACTCTTAAGTATTAAAATGAATACGATACCATTATTAGAAATTACTTACCTTTTCTAAGTGTTTTTTTATTTTTATTTTTATTTTAACCTGATAGTTTATGATGTTTTTGACCACACAATGTATAAAGTAAATGTTAAATGTATAAAGTAAATGTTCAGTAAAAACCAATAAGATGCATTTCAATTTCTTGACTTCCCTCAACTCGAACAATGCTTTATTCATGGAGGCAACAGCTGGCCACACCATGATGATTCCTCTCTCTCTCAGTTATCATCTATGTTTTGGTTACAGGTTTTCACAGACATTCTTAGCCACCATCAGTCCTTTAGAACTGCAGTTCTCAGTATATGTTCAGACAATAAAATTGTCGCCCAGTTTGCTGATCAGTACCAAACAGATGCACATCCTATGATGCACATCACACTGGAATTTCAGCAACAATTAAGTTCTTACTTTCATTGATCCAGGCAATTAATCCTGTTTAATAACATTCACATTGCAGTTTGTCTATAATCACATCTCTACTAAGTGCTCAAGGTCTTCTTAAAATCTCACCAGGACTTGTGTGGGGCTACTACCTGTGACACTTTGGGTATGGCTGATGTTGGAACCATGTGTGATCCCAAAAGAAGCTGTTCGGTTATTGAGGATGATGGTCTACCCTCAGCCTTCACCACAGCACATGAATTAGGTAAGTTCAGTGATTTTTTTTTTTTAAAGTTTCAAGTTTACTCTGTAGTAATGCTTGGTATAAAAAATTAGAGAAAAGAAAAAATTAGGCCTTGATATCTGTCAAGGAGTTGCAATTATTGAGAAGAAGTGAAGACAGCTGCTATTAAGTCATCAAGTGTTATAGAACATTTCTTCAACACTGTTAAAGCAGTACTGAAAAGAGAGACATGGAATAATATAACCGTATACTAATGGCTACGTTCACATTACCAGCCTAATTTTTTAGAGCTGTCTGAACACACAAATTTGATGTTTTAGCTGCTAAAACTTGCTATACTTGCTATACTTGCTATAGCTGCTAAAACTTTTCTGAACCTCAACAAATACAGATGACTAACTGCTTGCCATCCTTCAGAGCAAAATCCCTAAGCAGATTTTTGCCAAAATCACTTCCATTGTTTGAAATAAATGAGTGGTCACATAAATATGACATGTTTTAATCCAGATAGTGCAAGCAAAAACATATCGATGTGCGCATGTGTGCCATTTCAGAGGACAAACGCGTCAACATTAGAGTCAGAAATATGTCACTTGTAATTATGAGTGTCAACTGTCATACCTTGCAAATCCGCTCTGACCAAATAATCAGAATTGCACTATGTGGTTTGTAATGTGAGCATAGTCTAAGAAAAACATGTAAAAACATTAATTTAATTTAATTTAATTTAATTTAAGTAAAATCAAAGAAAATTGTAAAACTTGACTACACAGTACAAGCCTGTTTCATCCCAGTGATTATTTCAATGTGCAGGCCATGTTCTCAATATGCCACATGACAGTGTGAAGGCATGTGAGATGTTTGGGAAACTAAAGGACAACCACATGATGTCCCCTACCCTCATCCAGATTGATCGTAGCAATCCCTGGTCCAGGTGCAGTGCTGCTATTGTGACCAGCTTCCTGGATGCTGGCCATGGTAAGTCCACATAGGCTGTCTGCATGGAATGTGACTTTTTATCACATGCTAGCTGTAATACACACCACACATGTTCTTTTATTAAAGCCAGAGCAACCACACAATGTAATATTGGCATCCAGACAGTATTATGAATATGGTTTTGTTTTGAAACACCAAGACAGATATTTTCCAATTCATATTTACAAAAGATCCATCTAAAATAAATATATATTTTTTATTGTTTAATGGAACAAGTTTGGTTTCACCAGTGTCTCTTTATGTCCTGTTTATTTAGTGTCCAGTTTCCTGTGTCTTTTGTCTTGCTTTGGTGGTTCATGCTGCATGTTTTTCATGCGTTCCGGGGTATTGCTCATAGCCTTTACAGTATGTTGCCTCTTAATATCCTTATACATGTTATTGTGTTCACATTTCATTAAAGTCTTTTGTTAAACTGAGAGGAATAAATGGATGCAGCAGAATTTATTTTTACTGTGGGCCTTAACAGCTTTACTTCGGCTGAGGATGTTACTTTGCCTTCCTGCTCCTCTGAGGGCATTGCTCCTCTCCTGACTTTTTTGTACATCTGGAGCTATGCATTAAGGGGTGACTGTCATCAATGGTGGGCAAAGTCCACAATACTGTACTTGAGTAAATGTAAAGATATCCCACATACAATATTACTCAGGTAAAAGTAGAAGACTTCCATTTCCAACTTTACTTGAGTAAAAGTACAAAGTACTCACCTGTAAATTAAGTATCAAAAGTACTGAGCTTGTATTAGCTCACCATAGTCTGTCATGATAAATCTCTCTCTCTCTTTCTCTCTCTCTACTTCCCAACTGTAAAGTGGGGAAAAACTATTACAATTACACATGATAGTCAAGTTGTCCCACTTCAAATGCTACACACCTCTCTGATTATGTTATGGAAAACCTTGCACAAATGTAGTGAAGTAAAAAGTACAAATCTTTGTTGTAGGATGTAGTGGAATAAAAGTAAAAAGGATCCACTAATAAAAATACTCAAGTAAAGTATAGATACATTAAATATGTAGTGTTAATTTCCACCTTTGGCTGTCATGGTAGCACCAAAGAGGTGCTGGACTACACGTCCCATTAGCTATCACTGGTCATGTGTCTCTGATCTCTTTTACTTGATGGTTTTCAGTCAGTTTTGCATGTTCTGAAGGATGTGTGTTACTGTGTTGATGTTTTATTTAAAAAGTGTGTTGCAACAAGAGGAATAAAGATCTACACTTGTATCTCCCGTTATCAAAGATTTTTTAAGAAATTATAAATTTTTATCAAATTTGTATCATGAAATTGTTAAAATGATGTTAGGATCAGATATGTGACTGATACTGAATGTAAAAAGAATAAACAGTAAAATTTAATATTCATATTATTAATATTTTGAAAGGCTTAAGCAATTATATTTGCCCTTCACACATGTTAATTTGTGCACACTTTGCGCTCACCATACCAAAAGTAACTTAAAGATTTCCTAAAAATGCTAGATAAATCAATTTGCATAGATACCCCTTTATTTGGTCATTTTAAATATAAATTTCTATGAATATGTTAGCACATATTCATAGAAAGAAGCACTCTGTATTTTACTATTATGAAATGTACGTTTTTACATCTGCAAACCTTTAAATACATCAGCATCCTAGTGAGCAAAATTTCTGGCCCACTAAATAAAAATATTTAACACTGGTGTGTATTTAAAAGGTGATTGTCTATTGGATAAGCCCCAGAAGCTGCTGGCGCTACCAGATGGTTCTCCGGGAACTACCTACAGCCTCAGCCACCAGTGTGAGCTGACATTCGGCTCTGGGTCCAAGCCTTGCCCTTACATGCAACCCTGCTCAAAGCTGTGGTGTACAGGAAAGACCAGAGGACAGCTGGTGTGCCAGACTCGCCACTTCCCCTGGGCTGATGGCACTAGCTGTGGCAACAACAAGATATGCTACAGGGGTGCTTGCACTAGTAGGAACACCACCACCTTTAAACCCACGGTGAGAGCATGAAAAGTGCAAGTATTGTTCTGGTCTATGCTACTATAAATGCAATTTTGATCTTCATCTTTGAAATGAATGTCTGTTTTTTGGTGCTATATCAGACAAATTCATAAGGTCCCACCATATTCCTCTTTAGGCAAAATATGGGGAAATCAGATCACAGACGAGATATTAAATTCTTACAAAATTGTTTTCTTTCTCTAGATTGCATTCTGTTCATATTACTTCTTTATGGTTTCTATCACAGGTAGATGGACAGTGGGCTAAATGGGGAGCATATGGAGCGTGCTCTCGAATATGTGGAGGAGGAGTTCAGCTGGCAAAAAGGGAGTGCAGCAGCCCTGTTCCAGAAAATGGGGGCAAATACTGCCAAGGCCTGCGTGTAAAATATCGCTCTTGCAATCTGGAGCCATGCAAATATTCAGGTAAGGAAGCTGGAGTTTCTTGAAACCACCTCCACAAGAACCTGTTTCCTCTGGCTTGACATGCAAGGATACCTGTAAGTTTATAGTTCTCTGTGGCAATGTGACCCTACATGTTGTTCTGTACTTGGCAGGAAAAAGTTTTCGTGAGGAGCAATGCGAGTCCTTCAATAACTTCAGCCTCAACACCACTAGGCTTGGACCTTCTGTGATGTGGGTCCCTAAATACTCAGGAGTTTCTACAAAAGACAGATGCAAGCTTATCTGCAGAGCCAGTGGCACTGGATACTTTTACGTACTTGCTCCAAAGGTGAAGACACAATTATCTCTGTGTTCTCTGAGAAAAATCAGGTAACCTCTGAACCTCTGGAAGTTGCTGACTTTTACAATACCTGTAGGAGCTTGTCTATGATAGATATGGAGCTGTGGAGTGAGAGGGACCAGAATTGTCGGTTATGTTAGTGGCAAGTCAGGAGAGGAAAGAGTAGCTGTGCACAAAATTATATGCAGCTGTAGTGTTTCGGCCAGAACCAGCTCAAAATAAACAAATTACAGGCTGAACCTCTTAGTCAGTGATACTCCAGCTGTACTTCCCTGAGGCTGAGTAGCCGGTATGGTATGTTCAAATGCCTCCCTTCAAAAAGATCAGTTTTATATAACGTAACACCTTTCAGCTCTGTGAGTGTTCTGTATTAGGTAGCCACTGTTAGTGTAAACAAATTAGCCATTAGGGTTCTTAAGCAGAGTGCACTGACAGAGTGTGTTATCTGTGTGAGCAGGTTGTGGATGGAACACTCTGCTCCCCAGATACTTCGGCAGTCTGTGTTCAAGGAAAATGCTTTAAAGCCGGTTGTGATGGAAATCTGAGCTCGAACTTAAAGTTTGACAAGTGTGGAGTGTGTGGAGGGAATAACCAGAACTGCCAAAAATTCTCTGGAGTGTTCACCAAACCTGTGTAAGTGTAATTTAGGTGTATCCATATAATAGTGTGTGTAGGACAGTAGATCTAAAATATAACAGCCACTCTTGTTTTTTAGACATGGATATAACTTCGTGATCACTCTACCAGTTGGAGCCTCAAATATAGACATCAGGCAACGTGGCTACCGTGGTTTGGTAAATGATGACAACTACTTAGCCATCAAGAACATTCATGGGCAGTATCTTCTCAATGGGAATTATGTGGTATCAACCGTTGGCCAACACATCATTGTGAATGGCACTACGCTACGCTACAGTGGAACGTCGACAGCTGTGGAGAAGCTACAGGCAGTGAGACCTCTCCAGGAGCACCTGACAGTGGAAGTGCTATCTGTGGGGAAAATGACACCTCCCCGTGTGCGCTATTCATACTACCAAACCAAGGTAAAGGAGGGGAAGCTTCTGAAGAAGGAGGGCAGGAAGCATGCACAGAACAGCATTCTGGCAGACACAAAAAAGGCCCAACTAAATAAGCTAGCTTATCAGAAATCTTCCAGTAAATGGGTTACCAGTGATTGGGAAGAATGTTCTGTAAGCTGTGGCAATGGCTTTCAGCAAAGACTTGTCCAATGTCTGGACTCAACTGGAAAAGAAAGTGCATATTGTGACAGCACCCAAAGACCTAGTTCTCAGAGGTTGTGTGGTGACCCTTGCCCTATGTGGAGTATTGGTGAGTGGTCTGCTTGCTCAAAAAGCTGTGGGAAAGGTTTCAAGAAAAGGTCTCTACACTGTGTTACTCAAACTGGGCTACTCCTTCCAAGAGACCACTGCGCAAGCAAGAGGAAGCCTCAAGAACTGGATTTCTGCACTGTTCAAACCTGCTAGAGTTTTGTTAAGACTTGCTAGAACTTTTTGAGGCATTGTGGACACGGTCTATCGAACTGTTCATTTCTGTCTAAACAAACTTTTACGTTGATTTACTTTTGCTGTCACTTGTGTCTCCCATGGTAACTCACCTGTGTACCATGATTCAACAGACTGCAGACATATGAATGAAAGGCTAAGGTAAAAATGTAATTTTTGTGATGATTTGAAGTTACGCATAACCTACCTCAAAAAGACACTGACCCATACTACAAGATCATTAGTTTTATGGTCATAACATTCTTCTTTATGTGGCAAAAAAGAGTGATATATATATACCCAACAATGTCATAAGTATGGTTCAAGGTTACACTGAAAGCATCTGATTTTCCTTAAGTGCTTGAGTTAAATGTGAAGCATTGCTTTTGCATTACAAAATATTATATTATAATATTGATTTCATTTGTTGATTCTGCCTTGGTACTGCAAAATAGTATCCCACTTGTGCTTTCTAATATAACTACAAGGTCAAACAATAACTCAGTGTGATGAAATTAACATTTACAGAAGATTCCAAGCACAGTACAGTGATAAATAAAACATTTGAATGGTGCAAACTTTTTAAAGTAGGCCATACTGTATGTCTGTGAATGATGATCCTCCCTACTGCAGTCTTTCCTGTGTACATTCAGCAAGTGGAATGCATTATCCTTGAATTAATGGATAACGGATAATGCACCTGTTTGTGCGAACTTTACGCACAATCATTCATGAACACATTACAGGAATTCGGCTGAGAGTTAATGCCACATCCCCTGTATAGTCTTGAACTCCATTTCCACTTGTTTAGGCCATTAAATGGGTTCATGGGAGGCCAGCATTTCAGAAGTGAAGTAGGTAGTCTGATCACAGTCAGATCACTCCGGCGTACTAAGAAAACACTCTACCTTGACTGTATCCAAGCAATAGTGAAATGTGGAGATAAGTGCATTTGTGTAGAAAGGGGATTATATAGAGAAATATAGAGAGTTTTTTGAATGCCTCTTGTACACAACAGCCATACAAGTACAGTAACATTACATAAGCAAAAAATATTTGTGACAAAATATTTGTCATTTCTTATTTGAAACATTTCTATATGTAAGATAAAACACATTTCATTTTAGTCATGTTTAATGTGATGAATACTTTCTCATCCATGTGATTTAATTTTTTTTTATTATTAATATAATTTTGTAATGACTTTGTCCCCATCATGTTCCCCATCATGTTCCCCCTCTAGAATACCTAAATACACTTGCGTATACGTATTTCATTTTCTGCTGTATTTGAGGAGTCTTAAACACCTACTGCTTTTATGATTTTAGTAATAGGAAACTTTTTATTCCTTTTCAAAACATTTTGAGGATTGGTTCTGTATGTTATATGTTTTGGTGTAGTAAGAAGCACTTATATTTTGTTTCTAGTTTCCATTGTATACTGTGTATACATTATTTGTACTATGCATAAATAAACACTTATGCATGTTTTTCAATGACAAACATTACCTTTTTAAAACAAAGTACATACAAGATAAAAGGTTTGATATTTGTTTCCAAGCAACAGAGAGTAGAGGGTTAGATCATTTTGCCAAGCTTAAGTTACTAAGCTCCATAATAGAGTTGGAAATTACTAGTGCTTCTCCTGCAAACTGTAATTCTGCTGATATAACTGTTCATGGACTCCTTGAAAAACAGCCACAGCCTACCACAAGCCTAACAACAATTGTTTACTGTCAAGGAGAAGGAGACCTGCTCAATATGCATAAACATGAAGCTAACTACTATGTTTTACAGTATACATGCTTAGTTTTCAAGAAACTTACTTTTTTAAAAGATATATTTTCATATATCCTTTAACTATCAGAATGAATCTATTTTATAATAAGATACAAGTTTTTTTTTTTATATATATATTTGGCAAGAAATACTTTGTCAAGTTAAAAGACTGATGCACATTTTGTATTGTCAATAATTATTAGTCCAAGCTCATGTGGAAACAGATTATTACAATAAACTGTATATTTAAGTAAGATAAGTGAGACATGAGGATAATTCAGTGGTCTTTCCTGATTTTTTTTTCCTTCTATATAAAAAAAATGCTGAAGGCATCCTAAATGTGCATTAATCTCCATTGAACAATTGATATTGAGATGTGTCTGCTACTTGTAAAGCCCTTCATAACAGCTCTAATCTGAGGTGCTGTTAATTGGGTATTTCTAAGGCTGGTAGCTCTAAATGAATTTCTCCTCTGCAGCTAAGGTAAGTTTCGGTCTTGCTTTCCTGGGATGGTCTTCATGAGAGCCAATTTCATCATGGTGATTGATGGGTTTTGTAATACTGTTCTACTGTTCTGCAAGAAATATTCCAAATCAGTAGATTTGTCATTATTTTTTTTAAAAAGAGAGAGAGAAAGGCATTAACACATTGAATATCACTTTTATCTCGATAGTTTTGGCCACCATGACACTCGTATGTGGGTCAGTCACCACAAATTTAGAAGATATAAGCTGTGGCATTACAATTTTCTTTCACTGAAGCTAAGAAGCCAAATCTCTTCTAGTATGATAATGACAAAGTGCACAAAGCAAACATGATGTCACAATATCGAAATGAAAGAACTTGAACATTTGGCACAGAGGCCAAACCTCACCACCCGCCAAACACATTTGGGATGAACTGGAATGCCAAATGTACCCCAGGCCTTCTCACTCACATCAGTGAATGACCGTACTAATGCTCATGTACTTGAATGGGCAAATCCCTATAACCACACTCCAAAATTTTGTGGAAAGATTTCGCAGAAGAGTGAAGGATATTGTAACAGGAAGAGGTGGGTGAGTGGTTGGGGTGAATCTAGAATGGGATGTTAAAAAAAAAAAACCTTAGGTGTGATGGTCAGGTGTCCACAAAAATGGACCCATTAATTATATGTAAAGTTGTGAAACATTATAATGATAAATTAATGACAGATATAAGTAATTGCTCCACATCCATTATTAAGTTATCCATTTTAAAATACCAATATTGAACTGGAGAGAATACAGTATTTTTTAAAGCAGGGGGGACGAAAGAGAAAATGCTCACTCTCAAAACGTAAAACCTGTGATGCCTTTCATTTCATACAAAGGCCAGTGGTTGGCCAGAAACAATAAGTTAAAAGAGATGCTTCTCCATGTTTCGCTCTTTGTAAAGGAGATGACTGCTCTCTTTTCAAACAGCCATCACATGGCCTTTAACCCTGCTGGCTAAATGTTTTCCACAGCTTTGGATCTTTTGTGCCCTTGAACTGGCAAATCCCACCATTGTCATTGCAAATATCCATAAAAATCTTTATGATAAGCGTTTCAGAGGGTAATGTCACCTGAAGGCCATATTAGCAACTTCAATAGTATACTGAAATTTGGTAGCAAAAATACTTTACCAACTACAGGCTGGAAATTTGTGTTCTAAAAAATTCTAACTTTTGTTTTAAGAAAAATGTTTGTTAAAAGTCTTTTAAAAGAAAAAAGTCATCTCTTCATGTGTCAGAGTGTGAAGCAAAATTGGCAATGTAAAATGGTTTTACTTATTGAGGATTTTGGATAGCTTAGGTTCAATAATAATATTAGAAATTCTTTATTTAAAAATATTTTTAAAATACTTTTTAAAAAAGGCTAAGTATTGTTTTTAAGCAGTATGGTTATTTAGGCAAATTATCTTCAGATCTTTTTTTACCAATTATTTAATTGTTTGGACCACCTAAGAATTCAAAAGTCAAGCATGACAGCAATAGTTTTTTTTATTTATTGATGGTACAGAAGAAAGATGATTCCCTTTATCTTGTGTGGTCGCACCATGTGAGGTGCAACTTTTTAAAGCGTCGGCTTTTTAAAGGGCTCTGGCTTAAGTATCTCTGTTTGAAGGACCTCACATAATAATGAGGGCCTATAAACCCAGGGTCAAGCAGGGTCAAGGATGAGCAGGGGAGCTTCTCAAAATTTGGCATGTTCTGGACAGGAAAAGTAGGTAAGATTGTCAAGGCCATTATATTCAAGTGAACGTCTAAGATAAAAGTAGCGGTTTGAGAGCTGAGGGAATTCTTTAGATCTGGGGTATTCAACTAAAATGTGTGAAGGTCTAGGTACTTAAAATTCCTTACACACAAATGCTGAGTATAAGCAACTAGCATTTCTGAATGATAGCAACAGTAATTTTTAATGCTTAATCATATAATCATATAGTTATAAATATGCAAACTTGACATGATTATGGTTTGCTATGGCACCTTTTTCTACTAGCACCATAGATTCTTGAGAGATGAATCATCTCTGCCAAACATGGAATGGACAATAAACACATAAATGACTACCACTCCAGATCCATTTGAAACAACTCTTTATAGAAATAAAATTTAATGAAATATTTTTAATTTTATCTTAAAAAACTAAAATGATAAATAAATTCCTCTTAATTGGCAAGTATTCAGTCCTCAAACTGAACTTACAGCAATTACAGATTTGAGTTGCTTTCATTCCTCATGCAAACTACTTCCAACTCATCCAAAATAAATGGAAAATGTTGGTGGTCATGTCACATATTTTTAATTGTATTTAAGTCTGGTCACTGACATGGCCATTGCAAAGCTCAACCTTTCCTTTTCAAGACATTTGTTGTTGCTTCCCAGTGCCTTAACTAAATGTTTGGACAGATATGTATTTTTCACCATGTGTGAAGATGTCTGGTTACCTGGAACAGGTTTTCCTCAAGATTTTTCTCCTGAAAAATGAAACTCTAGAGCATGATGTTACCAACCACATGACAGGAATGTAAAGCCCTTCATAACAGCTCTAATCTGAGGTGCTGTTAATTGGGTATTTCTAAGGCTGGTAGCTCTAAATGAATTTCTCCTCTGCAGCTAAGGTAAGTTTCGGTCTTGCTTTCCTGGGATGGTCTTCATGAGAGCCAATTTCATCATGGTGATTGATGGGTTTTGTAATACTGTTCTACTGTTCTGCAAGAAATATTCCAAATCAGTAGATTTGTCATTATTTTGACCGTACTACAAGTAATACTTGGGTGTCTGGCTATATTTGTTGTGCTTCAAACATTATGCTTTGACTTTACTTCTTTTTTTTTCAAAAAGGTCTCAGGTTTTCTGTCAATACTTTTCTTAGAAGTGGCCTCCTTCTGGATGATCTTCCTTACAGACCAGAGCTTAGCCACTATGAAGAGCTGATGATATTGTCAAGGTCTGCACATGTTCTCATATTAAGGCTTGTGTGCTCTGTAACCACCTCAGAGTGGTAGCTGGACTCCTGGGCACTACTATGGCAATTGCCCTTATTGTCTGAGCACTGAGTTTGTCCTGACCTTGGTAGTGTCTGGGTCATGCTGTATTTTTTTCAAAATGGATTTCACAGCTCTCCTAGGAAGCTCTCCTGGCTGATATTTTAATTACCTTCTCCATATTTTTATCCTCCTAGAAACTTAATCTAAAAGCCTCATAGGCACTTTGTGAAAGCAATAACTGATCTGCTCCGCTATTTAAGCTCTACAAATTAATTATTATGTTGTAATACAGCAATAACAGACTTTCTGGAGGCAGTGTAGTTCTTTGTATAGCTGTCTTTAAACATTATGTTTTTGTTGTGAACTTTATGACAGACAGTAATCAAATCAGAGAGTGCATGAACTATTGAATTTGCTTCCTTTCTTAATGAGTTAATACTTTACCTTACAGTAACTGCATGTGGTTAAATTAAATAAGGTAATACAGTGGCTCTTATACAAAAGCTGTAATCATGATTTAAAAAAATGAAAGTCATAAATGATGTATGACTTAAAAAAAAATATATGTATATAATGTATAATATATATACACAGTAATCACTGGGAACTCAAAATGTCCTATATTTTACTATTTCTTTAACAAGTTGACATACAGTACTGTAGGTCTCTCAAAGCGTGTCTGTTAATGCTCCAGACAAAATAGCTCTCAGATAATACAGTTTTTCTATACCTCAATCCCCCACTGTCACAATGGTTTCCAAGACAGTTTTACTAACAGGAAGGGATGGGTACAGTAGGGTGAAATAACCACTCTTTATAACTTTGGTGAGCAGAAAAAGCATCTCAGAATGCACAACACACCAAACATTAAGCCAGATGGGCTACAACAGCAGAAAAACACATCAGGTTCCACTTCTGTCGGCCAAGAAGTGGAATTTGTGGCTACCGTGGGCACAGGTCAGAACCCAGACATGTCCAAAGAAAGACCAGGCGATGTTTTTTCAATGTGTAACTGTCCATTTTCAGTGAACATATGCACACGATAGCTTCAGACTCCTAAACTGAGATGTAATTCTGCTCACCATGGTTGTAAAAAGTGGTTGTTTGAGTTACTGTAGCCTTAATGTACCAGGCTCAAACCAGTCTGGCCATTCTCCTCCTCTGGCCACCCTCTTTAAGAACATTATTATGACCACAGATCTGTAACTCCATGTTTTTTTTTTTTTGTTTCTTGCACCATTCTGTGTTTATTCTATAGACTGAAGTGCATGAAATTTTAAATATTAAGACCACCAAAATCATGCCAAGTTCAACATGTACAGTACATTAACCTAAGCATGAGTGTTCCACAGCTGGGTTACAGCTATCAGGCTGCTGATTTTGCTCTTTTATTCAGGACGGAAAAAAACAACATAAGGTTAATCTTACTCCAATACACTTTGAGCAGTGTTCCCACTAGCTTGATTGGTTTTCTCTCCCTGCTTGTGGAGCCAAGTTTCTGAGAATGGAGCACAGTTCAGCTCTTTTACAAGGATGAGTGCTGGCAGAGTTCTTACACAATTTAAATAAAAGTAATGAATGCCTCCCTGGTTTTCACTCTTCAAGTGATGTTGGCAGGACTGTGCAGAAAGTCCTAATTATGAATTCATTAGAATACACACTCCTTGGAGGGGCAATGCACTTTTTTCTTATTTACAGATATGCATATAATACTCCAGAAATGCTTGTGAAAATTAATTTCAAATTGGCAACACATTGCTGTACCAAATGTAAAGCAAAAGTGTGAGTATAACCTTTTTACTAATTGACATAAGTTGTTCAAACTGCATATGTTGGTGGTTTCCCACTGCCTGGTTTGTCTCCGTAAAAATTCTATAGCACAGTTGGAGTATATCAACTGCAAGAAAGAATTTGAGTATGGGTTCAACACAAATGCCTCACTTGTGATGGAGACTATGTGATTAGTACATATGTATAAAGGGAAGAGTTACTCTACCAACAGTTGCAATTTATACAACCTGTATCAGTTAATAAAAAGGTTATGTCCAATTTTCCATTACTTGGTTCAGCCCTCTTACAATGGATTCCAAAAGCTTTTGTTAATATTCAAGCATTGCCTAAGGACCAAATAGCATAATATATTTATTATAATTCATTAAACAGTTACATGATTCAGTATTTAACATTATAATCTTAATAATAATTTATCTGTTCTTATTTTTGCTGTGCATCTAAAACTATCACTCATTTTTCTTTCTTAGTGGATCGACGCAGCTGCTCACAATTGATATGCAGGCAAAAAGCCATTCCTATTTTTATGGATTTGCAGCTTTTAATTTTACTAAATATAAGGACATTATCATACTTCTTGTGGAAGCAAAAAGAATAACTTCAGTACAGAAATTCTTGCTTATAGTTTTATGTATGTGAGGCACCACATCACCTCAATAGATTACAATCTATCAGGTGTCTCTTAAAAATACATCCTGTCTCAACTTTATGAATGTCATCATCACACTATGTAAAGAGTATGAGGTAATGCCTCTTAAGGACCTCAGGCACTTCCTCTCACTCACTCACTTCCTTCTATCTCCTTCATAACAGCTTAACTAATTCAGTGCAACATTACCTCTGCAGATTTTATGTATTGGTTATATGGCAGGTCCTAAGGAGAGGGCCATAAGTGTATTGCTTCGCTCCAGGGGAACACTAAAAATGAGAGGCTTGAATAGTCCATACAAAAAGGACCTGTGTGGCATCTGTTCAATATGGTCTCCAGTCTTGTACAGAAACCTCAATCAAGGCAATGAATTTCACTATGTCTCACTGAGCTCAACCCCCATTAAGAGCTGGATTGCAAACACGAGCCAGAAATGGTTAGACAGCACAGTTTTGTTACAATTTATTGTTCTGACACTGGCCATAACTCTCAACTAATGTTCTGGTCTTTCCAGCTGTGAGGTTGTTTTAGTAAGCTATGCTGGAAGTGTCAAATTTACAATAAACTATTATGCAAAACTTGATGGGCCATGTTATTAGGTACATTACATTATTACAAAAACTCCTTAACGTTTGCAGCTGATGTTCACAGTGGAGGACTATACTGTAGTACTTTGTTAGCTGATTCATTTCAGTTATTGGGCAATAAATCAAACCATAGTCATGTTGTATTAATCAGGTCCCTAAGCTTACACTAAGCATAACAAGCCCAGTCATGTGAGCTTTTGTTGCCCTATTATATTTTTTCACCCATATCCTTACATGGTTGTTGGCACCACCGGGCAGATCCCAGCTCCCCCTGTTTCTGAAGCCCACTAGAATATTACATGTCTGGACAATGCATAGTTATAGTGGAAATTTAAAACATAAAATCTCTTTTACACTGATGTCATACTGCAAATCAGTGATAAGAAGTCGCATACAGTATATCATCTGTTATAACTCATCTATGTCACTGAGAACCACTTACACTGAAGATGGCAATGCTTTACATAAATAAATCAGAATGATCTCATTAAATCAGTATATTTATTTTTTCTCTCTCCCTCTTTCTTGCATTTAAATCATACTCTCCTATGTTTGAAGACTCTATTACATTATGAATGCACAAAATATTCTGTCTGTTGGTAGAAAGCAACATATACACATATTAAGTATCATAGTATTATAGAGTAATGTAACCTCTACTCAGATTTAAATTTTCATTCTCAAAATCAAAACATTAAGCAGAACTTACAAGTGATTTAAAAAAACACAAGAAAACATGCAAAAAGTGCCATAATGTTAATGTTAATGGACTAAATAAATCAAGAAATGTACAAAACTATTGAAGGATTATTGTTCTCATACAGGTGTGGAAAGCAGTCCAGACTTCCAAACTTACAAAAAACTCACAGTGACAATTTTGATTATATGTGCCCTGGAAATGCGATGACCAGGTAGCAGCAGCATAAAACTTGCTGGAGAGGCACATCTCTGAGTATTGCACATGAGGAGAAATGATTCTTGTGGAGGGACATGTCACAGCAGGGCCCTGATGCCCAGCCCGTCTGTAGACAGAGGTGATAACATCTACCACCCTGTGAGCTACTGTAACCTTTGCTTTTATGTATATGGGAGCAGACAGTGTCCATTTACCATGACAATCAAATTTTTAAATGCCTGGATCACTGCTGTCTGTTTCATTTAATGCTGGGAAGAGTGTGTACATTGCATAGTAAGGACTGCTTAAGGTGTTCCAAAACAAAAGTGGTTGACATGATTTTGGGAATGAACCCTGAATCTGGCCACAAGTGTATTCCCTACTGTCTGACCATTAGCACAAGCACAGTGGACAAAAGTGACATTGCACTATTTCCAGCACTGCTAGATTGCAATCTATAGCCTGAGAGGCCATACATGGCTTTGGCGTATCAGCCATGAGTGCCAGATCTTTCCTTCATACTGGTACTAGTTGAGGGAGTAGCTCCTACTGTCATTTATACATCAGACAATGATTCCAGTCATGGGCCAATGCATACTGACCTAGGATTATTCTCCTTCCTTATGGAAAAGAATAGTCACTCCACAAGTTTCTCCACAAGTTCTTTTCTCACTTAATGATAAGCTGCCTTCGATAACATTTTTCTCCTGCAACATGTATGAGAGGGGCCAGTGTTGCCAAATGATACCTTCTTTGACTCTCCTTAAGTCTAATTCATAGCTGACTGAAGCTAATAATTTTTTTTTTTTAAGGTAAAACCAAACTAACAACAAGCTAGTACAAATATAAATATAAATATGAATATGTTTTGTATTCGATCCAGTGATGGTTCAATAGCCAAACCTACCTAATGAACGTTTATGCTGTGTATACTAAAACTGAATTATCTGAGCAAGATGATGCAACCTATTTAACCAGCCTTTTTTAGACTGTAGCAGGTTTTTATGACTTTTAAATTATGTTAATTAAACCGATCAGCTGTAAGGTTAAAGCATTATGTCCAATATTGTGTAGGTTTGTCTTGTGCCACCAGGGCATCTCAATCTTTTGAAGGTGTGCTGTTGTGTCTGGCACCAGGATGTTAGTGCTGTGGGTTATGGGGTTGGGCCGCCATGGATCAGACTTGTCTGTTTAGCACATCCCTTTATACTTGATCAGTTTGAGGAACCTCAAGCATAGATGAGCCTTGGGTACCCATGATCCTATCACCAGTTTACTGGTATATAATGATCAATGTTATTCAATTCACCTGGCAGTGCCAGTGTTGTGGCTGATCACAGTATTTGCATGCAGTTCATGCCTCTGAGGTTGCTAGATCTTTATTGGGTAGAAATTTCTGAGGCATTTTTTTAAATGCTATTTTTAATAGCATTTAGACCACTGTCTGTAAATGTAAATTCTTGATTTTAAACCTGGTAAATACCTTGGATAATCAGGGATAATTAACTAAATTTTCATGTTCTCAAACATTAATAGTCTGGACAGACATTAGCATTTTAAGTTTTCATAATAAGGCCTTTACATCCATTATTATCAGAGCATTTTTACTGCTCTAGGATAAGTAAATTAAAGGAAAAAGCAAAGCTTCATGATCAGGTAATCCTTAAATGTCAAAATGACAATCACAATGAAATATTGAGTCCAATGGCATTACTAAATTCCTCTGCACTCAGTAAACAGAAAGGGCCATGATCTAAAAAAAAAAGAGGAGTCTCAGCATTGTGGGAAAGAGAAAAAAAAGCAGCCTTTGATTTTAAATAGTTCGCATAAGAACAGAGGAGGGAGCATACTGGAGTTGTCTAAAGAACTCAGCCTACCTGGGTATTCAGATGTGCTTATCGGCTAATGGACAAACTGTTAACACCTGACATCTTAAAGAATCTGTCAAATCCATAATCCTCAATGTCTTGAACAATATTTGCTAAAGCATTGCCTTTCACTTCGGAGGAGTATACAGTGCATTTGTTGCCATGGAAATACATAATAATACACTCAAAGCCTAATAGTACAAGCACAAAGACCAATATTCACAGTTTGGTTTTATTCATAATTCAGGTTTTAACAGTCTTGCAGTTCTAGGAAACCAAAGCAAATGAAAACAAGTCATACGGAATGTAGACAACAGATTTCTGTTAGGATAAAACTAAAAATTAGCATGTTATTGGTCTCTTTGGTTACAAAAAAAAATTTATGATATTTTTCTTCTAAGTTTCTTGAACACACCTGCACACCTGTACACATTTTGCTACTACTGTTCATTTGATTGTAAATGAAAAAGATTGATTTGGTTGATTCATAAAAGGGCTATCTGAATCAATAGTGGTTGTTAGAGTTAACCCTTGAAACCTAAGCGGCACAGATACATGCCCGCAACTCAGCATGGGTAGATGCCGATTAATAAAATACATATATGTCCATATAAAGTCCTTTCAGGTGTGTGTGTCAACAAGGAAGCTCCAGATTTCAAATTGAAAGGAAGCTCCAGATTTCAAATTGATGAGCCATATATACTGTATTTTTATTTTAAAACAATAGCAAAACAAATAATAGCTAAAATGCTCTGAGCTTTAAGGCCTACTTGGAGTTCTTTTTCATATTTAACAATCGTTCATGCATTCATTAATTTTCTGTACAGTTTATCCTATACAAGAGGGGGTACATCCTGGACTGGCCATTCCATTACAGGGCACACTCACACACTCAAACACACGCCCACCCATTCACACACTAATATGGAAGTCTTTGCACTGTGGGAGGAAATCGGAGTGCCCTGAAAAAAATCATGAGCAAAGGACAGCCCATCTGGTCAAATCCCACAGAAAAGCCATTGTACCAAAAAAAAATCAATTCTGGACACGAGTGGAAGGCACCAAAACATCCAATGCACAACAGCCCACAATGCATTGGGCACAATAGCCAAAGCATCTGAGGCCCAAACTCCCCGATCCCAATCAAATCAAGCACCCATGGGACACACAAGACAAACAAGTCCAATCCATGGAGGACCCACCCCACAACCCACAGCACCAAAGTATGTGCTGCTAATGTCCTGGTGCCAGACACCACAGCACACCCCCAGAGGTCCTATGGAGCTTTATTTACTTACTTTTTATTATTTTTACTTAACCTAAATAAGCTTGCTGTTTTCGTTTAAGCTTACAATCCATCATCTCCAAATTGACTTCCCTAATCAATGTTGTCTTCAAACCCTGTCTTTGACAAAATTCACAGCTTCCTTGCAGGTTCTGTTTGAACGTGAAATTAAACTTTACAGATCCTGAGTTTAATGCAGCTGTAATCTTAGAAATGATAAAGCATTTAGACATGCTGAAGCTGTGATTTGATGAAGAGATGACGTTTGTGCTGTAATTAAAGGTCTGCTTGCTTACTGTTAGAAGCTATAACTTCAAAGGTACCAAGTCATAAGCACTCATTTCCTAGTGTATTGTTTGGACAAACTACAATAATTTAGACATCTGTAGGGTGTGCAGATCTGCAGGTTCGCTTACTAAGACCTAAGTACAGATGTTGTTTTAACATTAAAGCTGTCTAAACAACCAGGGTAAAACAGGTGGGTAGCCAATTTATTTGATTGCCTTAAGTGTACAGAGCTTTTAACTTGGCACATGAACAGTTTCAGCTGACAATACTCTTTATTTGAACTTTTTTTTTACATTGTTTTTGTTGTTACAGGGCAAACAAAGATTTGCCAGAAGTACATTAAAACTTTATTATCTATGTATTTTTATTTTTATAGATATTATTAGAAAAAAGGTATACATGGCGTCATGGTGGCGTAGTGTTTAGCATTGTGGCCACATGTCTTCAGGGTCGAGGGTTTGATTCAAGTCCGTGTGTGTGCAGTTCTCCCCGTGTTTGGTGGTTTTCCTCTAGGTACTCCGGTTTTCTCCCACAGTCCAAAGTCATGCAGATCAGGCTGATTGCTGTTACCAAATTGCCCATAGTGCCCTGTGATGGATTGGCACCCTGTCCAAGATGTACCCCGCCTTGTGCCCAAAGTTTCCTGGGATAAGCTCCAGGCTTCCTGCGACCCTGTATCGGATAAGCAGTATAGGAGATGAATGAATGGTATACAGTACATACTGTATTACTTGCAGTTACTTGGGTTAAGATGTTGAGTTCATGACATCATGCACAAAGAATGCAATGTCTATGCTTGGCTGTGACAGAGTCCATTAAGGAGAGAAGTATAAACCCTGCCATTTATACCAGTCCATTTATGAACATGCTGGTTTCCTAAAACTGAAAACAGACTGTAAAGGTTATACAAGATAAATGACATTTCCAAACCAGAGAAACAAGGCCAGGTGTCAGAGCTTTTACATTTACAGACTGAGTACAAAATACAGGAAAATGGCATTTTATAAAAATGAGTGTATGTCTTGCTACTTCATTTAAAAAGGTAAATGACTGCACATACAGTATGTTGCATTTTGAATTACTGTACAATAAACACTGACTTCTGGTAAAAGTTTTTTTTATTATATTAAGTTTTATTATTATTAATTAAACCGTTATGCCGTTATCTAAGCCTCAGTCAACATACATAGACCAAATGCTTTCTCCTTATAGATATTTGTATTGATATCTGTGTACCAAATAAGGAAACTTGAACTGGAAAGTAGAGAAAACTATTTGAATTATTGTGTTTTATGTGGAAATGATTTAATGGTCCTCCGAACATTAATTCATTTGATTCAAAATACAGCATTTTCATTAGAATAAATGTGATCAACGCTTGCTCTTATGTTGAACTAATGACTAAAACACATCTTATTATATTACTGCACATGTTTGAACGTATTAGTTTAACGCAGAATTTACCTAAAAGCACCATTTTAGGCATAAAGATTAAAAAATATTTTGATTGTAGCAAATTGACAAACTCATATAAAGACAAATGGTGATCAGTTTAAGTTGGAAATGAAGATGGGGAAACATTGAACCGCCATCACAAACACTGTTAGTGCCACAACATTTATGTCACATCATAAAAGACACCATTTTCTTCTTTTATGCAGACTCATTGACCCAAAATCTCCTGAGCTGGGTATAAATTCCAGTAGAAACCCAGTGTCAGCAGTCAGAATCTTCTCACTTGCTCACAGAGAGCAAGTGTTCAAGGAATGCAGAGTGAATGGGGCCAGTAATCTCTGCTCTAAAGGGAGGGACTCATGCCTAAACAAGAATGGACTGTTTTCCTTAACTAGGAGTGAATGTCATGGTAACATACTGTTTCTGAGTATAACTAAGAGATAGGGAGGCAGGGAAAGAACGAAAGAGTGAACATGCATGTTCTACCCTGCACATCCAACTCTTAACTAACGGCTTTCAGAAAGTCTTCTGAAAAAGTGAAGGGTTTGCTGCACATCTATCAGGAGCTTCAGGGGTGTCCATGAAGCTTGACTACATAAACAATCACCTCATACACAACTCCTTTACATTTGTCACCAAAGTACTTTAAGATGCATTTATCCTAAGAAAAACATATTGAAGAAGAACCCATTTTCAAAAAGAATTAGTAAAATCCACACTATTGTTCAATAATTTGCCATCGTTAAGCAAATTTAACATTTCCAATGAAAACTTACTTTTATATTATGAAGTTGCAAAATGAATAGGAAAAACAGTTTTAGGTGGTTAAAATAATGATTTCCTCTTGACATAATTTTGTAATTTAAACCACACTTTCAAAGAAGTCTCCAGCAGACCTTTGGTATTCTAGTAATCAGTTTATTGAGGCAATCTGTAGAAATTGCTACCAAAAGCACCTCAAACATGTTAGATTTGCATGATGGGAAAATTTTCTGTACTATCTGGTCAAGTTGCTCATAATAGCTGGCACAACAGCTTCAGAAGGGTTAATATCCAGTGATTGTGCTCGACTGCTTCTTCATTAAACAGTTTGTGTATCATTTGGAGCAGTGCTTTGAGTCAGTGTCCTGTTGTAAGGGAAGACTGGCTCTAATCAAGCTACATGGTGCAAAATTAGCCAGTAATTGTCCCTCTCCCCCTCTGGCCAACTTTTAAATTAGTTATATTATTCTGTACTTAACTACACTTGTGTATTTAAATTCTTTGAGCCACCAGTAAAAACAAAGAGAAAAAGAGTAAAAATAGGTCAATCTTTCTGCTATGCCTAATATTATCGATATTTCTAAAAAATTCTGAAAAAACTCATGCGTGACCCTCTCATATGTCTTTCAACTTTATAAGCAATGGCTGCGTAGTTCAGAGGATGGTACTGGTGTGAGTTGCATGCACACAGAGATTTCAGAGATGACAGAGGCTGATGTGCCATGTCCTGAAGTGTTCAGGTGACACAAACATATCAAACTTTGGGGTCAATTGTACAGTACTTTGGTCTGGGCCAGATGGTGTACTTTGAAAGCAGCATTCAAAAAAACATTATTTTTCCAGCACTAAAGCACTCACAGAGTTGACAGACAGTGTCAAGCACTCCTACAGCATCCTTTCATTAGTTTTGCCATAAAAATGTTCTTCTATGTGATGCAGACACCTGAAACACTTTTTTCCAATCATCTGCTGTCCAATGTTTATGTTCCTCTACCCATGTTAATAATTTCCTTTTGTTGAGAAGTCTGCTGGAAGACCAGCATCTCAGAGTTGCTCCTTCACAGACAGACGGACGGACGGACGGACGGACAGACAGACAGACAGACAGACAGACAGACAGATAGATAGATACTTTATTCATCCCCATGGGGAAATTCACAGAGATCAGAGTTCGGGGGAGCTGCTAGAAATGCTGCCACTCACGGAGGCAGCGCAGATGAACTGTTGAACATGACTGGTGTTTTGCAAGGACTACTTAAAAATGCTGCTAACCTAGTACCTGGGCGGAATCTGTTTCACAAACTACAGTCTGTGATGTTTTCAATCTTCCTGCACCAAACCACTCACTTCTTTTTCTATCCTTTCTAGAGCTGTTCTGTAAAGGCAGTAGTACACACCTTTATAAGATGTTTTTCATTCTTCCCAATTTCTCACATGGAATAACTTTTTTATTGTGAAACTGTTATGTTTCAAAACATCGGCAGACTGATGACTTTCTAAAGAAAACACTTACTTTCCTTTCCATTTTCAGACCATAATTGATACCGCAAATGCTGATGCTCAAGATACTCAAATAGCCCTCAAGGGTTATTGCCTCCTTAAACAGCATAATGATTTTTCAGCTGTGCTAACATATTTGCACAATGGTTTCCTAATGATGAATTAGACTTTTAACGTGATATTCTAAAATTAGCTAACACAATGTACCACTGGAACATAGAAGTCATGGTGATTACCTGAAAATTTACCTGTGGATACTTATATAGTAATTTACAATGTCTAGACATACAATGTCTAGACTACAGTATGCTTCTAAGATTTCACATCTACGTTATTTTATGTTTATTTTTCCATTGACTAACAGTTGGAAAGGGCGGGTTAAATATTTTACTGCAGCCAGCCACTAGAGGACCTCAGAAACATTTTTGCTTCACCTTTGAGTCCTTGTTCTGCCATCCACCAGTCATTTGGGTAAGACTCACACTGGGTGCAAGGCAGAAGATGGATTGCTGGACCATTGCAGCACATATAATAGACAATGGATGGAAACCAGTGACTCTGAGACTGTGAAGTGGCTTTTATTATTGGTAAATGAAAAACATATTCCTTAAAATATGAGCTATGTTATGTATACTTTTTAACTTAATTGATAAATGATTTGCTTGTTTAATTAAAGAGAAAAAAAATCAAATAATAGAGCTCAAATTACAAACAAACTCAGGAGTCACGAATTTACAGAAGCATTTTATGAGAGTATGACACTGCACCAGAATCCTGTCAATCATCTATCCTAGTCATCTCTTTAAATGACTATTCAAAGACAAAATCACATCTATGATGATACCATCTGTACCGTATACCTTCTGGCTCTCCAAAGACGAAATCACATCTACAGTATGATGATAACATTTGTACACTATACCTTATACCTTGTACCCTTGTACCTTCTGTATGTAAAAAAATCCTTGTCTAGTCAGAACACAGATAAAACAAACTAGATATACTGTAAATCATGCTGTATATTAATATAAGGTTGTATGGTAATATACCAATAAAGCCAGATTTACGGCAGATTTACACAATGCATACGATCAGGCGCAGCTTCGGAAGAGTGGCACATGGAAGACGAACTTTAAGACTTCCATTGTTGATGCATCTGATAATGCGATATGGCCATAAGCACATCAATTATGTATTTGTTAATGAGGTCCTATTTGAATTAGGCTAATCGCTAATGCATATACTGATAGCATCTCCCTACTTGGAAGAACACATTAGTCATATGAATGCTATTTAACTAATGCTGCTGTGAGTCATCTTGGCAATCATGTAGTAATAGTTCACAGCCAGCACTCGGAATATGTTTATGGCAGCTCAGATATGCCAGATGTCATCATGCCTCAACTTTCTCCACAATAAAAGTATATTAAAGACTGTGAGATAAGAGTCAGTAGCTCATCGGAAGAGAGTGAAAGAGAGAGAGAGAGATAGAGAGAGAGAGAGATGTTGAACCAATTATCTGGTTTTTTTTTAGTTAGTGGGAAGCAAGTGGATGCTAGTTTTATAATTTATATACTTGTACAATGCTCAGATATTAAGTTTGGCTTACAATAACAATAGCTCATTAGTGAGTACATAGTGCATTTTGTGTGTTATCGTACACGTGAAATTAAAGTGAAGTAAATGTTTTCCATTCAAAAAGAACTGGTGTTAGCTTAATAATGTTAGGTGACTGGTTTATTTTATAGGCTGTTATGAATTAGGCTACTAACCACAGCTGCAGCTCTCTCTCTGACTGTCAGAAATATGTTTTATATGTTCCGTATGTTCCCATGTAGGATTACAAAAATGTACTTTGACCCACGTACCGAAGAATGTACACAACAAAAACCCTGTGCTTCTTGCCAAACCAAGTGGGCAAACTTTATGAGAAAACATCCCTTCCTTGGACCATCTTACAAACTAGAGTGTTCAAACTACACTAAGCATCTGAACAATTCACTTGTAACTGAAATTATATTTCCCATGTTTTGCAATAAAGACTTGAAAAGGACCAAAAATACATTGTAAACATTGATACTTTGAAACAGCAACTGGCTAAGTCAGGTAAATTGGTTAAATAATGATGTGATTTCAAACAGGTGATGTCAACAGGTGATTGTAATTATGATTTGGTACAAAAGCAGCATCCAAGAAAGGTCTAGTCCTTTAAGAGCAAAGATGGGCCAAGGATCGCCAGTTTGCCAACAAATACGTGACAAAATTATTGAAATGTTTAAAAACTGGGCTCGGAGGCATCTGGGATGGACTTTTTTTTTTTTTAGTAGAAATGTGTACTGTAGTCAGATGAATCAGTATTTCAGGTATTTTTTGGGGAGAAATGGACGCCGTGCACTCCGGACCAAAGAAGAAAAGGATCATACAGACTGTTACCAGGAACAAGTCCAAAAGCCAGGGTCTGTCATGGTATGGGATTGTGTCAGTGCCCTTGGTAAAGGTAACTTGCACTTCTGTGACGGCAACATTAATGCTGAAAGTACATAGAGATTTTGGAGCACAATATGCTGCCTTCAAGAAGACGTATTTTCCAGGGACGCCCATGCATATTTTAACAAGACATTGCAAAACCACATTCTGCACACATTACAAAGTCCTGGCTGTGGAGGAAGAGGATACAGGTACTTGACCTGTCTGCAGTCTCGACCTGTCTCCAATAGAGAGTGTGTGGCGCATTTTGAAGTGCAAAATGCAACAACGAAGACCCCATACTGTTGCCCACCTTAAGACAAAATTACACCTAAAACACTTCATCTCTTGGTATTTTCAGTCCCTAAATGCCTTTTAAGTATTGTGAAAAGGAATCTCAACATTACAAAGTGGTAAATGCTTTACTGTTCCAACTTTTTTTGAAATGTGTTGCAAGAACCAAAATTGGTGCTTATTTTGAAAAAAAAATAATAATAATCATGAGAAACACATTAAATAATGTGCTGTTGTATTGTCTGCAATGAAATACAAGTCAAAGTAAATTTAAAAATCACTACTTTGTTTTTGTATTTGCGTTTTCCATACTGTCCCTACTTTTTCTGATTTGGGGTTGTAATAACTATTAGCTATCTTTCCTTTAGAATATTTGAACCTCAACTTTTTAGATAAACCATGACATGGAATGTATTGATGTGTCCTAAAAAGCCAATCACACCCCTTCCTTCTGTCACATCATCAGTGAAGCAAAAGTACAAGCTGCACAGAGTAGCATCTGCCATGAGCGAACTAAATGGATTCAATTGATTTTTGGAGAATGAAAAAAGATTACTCTCAGTTACTGCCACTGCAGTTACTCCAGGATTTACAGATATATCATTTAATGTCTGGGATATGTTCTGTGCAAAAGGACGTTAAGCAATTTGGACGTTGTGCAAAAATATCTAACCACAAAAACACAATGTAAAATTTCTCTTTCACTGACAGATTTATACTTGTTCAGTCTTGTTCCTCTTGCTTATGCTATCACTAGCACAGGTCTTTGGGAGCCACGATGCATGTTACAGTAACATTTTTAAAAGAAAATTAATCAGATTTATAACGTTACAACACTCAAGAGATACATCAGGAGTGCTTTGTGTACAAAAGACATTAGATACATGTGGTGAATTAAGAAAGTTGTTGTATTCGCTAAATCAGGTTAAATGAAACTTCATCAATCACAGCTTTCTAACTCCATTATATTATTATGGGACACAGGTGTATATAAATTTATCTAACGGAGCTAGATAATTTTATATACACCAGTGTCCCATGTATATTTTGCACATACCTGTACAAAGGCAATTCTAGAGTCTATTGGGGCCTTGCAGGGAGGCCTCTCCAACTAGCATTCATCACCATTATCTTATAAATAATAAATAAGTTTGTCTTCCTCTGTGCCTGTATTATAATAAGGTGAAACTAAATATCAGAAATGCTTGCATCAGCTTTTTTAAAATTAAAACTCCAACATATTATATAACCAACATATTATCGATACTACTGTAAATTGCTTACTTAAATTACCAAATCACAGAGGCTGATTTATCCATTGTGTCAAAACTGTTGGAAGCAGGGTTATAGTGTTTTGCAAAATCACAGAAAATTTTCATCGACATAGCCGAAACAATTTTGACACAATATTTTGGCATTTGTGCTTTTTATCATCTGTGCTGCTAAAAGAAACCGCAAAATATTCTCTATAACATCTGTGTGACTTTGCAAAACTTGTTTCTTTACGTCACTTCTTTCTTTACTTGAAAAAAGTGGAATTGGCTTATTCTGATGTCAAACAATTCAAATGCACTACCAAAGAAAGAAATGAATTTTTCTCAATAATCTGAGAAAATGTCTTCGACATTTTGTCTTCGACAAATTTTGTCAAAAAATGTCTTTTGTCAACTGATCCAAACTTTTCAGACTAGACTTCTTAAAAGAATAACCTGTGTCATTTTAATATGCAACTTTTCTATGATGTTTTAAGCTTTAACTTACATATCCATTTGATAGTCTTTAAAACCAAGGTGAGGTCATTGTTTCTTGCTTTTTAATTAGAAAAATGCTTAATTAAATTATTACCTTTTATTATTTAATTAAATTTTAGCTTTTAAATATAGTTTTATATGTGTATTTGTAGAAATACATATATTTGGATACTTACACAGTATGCACACAGTATTCCCACAAATGGTTTAGATCAATATTCTGATGAATATTAGCACTGATGGAAATAATGTGATGGGAATGAAATTAGAGACTGCATCACTGATTTTGTCTTGCTCCATTATGAAAGTTTATCAGGGAACGGCACATTCAAATACTTTTACATGAAACGCACTGTATGAGGATGCCAAACAATTAGAGACTGTACTTTCTCTCTAAAGTTCTTCCTAGTTGTCACTTTATCTTCGTGTATCTTGTGGCTACAAGTCTAAGGGCTTTATATATAAGGCAAAAAATATGCCTGGCTACTTGACATACAGTACAGCTTTTGACAATCACATACTTTGTGTGCGGCAGCTCCTGTGTGTTGCAGCAGCTGTGCAAACCAGAAACCCATCTACACCCAGCCAGCTCTAGTCTCTCCCATGATGTCATTAAATGGGTGAGGTCAGTCCTGTCAGTGTGCGTCCAATGTGAGTGGGGGTCTAGGAGTCTAGCATGTCCATCAGAGCACAGGTGCAGGGAGCTGGTGATGGCAAAAGGAGCAGCTGTACAAGCTTTTACTTCAGATCCAGAGTTCTTTCAAAACATGTCAAAAGGTTTGCATTAATCTCAGCTAGGCTGACGTCAGGCATCAGCTTTGGCTGCATATTTTTCTTGCAAGTAACACAGGGGTTTCCAAACTTTTCATAAAAGCATTAGATTACACTGAAATACCAGAGGTCTAGTCACCAAAATATTGTTTTTAAAGCTCCATTATTGTGAATTTAATTTCAGTGGATAGAGTGCAGCAGGGTAAAACCTGACAACTGTAGTGATACAGCTTTTCCATGTTTAGTGGTTTGAAGAACTTCCACTTGTGAGCTCTAGGAATGTTTCCTGCCATGTTTGCTCTGATAAAAAAAAGTTGCTTCTGCCTGGATAGCTTCCAGCTGATTAAATCCCTCTGTCCTCTCATCCTCTATTTTTTTCCATTTCACAATGCCCATGGTTTGTTTCATAATGTCTCATGATATTACATTCCAATTACCTCAACAGTCTATTTAAATCCAAAGCACACACATTTGCTATGACACTCTATGAGAATGCATTGTTTCCAGCTCTTTTAAATTAGCTCCTTCTCACTTTACTGTAGACTTTATGGTTGTAGCCATGTTGCAGCTTATTATGATTGATTTATTTCTCAATACAAGGTATCACTATGAAGTATCTTTAGTGGTTTACAAAATGTAAACTATTTTGACAAAGATCCATGTCATCATTACACAGAATGACTTGATCTTCTTCTGTTTCCTGCTGAGTGAAGGAACAAGACTTATTTCCCACAGCTTTCAATTAATGATACACATTATTCAGTCACGTTTTCCTTTGGTGAATTTGTCCATAAATGATGTCAGAGACAAGGGCTCTCTGAGGGGATTTCTAACAGAACATTGCATAATCCAATCTGTGAGCCTGAAACTTAAGAGGACTTGAGGGAAGTGACTATGAGTCACTTCAACACCAACATGGGAGCGGTATTATTTGGCAAGATTACCTTACTGCATTAGCTGACCTTGTGACGTTACAACAGACTGATGATCTAGTGATTAGTAGTAAACTAATGATTAAATTAAAGAAAATTTAAAAACATATTTTCAGAGTTTTTAATAGTAATATGCCTGAAAAAAAGCATTTTCATTTCAGTCAACCTACGCAAACCCATTAATGAGTTCCAGTGCTTTCAACATGTATTGCCATATGGAAACAATGCAATCTACTGTATAGTATATAAGTGTAGTTGCAGCATTTTTCTGTATGAATTCTCAAATGACGGCATCAAACTAGTATGGCTTGTCACACTTGGCCTTCCATATCTAGGGTAATCAGTAGTGAGTTCCAAATATTTGTTTGGAATCTGTTCCATATGATGGAAATGGTATTCCTGGCAACCCCACATAGTCTGTCGATGTCTGCTTGTATGACATTGAAGCATTCCGATGGCCCTCGCTCTGCTAGCGTTGTCTAAACGGGACAAAATAGTGTGAAAATAAAATTCACAATCAGAATGTTTACCTTTAATGCCAAGACATGTCCGTTAGGTAAACCACGCTTTACTGAGCATGACGCTAATTTTACCCCACCTGTGTTCTTAATGTAGTATCAAACTAAATTATTTATTACATTTCGGGCTTTTGTTATTTTTTTGCATCATTTTTATTGTGCATTTTTTTTGTCCATGAGTATATAATATGAAGCTAACAATATATATACTACAGTATGCGATCCTCAGTAGTCATTGGAAGCTGAGTATAGTTTCCCAGAGATTTGGGCTGTTAGCCTTAGTTTCAGTGGATAGCACTTAGTCTTCTGGGATAATAATCTATCAACATGTTGATTGTCATATTTTATTCCACTCTTCAAAATGCTGCAGATCTATCAAACTGTGAAATGATTGCCTGTGCACAGCCCTCTTCCAGTCATTCCAGTCTTGGATCAGTCTCAGATCTTGGGCTCTGACGGAGCCATTCCAAATAATTCATCATTATCTTCTGAGGCCAAAGCTCTCTTGACTTGAATTTTTGTTGTTGAAGTCAATTTTTGTTTGAGTCATTATTGTTCTGGAAGGTCTGAAGGTTTTGTTCCAAAATAGATTGGTGATATAGATTTTAGAGAACAAAAAATAATTCTCATTGCATGATGCTGCCACCACCATGCACCTCTGGGGGTATGGCATTCTTTGGATGATAAGCAGTCTTGATTTTGCACTAACATACTATAAACAATTATGCCAAAAATGTTCAACATTGATTAACAGGCTATAACACATGTTTTAGTAAAATGTATGCAGGCTTGGATTTTTTCACCAAAGAAAAATTGTGTAGCCCAGAAATGTAAAGAATACTAGAGATTGTTGTTGCATGCAAGGAACAGCCAGTACTTGCCAGATATTAATTCACTGCCTTAACTCTCTTTGTCGGTCATTTGTCAAGTTTTCTCCTTTTCCTTCTGTTGTTGGTAATGTTACTGTACTGTAACTCTCATTCTCCTCTTGTTAATTATTCAATTCAATTCAATTTTATTTGTATAGCGCTTTTAACAATTGTCATTGTCACAAAGCAGCTTTGTGGCAAATAAATGTCTTGCCCCCTCAAATCAAAATTTGAGCACCCCCTCAAATACATGTCTTGCCCCCTCAAATCAAAATTTTGAAAATGTTGAGAAAGCACATGTTAATATACTCACAAAATGAATATATTACAAGTTGATAAAATGATCTGCGGTAGCG
>JAQMYL010000003.1:17630547-17644574 GCA_030014365.1 Clarias pachynema | reverse complement strand
TTAGGAGCTGTTTTTAGGGCTAAGATGTTTTGTGAATCATTTTTATCTTTACTAAGATTTAGTCCTAAATTTAAGGGTAAATTCTAAGAAAATGTCACAATTCTAAGAATTTTTTTAGAATTTCGTCACTAGGACCAACTTTTAGGCTTAAGAACCTTTGTGAATACGGGCACAGATGATTTTCATTGTTTTTACACACAAAAAAAACCCAGAGGGAGCACTAACATTTATAAAACTGTAGTTGATATATTCCTAAAACGGCATACCCCACAAGTCTTTATTCGTTAATTATACAATTGTGGCGTGTTCGCTGCCAACTCTGTTTTGATTGAGCTTATATACTGTTACATGAAGAACAAATGGTAGCAAAATTGATTAATGGTGAGAACGGTGAAGATGTCATTACTCACAAAAAAGGATAAAACATGAGCTCTCTACTGACAGTTTGAGACAAACAGGCCTAATGAAGCATGCCCATTCAGAACAATATGCGAAGGAAGGAATAGCCCGAACTCTACAGGCTCCACATTCTCATACTACTGTATGTGCTCATCTAATCTAACATTTAAAAAAAAGAACAAATTGCACATAGTTTCATTCACTATGACCTGGTGTATTCTTGTAGACATTTACAGAAGTAAAGAGTAATCAACAAAGTCTGTGTTATTTATGAACTCAGTTCTAGAAAATACTTTGAATTCCTAGTCAAAAGTTAAAGGTACTTTATTTAATACCACTTACTTACAGGAGATTTTAAAATCTCATTGTTATTAAATCAGTCATAGAATTACAACTCAAAACATTAAGCCCATTGTGTTATTGTGTTACCTTGTCCCACCTGGGCAGCTCTGACCTCTCAGGACATGACTCCACTAGAACCATGATGTGGTGACCAGGATGTTGGCATTGAGAAGCTGTCAGATGCAGGATGAGCCTCCATACATCGGACTAGTTTGTCCGGCGTATTCCATGGGTGCTCGATGAGGTTGGGATCTGGGGCCTTGGGTCCTGTGCACAGCAGGCTCTACTGCACTGACTTTGCTCAAATCAGCATTGACTTTTTCAGCGAGTGTTGCAGCATTCTGCTTTTCTGTGGGATTGGACTGGATGCTTTGTCCTTTGGTCCCCACAGGTATTAATAAGCCAAAGGAGCGCCCATTATAATGTCACCAGTTTAATGGCATATAACTGATAATGAATTTTAATGTATTAATGGCTGATCCGTGTGTATGGAAGAATGAGACGAGTATCCGTGAGGATCATACGCAAATACTGCCACCTTGTGGATTTAAACAAATTCATTGCACACACAAAACTGTGACAAGGGCTCCCCCTTTAGATCACATCAGAATATAAGTCCCAGACTTTAATTACAGTTGGATGAGAGTTTTGGAACAAAGTTATAAAACAATTGCCAAACACTGACCTTCAAAACTGTCCTTCATAGCCAACTCTAATGACCTATATTAAAATTACATTACAATTATATTTTATCCTTATGCTTCATAGCTCGTGATACATGATAACACAATATAATTAATGTTGACATGCAGCATGCAGATACTACCTTCTCAATGGGACATTTTTTATTTATTTATTTTTACATATTATCACTCATCTTCAGTAAGCACGTGGAATTAAAAAGAGATACTGCCATCAGATTATCAAAAAAAAATTCTTCAGTGCTATATAAATCCTACTATGTTAGACAAACAAGAGCCAAAGTAAATAAAACACTTCTAAATACTGTAGTACTGCTTTTTAGAGACAGTAAGTATCTAGATGATGTCATTAAGAATGTGTTTTGTGTGTAAAAGAGGCCATAGTAAACGTCTGTTATCTGAGGGAAGGAAAAATGCGCCCTTGTGAAATCAATTAGCAATGATGCACATAGTTGAAATTCTCTATGGCTAGGACAAAACAAATGATGAACTATTTATAAATATAATTTGTCTCAGCTGATTATAAGCATGACAAACAAAATGTTATCCAATACCACATGCAGCATTTGTAGTTTCAGTTGAACTCATACAAATTGCTAACTTAAACCATATTCTTTAAAAAATGTAAAATATCATCACTTGCATAACGAAAGTGTGAAATAAATAAATAAATAAATACACTGTGCTACTGATTAGATCTCTGCATATCTAACACAAGTGCATGGTCAAGCTATAAACTCATTCTAAGAGGGAAAACAGATTTCAGGAATAATTTCCTCTGTTAAAAGGTCTTGAGGTGTAACCAGCTTAATCTCTCTCTCTCTCTCACACACACACACACACATACAAGCCTTCACTCTCACGGTATCATTAAGCCTGATTTTAGCAGCCTGTGGAGAGAAGGAGGTCTTTTACCTGAGTAACCGGGACACACGCTTAAAAAATGTGAGCTGCTCTTAGTGGAGAACACGATCTCGCTCCATGGGAGATCCATCTTACCTAACTCTCCATGGGTTACCTCAGCAACTACTGATGAACAGTCTGTAAATGTGCAGATGCTCATGTGTGGCCAATTCAACAGACACTGGGTCTGAAAGTACAAATTCTCTGGATCAGTTGATGGATTTATTTCTTGTTCCCACACACTATACCTCAAACATGTGGTCAAATTAAGACTAGGGCTGCACATTGCAAATATTTTGACAAATGTTTAAATTGTGATTAAACTACTATATGTAACTAATAAATTGACCATATAGTATTCATAGGTGTTCAGCTAGCCTAACAGCAAATAATATCACAAATGAAGACATTCGCAGGATGTTTGTCAATATTTATTTGGCACCTTTAGAATAATAAAAACATTATAATAAAAATTTAATTGAAAACCTCTACATTTTAGTGTAACTCTACTTTCCATTTTTTTTGCGATTAGATAATTGTTACAACAACATCAGATATAAATCCTTTATATCTTTAATCCTTTATAGACGTTTACAGAACACGGTTTTGAAAATAAAAACAACCTTTATTTCTTTATATAATCCCCTGCTGCACTAATACACTAATCCTGGCATTTCAACATACTTTACAAGAGTATAAGAGCAAGTCATTCAAGAATAATAAAAAATTATTACGGGTGACTATGCCGAGTGTGCAAAACTGTCAGGAAAGCAAAAAGTGACTACTTTGAACAATGTTTGGCTTTGTTTACACTTTATTTTACTCACCTCATAACTCCATTTGTTACTTTCAAGTTTCAGTATTGATCTGAAATATAGAACATAAATAAATAAATAAATTGACTGGAACTGGCTTGGGTCCTCAAGCAGGGCGTTGCCTGGTACTTGTCATTATGAATTCTTCTTTGATATAAATATTCAGGTGGTATGGTGGCTTAATGGTTAGCCAAAAAACTTTAGTGTTGGGGGTTGAATCTCACCTCCAGTCTGTGTGCGTGGAGTTTGCATGCTCTACCTGTGTTTGGCAGGTTTCCTACCATTCCAAAGACATGCAGTGTAGACACGCATTTCCAACTTGCCCGTAGTTTTTGGTTTGGTGTGTAAGTACGTGCATGCTAATGCCCTGTGATGGGTTGCAATGAGCCCTTTCCTGGGATAGGCTTCAGGTCCCCCTGCAGACTTACACAGGATAAGTAGTATAGATAACGGATGCATGGAAATTATATTTGTGCATACTGATATTTTAAATAAATGTAAATTTCTTTAAAACAATAATATTCCCCACAATTTCAGTATCCCTTTATGGCAGCTTACTAAGATGCAGTGTGAACTAAAAAGAGTAAAAGCATTTCCACTTCAATGGGACTTTGGTTAGACAGAAAGCTTTGTGCTTTTGTTCTTGACCACATTTGCATGTGAACGTGGCTCCAACGCTTTATTCATTCAGTATGGGTGTGTTAGGAAGATCACTGATCTTTTGGAATGTTATATACTGCCTCAATCAAAGCAGCTGTGCTTTAAGCTTCCACAGAAATAATTAATCATTGATTGCTGGGTGGTGGAGGGAAGGGGAGTGACGTTAATTTCCATTCAATGGCAGATATATTTAAAGAGGTATGTAGCATAATAAACAAATATTATAAGGATATTACTAGGAAAATAAATTAAGGATTATAATTAACCAATAATCAGTATAAACATGTACATGTTAATAAACATATAAATTATGTAAGATTTCTAACTGTATTTAGAGATCCATGAGCACAACCTGCGCTAGTGTTTTGCCTCACACACATTTAGACTGTTGTCCCCCTTTTTAAGATACACTCTAAATCCAGAAATTCTGCCAAATCTCTGTTTGTCATAGGCAAAATTGTTCCCAGAGAATTTATTTGATTTTAATAACAGAAGGCCTGCTTTATCCATTTCTGTTGATCTCGAGGAGCAACCCCCATTCCCCTGGAAAAACTAGCTTATTTCTAAGCTTTGATTAGCTTAGAAATGTTAGATTCCCCCCCACAAAAAAAGGTAAATAAACAATGAAATTATTTGTTCCAGTATGTTAAGACAACATTACAGTATGCATCAATGTGTTAACAGTTCGAAAAATGGATAGATTAAAAGAAATAGTTAATCAAATATTTAGTCTTTATTTATAAGTTTGTATTCAAGCATCAAAAGATGCCCTATTATTATTCACTTAACTGAAATCATAATATTCAGCAACGACTACGGATTATTTGGTACCATGTAATGTCTAGACTAATAGGAAATAAATGCAGTTAGTGAAATTTTGAAACTTTTCAGGATTCAGCAGATGGAAAGGTTTAGTTGCTTAGCAGAGACATACGGTACAGTACACTGTGGCCAAGATGCAGGTCTGACTCCCAGCTGTGCCATGAGTCATCTACAAAGTAGGAATGGCCAACAATGCAATAATATGACAGAAATAGTGTTCCATTTTCCCTTATCACTGCTCCAATTATTACATGCATCTCCAGAGAGCATAACAATAACAAATAATTAGAAATAGCCTTGTGGCACATATCATCAGGAATCTGATGAACACCAGCTCTAGGGAGATACTGAGAAGCTCATTTAGACTATATATTCATTTAACAACCTGGTTGCTGGTTTCATGCAATTAGGTCGATTGGAATTTTAGCCATTAAAACAGCTGAAAATAATGTTTCATATGACATGAAAAACATTTCCCTCTGAATAAATTGTGCACATTACTCAACAACAATCAATGGCATTATTAGTATAAGTATAGTTTACATATCAAATTCTTTCTCCATGTTTATCTACATAAATATTCCATAAATTGTATGAAGGGTGCTCAAGTCAAACAAGGACTTTAGCTTGTGCAGAATAACTGAACTGTTATGAGAGTAAAAAATACCCTTATTTCTCTATATAATCCCCTGCTACAGTTATGCAACTTATCCCACTAGTGCTTCGGCACCATGAAAGTAGAAGATCGGACTGTCTGCTACACATCTGAAATGCTTGCTTCCTAGGGACTCCTTTAATGGCCCAAACATATGGAAATGGCTTGAAGTGAGGTCAGGACTGTATGGGGAATGTGTCAATAACTCCCAGCTGAGTTCTTGTAATATGTGCAGTGTCCTGCAAAAACAGAAGTGATCCGTCAGGTTATCCGTCAATTTTCGAGGATCAGGCATTCCACTGACTGAATGTTCACTGGAATGATTGCATTGGGATTGGCTGGGATCATCATTCATGGATGTATGGCCTTAATAAAAAAAAACTTTTGCACTATTCAAATGTTTCAATGCGGCAAAGACTCTCATCACCGTACTTTATGTCTTCTGCAAATGTCAATCCATTTTATGTCTTTATTAATGAGAAATTTCATCATAAGTCCCAGTTTGTCTTGAACATCCCTCATAGAAGTTGCTCAAAAAAGCCTAAGGTTCTAGTGCCTAGACACCAACTTTGATAGAAAGGTGCAGGCCTCATTCTTCCACTCTGTCATTACTATGATTTTACTATGAATAACTTTCATAAGAATAAACAAGTAAATTTTCATAGAAAAAAATAAGTTAAATATATTATTTTGACACCAATATTTGACACCAATTATAATTATGGTTAACTATGTTGCATTAACCTTATCCAGACATAAATCAGTCATAAAATGTACCTTCTTAGACAAAAAGCCTATTATTGAAATAAACATTTAAAAGTATTATTAAGGCTACAAGTGGCTAAATCTATAATTGTATTCACAGTGTTAATTGACAAAAAAGATGCATTTACATTTGCAGAACAAATAAACAGGTTACAGAGCTCATATGCACATGATATCTATGCAGAAATGTATCTCAAATCAGTTCTTTTAGCATTTAATTACAATACATATCATGTCTTACAACGCAGTTTCTCTACTTAGACAATAACAAGTAATGCAATAATTTAAGCATACGCATTTAATGTCACATAATAGAGACTAGTCGATTATTCAACATTTCACAATGGTCACTATATTGGCTGGGAGACATAATGCAGATTAGACCACTGTTGAAAGTTAAACATATTTACCACTAAGGAATGACTTTTCCATACAAAACAGAATTACAAACATGTTAAGGCAGATAATACATTTCTTTTGCTGTTTTAGACATCAATATTCCTATTAATATTAATATTCTTTATGATTTGATCAAAGTGCACAAGTTTGAGGAAAATACTTTAGAATTTATGTACAAAGAAATGGGTTATCATATTTACAAGAACTTAACTGTGGTAACAGCTATCCATTTCCAACAATATTTAGAATAGGAAACTGGAATGGAATGGAGAGACCACTCTGCATTCTTCTCTGTATTATTTAAATTATATACTAAACAACATCTTCTTTAAGGCCGACCATAAAAAAAAGTAGGAAATTACCTACTCTCTGAACAGACAAGATAAGCTGTAAAAGATCCCCTGAAAAATGTACAGTTTCAACATGACACTAAACCTCATGCCAGCTCACATGGAAAAACCCTCCAACCTAAATAAAGTCGAGGAAGATACATCAGGAAGTTGAAGTTGAGAATAATAAGCAAATGAGAGAGAAATGTGCCCATGCCAAGGATCAAAATAAATGCTCAACAAGTATCCTTAAAGTGATTTTAAATACAAACTCTTAAACAGGGCCAAGTTAAGTTTAATGAATTTTAATACAAGTCCATCTGTTAAAGGTTTGCCCAGAGTTCATGTCGGAAGAAGGTGGATAAGAGCCTGAGAAGAGGGCTCTCCCTTAATTTAGATCCGGTCCAGGGGTGTTTTGGAGATCCATCGGGGCCTGCTAAAATGCAAAACAGGTGGCCAGTAATCAAACCTAGACCAGATGCACATATTGTGTGCAAGATTCAGACACGTAAGGGCTAAATTAGAGTCAGACCAGACCATGCACATATTCTTTTTTGCTTCCACTGAATCTACACAACTGACCAGACTCATTTCGTTGAGGGTAGGTGGTTGCTGAAACATGTTTCTGTCAAATGTTCTTAGGGTGGTAGCTTCTCCGCATTTTTAGAAAGACTCTGGAGCAGCATCTTTTGAAAGTCGTCATCAGACAGTTCAGGGATTAGGAATTCAAGTAGCACATCCCACACACAGTAAACCAGATGCCTGTGCACAAGGAGTCAGATGTCAAACACAAATTATCTGTGCACTTGTATCAAGAAGTTCAAGAACACTTGCACTCAAATTAAAAGACATTCATTTGGAGTTCAAAAACGTATCATGCACTTTCTGCCTGGTGTTTACTGTCCAGCAGCATCTCATAGCATGCAATGTGCAAGTATATGGAACAAATAACTGTTTATTTACAATATGGCATGTTGTACTTTTCATATGATAATTTATATGCAGTTGGGTCAAACAAAATAACAAAAAATTAAGGGTTTAAGTAGAGGCACCCATGTTTTCAATTCCTGAAATCAATATACACACTACAAAGGCCAAAAGTATGTAGACACCTTTCCTAATTATGGAGTTTAGGTGTTTCAGTGACACTCATTGCTAACAAAAGTCAAGCACATAGCCATACAATCTCAGTATAATGAGTCATACTGAAGAGCACAGGAACATTAAACATGGTCTTAGGATGCCATGTTGCCACAAACCAGGGTGTGCAAATTCTGCTCTGCTAGATCTGCCCTGGTCACAGTAAACACATTTATTGTAAATTACTATTAAATGGAAATGTGTAGGAGGAACAACAGCTCAGTAATCCCCACAGACATAAGGAGCACTGTCAAATATCGAGGAGTATATTTAAAAATAAATAAATAAATAATGCGTATCCTCTGTGGTATCAATCACTCATTCCAACAGCCTGTGTGAGCAACATCAGCATAACACCTAGTCAGTGGGACTTTCAAGAAATGGATTTCCAAGGCTTAAGCACTCCACGCAAGCCTAAGATCTCTATGTGCAATGCCATGCATTAGCTGAGGTGGTGTAAAGCACACTGCCAATGGACTCTGAAGCAGTGGAAACATGTTCTCTAAAGTGATGCTTCAATATCTGGCAGTCTGATATACAATAATACCTACTGGATTGTACAAGGGACGATGGAATGCTTTTTTGCAGGGTTCGGGCTAGGCCCCTTTGTTCAATTGAAGGATAACGTTATTGCCACAGCATACGAAGACATTTTAGAAAACTGTATGCTTACAATATTGTGGAATTTTCCTCTTCCAGCATGACTGTATGTTGTGTAAAGTCATGCAAGGTCGAATGATCAACAAGTTTAGAGTGGAGCAATTCGACTGGCCTGCAAAGAGCCAGGCCTTGGCTAATGTTAATCAAGAACAAGTTTTAATTGTTATAATTTGACAGGTTTAGCTCCTGATAAATAAACCTCCAAGAATAAGCCAATGCCAAGTGAGACACTAAAATGGCAGTTGTGTTGCTGTGTTTAGGTCAGATACAGTAGTCCAATGTGTTTTAAGGGGATTTGGAATGACAGTAGAGCATGTGGACATTTTTATAAAGCGTGAGTAAAGTTGTTCTTGTCCGCTTTTTTATTTATTTATTTTTTTACATACTGGGTAGTGTATATACATACATAAGACATACATTCGTGTCTGTACAATGAAGATATTTGTGAAAAAATAATTTTGGGGAGGTAAGAATAGTAATAGAAACAAGAAATTTTTGTCTGTCTGTCTGAGCATTAATCACGTAAAAACTACTGAACAAATTTTAATAGGGTTTTCACAGGTGTATTTGGCCAACCTTGAGGTAAAATTGTATCATTGCAATCGGCCCATGGGTAGAGAAGATATGTTAATTTTAAATGGAAAACGCCCTTAAATCATTAAAAAAAAAAAGAAACCTTGAAAAAAAATCATTACTTCATCTCAAAATTCAACAGATGGCGCTGTAAATCTCTCAATACACATTATGAGTGTGCAATTGAAATCTACTCAATAATAGCGATCTCACACCATTGCATTCTGCACACTTCACAGTAACGTAAAATAATTTCCTTAATTTTAAAATTCAACAGATGGCTTTGTACATTTTTTAGAACATGCTTAGGAGCGTGCAGTTATATTTAACACAAATAAAGTTGCGGGCACATCTAGTGTATACATTATATACACACACACACAAAAGACACACACAAGTTTGCATACCTTGGGAGAATTTGCAAGATGTACCATGTTTTAGTGAAAACATGAGTGAGAAGGCAAATCAAATGTATTTTATTTCTTATAGGACTCAAGTTCATATGTAAGACAGAACAGAATTGCACACTCATCAAACAAAATATGCCGATAATGAAAATGAAGAAATAATCCCCGTTCAAAAGTTTCCTACCTTTAGTTCTTAATATTGTGTATTTCCCCCTTTAGCATCAACGATGGCATGCAGATTTTTGTAATTATTCTGCATGAGGTTCTTAATTCCTGTCATTTTTTTGGTTGTCTTGCATACAAGACATGTCCTGCACGTTTGAGATCTCCCAAAAGTGGCTCAATAATATTGAGGTTAAGAGACTGTGATGGCCACTCCAGAACCTTCACCATTTTCTGCTGTAGGCATTGGAGGGTCAACTTGGCCTTGTGCTTTGGATCATTGGCATGTTGGAACATCTAAGAGCATCCCACCATTCATAGCTTTTGTGCTGCAGAATGAAAATTGTCTGCCAATATTTTCTGATAACATGCTGCATTCATCTGCGATGGATTGGCACCCTGTCCAGGGTGTACCCCGCCTTGTGCCCGAAAGCCTCCTGGGATAGGCTCCAGGCCCCCCGCGACCCTGATCAAGGATTAAGCGGTATAGAAGATGAATGAATGAATGAATGCTGCATTCATCTTGCCATCAATTTTGACTAACTTCCCTGTGCCAGTGAAGTTCACACAGCCCCAATCCTTCTGGCAGTAGTGTGTGAAATCTTTCTTGGTCTACCTGACCGTGGCTTAGTATCAACAGAACCTCATATTTTCCACATCTTTATCACAGTCTGAACAGTACTGACTGGCATTTTCAAGTGATGACATATCTTTTTTTTATCCTTTTTCAGCTTTATAAAGTTCAACTACCTCATTACACAAGTCTATTGTCAGTTCTTTTGTCTTCTCCATCGTGCAGTATCCGGCCAAGTCAGTGCATAACCTCATTAGCTGAAAGACTCACTGACCATTTATGCACAGACACTAAATACAATCACAATTAGTTACAGGTGTGGAAACTTTCCTTTAATAACTACAATTTTAAACAGTTAACACTTTATAATAGTATATTTCCTTGGAAGGTATATACTAAAGATACAAAATATGTAACCTTCAGGCTGGAGTAAGGGGCAAAGAATAGCATGGGTTTTCACAATTGCAATCTGTTGCAACATATTCATAATATGCTATTTTTGTCTGTAATGTGCAGCCCTAGTGCCTTGGGCATTAGAACACACTCAATTTCTTTTGTGCCACAGTTTTTAGTGGTTTAAATTTGTAAATATTTGTTAGGATTTTTTTTTCTTGGCTCTTATAAGAGTTGCATAACAACCCTGCTTGTGTACTTTGTGTGCATTCAATTTGCTGTGCATGTATTATTAATTGTGTGTGTGTGTGTGTGTGTGTGTGTGTCCTTAGACTGACCTGTTTATTGTAGAATCCTGGAGAGAGTCGAGAACGACCTGCCAGGAATGCTTGTACTTCTCTGATCCCAGCATATCTGAAACAAGATCTGTAAAAACACATGACAGTATGGTCACCCATACACACACAAAATAAGAAGACAAGAAAATAAGAAAGCAATGAGCATGAGCAATAGACATACACAGTTTAATTGACAAAGTCAGTGCACAATCCGTTTTTTTGGATTTTTACTGTACAGACTTGTGCAGAAAGCAACTAGAGGCAGGAAAGGGGCTCTACCAGGAAGCAAATTCATCAAACACTGCAATGACCGCTGTTTGGTGTCAACTTTCTGCTTCTGAGTTCGCAGAGGCCGGGGATGGGCTGGCAGAGTTCCCCCAGGCCACACAGCCTGCTGCAGCACTCGCAAATAAGTTACCCAGTACTGCATACATGTTAGATTGGCCACTCCAACCTCCAGCCACCTATACAGAAACCACACACATACATAAAGACAAAGTCAAAATTTTACATTAAACCAAAAATTATGATACAAACACCTGGAAGGTCCTTGTCAGTCTAGTATTTGAATGAGGAGTGACCTGATGCTTTGGAAATAAATTTTCACTGACCATAAGGGCCTGAATGCTTCGGTATGTTATGTGTTTCACTAAGTGGCAGCAGGGAGAGCGAGAGTGAGAACGAGAGCAAGTGATACAGAGAGAGATTTCTAAGCTGCACAAAACGGTTTGTGTGTTAGTCAGGACAAAGAAGTGTAAAATTAACATAACATACTTACAGAGTAGCTGATTGTATGTACCTTTTATAGACCATTATGGCTCAATTACTGCTAATAATGTTATTCAGTGTCAGAGAAAAATTTTGCACCATGTCTGTGCTATAATGATGTTCAGAAAAGGTCATCAATTCATATCACAATTTCATTTCATTTCTGTTAAAAAAGATACTAGATATTTATTACTAGCATGTTAATCATTTTCATAGGAACTTTTATAAAAGGTATTTTAAGGTCATCACTCATATTACTGTTTACATCCCTACAAAGTGTACTGCAAAAATCAAAATACGTGTACAACATACAGTAGGTATTGATTTTATTTAATACATCTTATAATCCACAGATTAAAATGTAATCCTGTCGCATTACTCAAACATTTACTGTAAGTACAAAACACCACAGGGGATCACAAATAACATTCCTATACACTTTAAATTAAATTATTCCACAAATGACTGACCCAAGCAAAGTGTGAACCAAAAGCTTGAAGTACGTGCTATTTATATCAGTGACATAAATCATTTAATGTCAGAACTAGATTAATCAATGGTGTAAGGCTTTCACTAAAAGTTACTTTCACACTGGTACCAAAATCTGACAATACTTCATTACGAGTATTTAGTAGTATTGCAGAATATTTTCCTTAGTAAAAAAAACTACATACAGTACGTTTCAAATAATTTGCAATATATACAATATATAATAAACAAATATATACAATCCTCTAAACAAGTATTGTAGAATCATGGCCAGTTCAACAAAATTAAATCAAATAAAAAATGTAATAAAATAAGATGACAATGTAAATCAAAAGAAATGGCATTAAGATCAAATACTTTTGGAGGTGACCGTAAAAGAATTTCTTCAGAAATTTCTTTCTACAAATAATATTATTTGTTAATATCTTAATAAATAATTATTGCGCACAACTCTAAAGTCGTGTGCTTGGTGTACAGTGACGAGTCCCATGGAATATCTGGTGTTGGAAAAGAAAGTAATGGTGATCAACGGTAGCACATTTTATTCCACTAAATCCATTAGTTTTGTTTATAAACTGCGGCTTATTTTGACTGGAACAATCTCGGAAAGGAGACAAAGCTTTAGCAGGGAGTATATTTCTCAAGAGCAATGGAAAAAGAGTCAGCATGAGCAGAAATGAGCCGTAAAATGTCATTTCAAATATTAATGGCAGCCTTGATTCATTGTAACACTCCAAAAATATAAACATGTATAAGTATATTCCATATGGACTGCCTAATTGGTATTTCAATTTCAATTGGAAATAATATACTGTTCGGGCAGTCAAGACGGTGAGTACTGGCAATAGAATGTACATACGTAATTTGTAGTCAACAACTCACACAACTCCAAATCATTTCTCATTACTCAATTACTATATTTACATAACTGTATGCCAAGATACCGATTTTTAGCAAAAAACCTACATACTGTATTAAATAATGCTAATATTTACTGGCATCATCTGCCATTCTTTAAATAAAACTACAAAATACAGTACATTTAAAACGTAGTCCAAATGTGGACAAACTACTGTATAATGCTTTTTTAAGATAATGATATGATTTTGGATGACTGAATAAAAAATTTAATTTGAACACATTTCATACAGTCATACGGCACTGCTCGAATGGTCTAGCACTGGTTTTTATCAAAGCTTAAAAGACTAATTATTGAAAAAAAATATATATCACTACGCTCATTCACATCAATCAATCAGTAATTTGATTAAAACTACTGCTGATTTTAATGACTGCATTCTGACAGATTTCCTACTTTGCAGAAACAAACTAACGTTACAAAAAATATATATTTTACAATACACAATATGTTTGAGTATAAGCTATATATGTGGATGAGGATTCCACAGTTAATTTTGTAGGTTTGAGATGCAATTTAGCTACTTTATGCAGATATAAATGCATCCATTTCCCCAAAACATACATTAAAGACACAAGAAACACCAATCCAGATGAAAATCTTACGGTTCTTACGTATTTACTGTGAACCCTATTAAGACTTGAAATCAAAAACTACACAGTAGAGACCTGCAAAAATATATATTATTTTCTCCCGCTCCCGCCCGCAGTATTCAAGTTTTGTCCCGCTCCCGCCCACAAAATCCCGCAGGTAAACATATAAGTAGTTTTATTTTTACTGCTTCTTCCCGCTACTCTGTTATTTGTTTCAATTG
>JAQMYL010000003.1:17616102-17628847 GCA_030014365.1 Clarias pachynema | reverse complement strand
CGATCATTGTGTGTCAGCGACAGCTTCCCATTCAAAACAATAGGCGGTCATATGACCGGTGAATCGCGTTAAAAGTAAGTGACACTGGTGCGCCGCTTCTAGCGCTTCTAGTGTACTTTGAAAGTTACTTGCAGATGTATAGTCAACAGTTATCTTAGGATAAAGGAATCTGATGATGTCTGCCCTCTCACATTCGTGATGCTATCTATTACCATATACAGATCAGGCTTTAAATCATCTGACCCCCACAGTGCTATGAAGTGCCTCCTGTCATACCCAAAATATCTTCAGTTTACATCCCAAAATATCAAACTTCATGTTGTACACCTGTAAAGATTAAGAAAGCCTTCAGAGCTCACCATTAGCATAGATAGATGGTGTATATATGACAGATGCAACTAATTAACTGTGCTTTTCATCAAAATGCCTTTAGCGTCGGGAGTGATCAACACAGGCCAGTGAAAGTTTAACAAAGCCAAAAACCCAGGGTGGGGGATAACTGGGAGGAAAAAGACAGCAGGAATCTGAGAACAATTGCTCAGTTCTTTTGGTTTCTGACCAGGCCGAAGGAGGCCTTCAATCACAGGCTTTTCCCAAGCCCTTGCCTGGGTCCACGGTAATTAAAGACCCAGTAAAGGCTAATACTGGGGCGGAGAAAAATAATGACATGGCAGAGCTGAACTAGGTCCATTGTGGGTGGTAAATTTGCCTCTGCATGGGGTTAAGTCTTTAATATGTTAATATAAGACAGGAGTAGAGGAGTAGCATTATGAACTCCCTTTTAAAAGAGAATATTGCAATGGATGACCAACAACTAGACCCCAGGAGGTTCCATGGCAAAGAGATCTATTACCAAATCAAGGAGGCACACTGAATGTTTATCTGAAGCACCTTCTTCCAAATATTTAGGATTTAGCTCTACTAACAAAATGGAGCTTTGCCAAATAGTCCACTTTCATCTTCTTTATCATAAACATTAATCACCAGACTGCATATGAGTTGACAATCATTGATCTAAACTGTTTGTTCAAAAAACAAAAATCCCACAATTCCCTCATCTTGTAGTAGTTAAAATTCAAGACAGGAACATATGACAACGATTCTATAACAAAGAACTCACAATAAATAATCAAACCCATCTTGGACTCATACGTTTAAATAAAGCCACCAACAGACAGCAAGCAGAAGAAGCAGAAGTTCTTCTTTCAAATCTACAAAAGGGTGACAAAAGTCTATGATTCAGACTTAAAATGGACCACCAGGAAATGGATATAATTTTGGCAACAAGTGGATTCAAAATATACATTGATTCAATCTAATAATGTGACATTGTAGTATTTCATTCGATATCCTTAAACTTCGATTATGGCATTGTTTTAACCACCTGATGTGTCAGAACATTTATTTTACTTATTGCATTAATAAATAACCTGGGGCCACGGTGGCTTAGTGGTTAACACTGTTACCGTGCACCTCCAGGGACCGGGTTCGATTCCTGCTTCTGTGTGCATGGAGTTTGCATGTTCTCTCCATACTTGGTGGGTTTCCTCCGTGTACTCCGGTTTCCTCCCACAGTCCAAAGACATGCAGATTAGGCTATTTTTCATTCCTAAATTGCCTGTAGTGTGTGAATGAGTGTGTGTGTTTGAACCCTGCAATAGAATGGCATCCTGTCCAGGGTGTACCCGCCTTGTTCCCTAAGTCTCCTGGGATAGGCTCCAGGCCCCCCACAGCCCTGTACACAGGATAAAGAGGTATAGACAATGAGCGAGTGAGTAAATAACCTGGTCTATTATTACATTCAGGTCATAAGCTGACTTTATTTTATTGCCACATAAAGTTGTTGAGCCTTGACCTTAGCAACTCTAGAAATTCCAGATCATAACACTGCCTCCATAGGCTTGTACAGTGAGTACAATGAATGATGGGCACATCACGTCATGTTCTTCCCTTCTCACCCTGAGCGCCATCACTCTGGAATAGGGTTAATCTGTACTTAATCACACCTCGTGACCTTTATCCAATGCTCCAAAGTCCAATCTTTATGCTCCTAGCTAACGGGAGCCTTTTTTTTTTTTTTTATTAGTCTCACCAACGAGCGGTTTGCTTATGGCCACACACCAATCTTAATCCTGATACTAAAAATCAGAGTGATTTTTATTGTAGAAGCAACACCAAGCAATCTCTGAACGTGGTAACAGAGATTCACCACTATCCTTACAGGTTTTTAAAAAAATTGTTGGACAGTTCATAATCTAATTCCAGTAATCCCAGCAATCTTCTTGTTGTATTTGCTTAAAACTGGCCAATAATTTGAACCTTCTAAAACACGGTAATATCTTGCTATGCTTAAGTCTTGTGGCTGTTTAAGAATTGAGAAGCTACTTCCGATATCAGTTAGGGTTAAAATGATTGCTGCCAGCCGAAATATATGAATCACTACAGTAATTATTATTTCCATCCTATCGTTGACTTTTCTTTTTAGAAAGGCTATAATTTTGAAAGGCTATAATTTGCCATTCAATAAGCATATAGCTCCTCCATATTAGAAGTCAACAAACATTAACTGTATTTGTTACATAAGAAAAGTTAGCTAGTAATAAAAACTGAAGATGACTGGATAAATAGAGACAGTATGTAGTGAAAATATATTTTTGTATAACATAATGAAAACATTAAACAGGAAACCTCAGAGTGATGAACAGAGTGAGACTTCCTTTTAAAAATGATAACTTTGGTTATTCCTTAACTACATTTTTCTTACTATTAATGGATGGTACCAGAAACAATCAAACCTTTAATAAAAAAATTAACTCAACATTGGCTTTGACTGACTATAGAACATCATAAAACTTTCCCTTTATCTCCAACCATCTGCAATCAGATATACAGGTTTTGTAGTTAGAATTCTGGCCTCACCAAAGTACTGAGGCAGCACTATATACAACTATAAGAGCTACTTCTGGTGTCTGGAGAGGGTTGTGTCTCTCCTTGTATTGCTTGATCTCAGTGCAGCTTAACCATAGATAATGACATTATCGATGATAACACTGTTGTGATCTTTGATGCTACAGAAATAAATCCTACTTATTACGTATAAAGCACTAAATGGTGTTAGCCCCGAGTACTTGAGCATCTACTGCAATCAAAAGATCCAGGTTCTTTATCTAGGTTCCTCATCTTCTATGTGGATATTTCCACATGGATACCCTAATGTTGATCATGACCCAAAAACCTTTGTCTGGTTCCTAGTGTCTGGTTTAAGTTTCTTCCTTATGTCGTGTCAGGAAGTTCCTAGCCATTGCTGCCTCTGGCTTACTCATTAGGGATCTAAATCTACATCCGGATTTTGGTAAAGCTGCTTTGTAACAATACCCACTGTAAAAAGCTCTACACAAATGAAATGTAAGTAAATACATGTAATATTATGAGCTGAAATGACAACGCCCTAATAGGTATTAGATCTAAACATCTTGCACTTGTGGGAATCCTCAACAATGTCATCTTAGCTTGCTGTTAGATACTGATTTTATCTTACTGTTGTTCTAAAGCAGGATGTTTAATAGCCAGGATGTTATCTGAGTAATGCAATTCCCCCACTGTCTGAGACGAGTCAACATGGAATTACCCATGTCTACATCACAACAAAATACTTTTGTTCTTGCCTTTAGACCATTTGGCAGCAACAGACCAGATGTAATGCTGCATTTGATTACCTCAGACGGGGAAAGTCGACGCTTTACAATTTAAGGCAGTTCTGACCTCTGTGTATTCAAGCTACAAAATTTGGGGGGGTGGACAGCTTTTGTTAGCTGTAATGAGTGTTGTACATTTACCTCCTCAATAACAAACTGTAAAGATTTGATTTTTAACCAGATAATCTATCTGCACATTGAAGGATCTAAAGCAAATATTTGTATATGGGTTTCAGTTCAGAAAAACTGCACCCACTGGGTGCATGTTACCCTTGTAACTTTTATGAAGGGTATATTGAAGTCATATAATCGACTTCAACCAGCTATATTATCATAAGAACTATAATAACAGATATGGTCTTGCTTTAACTTTCTAGTGATACTGTACCCAAATAAATCTTAATCTTCAATGTTCTGAATTCTTTTTCACTATATAGTGTTAGTTGATATATACTGTATACTGTTAGTTGAAATAGAGCATAAAGTTAACAGATAAGTTATGGACTTTGTAAATGTGTTCCTGTTTATTAGAATAAAAGTTGTATTCATAAGTTCATTAATGTTCTCGTGCCCTTGTTCCAAACGCAATAGAGTACATCCGATGCTGCATAATTCAGGTTAAAGTAGAGAAATCTTGTGAGCGATATGCCATTATTTCTGAAGACAATGTCCAAATTAACAGTAAGACTTAACAACACCTTGTTTACTACTAAATACAATAATAATAAGTCTGAATTTGAATATCTTATTGAAATAACGTTACTCTTCACTAGGGAAAGATGTGAGTACAGCATAAAAACTACTGTATGTCAATTCAACAGACAATAAATTTTTCCTATAATCAATAGCAAATTATTACAGGTGGCACAGAAAAAGAAATTCATTCTCTAACTATAAAAAAAATGGAAACACTGCCTTATCTACATACAGTATAACACAGTGTTACATAGATAGTATTTGCTAACTGGAACATAATTGGGTATAACATAGCATAACATGCTAGAAAAATGTAAGTATTATTAGAATTATTTCACTATGAGGAAGGCCCAGGTTCTATTTACCCCCAATGCACAAACCCCGGTTCCAAGCCAGGATAAAGTGGGAAGGTTGCATCAGGAAGGGCATCCAGTGTAAAACCTGTGCCAAGTTGTGTGTGGATTGGATGGTCCGCTGTGGCGACCCCTCAACATTCCCAATGATTGCTACTGTATATTCGTTCTCAATTTGTGTATACTTGTGCATTATATTACATTATTACAGCAACATGATTGTATAGTATACTGAAATTAAAATGCCTGGGGATGGAGGTACAGTATTTCATTGAGCTACCTTTTAGGACGTATGACACTTAATCAATATCTATCCATGCCTACCAGACAAAAGGCCACAAGACATTCTCTACTCATACACCACTTATTTCAAATTAACACTTACACTTAACATACAAATTTATATATTTATGCTTCAGTATAAACCTAGGCATCTGAGAATGCTCAAGATTTCACAAAATCCTTCTTCAACTCTACTGCACACTCTATTGCATTTTTATGCGAAAATCAGCATCACTGTCCTTGCCAAGACAGTCTGAACCTGGTCTTAAAACAGCTGCTTATAATTGTGAAGCCTCACTGGAAAGAAATCTAGTACTAAAAGTCTGTGATCATAATGAATCCTATTAATATATAATTAATAAAAGATTTTTTACGGACTGGAAAACTACGATACATATCATCAGCTACATAATCTTTCTAATAGTCTGTTCTGAGCCAGTTGGTATTTAGTCTAGTGGAAATCTGTATTCTCATTATAAAGTAGTTAAAATTATAGAGCATTAACAGTAACAAATGACATCTAGAAGACATTAGACACAAATACTTTTCAGACAAAATGTTTCTTTTTTTTTCAATTACATTTTCAGGCAGATTTGAACCCTGCTGAAAAAAACTATAACCTGAATGTAGAGAAAAGAGAGAAATGCAAATGCATAAACCAAGAGCTCGAAATGTTCTACAAGAAGGACCAAGATCCCATTACAAACCTCCTCAAATTTGTTACACATTAATGTAAGAGTCCTGTTTTTCTCTATAGAGGAGGTATCATTAAACATTAATTCTAGGAGTACAGATCATTTTGTGATCAGTGGTTTAAAAAAAAAAACTTGGTATAATTTGTAGAAAAGTGGTATAATTTCTACAGGTCATAGTATAGCAAGTACAGTTATGCAGAATGTTTTAATAAAAGCAGAAAGGTGATAAGTAAACAAGTAGGTAACTCTGTGTGTAATAATTATCTCGTTCTGTTTCAGCTTCCTAATACTGCATACACAATCAGCCTTTCCCAAATTCCAGCAGAGCCTTGGGCAGGTGAAACACTTGCCCAAATTATTAAAAGATGGTTATTCTTTTGCCTACAGGATAGCATGTTGGAAAATCATCTCATCTGTTTAAACTATTGCAACAATAGATATAAGCCTCTTTAATTTTTACCAGCATCTCTTTTAAAACCCAAGGCCAGGATAAAAGTATGTCTCTAATTAAAACAAGCCTAAATGTTGGTGACATTAAATCTCTCCTAAGCTGGTGGTCTTATGTAACTTCAAACAATATTGGCAAAATTACAACTGCTTGCATTTAAAATCTGATTTTTCTTTTCACCAGAGATATTATGAGTATCAGAACAAACTTATTCAAGCAAAAGTCACTAGTCAAATGATTTGCAATAATCTTCCATGACCCCCAGGAGGTGACCTCTGTGTGATAAATGCAATATTTTCTGGCAAGAATAAAGTAGCGGCTATGAGAGCCAAGTGAAAGATCAATTACAGACTAATTCAAGCACAAACATTTCCAGTTTGTCACGTTTCTGGCGCTCTAATGGTCAGTTTTCGTCTTATTTATTTCATGTCTAAATAGCACGAAAATTGCGACTCTGGCATGGTCAAGCCAGGTCTCTGTAAGATTTAGAACAGCACTATTTCTGATCAGCTAAATCCAAACAAGCCAAATTGTTGTACCTGAGAGACTAATGCATGTTCTGTCTGGAACGGGACACTCCATCAAGAGCAATGACAATGTAACATTCTTTCCACCTGTTCTGATAAAGATGTAAAAACAAAAAAACCCATAATCCATTACTGATTCACATGCACTACAATAGATACAATAGAACATGACACGGAAAAAAAACAGTGATCAAACTATTCCGTGCTAAAGGATTTTCTTTCTCTTTTAATTGCTTGTATGTAGTCGGTAGTATTAGATGCTCCTTCATGATAGCTTGATAAAAATGTTTTGTACCCATACTGGCAGCGTATGGTGATTTCCTCATTTTATTCTAACATTATATTTAAAAAAATCAGTCATAGCATTGTGAGTTACAAAAGGATAAAACACTAGGAGTTAATGAGCAACAGGCAGGGGTAATTAGTAATAGGAAGTGTTTACTAGGCTTGGCTGGGTATTTCTGGGGGTTTTCAGTAACATTTAAACTAGGCTGATTCTATTCACTAAAAAAAACAAGGAAATGCAAATTAACCCACTCATGGTGTTGCGTAAAAACAAGTTGAAATCTAAGTGTGCAGTTTCTCTTTCTTTATCCTGCAAGTAGATTATACAGACATACATCTGAGACACATCTGGTCTGGACAGACTGAAATTGAAGTTACGTATCCAGTTTGAATTCAGGACAAGACTATAAATAATACTATAAATAATACTATAAATTATTTTCCCCCCATTTTGGCTTCTCCCTATTTTGGGGGGTCAACACAATGGATCACTGAGTGTGCAGATGTGATGCGGCACAGGTTTTATGCCAGATGCCCTTAGTGACACAATTTATCCGGGCTTGGGACCAGCACCAGAGGTGGCCTAGATCATATATTGGCCAGTTGCTATGGGTTGGTTCCTTGACTGGGAAAAGAACGTATTCACAGAGACAGCGAGAGTGCCACATGCTAACCGCTGGTCCACCATGGAACCAAATAATATTATAAATAAATAACAGATTTTGTGTTGTTATTTAACAAAGAAAAAAGTGCTGGTGAAACTGATGATGATCATTAACATTTATTTAAAATGTCTCTGGTGTCACTGTCAGTTTCTTGGTAACATGGCAATATGAATTTTTTGGTCAGTTTTATTAACTTAGAAAGAGGGAGGACTGTTTATTGTTCATATAAAGAAACAGATTATGGGTTCATACTTGTGCTGTAGACATGCCACAATATGCAACGGGATAACAAAAAGAACAATGTGCTGTTATTTAACTAAATAAAAATAAATAAATAAGTTGTTGGCAAATTGCTGTGGTAAGTGGAATAAACCACTCAGGAATGTGCTGTGATAGCAAAATTGTGTGTGGATAAAGCCGTCTGATTCACATTACATCAAGCTGTCGTTAAAAATTTTCCTACAGCAAATTCCTTACCCTTAGCCAACACTAACATATCTGATAAAAGCAATGGGGACTTATCTCCATGTAAGACACTTGAATACAGCACATATGAACAAAACCACTATGCAGAGCAACTTTGTATTGATGGACCAAAACGATCTTCATTGTTACACTGCGGCTTACCCAGGATATTACTAATTTGTTGAAAATATGTTAAAATTACTTTCTGATACCATTATCATTAGTAGACAAGCCTATTTAAATCTTAAATCATTTCCTTATACAGAGACACATGGATAAGTAGTAGGATCCAGCAGGCTATTCTACAGATTCAAAGGTCTGTTAACAAGTAAAACTGAGCGTTCACAGCATTCATGTTAAAAAATGGCCCACTCAGTTCAGTGGAAAGAAAAACAAAGCCTAAATTCATGACTTACTGCGCTTTTGCTTGAACTAAATAACTTTCAACCTTTTAACTGATCATCTACATTTTTTGCCTAGCTTTTGGAGAATGGCACGAGGTTGTCTCAGATTTTCCATGCTGGTGGATTTCATTGATTGATCAAAATACATGGCAAGAGGTCTGTACAGGTTACATTATACATGGCTACACAAATAACTAATCTGAAATGCCCGCTAGATATGTTAATATGAAATCATTTATAATAGGAACTATATAGTATTTAAGTTCTTATTATGGACAGTTGTGCCATTTTAAATGAGGCCAACTACAGATTTCCGTCAGCAACTAAAGATAATACATGTCCTTTCAGGGCCACAAGATTCAGTTTGCACCACATTTACATGTTTAGGATAGGATTTAAAAAGACTGTGGCAAGCATGGCTATGATCTTGTGTCTGCTACGGACAGAGAGGAGGCAGGTTGAACTGACATGTAACACGTGATAATTCTTAAGTATGTCTTATTTTTGGGAGAGAGATAGCGCGTATATGGCATAGCTGGTGGAGCATGCGATTCACATACTTGTATACAGACTGTAAACTTGAACTTTCAACTTAAAACAGGCAGGAGCCGCTAGTTAGTAATGGCCCCTCTTCCTTGTGGTTTATATTTTTTTGGTTGAATTTTTAAGGTGCCCAGAAAGTTTCCTGCTTCCTGGGTCTTCCTCCACACTCCAACACATCATACCTTAATGAGTATAAACAGCACATCAGCCCGACAGTTTCATCTGCCTGCCTAACCTATGGTTCACACAAAGCTTACAAAGCATGGGCAGTTCAGGAAAAGGGTTTCCAATATAGTTGAAATACCATGGAACACAGTGAAGATCATAATGTGGAGAAAATGTGGAAAAAGAAAAGAAGAAAACTTGTTAGAGAGGCTGCATTCGAGAAATATTTGAGGATACTGACAGGAATATCTAACAACGATTATTTACTTCCTACAGCATCAATCTTGTATCTTAATATTTTTAGGCTATGAGGTACGGTGGCTACTCAAAAGCGAACCCACATTTTGCAAACTGATGCCACAACATAAAATGGTCTGATGAGACCAAGGTAGAACTTTTTTGTACATACAGTAACTGTAAGATGTTTTTAGCACAAAAACATGACAGCTTATGACCCAAAGAACAGCATACCCATGGTCAAGCATCGTAGTGGCTGCACTGTGATATGTGGCTCTAGTCAAGAATGATTATCAATACTGTAGCTTTAAATATACAATTTATTTTAGAACAAAACTTGCACGCCTCTGTTAAACAGATAAAAAGTAAGAAAAAATCATATTCTTTCAACATGATAAAAATCCAGAGCACAAATCCAAGTCAACAAAGAAATGGATTTATGGTACATAGATCAACATTTTTGAAGGGTCCAAGCACAGCAGAGTAAATTCTATCAAAAAAATTACTTCCAAGAGAATTTAGGTGCACAAGGGAGACCACTGCGCATTGATAGATTGGCAAGGAACAGTGGAATAAATATTCTGAAATTAAATGTGTTATGGGTGCTTTAACAAAAAAATTGGTGTATGCATATTTATTTAACAAGATTACAATAAGCTTATTCTTTTTCTTCCCAAAATGTTTTAGTGGAAAAACAGCTGAGACAATTATCTTTTTTTGTTTGTTTACATCACAAACTGGTCTTTTTATATCCACTGTATTAGACAATAGGTGCAAAGGGGAAATGTGGATAGATTTACTGCGGTAAAATAACAATAATTCTACCTGTGTGAAAATATTTTTGGATGTTATATGAATGCTATATATAAGAACAGCAATGCTTATTAAAGTATTTCTAACAAACTGAGCACAAAATTGTTCATATAATAAAAAATCTATTAAAAAAGGGTAACATAAATGTAGTGATAGCATAACCAAGGAGCTGAATTAGTGACCAGAAGCTAATAATTTTCTGTGCACATTATCTTTTTTGGGCCGGTTTACTGATCCGTGATCACAGAAATCAGAATCTACCGATAGGGATACTGGTTGCTGATCACAAGTGTGTGGGGGTTATTGGAATCTGCCATTTAAAGCATTCAATTTATTGTGTAATATTGTTTATTTATAGCTGTAAAAAACTATTCTAAACAGCAGTTCACAAATATAATTAAAATCTAAAAAGGTATTATACATTTAAAATTTATAGCAACATATGCAACAAATTCCATCATCATAAAAATGTAATCCAATAGAATAGCATATGCTCGACTAAAGACCAAGGAAAATTTCCATTCCTTAACTAGCATGAAGGGGCACTCACAAATATTTGTGAGTCTAAAGTCTAAAATGCGACTTTCCAACTGTACTCAATCGTTATAATGTATAGCACATGGAGCGAGGCTGCGTCAATGAATAAGAAATTCAAACTCAAACATTTTTAAATAAACACAGACATCAGTCACTTTGTGTTTGGCGAGACAATCATGGCTACTCATTATTAAGGAGTGAGGGGAGGATATCAGAATTTCTGTATTTTAAAAAGACAGTCTATTCCTATCATCCATGTGTGCATCCATGTTGTGTATGTTAACTGTCAGCCGGCGTGCATGACGCAGTAGTGTAAACCTGGGCTGCCTCAGCCAGTGCTGGTAACCGTGCTTTACTTCTTTCTTATTGTCTTATTGTTTTTGTGATAATGGTTTAAGCCTCTTTACTCTCTGCAGAGTATATAGGCTATAGGTGGTTGAGGGAGGTTTGCCTTACAAGATTTAGCTGCCACCTTTGTAGATAACTTTTGAATCGAACCGAATAAGGTTTATTGTGTTAAAACTTTTGGCAGACGTTGGCCTTTGTGGTTTTGCTTTAGAAAACACGTTGTATGACATCTTTTAAAGAGTTTATATTTAACTATTTATTAACTATTTATTATTTTATTAACTTGCTAATATTTCTAGATTGGCGACGGTATGTTGATGTGGCTGTCGACTCATGTATTTTGTGTCATCAAAATACATATTGGCTTATGTGATCAGCCAGTTGAGAGACGAGTGATTTAAAAAAGTGATTATCTGCTGATTCCCATCAACAGCCGATCTATCAGAGCAACCCTAAAACAACGCATCTAAAGACAGCACTTTTTTTTTACTACTAAAATGTGTACAAGCCTGTAGTGTGCCAAATACAAGTAGTGAGCATAAATTTTCTTGTAATCTGCATACCGCTCAATGAGGGTCCCAAACAGCAGTCTGATGCTTCTTTGGATATTTTCAGTGCACAGCCAACTCCACTGATCCTTCATCAGCAGACACAGGACATTCAATGCCATGTCAGCAAGTACAGTTTCCCCTGTTGCACAAAAAACTCATTAGACATACATATTACTTTTGAAAATGTGGGAAATGCATAATTGATAAATACTATAAATATTGATTACACTTCATCTACTCAGATGTAATATTAAAGCAGGTTCTGGACTTTATTGGTGAAAAGATGCTACTATTCTGTTCTTGCGTTAACATTTAACTAACTGTAAAAGTGCTCAATGGATGCATTATGTCTTTAAATTCCTTCAGTACATTAAATGCACTGAGCTATGCATCGGGCAACATCACAAGCATTAACATAACAGAATATATAAAAAATACAAATAAGCAAAACAATTATATTAAAGTATATGAAATGCAGTTTTATACTTAATCAGTGTTTCAGTGTTCGAGTTATCCCTCGTAAACTGGAATCGGAACTGGAATGCTTCATTTTTAACACATATATATAATAAACAAGGCAGATAAACTAAAGAAAACTATCTCCTCATATTTTAAACATGACCCCTGATGCACATGTGGATGTGCTGTCCTCTAGAGGCAAGATGAAGTTCTGTAAATGTTTAGTTCCTAAATTAAAGTTCCTACAAACATTATAAACCTACTAATTCAACACTTTACACCTTATTGAGAAACTTAACAAAAATTTGTCACACAGTCTACAGTGCACAAATGATTCATGTGCCAGAACTGGAAGAATAAATCACACAGGCGTGTTGACTTGACTAATACTATGTGCCCGGAGGAAAACAAAGACTATTTAATGTTAATACTGAGTTAAATATTTTACTTGTATACAATGTAGAACATGTAGACAAAGCACTTTATTCTGTTTAACTGATATTTAAAGTGCCCCTATTATGCTTTTTCAAATATGATCTTTCATGCAGTGTGTCATGTAGCTGTATGTGAACATAAA
>JAQMYL010000003.1:17575721-17599997 GCA_030014365.1 Clarias pachynema | reverse complement strand
TGTGATTAACCCCTTACACGCCGCTCAAAAATAGACATTTCTCAGAGCGTGGTATCGGTTCCCGGTATCGGGGGACTGTTAACGAGTACAAGTACTTTAAAAAATGTGGTATCGAGGCCGATACCCGATACCGGTATCGGGACATCCCTAATTTTAATTAATGGTTTTGATGCAATTTTAAAAAGGATATAGTAAAGATACATGTACATGTTCATACATGTGCACATTTAAATCTTCAATTAAAACTAAAATTTATTATGTATGTAAATTATGTAAATGTTGAACCAATACCAAGGAAAAACACAGCCCACTTAATCTGATAAACGCCTCCAACAGCATGTGCTGCTCACAAACACTGCACTCTTAAACAAAGGTAAGATAAATAATAATAATAAGATAAACATGCAGCATTTACCGAAATATTTAGTTCAGAGAGAAAAAAAGGAAAGAAACGAGTTTATTCAATATATTTTTTTCATTCATCATTTATACCGCTTATCCTGTACATGGTCACCTATCCCAAGAGACTTAAAGCTTGAGGCGGGGTACACCCTGAACGAGGTGCCACACTCATTCACCCACTACAGGCAATTTGGGAATGCCACTTAGCCTATACTGCATGTCCTTGGATTGTGGGGGAAAACCAGAGTACCAGGGTGAAACCCACCATGCACAGGGAAAACATGCAAACTCCATGCGCATGGACCCGAAGCGGGAATTAAACCCGATGAACAGAAGACTGGTTCGGAATTTGTTAGTGTCAAGCTAGGCAGCTAACTCAGTTGAGTGATGCAAATCTTTCATTTAAAATATTACAAATAAGTATGTCTGCATGTTGCTTAATTTTAAGCTAATACTTGTATATACGTTATAATGTCTTTATCAGTAAAATGTTTCACTTTGTTTAATTCTGATGCTGTGTTTTGGCACAGTGTGATATTAATGCTTTTAAGCATCACTACTGATTTTTTACATTTTGCTTTTAAGGACAAAATGAACGAGAAAAAGAGCAAAAGCAAACTCTTTCAATGAATTATAACGAATTTGAGTCATTTTGCGTCCTTTTATGCCATTTTGCCTGTGCCTCCTTCTGACAGATGTAAAGGAGAGAAATTATTTAACGTTGTGTTTGATAGCTAATTTTCAAAACATCCATGACAAATATGCAATACATGTAGAGATCACTTGCAATTACAAAACACGAACACAAACTTGTCCATTTCTGGCTGGTGCATCAACACAAAAAAAAGGTAATACACATTTAATTAAAATGTGAAAATATGAGAAATCTCACTCACTGCCCCAGTTAACATGTCGTACATCAGGGCCCCAAGACTCCACCAGTCCACGGCGCGATTGTGTCCGTTTCTCGTCAGGATCTCTGGAGCCCTTATACACAAGAGAAAAGTATTCAATTACATTCCCCATTATGATTCACAACAGGCTTGTACTATTTAAACTATAGTATTATCACAACACAAAATATTTCAATTTACCAAAATATCCAGTAACATACAGTCTGTTACTCTTAATGCATTTTGTTGTCTGCATTTTACCAGAGTATGAGGCATCAACCAAACCATATAGCCAAAAAGCAGTCTTTTTCTCTGCAATATAACAAAAGCTGAGCCATTTGTTAAACCTGGATATAATCTGTGCAGTTCTGAACTCTCCGGAAGTTAAAGCAAAATTCCTTTAAGTCCTACCCCTTATTACATGCTTTCAAATTAGACAAGTGTACCCAGATTTTGTCATGGTAAACAGACACTCAGTCAGTCAGTATGTATACATGACGTTGTGTTAGTCTGACTAAACTTTTAAAGTTTTAATGTACAATTAAACATTAGTCTGACTGAAATCAAAAAGTACTAAAACAAAAGTCGGGCACAACACACCCAGATAATGCGGCTGGGAGTCAAATTACTCCTGCATGCAATTGGACACAAAACTGCCTAGGCGCTCTGTGCTTGCTCCACAGTCCAGGTGGGGGCTTTGATCCAGAAGTTAAACAAAATGCATAACAGAAGAAGCAGCCAGAAACAAAGACATGGCAAGTGTTAAATTGAGACCCCTGCAGGAGCATACATCGGTGTCGTCTGCATTCGGATAAGCACAAGTGTCTGGTTCACTTGTATAAAAAGTAAAGCATACAGAAATGTCATTTTGAACTCAACATAACTGTGTAAGTAAATATAATAAATGCAGCTAACATTACACAAGTACTGATGTATATGGTACATCAGTTAATGAAATTTATTATAGACGTCACCAAAAGAGAAAGACTAAGGAAGATATTGCTTAAATAGACATATAACAAAGTCAAATCAATTATTTACTTTATAACAGACATGGTATTGAAAAAGTGATTTCATTTTTTTTGTGCTCTCCTCTACCAATATGGTGAATACATCAATAACACATAATTACCTTAAAACCTCTATCTACCCCAGTGTTGGTGGAAATTGTTTCTGTCTTTATTTAGATCATCAGTTCTGAATGATTGATGATATTTAAATGAAAACTCATAAGCAGGGGGAAAAACAAAACAAAACACTTACAAGCCTAATTCATTTAAAATTAATTGGTTAACAGGTTGACTCCTTGTGAATGCTACACAAACCCACTTATTTTGGAATGACTTACATGTACTCGATAGTGCCACAGAACGTGTGCGTTACCGTCCCATCATGAATAGATTCCTTACACAGTCCAAAGTCAGTCAATTTCACATGGCCTTTGTGAGGAGAAGAAGAAAAGAAAACAAAAAATAAAAAAAATAAAGCACAGTTTAAAAAATGGCAACTAGTTCCTCGACTCAATAAAATGCAAAAAAACATTTTAAGGTACAAGAGCACTGTCAGAACTATATCATCATGTGAAATATGATCCTAAAGCTAAAATAAGAAGCCAATCCTGGGCCTGCCTTGGCACGGTTTTACAACAGAGCATTTCAAGTAACACTGGAATCCTACAGCAACAGAGAAAGAATTTACATAGGACATCAGTTTTACCTTGGCTGTTGAGCATGATGTTTTCAGGTTTAAGGTCTCTGTAGATGATGCCCTTTTGGTGCAGGTGGCCGAGGGCCATGGAAATTTCTGCCAAGTAAAAGCTGCAAGTAAAAAGCCTCCAGGATCATTCTGATGATTTTATTTCATTTTGGCCAATCAAGACAGCTCATCTGATCTTTCTATGTCTGAAAGTGAAGATCTTATATAATATAATAACAGTAAATCGTAAATGCTATAGTTATAATCAAATTGCCAATGCGCTGATTATTTAACTATTACAACTCTTCTTCTATTTTCCTATTGTGTTGTGAAAATCCTGAAATCGGTCAAATTAGTTGAAAAAGTTATACTCTGGGCCAAAACAAGTTTAATCTCGATCCTTACCAGGCAGTGTCTTCCATGAAAATGCCCTCCCTTTCTAGCTGCATGAAAAGTTCCCCGCCTGTAAATAATAAAAGACACTAATGTTAAGGAATTCAGATCGAATTCACAAAAAGAACAAACTCTACAACAGCAAGTTGGGTTCAGAAGTGCTGGAACCTATACAGTACAGCCTGTACAGTCCCTCATGGTTTCATATTTTGCTCCCAAATTGCCAGACTTTTTGTATTTTTAATATATTTTTAACTATTGAGAAATAGTTCTCCAGGCTTCTTCAAGGACATTTCTTTGGCTCTCATTTTCAATCTAGTTCTGACTAGATACACCTGACCAATTTCAAGGGAATGTTTTTTTTTTTGTCACACAGTGACCTATGGATCATTCCAGCATAAGAAAAGCCATGTAATTTAAGCCATGAACCAGTGAGAAACAGATGACAGATTATCAGGCCAGTGATTAGTATATTGGTGATGCTGAAAGCTGAGTGGTTAGGACAAACGAGAGGGGAAATAAGGTTGTTGCTGCCAAGGTTGTTAGTTAAACATCCAATTTTTTAAATTGCATCTTTAGGCTCTTTGCAGCCTGTTGCTGAAAAACCTTTGTTCACATTTCTTAAATTCACCTGTGCAGTGAATGTGTTGGCAATATAGGGATGATAAATCACCTCACAAACTTTCCTTATAAACTGGTAACTTTAGAAAATATTTATTTAATCAGAGGATTTCTGGATTTAGTCAGTGAGTCAGGTTGACTGAGAGCGTTTTTACACTAGGCACGATTGATCCGATACAGTGGGTGGCAGTATTCACCTATTTGATTTGTGAGCGACCATTACACACGACAGAAGAAGAGAACAAGGAACTGAACCTTTACACTATGCCTATTATTACAATTTTGTAAAAATGTCAAGAGCAACTCTCTCACATGCCTTACTACTATATCAGCAATGGCTGTGTAGGTCAGAGGATGGGATTGTTGCGTTCTACACATATACAGGGATTTCAAAGAAGACTGACGGCACTGATGACTAAACAGCAAGCTACGTCCGTGGTACGACTGGTTTCCATATCTGGTTCAATCCGTGCCCGAGACCACCTCATCAAATTGACGCTGGCACGGTTAATGAGTGCAAAACAATTGTGTTCTCACTGATGAAAATTTACCAAACTTTGAGACATGGGTGACAACTTGTCTAGAATCAGTAAACTAATTCAATATCCTGTGTAACCAAAATATCTGCAAAACCTTTCTATTATTAGCTGAGGCTGATGTTGAGACAAAATGTTAAATCAAACCGCATCAACATCAACCAACAGAAGTATCTAATACTGCACATTACTACACACTGAGGGGTGTGAACCTGAATGCGTTGCATGAACACAAGCAATGTAAATGCTCTAGCTCTCGATGAAAAGCAGGCATTCATAGAAGGAATTCCAGTGCACATGAATGAAACGGGACAGATCTGGACAGATCCGGAAATATCTGGGACAAAAAACCAACAGAACTGAGGAGTCAACAGTTTCTTAGAATGAAGACTGGGCGTGGTTTTACTGACCACTTAAGTATTCGAGGATGAGATAAAGCTTGCCACCGGTCTGAAAGGCGTAAATGAGGTCGACGATAAAAGGATGCTTCACTTCCTCCAAGATGTTGCGCTCAGCCTTGGTGTGAGCTGTGTCCTTGGCATTGCGGACAATCATGGCCTGCAAAGTCACAAAGAGGAAAAGAAACAAATAATTAATTCCTCCCTCTAAAAAAAAGGTGTTATATTCGTTAATTCTGAAAATGTTTAAACGCAAACCTTTTTTAAGACTTTCATAGCAAATATTTTCCCTGATCCGGCACCAGCCACCTTCCGAACCTGGAATACCTGTAACAAAATTAGTGTGTGCTTAATTTTGATTTAAATTTATCACCAGGATTTTAAAAAGTGCTTAATTATGTCACCTAATGTACCTTTCCATAGCCGCCTTTCCCCAAAACACGCAGCAGCTCGAAGCACTCAGGACGTATGCTCTCAGTGCCTTGATTCACACTGTCCTCAGAGATCTCAATCTTCTCACAGTCGTCCATGTTACTGGTGAAAAGGGGGTCGGGCAGCATTTTTAGTTTTGGCGTAATTTCGCAGCAGTGTGAAACTACTGAAACATCTCCTAACAATGTAACCTAGAAATACTGGATTAATATGAGCATCCTGTCATGGCATGCCTTGATGAAGATCTGACAAGACTCACTGTGCAAGCAAAATGAGACATTAGCAGAACCATTTGCTTTAAACTTTGAATTACAAATACATTAATTAACAAATATATAATAATAATAAGAAGAAGAAGAAGAAGAAGAAAAAGACTTACAATTCAAAGCCACTGCGCTGATCCATGATATCGTTAATCTGTGCCTTTAGGGGAGAAAAATGTAAAAAACACAGTAAATTAACTTCGGTCCACTATAAATAACACATCTGCATTCCAGCATGGTTGGTTAGAAACTTCAACACTGACCTTTTAACCATTGCATACAGAGTGTCTACAAGCTTCAACAGTCAGTTTAAGGCTCTTTAAAATATCTTGGTAACTTATACTATGTTAATCACTTCTCTTGAAAGCATTATACTGTAAATTAAGACATAAATGCAAATGTCCATAGCGCTCTAGACTTTTTGTTATGCACAGTTTTTACTTTCTACATAATTGCACATAAAACTGAAAAAAATTATAATAATAATAATTAAGTGAAGTGGTAAAAATATATTTTGCATATTCAAAAACTTTATATACAGTATACAAACACTATATATGTTTACATATTCACAATTACACATTATAGACCTCAATGTTAATAACCATGGACAGTGCATTTTTTCCCCAAGCATATAGTTTTGCTTTATTTTTATTTATTTTTTTTATCATGCAATTACCCATTTTTAAAAAGGGGCCAATTTAAACATTTGTATAAAGAAATTATATATAAATTGTTTAAAATTAAACATCTTCATAGCTAACAGAGAAACAATATATTCTTATAGTTTTTGCTAGATGTTTACAAATTAGTGCATTCATTAATTGTTAATGTGCAGTTTTCCCACCTGGCTGCACTTTTGTAAACATTATATAATTGTTATTTAATAATTTAAATAAAAAAAATTAAAAAATAAAAACTTTCTTCTACATCTTGTTGCTGTTTGCATAATCTGTGAACTGGCTGCTCTAACATTACAGTTTCCTTTTAGATTAATAAAAGTACTCTATCTACCTATCTTCATCATGAAGATGGTAGCTGTCTAATTTACATGAACTTTGCTGAAAGGTTTGACTATTGACATGAAGAATAATACAATCTAATCAAATTTAAAAACAAAAATAATTTACCACTTAGACTTTTAGTCTACCACTTTGCATTAAAATTAAATTTCATACATTTTTAATTTCGAAATGTACTTATAAAGCATTTTAGACCTTAGTGTTAAAAACTATATATATATCCATCCATCCATCTAGGAACCTCTGTATTCCAGCTAGGGGCCGTGGATGCCCATGGTGATTACCATTGTATTTATTCCCATTTTCCATAGATAGATATTTGATATTTATTTTTTTTGTTGTTCCAACAAGCATACGGTGTGAAGCATACATTATATTACATTATATATCATTCTATTATCCATGTGTCCATAGCTTTTAACGCTGAGGTCTAAAATGTGCAACGCTCAAATTTATATACTAAATATACACAATTCATTCAGTTTTATGCCTTTATGCCATCAGTAATTGCTTATTAAAAATACTCGAACAAAAAAATCTTTTGTTCCATAATTGCATGTTTGATTTATATTTCAATCGACAGAGACAAATTGTTTATTGTTTAGAATTATTAAACATCTCTGCAGTTGTCTGCAGCAAGAAGGTGTGTGTGATTTACATGAACTTTGCAGCAGCAAGGCTTGAATAAGTCACTTGATTCGCAGAACAACGCAATCTAATCACATATACGGCTCTACTTCCTTCATATGCGCACTACATGCAATATAAAATAAAGGATTCAGCACACTTTCTAGTGTACTATGTAGTGTACATATGCATAACCGAGGACTGAGCCGCGATCAAACTGGCCGCTGTACAGGTAGCGGTGAGGCAGCTAGGCTAGCAACGCTCAGCGCGGCACACCTACAATTAGCAAGAACACTTAACGTGTATTTGACAAGAGGGGCGAGAAACGTAAAATTATTTCACTGTCCTTATATATGCATAATCGAGTTATAAAACATTATTATTTATGGTCGCGACTTTACTTTTAGCTGAGAATTTACACTGCACATTAGCTAGAGCTTCTCAGCTGTTTTCGCCCAGGCTTTGCGGTTAAGCGTAATTTTTTTCCCCCACCAGTATTCCTGGAACAACCCGGCCTCCTCTGTTCTGATTGGCTAATACAGATAAAACCTGCCCATATTCCAGAACTACTGGCGAATCGTAGCGCAGGGGTGGGATTCCACCCCCCCTCTTGTCACAAAACGGGTATTCAGTTACAGCTGAGGCCTAACATCTCTCGGCATTTAAGTAAAGCAGGCCTAGTTTAGCATGCAAGCTAACCGCCTAGCTGGCAGGGCTGGAACAAGCATGCACAGCATGAGCAAGAAGGACAGTTACCTCCTCGAGCTCGTCGTCGGAAACATTTTCCTCCGGCTGATCGAGATCAATATCGAAGACACCGGCCATGATTTATTTCAGCGCGTTTAATCCACTTGCAGCGTGCGAGTAGAGGTTGTGCTTCCCGCCTCATGGACGCGAACGCACCGTCGCCATGACCAGCTAGGTCTCTGCGCATGCGCAGTGCGGCATGCTACGGTGCATAAAGCACGCCTCCACATGGCGGAGTGGGAAAAGCACGCGCCCTTTTAGGACAGATCATGTATACAGTATACTGTACCTCCTATAAAAATAGACACAGATGCACAGACAGAACATTACCAGGTCCTGCTAAAGGTTTCGGAGGATTCAGAACAAGTAAATATATGGTTAAATCAGAGAACAACGAAAATTTTGTTTATCATATAAAGTATTATACACTGTTTAACTAAGGTCAGAGTTTTCAACATTTATAGAAAAACACACAACAACGCGGTTGAATTTTCGATACTGATTGCTCACACACTGTTCAATAAAATAAAAAAATAAAAGCACAGTAGTTACATTTACATTATTTAAAAAACTTTACCGGAGTAAAAACACATCCTTGTGTTTGCACAAATAGGATAAGATTGTACCACTGCCAATTTTTATTTTTATTTTTTTTTGGTTGTTGTTTGGTATTATACACGTCTGTACTTGGTGAACTGTAAGTATTATTATTAATCTGAAGACAGCAGTGATTCAAATATTCAGACAGCCAAGTAAAGTCTATTTAACAACAATAAGAAATAGTAACTCTGAGTTTAAATCAAATCACAGACTTGTATTAATGCATTTAAATATTGCATATATTAATGCTAATTTTAATACACTGTAAGGTGTGTTAGAGTAGGAACATCTCATTCACAAAGACTTGTAAGGTGAAAACGACGCATAATCTAAAGCTGATAATAAACAGAAAGGAGATTTTAATTTATGGGAGGAGACCTCTGTGTGTAAACAGTGACTTTGATGTGTAACCAGTCGTCATCCATCAATGAATGACACACCATATGTTTGTTTATATTGAGAATAGTTTAATGTACTAAAAAATATTTCATTAAACATTCCTCATACACCAGCAAAATCTGCACGATAATGGTCAATGATTCATAGTACACCATGAAAATTATGCAGTCTGCACAGCATTGTTTTTTGTCAAGTTTGTGATGTTTGCTATCTTAGAATCATGTTTCTCGCATCTATCTATCTATCTATCTCATGAAGATGGTAGCTGTCTGATTTACATGAACTTTGCTGAAAGGCTTGAATATTGACATAAAGAATAATGCAATCTAATCAAACTTTAAAATAAGTTATGTCTACCATTTTGCATCAAAACTAAATTACGTACATTTAATTTCAGAAATGTACTTACAGAGCATTACACATTTTAGACCTTAGTGTTAAAAACTATATATCTATCCATCCATCTATCTAGGAACCTCTGTATTCCAGCTAGGGGCCGTGGATGCCCATGGTGATTACCATTGTATATATACTATAGAGACTATTAGCTAATTAAACATTTTAAGATTGTAAGTCTATGAAGGATGATCCAATCTGAGGAGGCTCAATGTCTACTGCGGTCATTCCCATGAACATTCAATGAGTGGAACACCAGATCCTTGAAAATCAAGGGATAACTTTTTGCCAACTTGTAAAAGAGACACAGCTGTCTGTAGGAACTGTACACACAATCATTCACTCACTCACTCTCACTCATTCATCTTCTATACCACTTTATCCTGTATTCAGGGTCGCGGGGACCTGGAGGCTTAGGCGTGCACGAGGCAGGGTACTCCCTGGACAGGGTGCCAATCCATCGCAGGGCACACATACATACACACCCACCCATTCACACACTACGGGCAATTTGGGAACGCCAATTAGCCTAACCTGCATATCTTTGGAATGTGGGAGGAAACCCACCAAGCACGGGGAGATCATGCAAACTCCATGCACACCCAGACGGGAATTGAGCCTGGCCGGGAATCGAACCCGGACCCTGGAGGTGCAAGGCAACAGTGCTAACCACTACACTATTCTGCACAATCAAAAGTCCAGGTTTGACTTAAATATCCCCTCATGGTGACTAAGTCTGGGCTGGGATGTTTAACAAAGACATTAGGATGTGATGATCAGGTGTCCACAAACCTTTGGCCTATTATGAAGTGAATGAACAGACAGATGGATGCAAGTGCATGTTTTCTGGATTTATTTATTAGAGTGGAGCAAACAAATTAAAAGAAACACACAGCAAACTATGCTTATACCAGCTAAAACACCACGTCCCACACTATCACGCACACTGGGCTATTTATAGGGAACAGTGGGATTGCAGACAGGTGAGCTGCAACAATATCAAGCGCATTGGAAATAGTGAATCGAAGTCACGTGACCAACTCGCTGGCTGAGGATCATGGGGGATATAGTCTACAACTGCCATAGTTGACAAGTCATCCTAAAAAGCTTACTATTTGCCAACACATTTCTTTTACATCAATCATTCCGCTTGCGAATTAAGTACTATTGAGTACTATTTCAACCAGGTACTTACACAAACAGCAGATAGCTTTTGCTTTAAGCTACAAAAGGGAAGTGTTGTACCTGTTGCTAGTAGTGACGGGAATTCCGGATCTTTGAAGTGAATCAGATCATTTGGCTCAGTTCATCAGTAAGAGTCGACTCTTTCGGCACTCTAGTGATTCGTTGCCATTTTGTTTTAACCTCTTAAAGTTTGCGATAATTTGAACCAGCAAGAGAAGGTTTATCCGAAAAAACAATGACCCACGGAATATGACTCGTGTTATTCAGTGAAATATTTTACTCTTCACTTGTAAAATGTGTAAAATTATTTTAGCGGTTGGCTTACAGAAATAAAGTTGTATGATGTAAGGAATTCCACACACAGCTCAGAAGTTTCCATGGAAACAGTTTGACGAACCTAATTTGGTATATGCGACTTTCCTCTCAAAGCTCACTTATAGGAGTCGACTGAAAGAGCCGAGTCATTTGTCTGACACATGACTAGCTGCAGCTAGCAAGACAAGTGTGCTTTTACTAACCGGCATGGCCAGGTCAGGTCTGACTGCTGCTGTAGTTTGTAGTTAGGCAGTGATTAGTAGTTTAGTCTAGCGCCTGCCATGTCGGTTGTGTCAGTGCAGCTGGGCCAGTGCGGGAATCAGATTGGACCTGAGTTGTTCAGCGCTGTGTATGAAGACTCCTCTGGAGCAAATGCAAAAACATACAAGCAGTGCAGTGATGAGAGATTCTTCAGCGAGAATCCAGACGGAGGTAAGTCTCAGTAATAATGTGAGAAATGAGCATAACGTTTTATCATGTAGTTACACTATGATCAGAACTTGACTGTTTGGACACCTGACCGTTTGTGTTTCCCTCAAAGATTTCCCATAAAGTTAGAATCACACAGTTGTACGCAAAGTCTTTGTATGCTGTAGGAAAACCACTTCCTTTCACTGGAATTAAGAGGAGGCGACACGGTGGCCTGGCACCTTCAGGGTTTGATTCCGGCCTCGGGTTTGATTCCGGCCTCGGGTCTATGTGCAAGGTGTTTGCATGATCTCCCCGTGCTTGGTGGGTTTCCTCCGGGTACTCTGGGTCCAAAGACATGCACATTAGGCTAGTTGGTATTCCCAAATTGCCCGTAGTGTCTGAATGAATGTGTTTGCGCCCTGTAATAGATTGGCACCCTGTCCAGGGTGTACCCCACCTTGTACCCCGAGACCCCGGGGTTATGCTTCAGGCCCTCTGTGACCCCGTATACATGGTAAAGCGATATAGAAGATGAGTGAGTGGAACTAAGAAGGCCAAACCTGTTTTGGCGTGACGTTGAAATGAGCTCATGGTTGATGCCCTGACCACCACTGAACACTTTGAACACTGACTGCACCAGCGCCTGATCTCACTAAAGCCTGGTTCTGACTTTCATGATTTTTGCTATGAATTATAAGTTGTAGGTAGTTGTACAGTAAGACCAAGCATGCTCAAAAACCTTGTGGCAGAACTATAGTTTATATGACTTGTAAGTCTGCTACAGAGATCTACAACAGAGCTAGGAATTGCAACAGAAGCCATGACACTTAGTAGTTTTAAACACCAAGATGGTATCGCTGGTAAATGAACATTAGTATTTTTTCTGTAATTTGTGTTAATAAGATAAGTGATAAGTTATGCAGGTTCTTAGCATCATACACAAATTAATGGTAAGAGAAATTAATGATTTTAAGTGAGCATTTCATGTAATATGTAGTAAGCTACATGTAGGCTACATATCTCTCCATAGGCATCTTAGGTCACTCAGAGCACAGTTTTAAATAATCTGGAATCTGTGGTCATCCAATACCAAATAATCAGGTTTTACCTGCCTTTATACAAATCCCTCACTGCCACGCAGCAAAATCTAGTGGAAAGCCTTCCCAGAAGAGTGAAGGTTATTGTAAGAGTTTTACCGAGCATGTATGAGCATTACTGTCAGGTGTCCAAAAACTTTTGGCCATATGGAAACTCTAAATCTGGCACTTCTTTATTAGTGCTGGTGGCACGTGCAGTTCTTATTGACATGGAGCCCAAAGTAATTTCTCAAGCCATAACAAAAGCATCAGGCTCAGGAAAATGGAGATACGGAGAAAAATCACACTTCTGCCAGAAACAAGGCTCCGGAAACAACTGGGCAAATGGGTAAGAACATATTGATATCCTTATATTGTATATTTGTGTATAGTGCTTTTTTATAACATTCTGCACTCTTCTGTTAATGCATTTATATGACTTTGTATATTTGTTCTTTTTAGTGTACCATATATTTTAGCTTTAAAAAGCTGATCATGTTGCATTGTGCTTCATAGTTATTACTGTTCCGTAGTTTCTGTGTTCACGGCCCTCAGCACAAGGACGCAGTGGAAGATCTGGTGAGGCGGGAGGTGGAACGTTGTGATCGCCTCGCAGGAATATTTGCCATGATGAGCGTGGCAGGGGGTACGGGTTCTGGAGTGGGCACCTATGTCACCCAGTGTCTTCGAGACCGTTATCCACATTCATTTATTCTCAATCACCTGACATGGCCCTATGGAACGGGGGAGGTAAACTTGATCAAAGTAGTGTTTAATAGGTTTCAGTGAAATGTTTAAAAAAAAAAATTGAAATGCTAAATGATTTGGTTTCTATTCTCTCTGTAGGTTATTGTGCAAAACTACAATTCTGTTCTCACTCTGTCTCGTCTCTACACGCTGTCCGACGCACTCGTGGTGCACGAGAATGATACGGTTCACAAAATCTGCAGCCAGCTGATGAACATCAAACACATCTCTATCTCTGACCTTAACAAGGTGATCGCTCATCAACTGGGCAGCGTGCTGCAGCCAGCGTACACCGCAGACTCACCTGCTCACTACAGCAGAAACCCCATAGGTATTATAGTTTTACTGTCATATACAGGTTGAGTTTTGGAATACACTTGTACCTCCAGGTCCACCATACAGTGCTGTGAAAAAGTATTTGCCCCTTCTGTTTTTTTTCCCCCTTTTTAAAATTTATTTTTTAACCAGTGTAAATATAAAATTGTTAAATACTGATTTCATTTAATAAGGGAACAAAAAATTAAGAAAAAAAAACATAATATATGGACAGCTGAGTTCAATTTCACTTGTCACACCTAGGCCTGATTACTGCCAGACCTGTTGAATCAAGAAACCAATTAAATAGAACCTGTCTGGCAAAGTAAAACATGGTAAAGATCTATAGAGCGACATGGTCTAAAGAAATTCTAGACCAGATAAGAACCAAAGTAATTGACATGTACGAGTCTGGAATGGGCTCATACTAAGGCTTTGGAACTCCAGCGAACCATGGTGAGAGCCATTATCCACAAATTCGAGAAAACTTGAAACAGTGGTGAACCTTCCCAGGAGTAACCAGCCTACCAAAATCACTCCAAGAGCACAACGAAACTCATCTAGAAGCTCATAAAAGAACCCAGAAGAACATCTAAAGAACTGCAGGCCTCGCTTGCCTCAGTTATGGTCAGTGTTATAAAAAACACTAAGAATGATGCAATAAGAAAAAAAAGGCGAAAGCCGCTGCTGACCAAAAAGAACGCACGGGTACGTCTCCTATTTACCAAAAAAATATCATGATTATCTCCAGGACTTTTGGGCAAATATTCTGCGGACTGATGAGACAAAAGTTGAACTTTTTGGAAGGTATTCAGAGTGGGCCAAAATTCCCCCACAGTGATGTGAAAGACAAGTCAGTTGTCGCAGCTTTTGATTGATTGCAGTTGTTGTCACCAATAGTGGTACAACCAGTTATTAGGCTTAGGGGCAATTACTTTTTCACATAGGGCCAAGTAGGTTTTGATAGCTTTATTCCCCTAATAAATGAGTATAAACAGGTTGGGGGCAAATACTTTTTCACAACAGTGTATGCACACATGTGCTTGTACACATATTCTCGCTGCCTGGCCAAAAAAAGTTCCATGTGTTTGTGTTTGACTGCCTCTGATTATGTGCAACGTGGTGGCCAGTTTATGTGTGAAAATGATTCCTGATGCTCTCAGAACCACTCAGTCCTGGAATATGGCCATGCCTTCAGGGAAGGAAAACTCCAGAGATGTCATAACCTGGTCAATCAGAACGTTCAGGTCATCAGCTGACTTAATTTTATTGTCACTTAATGTTACTGAGCCTAGACCTGACCAACTGAAGCAACTCCAGATCATAACACTGCCTGCAGAGATACAGTTGCCAGTATGGATTTATGGGTGCATCGCTTCATGTGGTTCCCTTTCTACTCTGTCCAATCTTTATGCTTATTAGCAAACTGAATCCGTTTTTTCCTGATGAGTCTCACTAACAAATGGTTTCCTTATGGCCACACAGCTGTTTAGTTCCAATCCTACGAGTTCTCATCACATTGTGTGTCGTGTGTGTGTGTGAGAAAATGCTCTTACTGTTACTAGTAAACATTGCTGTGATTTCTACTGTTTCAACAGCTCCTTAGCAGTTAATTTGACTCTTTAGCAATTTCAACTTTGTTAAATTTTGTTATCATAGTATAGTATGTTATAATATTTTATGTAATAATATTTAGATTAAATTAGTCCAGTTAGCAAACAAATTTCATCAGTGTGTACTTATGCATTTAAGGTTTTTCTACCATGCTGCTGCTTAATTTTTGTTAATTGCTGAGGTGTTGCTTTTATTCACAGCAAATATTTTGTAGTTTTTATACTCTTTTAGGAGTAGATAGTTCATTAAAGAGAATGTAATTAGAAGGAGATTTTACATCTAAAAGAATGTTAAACTGTGCCTAGAAAAATAAAAATATGGGTGTTTTTCATTTTAAAACAAAAAGTGAATGTACGCAGGTCATGGCCCTATCAGCAAATCATGGAAGGTTTCCTCCCATAGATATATGAGCATTCAAACCGTTTCAGTGGAAACTTTTTTTTTTTTTTTTAAGAAACAGGATATATTGTAGAGAAGTCCTGGGTCAGCTGTCCAAATGGCTTTGTTAAAACCTGTTACACAGCTATACAGACATCTGTTTGGAATGTCCTGTTTCTCACGACTGTACGAGTGCATGTTTTTTTACATCCTCACTATGTCTTCCTCGTAACCGCCTAGTGAAAATGTTGTATGACTGAGGCAAGCAAAAAGAAATGTGACGAAATGATCAACATAACAAAAACATAGACAAACATAATAAACGAATAAAGCGATAGATTGTAGAGATTGAATCAGAACTGTGTCACAGGTGATTTGTAACTCATGTTTTTCTGCTTGGTCCAGGGGAATTGCTGAGCTCCCTGGTGTGTCATCCTGAATACAAACTGCTCAACGTGTTGAACATTCCTCACATGTCTCAGACGTCTCTGGCTTACAGTGCCTTCACCTGGCCTGGACTGCTCAAACATTTAAGACAAATGCTTATTGCCAATGCCAGAATGGAGGAAGGTGATTTCTTGAAATTTACACACAAGCGCACACATTTACTGGAAAAGCTTTTCTAACCATTAAAATATAAAATGACGTTATGACTGTTATTTTTAGGTATCGATTGGAAAGTGCGTGTGCCGTTGAATAGAGCGGAGAGCATGAGAAACTCACAAACAGGTTTTAACAGATCACTCTCGAATCTTTTGATACTGCGGGGTAAAGATGTTTCGTCTGCCGATATAGGCAAGTATATTAGATGTTAAATATCGTCATTTGTTTTTTGTGAACAATGTTAGTAACGAATTCTTGTGCTATTAATTGTGGGAATTGTTTGGTTTAGTGGCATGATGTGTTTAATCAACAGGGGCTTTTAAGGAGCCCGGGATGTACGTGCCGTGGCTTCCAGCAGATGGCAACTTTTCTACATGGCACTCCCCTGTGTCCTTCAGTGGCTATGAGAAGTTGGCCACTTTAATCAGCAATAGCCAGTCACTTTTAAATCCTCTGGATAATATTGTTAAGAAGGCCTGGAACATGTTTGCCTCAAGGTATAAAGAAACCACACTAACCATTTACACAGGGTTTTCATTTTTCTTTATTTTTTTTTTGTTGTGTTCACAGGGCATATATTCACCAATACACCAAATTTGGAATTTCAGAAGAAGACTTTCTTGAAAGCTTTACCATGTTGGAACAGATTGTCTCCAGCTACACCCACCTCTGATGCTACTTCATTATTTTAAATGACAGCTAAATAATTTTTTTAACTCAATACTGCCTGGAAACTATTTAAAATGGGTGTTTGACCTTGCTCTATTTTCTACAAGTTGTATATAATATTAAATACATTTACATTTCAACTTCAAACTCTTCTAGTCAAGCTTTATTTTTAGAAAAGATTCAGAAAACTCATTTCAAGCACACAAGTACAGAATATTTATTTGTAACTTCTAGTTTTTTTTTTTTTTTTTGTCACTAAGGATTTAAGGAATGTTCTGTTAGGCTGTTACTGGTCTATTATGTTAGGCTTGTCACGTTCCTGTGGTCAATCCCAGTGCTCAATAACTTCCTTTTTCTCCTACAAATAAACATGCAAATCATCTTTATTTTAAATATACTCAAATGCAATTAATCATCTGTTTCATGACATCTATTCATGTAACACTGACAATGAAAAGTGTGAAATTTATCAATCTAAAACACATTTTTCTAAACCTGATTGGTCCGAACACACATTAGAAACGGGTCAAAGTAGAAGTAGAGTAACTTCTCCTGTATAAGAATTTCCTTCCATTTTCATAACCGTTTTGGGAATCTAGGCAAGTTACTGTAAGCAGAAGTGGCCACTACAAAACTTGAAGTTCTTTCATTTCCTCTGGAGGTGACAAACCCAAAATTTCAGTCAGCCTACAGACTGTTGTCGCCTTACGACTTCAGAGCCAACACCAGTCTGATAAGCTATCTGACACGATGGGAATGTGAGAACATGGTGCTCCTGAAAAAAAGGAACCTCAACGGTGAATTATGCAAAACTGTTCTACTTCCCTTCAATCCTGCTCGCAGATACTAACCTGCTCCGTTTCATTTTATCAGTCATTACAAAACCTCCTCTGCTGCTGATTCTTATCAATGTAACTACTTCACAGTAGGCTATATCTCACATTATATAGTAGAGTTATATATGTTAGAATGTACAATAAAAATCACTAGCACTCCTACAATGCCAACCACAGGAATAAAAAAAAAAAAAAAAATTGCACTTACCTGTAAAAGATAGACATGATCAGGAATTAAAAAATAATCCTGTCTATAGATAGCAGGCAGCATTTAGAATTTATAATCCATGACTCTAAGCTTGAACATGATGAAAAGTAACCAAATGTTGCATTACTTGATTTTAATGTCCAACAGAATTAAACCAAGGTCTATGAAAGACCTACAAGTTTTAGCTTCATATCAAATGTATTAAGACAGAAAAAAAATGAATAATGATAATAATAATCGAGGCAGCTTATAAAGGTAAACGTCTATATGATATTTCATGAGGCTTTTTAAGTTTTAAGATTTAAATAACATCAGTTTCATTACATATGGCAGAAAGTCAGTTTAGACTTCCATTATAACCTATGTTAAAACACAAATTATTTACACAATGTGCAGGCAATTAAGAAGCCACAAGAGATTTCTTTTCATATATATTGCTGTCCCTGTGTAAGAAAATGAAAATGCAACCAGATCTTGTTTAAGAGAGAGAGAGAAAGAAAGGGAGGGAGAAAGGGAGAGGGAGAGAGAACTTCCCCTGAAAAGAACTCACCGCATCACCATTCTAACAAAAGTAATCCTGCCCATTCACACACTGTTAACACAGAAATTTAATAAATTATTCTACATGATCGGAACTGCATTCAGTTCAATGGAAGCATGACCCTGCAGTGTTGCATAAGGCTTTGCAACGAGTATTACCGTCCACAGTCTCTACTGATCTCTTGTATCTCTGTAGAGGTAAAAAACACAAAGTTCTAACATCTGATTTTAATAGTCAAACGCTACAGACAACTTGGAGGAAGGGGGAGGGTGTGTGTGTGTGTGTGTGTGTGAAAGGAATACAACAAAAAAGTACCCACACACAAAAAAAGCACAAGTTAAATTAGTGCCCGTTCCGGCGTTTTCTTTTTCCCAGGGGTTAAACACTCCTTAGTTTCCAAAACCGGGAGCCTGAGATGATTTACTGCGAGTCTATCACTTGGTTTTCTCTTCTGAGTGCTTCTTCTGCTGCTGCCGCTTGGCATAGCTTTGTGCCATGGAATTTATGATGGACAAAATGAAATAGCAGACCATGACGAGAACCACTTTCTCAAAGACCCAGGAGAGCCAGTTCTCACCCTGTACACAAGAAGCAAACAGATATTAAACTAATGGGACTGTCGGATAAGGCATCCACTAAGCTGATCGCTATCTGTTTATCTCAGTTAAAAATTTTACTTCCTCTTCTAAAAGTAATATCATTTAAAATGTAAAGTAACATTTAAAATTTTAATTGTGTATTTTCAAAGTCTACTAAAGAAACCAATTAGATATCTAAGCATAAAAATGACTACTAAAGTCTAAAAAGCAGGTTTCCTATTGAATTAAATCTTAATGCTATATCACTGCTGAGTCAAAACCTAGGGAGGAAACCTGCATCGGAAAATGTCTTCCTGAACAGGACAAAAGAGAAGCACGTGTGGTTCTTACCGCAGGTGTGCCATCCCCAGCTGGGTGATGAAGCTTAGCTCGCTGTGCTTCCAGATATTCACGGAAAGGCTTCTGTAAGGAAACTCCAACCCCGGGTATGGCCCTGTGAATACAGCCAAACACACATTAGGCTGATTCAGACTTACCGCTTTACAGGATCCTGACGAAGATCCATTACACTGCTGTTGAAAGTCCACTAAACTCATCTAACTGTGCACTCCGGGTGAGGTGGCACAGCACACTGAAGAGAGAGCTCTCTGAACACTTGCTTATATTACCGAGGTTCCTGTTAGAACTGGTCTGGAGCTATTAATCAGGAAGTGAGTCGACATTGTGTCATCAGTGACATGTAGGAAGAACCGCCCAGGTTTGAAGGAGTGACGGTCAGTGACACGTATCTAATACACTACACAGCTTGTACATTCGACAGAGCAAAAAAAAAAAAAAAGTAGTGAAAGAATTATAGAAAGTCTTAAAATAATCCTACATTTAGTTTAAGTCATTAACATTTACTGTAGAACACTTTGTGGATCTGGCATGTGCAGTTATGAATCAGCAGTTGTCTTTTAATTAAACAAGTCCGATCAATCTAGCAAATTTTTTCTACTTGGATATCTCAAATAGGTGAAACACACCGACTATTGTGAATGACAGAACTATACAGGATGTCTCTGAGTCACGGGAAGTGCGACAAAACCTAACGGACATTCTAATTTTGACTCGTTGTGGTTAAGATACAACCTACTTCTTTCTTACGTGCTTTCTTGCTCGTATTCTCCTCCATAAATTGTGCTACAGTTTCAGAGTCAGACTGTTTCGCATTAACTCATCGGTATAACTGCTCTATAGGAACGTTGTACGCTCGGCAGGTGATGATTCAGACTACAGCTCAGAACGTAACCAAAACCATGAGAGAATTGAATGGCATGCAAAAAAAAGTTCTACAAGGAAAAAAAACCATGAAACATTTAAGTTCAGTGAACTTCCTTTTGCCAAGTTCACAAGTTGTTAAACGCAGACCTGATTACCTCAAATAAATGAGCTCCTCTTTAATCATCATGAGAACCATCCTCCCATAGGGTAGAGATTAAACAAAACTGTCTTACATCAACAAATGATTCAAAAGTGCTTTATTAACCATTTCCACATTACATACTCAAGTTATATGTAAGATAGGAAAATAGAATACTGGCACTAAATACACACACACGTCTTGTTAGTATTGGGGCTTGTTGTTTGTAATACTTTGGAAATGTCTCACTGTATTGCAAGTCAGTCTTTTCTGCTTGTAAGTATGTATCATTCATGCTTCGGATGAACGTTACCAACACTAGTCACAATACACTCCCACCATCCCTTTAAGTGTACAGGGTTTTTTTTTTATTTATTTCTTCAGTTGATTCTGGTCAATTGATAAAAACAAACTGCACTGATAATGAAGCAAACATGTTTGCTGATCAACACTGAAATAGTTAAAGAAAAGATGAGATCAACATTTAAGTCCCTGGATTTGAACCCTACTGAAACTTGTGATCTGAATTAAAGAGGGAAGTGCACATGAACAAACCAGAGGGGGGAATAAAAGCATTTAGATGCTTTGGGTTTCTAAGGGACAATCTTCATTAGTTGGTTTATTTAATAGCTTTTAATTAAAGTGCTGAAGAAATATAATACATACAGAAAGTTTCATTTTCTACACAAGAGCTTTTTTAATAATGAAAAAAAAAAAAAAAGAGTCAATCACCTTCTTTAAGGCATCCTGATGAATTATTCCTGAACTGAAGTTAATGAATAAAGTTAACCAGAGAAAAGGATCTTGGTGTAGAAGTTGGTGTAGTAATACATATGGAATGTCGAAGGGGATTTCGGACACTAACATGTAAGCATGCAAAAGCAGTACATCTTAGGTTACACATATCTTTTGCTGGTTTGGAAAATTTTAAACATCTACATACTGTACATCCTTTTAAATATTCTTGTTTTTTTAAATCTGATAATCCTCCTGGTCAATTCTCTACCTTAAAAATATTCCTTGTATAAACTGGAGAAAATATAGTTTAGTTTTTTTCTAGTCCTCTTGCTCTCACACCCACACACCCACACTCTATAATGTCCTACCGTTCTGCAACAGGGGGAAAACCAAGACCTTAGATAGATTTCAGATAAGATTCCTTTAATTTCAGGATGGCATAAAATAATCCATCTGGATTTCTGTCTATTATTTTTTCACATTCAATAATTAGTTAATTCTCTGAATAAGATATGGAAACCTCTTTCTGGAATACATTAATGTTAATATTTGTACTAGAGTGTCTAGAGCATTTACACAAAAGAAGAAATTGAGCAGACCTAACCTCAGGTGATGTGTTTGATTAAAAGACCTGATTTCTAAATTAAAAACTTGAAATTGTGTAAAACATTTTTATAGCATTTCAAGTGAAATATTTTTTGGGGAAAGGGTTTGTTTTTTAAATTAAGAGCTGCATGGAGGAGCGCAATAAGATGCCTCTACTAATTATTTTTCTATATTCATTGTTGTTACTTTTTATGCTCATTTTGCAGAACTCTGTATAAACTTATATGATTATAATATAATAATATTTTAGACTGTTCTACATTTCAATAGTTTAATCACATTTTGGATCAGAGTTTCTCAAAAAAGTCTTCATTAAACTAATTTAAAGTGTTTTGTTGTGACACTATTATTGTCAGTGTATTTTTAAAACACATCCCTAATTTTGGGAACTCCATAATGATTCAAACACATGGATTCCCATGATTTCACCGTATTTTCCAAGAGAAAGATGAATGCGTTATTACTCACCCGATCAGAGCGACCATCTGCTCCACTATGTGCTTACTGAACGTTATGATTACAAAGAGTTTCTATGGAGAGAGACAAGATGTACAGAGCATTTCAGACAGTGAATCAAGAGCATGAGTGATAAGATTCGGGTCAAATTAACATTAGGAGGTAAGGAAATGCTTCAAGCTCTCTTTGTCTTCAGGAGATGCCGAAACACGCTCCCGGAAGGAGCAGTGAGATCACCGCCTGACACAAGCTTTGATGACTCGCACAGCACCTCAAGGGACGGCCATTTTCTCACCCATGTTCAAGACTTTGTAACCAGTTTCAGTGATTAAGCAGAAATCTGACATCCTGCTTTGACGGCCAGACTTGAGTCATAAAATGGCAACTCATAAAATGGATCAGTCCATCCCATGGTCTGTTGTGACCTTTGTGGTTATTAAAGTTTAAATGAATTCTTTTGTTCTAAAAAACTATGAGCTAGCTACATGGAGCCATTGCTACATGTGTCTTGCAACATACAAAACATTTTATAAAAACTTCATTCAGTGTACCTGAATGTGCATCTTGATAACAGCTTTTCCGATTAGTGTTGCTCCAAAGAAGGTCCAAAACGGGATCAAAAAATGGCCGCATGTTATCCCAGCCAGGTCAAACAGAGGATTTGGGATCTGAAGGTAGATAAACAGAAAAGAAATACACTTATAGACAGAATGAATAAGTTATCAAGGATCAGTATTGAACCAATATCAGGAACAAATGGTAGAACAGGTAGCATAGAGAAAGAAAAGAGAAAGATCCTGTACCACATAGAAGAAATATAATTAGGTTGGGGAAATATATATATTTTTTATATTCTTATATGTGATCCAGTCTGTGAAAACCTACTGTAGCTGAAGTATTTTTTGAGATTCCCTTTTTTTTTTTTTTTTTAAACATTAAACTATTCCACACATGATTGCATGTAGAAAACGGTGAATCACAAAAAAAGACTTTAGATGAGTTGTTAGGATTTAGACTTTTTAAAAATATTTTTAGAATTTATAATTTTTTCCCTGTATTTTTTAAGTGGTTCCTTTAAAAATATTCCAATGCTTAGTACTATATATAAAGAGGAATATTAAATATCTATTAGTAGGCAAGGTTACTGTACCAGACTGATGAGTACTGAAAAAGAAAAAAAAAGCTATTGGGTCACTAATTTATTATCATAGGATTATAAATGAGGGAATTATTTCTTCGCATTTATAAGCAAGAGAGCTTGTTGCATTTGAATAATTTTTAGAAGAAAAAAAAAAAATCTTCTGTGTCATTTAATAAACCAACTAAAATGTACCAAAAAAAAAAGACAGTATTTACAGGCAGGAGTTTTTTCTTTGGCCAGTTTAAAATAAATACATAGTCTAAATGACATAAATAAAACAAAATGTAAAAATTATAATCAGCATGTTTTAGAAAAAAAATATAAGTCAGAAACTAAATTTTACTGCATTTCATTTCATTATTTTAAATGCAGTTGCTTTAAATACACCAAGGCGATGAGGGAAAAGTTTAACTAAGCAGTAATATTTTAAATGCTAATCCTAAATGTAAAAACAGTATAGGTATTATTTATGAATAGGTAAAAGTATTTTCAGACCTATACCTGGAGTTTTTTAATAGCTATTAAATAAGAAAATTTACATTTCTGCAGAACTAAATGAATGCATTAATACACTTACATGTAATACAGTAATAGAGTTAGTTAACTCCAAAACAAATTACAGAGAGAAATAATTTTGACCTTTTCTGATTAAATTAGATTTAGACAGTTCTAATAAAATAAAAATAAATTTCAATTAGGGCTGCATGATTTAAATATTTTTTTCCCCCACACATTGCAATTTAACCTCCGGTATTTAAAATCTACTATTTTGTATTCAAACTTATTTATCTAAGCTAACACTACGTAACACCACAAATGATCTCATTAGAAGGATGACTGGCAATATTTATTAAGTACCTCAAAATTATAAAAAGAATATATAAAAAAAACAAAAGTAAATTATTGACAAACTTTACATAAATGCCTGACTGTGTATATTACCCGTAATAAACACACTTGTGTGTGTAAATTAGTGCACAGGTCCATATTGTGATTTCAGTTTTTGTGTGATTAATTGTAAAGCACTAATTCTGACACATCTCAATGCACTAAATACTATAATGTAGTTTAT
>JAQMYL010000003.1:17554810-17572004 GCA_030014365.1 Clarias pachynema | reverse complement strand
TATACACACACACACATTTGGAACCGAATTCCTTTGTCTTAGCAAAGAATATAAGATTTTATCATTAGCTGAGGTCCTGAGGCAATTCATTGATAAAATTATTTCACTGGAATTGTAAAAAGTAAAAACATGTAGAATTCTGAGAGATAATATGTCGAAAGAATGTTGAGCAATGAAATCAGGCGTGCGTTAAAAAAAAAAAAAAAAAGAGCTGCTTCCAGAGTACAGGGTGTTGAAACAGACAACAGAATGAAACTGTTTATTTTAGACTCTCGTAGCAGGCCGGTTAACAGGGGGGAAAAAGGGGTCAGAGGGAGATTTTTTTTTGCTGAAGCAGCATGCATCTGCTGAAAGGTACCACACCGAATTCTGCTTTAAGTATTTAACCAATTAAAATACTGCCGGTGAAAGGAACAGTCCACGTGAGGTCCACTCAGACACTAACGGCACATAATTAAAAGGAAGCTCTCATTATGAGTCACCCGCTGCTCAAAGGGTTTACTGGAAGTCAAGGGAGGGGTTTTCAAAGAAGTCGTCACATGACCAGGAACAGTAAACCACAACACTGAGGTAGTCACCGAGATCTATCAGAGAGCTGACAGGATCCAATAACCTGGTGTCTAGAGGGGGGATTAGCACCTTCATGTCCATGGGGAGGTTAAGGGGAGGGGTAAGAAAAAAGGCTCTTGTGGAATGCCCTTAAAAGTACTTAATTCTAATATGCAAGGTGAGCAAGGTGCTGCTGAGTTCACTACCAGTGAAACATGCTTCCTGTGACTCATATATGTACTCATTTGATGATGCAAAAAGAAGATAAGTTATACAGTTCTCTAACTTCTACAGTTGGTTAAGAAAGCTGTTAAAATGATAAAAAAATGTCTTTACAAACAATGTTATCACGCAACACAACAATGCATCACGTTTTTTGATGTGCAATGCTTATGCGTCATGTTGAACACATTCCTCACCTGTGCGCTCTCTGCTTGTTCCAGCATCTCTTCAAATTCCTCGTAGTCCTCATCATCCGGTTCAGCTCCAGAAAGACGGGCTGCGCGTGCCATGAAGTAAGGAGGAAGCTCTCCAATAGCAGTACCAGCTCCCTGATCAAAACATGTATATTACCAACAAAAAGAAAAAATGAGTGAAGCGTTTCTTCATGCCATGCCCTAAACTTTGACTCATTTTGAATAATTCTCAAAATGACAAATAAAAACCCACGGACGAATGCTGACACGAATGCCCTCATTCACATTAACTAGGTTGTATAGAATTAAAATATACCCCAATATATATATATTTTTTAATACTACAAGACATTTTATATGATAAATGATATTTATTACAAATTTTAGGTTGGCTAATAAACTGCCAGAAAACACACATCACAGGGAAAAAAAGATGTATATACTGTGTGTGTGTGTGTGTGTGTGTGTGTGTGTGTGTGTATATACACTACCATTCAAAAGTTTTTGAAAGTTTTGATTTTTATTTCCTTCTACATAGTAAAACAATACTGAAGGCATCCAAAATATGCAATGATCTCCTTTGAACAGTGGATATCAAAATGTGTCTGCTACTTATGATCTGTAAAGTCTTCACAACAGCTCTAATCTGAGATGATGTTAATTGGTGATTTTTGAGGCTGGTAACTCTAAATAAACTTCTCCTTGCTTTCCTGGGATGGTCTTCATGAGAGCCAGTTTCATCATGGTGCTTGATGGGTTTTGCAAACACACTTGGCAATACTGTTCTTGCAAGAACTGTTCCAGAATAGCTGGCCGTCGTGTCTTAAAACTGACTGTTGCTGTTACTTAATCACCAAATTCTATATGTGTTATTTCACAGTTTTGGAATAAACATTCTTGTTCAAAAATGCAGAAAATAAATCCAAACTACCAAACTTGGTGTGTGTGTGTGTGTGTGTGTGTGTATACATACAATATGTATCTTTAACATTGGAAAAATAATCCATTTTGTATTTTTTTTTTTTACAGAATGTATTTTTTAAAAGTTATAAATAGATATCCTCCATAACACCCATACTATCTCAAAAAACCTTTTATGACAGTGTATTGCAATATCAATACTTTATTATATTGAACAACATTTTACTAATATATTGTTTTAATTTAAAGCCCCTATATAATAAAAGATAAAATAGGGAAAAAATTACATTGCTCACTTTTACACAAAAATTGTGAAACTTTTTTTTTGCTTTTATTTCCAACTTGTATGGAAATTTTAAATTCCTTTTATGTGAGACAATTATATCTGGCCTTCAGCTCCTGGTCTCCTGAGCATCATCAGAACATAAAGAAGGTTTTCGCCTGTCCTAACCTCCTTGTACAGGCTATCAGTCAAATACAGGACGAGCTTAGGGGTTTTATTTGTTAGTTTTAAAGTCTCTACACAGTACGGCACCAAGCTATACCGCTGACCTGCTTTGTGCTCTTAAGACCTTCCACAGAATCCAGCGGCGTTCAACTATTTACTGGCTCTGAGGTTTTATGATGGCCAGTTCTTTGTTTCAGATTGTGTTAGACTACCCGACATTTATAAATGCACCCCCACATTTACGTCCAATTTCAGAATGTATTTATTCTCGTGTTATTGAGGCGTCCTGTTTTTTCTCCTTTCATTTATGCATTTTATTTTGTATTCATGATTCATGATTTAAGCTTTTACTAGTGATATGTAATTAAAGGTGTCTTAATTCATAAGGTACTTTTAAAAAGTGTTCTGCCACTTTCCAGTCTTTTTGAGTCATTCGTGAGTGTGCAAAAAAAAAAGTAATGTAAAAGATGTAAGGTGTATTTAATATCCACTCACCCACATGCATGCCTCTAACCGGACCTTAGACATAATGGTCCAGAGGGACACGCTGTCAGGCACCCCCTCCTCCTCAGGACACAAAATCTGAGTTGGATATGGCGGCTCGGGAAAGTTCACGGAACCACACTCATACGCTGCCAATGTCACAGAGGCTATGTGTGGGCCCTGTAGAGATAAGCATCATGCCTGTAAGCCTTTTCCTGTTCTTTTCTCTTTAAAATTTTTTTTTTTTACACAAAACCAGAGATGAAAGATAGTGAGGGGTTTTATGAGGTACAAATCATAAGCGTATTAATCAGGGTCGAGCACCAATCATAACAACTGGCTTTTATGATACATCACTACCACTGCATCCTTTTAAAAACAACACTTCCCATACTGTCTTTTATTAAACTCGCGAGTCACGCTATGCACTTGGCATGGCTTTGGCAGACATTTCGGGGGGTGGGGGGAGTGGGGGGGTATTAGGGTGTATTGCTCACCAAAGTATCTAACTAGTAGACTAAACATAATCAACTGAGACAAAAAAAAAAGAAAAAAAGAGAGAGACTGCAGTCTGTGATGTCCAGCAAAGTGTGTGGGAATCTTGGTGGGGGGGGGATAAGAGTTCCATATACAAAGCAGCACAGCTCAGACGCATTGCAAACTCCTGACACACCGGTCAGAGTGATCTGACCCCACCGAGAGGAGACCACCCCCCAGCTGGGGTCCCTTTACCGTTTAATAAACTCAAGGAAACATTTTCAAACTTGGAGTTAAGTGAAAAAACATTTAATCTTCTCATCTCAGTTTCTGACTACTGTACTCTTCACAGAACTCCCTGTTTATTAAATGTCCTAAATATTAGTAACCAAGTCTACTTTAAAAGTTGTCATGCTTATTTATTACTGGAAAAAATTTCAGACAGGGGCGAATGCTCAAACAGTTTGCCATAAGCAGTTAAGTTAAGCAAAAGTTTTTTTTTTTTTTTTTTACAGACGTCGTACAGCGCTACAGAAGGGAACAGAAAGTGTTTTGAGGAACCATGACCAACCATTAAGAAAATCCATTATTCAGAAATGCAACAGACACAAAGAAACTAAGGGGTAAAGATAAAATAAACTTACTTGACTGACAGGCAAGTAGATTTAACAACAAAAAATGAAAAAAGTGTACTTTTTCTTTATAGATCTTCACAAAAACAATTTTAAGTATGAATAAAAATTAATGAATTAACTTCATGGTGGTACAAGGCACAATACCTCAGTTCTGTACCTAAAGCAATAAGCAGGACTTGTTCCAAATCTCACTTCACACATCATGTACAGTATGTTCTAGCTGATGAAAGATTTTTTTTTTCTTTTTAATTTTTTTTTCTAGGTGGCTTGATGTGCATTCAATGATGACAGTAACTGTTTTCAGAATCAGGAAGACAAATATCAGGAAAACATTATTATGAGAAATATAAAGATTGGTGCTAGGCAGTCATATGATTTTCCTGCTCTCTTGCTAGCAAACCATGTCATCTCTTTGAAGTTAACAGAAAGAAAGCAAGATCTGTTTAGTAATATTTTACACTAAACTTACTTTCAGATTTGATTGCGTTCTCATAGTCTCACTTTTTTTGTCAAAGGGATAACTATCTTTGCTAGAAGAAGATGATCGTACAATATGTACGGTTTCCTTAGTCTATATTAATACATACTAGAGACTAGCTCGCAAAATGCTTTTTTGTTCGAGTCAATTCAATCATTTGACTGGGTAACACAGTGACCCAGTCGCAGAGCTTTTATTTCTTTACATGACCGTTGTTAAAAGCGCTATATAAACCAAAGTGAACTTAAGTTCTGTTTTGTGCACCCCTCTGTTTATAATTTCACTCATTACACTATTCAAAAATTTTCATTTTAGAATATAAAAATATTCAATTTTAGAAGGTAAATTTGTAAAACCTGACCTCAAGGTGGACATGCATTCAAGATATACAAACATTTACATTCCACTGTTTAGTCGTAGTCAACCCTAGTACACCTATTAAATCTGCTAAAGCACGGGCGTCAAATCTTATCTGAAATGAATGAGTGTGGGGGCAGGTTTCCATTCCAACCCCTGATCCCACCCATTTAGTCATTCTTGGTCTGCGTTTTATCAGGTGTGGCTCCTGCTTGGTTAGAATGAGAATCTGGAGTCACACCGGAAAAAAAGAAAAAGAACAAAAAAAATAAATAATAAAGTCAGACACCCTATTTTAAAGGGCGTGGATGCCATCAGAACAAACTAATGCCTTTCACTGGAAGTAGCAGGGGAAAGGAAGTCAGCAATAGCGAACATTGTTGTAACAGGAAAAGCTGCTCAGGCATGCTGTAGTTCCTCAGACTTTTGCCTTAGATGCCTGCTAAGCTGAGGAATGCCTGCAGTCAGCATGGCTGCGGCTGTCGAGTCAGGAGAAGCCTCAGATCAAGTCACAAGTTGAAGATGATCTCACTATTTGGGCATGACGCAGAAGTGCTGGAAGAGCCTGATCAGGTGACAGCAGATCACTCAGAAGCGTTAAAATAACTCGCTTTCCCAGACAAAGAGGCATTAGGTCACCTTCTTTAGTGAAAAAGTGTTTGTGTTCAGTCCATAATAAAATCCAGACACTATTACACACTCAGCAAAAATATTACAAACACTCTCTCGTTTCATGTTGTCCTTTTTTTTTAGCTTGCTGCGTCACGTTTACACTGGGACATGTTAATCCAGTATTGTCAGAGAGCAAACACTTGCACAGCTAGTAACTAGGCCCACAGCCCAAACCGATTGACTCAAACATGTTTCTTTCAAAGAAAAGAGAAAACACGGTGTTCATGTCTCAAGGGCCAGACTCGAAACCACACCACGTTGGCAGTTTCACGTCCCTGTTTGTCAGTAAGCTCAGTGTGAACACTCGCCACATGCGAGTCATTAGCGCGTCGCAATGACCTCATCAGAGCTGACCAGAAATCAACGGCCCTGACCACCGTCTGATGAGCCTGAGTCAGTGCTGATGAGCACGTCATTCCATCATACAGACAAGCCATGCAAAGCAAAGAGAAGTTATAGAGATTTTTACTAAATCAGTTATTCGACTCTCCGCTACATCATTTCATCACATGTTGTTTGAAAGTACAGGCAAATGTGATCAAAATAACAAAAATAATTTGACCAGGATGTTTCTCAACATGCTGTTAATAAAACAGTAATAAGCTAATAGCTATGGAGCGCTGTTATGGCTCTATTTTTGGATTAGCTGACAGTTGATATGGGGGACTTCCATATTTGACTGTGACGCATCAGTTAGTTTGGCCTCTAGCTAAAATTCATTTGAAAATCCACATAGTTTTTGTCAATGTGTTTGAATTTGAAAAAAATAAAACAAAAACACAGGATATTTTAGAATACCAGGATTATTTCATATCTGTACGTTCCATCACTGCTTCTCTTACCAGGTAAAGAAGGAAAGTGTGAAGGCCTGTGCCAAGGCCTACTGAAGACAAAATGCCCAAGCCTACCCAGTAGGCACACCACAGGATCTTCTTCTCCATGTACTGTACATACTGCAAGGTGAAAACAAAAAAAAAAAGAAAAATCACTCTTTTAAATATCTCTCTTTTAGCAAACAGTGACTGACAAGGAGAAGCATGTACAGCACAGAGGTGCCTTGTGAATGGGTGTTGCTTTAAAAAAGATTAAGATATTATAGTGTGAGAAAAATTTAAATAAAGCATTATCAACAAAAGTGGTAATACAGGCTGATATGTAAGAGACATGCTGTTATAAGAAAAAAAAATTCAGAGGAGATGTGGTGTTTCCACTACAATTTCCTATAAAAGCCCTTTATTCCGCTTTTTAATTCCACATTAATTTGCCTATTTGTTTCTTAAAAAAAAAAAAAAAAAAAAACTTCATACTTTCATCGGCTATACATTCTCTCACCAGCTTCACTTTTTCACAAGTTCATAAAGAAATGCAGCTTTTCATCTCAGCAAAAAACTGCAAAGTCCTATTTCCTGAACACTTTTAGGACTTGGAGACCCCTTCCAAAAAAAAAAAAAAAAAAAAAAGCCTAAATAAAAACCTAAAAACGCACCTCCGTTAAAAAAAAAGAGCATGAAATCGATGAAACAGGTTTGTTGAATCCCTTTATGTAAAACTTCCAGCATGTAAATATAAATAGTTGCCCATGCTGAACAGGATTCCTTTATACTTCTCTCAAGTACTGTATCTGTACTTTAAATATCACAAAATTCCACAGTAAAATATCCTGTTTTACTTTGTTACTTACTGTCAGAATCAAAACTCATTTTATTTGCTATAGACAGTACATTTACACGTGTTATGAATTTTTTTTGTGACAACACAATATATTTAACACTTGTTTACAACACACACATGAACAATATAACAATGACAATCTTAAAATCCCAATACTGCATAGACACACTTCACAATTAAGGCAAAATAATTCACTTTAGCTTAGAAGCTTTTAAATACTGCACAAATTTGATGAAAAAAAAAAAAGAAAGAAAAAAAAGAAAAATAGAGAAGAAATGCTTTTATTTCTCACAAGCGTTTTCTTTTTCCAGGGCGTGTTACAGCTCATTATAAATAATTTCTTTGTTCATGCTTGAATACTGCTTTCAATAGCAAATTTGGGGAGAAAAGTGCTTATAAAAAGACCAAATATTAATCATGTTTACTTCACGCATCTGTCACCCCACTAAAAATCCTTAACTCAGAATACAAATTAGACTTAAGTTTGTAAGCGTAGACAATAGAAAGACACACTGTGAATCGAGCAAAAGTAGACATTCCTGCCATATGCAAATTTTACATTTGCACTTACATACAGTACAAAGCAGGTACTGTTGTTTTTTTACCTTAATTAGAAAAAAAAAACACTGTTTGCTGTAAATACAAAAACAATCATATAAAAGAATGAACAAATTAAAAATCTGAATTGACAACCAAACTACTGTCAGAAAAATATACAAATATTAATAAATGTATAATTATCATACCACATAAAATTTTCACAATGCACTTCATATGCAGGTACTATGTAAAATAAACTGAGCCTACTGATAAAAATTTTAAACCAGAACAAGCGGAAAACTAAGCATTTGGAACAGAAATATGTTCAGCAATTTGTTTCTTGAATAGAAGTCGGTCAGTGTTACAAAATGCACAGCCAAAACCCACAAAATGTCAAAAAATAAATGCACTCTTTGATGAAGATATGAATAGCTCACCGTTTGATGGGATCCTTCTATTGAATAGGCCATTGTGAAGACTGAAAAAAGCATTAGGACCAAAAACACAGAATATCTTCTGTACCAGAGCCTATAGTCAAAGACAAAAAAAAAAGAAAAATAGATGTTTAACAACATCTACATATATTCTGCAGTATTTAATAATAAAAAAAGACAAAAAACCCACATTGTGCTTACTTTGACATAATATTAACTGATATTTAATCAAATATAGCCATATTTATTATAACCATTTTGCATTCAGACATATCTAGGCTGGCAACCCAATAATGACACTAATGATCTCATTAAGAGGATGTTTGCCAATCTTTATCACCTCAAAAAGTAAAACAAAAAATGAACAAATAATTAAATTAGTGACAAACTCTCCATAAATTCCAAACTAAGTGTATATTATCTGTAATAAATTGCAGCCTTTTACTATTTAATATTTTCAGTTTCATATTCTGATTTTAAATGTTTTGATTAATTGTCCAGCAATATCTTACATTTAATGATTTTATTTAAAAAACAAAAAAGTATTAAAACATTTCTCCCATGAACCCCAAATCCCAGGGATTTTTTAGAATTTGCACACCCTTTGAACTTCCTAGGTGTAAAGTAATAATAATAATAATGTTTATAAAATAACTGAACTAACTAGTAAAACTAATGTTTATTATTAATCAAAAAAATTAAAGTGAAGAAAAACAAACCCACAGTCTTATAATACATGATCAGTAATAAACAATGTACATTTTCAACACAATCCTTTTACAAATTATTCGTTAAGGACAATTTGACCAAGCTATAAATATATTATTTTTTTTATTTTAAAGAGTATTGTAATAATATTTATTTTTCTGTAAAGCTGTTGTTTGACAATTTCTACTGTTATTCAAATACAATTGAATTAAACTGAACCGAAGGTTCTTCTAATGACTCGGACCATTAAAATGCGACCAAAGTAAACAACCATCGCATTGAATCATCAAAATTATTATCATCAAAATCATTTCGTAAAGTGGTAGATTTGACACTTTGTTTTCAGCTTATTTAAAGTTTTCAATCTTGTCAAAACTTTCAGCCTAATAACCACCTGACACCAAACATGCAGTTGATGACTTTTTTTGGCCAAAAGGGAATAAAAAGGCTGAAATATTTAAATATTTCTGTGATATGATTCATAAACATACTATCTATTATTAAATATATACAAATCACTCATTGAAAATTTTTATTTTTACATATATAAATATATAAATATGTTTGCATTTGAGGTCTAAAATATTGCATTTTCTCTATAAATCCTACAGAAATTAAGCTTAATTCCCTCGATTAAAACCAAAATCAAGCTCTAATCTATTCAAATATTTGCAGGCAGGAGCAAGTTTGTTTAAGTAAGTTTGTTTAGAATTGTAGCAAAAACAAACAAACAAACAAAAAAAACATTTTAATTGGATATTTATAAAACTGTGACACTAACACAATCGCAATGCAAACGAGTATTGTGATATCGTATTGACTGGTCCCTACTGATTTGCATTCCTAATACTAATTTTTCACTTGGAGAGCTTAAAAACCTGAAGAACGTTCAAATTTTCCAGATAATTTTTTTATATATTAATTTTGTATTTTCCATTTCATCCACACACAACAGTTTGTTGCACTAATTTAAATACAAGCTATTAAGCTATAATTTATCATCACATATATGTATTGTTCTTAAATCTGATTAGGGAGAAGGTATTGATTAATTTTCTGTAACAGTAACTCAGTAGTGCCAGCTGCAAAGAAAATGACAGCTTTAAATTAATGAGCTTGACCTAGTAAGGTAGTGTTTCAGTAATAACTTACAGGAAAAACTTTTATAGTTAAAGTGCCGCATAATGCTAAGTATAATTTGATTGTAAGTAGAATGTAATGCTTTCACTGCAAACAAGTCTAGATCTTCATGATAAAGTTGTTCTCTTACATTCTCCCCCATAGGGGTGTCTATAAACAGAGGACGCTATGTTCTGTGGTTTTCAAAATATTTCCCCAGTATTCATTTGGAAAATAAAATGACCAGTTTATTTACTGCTACAAAATAGACCATATTTAATTATAGAAATTGAGCAGTATATGTTGTCCATAGTGGAAATCCGTTGGAGTCTGGCCCTTCCTGCATGAGGTTCATGTTTAGTGACATTTACACCCCTCACATCACTTTATGTCCATGTGGTAGGTATGAGGTGGGGGAGGTAGTCCAGCAGCCATTTTAACATTAAAGTTTAGTTAAAAAGGATATTGAGCTAAAGATGGGACCAAAAGTCTGAGATCACACTGAAAATCTGGATTTTTAAAATGCAATACTGGGAATAAACTCAAGGTTTTAACAATTTAAAAAAACATGTTTTTTGTTTGAATATTTACCATTCATGGTACTGCACTATTTTCTTTTATAATACTGGGTGTGTTAACTGTCTTGTACAACAACTGAGATTTTCCTCTTGCCTAATCTTTTCAACTGAACAATGTATGCTAAGGCGACACTTAAATGTATTTGAGCTAAAAATGAATCATATGGTTGCACAAACTTGTACAGTCCACACCAGCTCAAGGGTACTCCGTCAGGAAAGCAAATAGAGGACAAACCAAATACCAAACTCTAAAATTGTCATTATCTCAGATTCTACTTTTCATTCAAGCTGCTGGTAATTTAATAATTTGTAACTGTTTCATGAAATGTAGAGTTAAATGCAAAACTGAAGCATTTTCACTAGTGTTATCCTTGAATTTTAGACCCTTACTGTAAGTCATAAATGATATGAGCTGTAAAACCAGTAGTAATACACAATTAATTTTAAAATATCCAATAACATCCAAAAAATTATACATATTAGATTATTACGCATAGGCAACCATATTTAAAACCATATAAAAACATTAATTAACATTAACATTCTACATAAAACAGTATAAACAGCAGTCAACTAATAATTAAATATTTGCTGTGACAGTGCTTTTGATTTAAAAAAAAATAATAATAAATCATTAGACACAGGTAGAATTTTACTGCCACAGTTCTACTGGAGTCCTATTTGCATCTTCTGTTTGTTTGCAGACAATTCCTGACAATTCATTCATTATATGTTTGTCTCCCCCCCCCCTGAAAACTGTTTTTGTTTCACTCTCTTTTCTGATAAACATTGTCCTGTAATATTGACACTTTTGTTGAACAACTAATGTTTTGTGGGAAAGAAATGCATATATATATTTAAGTCATTATATAATTTGGGGTACATTTCACAAATAAAGATTTACTCTTTCTGAATAGAACAAATAGTGGTTTAAGTCAGTAAATTCCTTCAGTATAACATATCTGCTATTCACAAAGCTATAACAATGAACAAACAATTAACAATTTGTTTTCTCTGAGAAACTATGTAGACTACTGGGTAAAACAGTTGACAATTTCCTTATTTTGACCCATATTTCAGTTGTAGGATTAACCTGACTAACCTCTTCTCATTTTCCTGGACAGTTTAACATCATTTAAACAAATACTTTATATTCATAAATAATCTGTAATTCGTAACAGTGAATGTAACATAATTCAGCTATTATAGATTTTTTTTTTGTGAACGAACACTTACCACCTTGTGTTTAAAACAGATGCGACAGAGAAGAATGAGATCATTTTATGTCATTTTATGTCACATGGCATTGAAACAAATAATTTGTTAGTTACAGAACGAAGATCTGTTAGTAACTTAATTTTACAGAACTTCTGTGGACATTAATAAACTGATACATTTTAATTATTTTAAATAAATGTTAAAATATTATTTGTTAGTATTTAGACTTTTTAAATGAATGAAAAATAGCTGTTGTTACCTCTAATGGTTTTTATACATTAATTTGAAACCAAGAAACCCTCAACTACAATATAGGACATAGGAAAAATGGTTAATTTGCCAAGGTAGGTGATACATAAAATGTAATATTTAGGGGAAATAAATACACTTTATTTATTACATGTACTTACTATCTATAGTGTCTTGTCTATAAACAAACATACAGTGTTATGTTTGTCTGTACTTTGAGAGTTGCATAGTGTGATGATACACAAAAGGAATTTGAGTCTGAGTGTTTGTGACTCTCAAAGTACAGACAAACATAACACTATGTTTGTTTAAATATATTTTTAAAAACATTATTTTCTACTGGCGATTTTTCTATAAGTAGTAAATGAGGGAATGGATCTATATGTATAAGAGTGATTCATGGGTGTGTATATAATACTGTACATACACACACCCATATTTATTCTGTATCAGACAGTATCACACAGACATTTACATGTACATAAGTAAATTGTGTAGAGTCTTATCCACTTCTTGACACGTCATCTACTGCACAATGTTTGCCAAGTTGTAGTATATATTACTATTATATTATATACACACCAATGAATCACTCTCACTCTTATACATATAGATCCATTCCCTCATTTACTACGTTGGTTATTTATTGTAAATATTCCATATTTTCGGTTAGATGCTAAGTGATTTCATTTTCATTGCCTTTCATGTACTTTCCACAATGACAATAATATTGAATCTAATCTAATCTAATTTTGGTAGCGACATCAACAGACATGAAATTTTCCCTCAAATTACAGTGACTTGTGGGTTTGTGTGTGTGTGTGTATCTGTGTGTGAGAGAGAGAGTGCAAGTGTGTATGTATACATTGCATCCTGAAAAATTGGAATATGATGTTTTTTTTAAATACGGTTTTCATCATTAGAATATGAAGTTTATCATTTTCAAAAAAAAGTTTTACTTTTCTTTCATAAATTAAAGTTAAACTCATATTATAGGTTAATTACATGTAATGTGAAATATTGTAAACTTTTTTGCTTAAATTTTGATTATTACAGCTTACAGCTCATTATAATAATAATAAACAATATCTCAAAATATTCTGATATTTAATTTTTAATTTGAGCAAATTACTACTCTTACAGTGTAAACACTGTGTATTTCTCTGTCTAGTTCATTACAAGCATGAGGAAGTTTGCCGATTTAACAGTTGTCCAGTGGAAGGTCATTGCTGAAAAGACTGGCTGTTCAGAGAGTGCTGTATAGAAACACACTCATGGAAAGATGACTGGAAGGGAAAAGTGTGGTAGGAAAAGGTGCACAAGCAACTCAAATAACTACAACCTTAAGAAGATCGTCAAGCAAAGCCGATTCAAAAACTTTTTGATTGTATCGCAAAAAGCTGAGTGAGGCTGGAGTCAATGCATCAAGAGCCACCACACACAGAAGTGTTCAGGAAATGGGCAACAACTATTGCATTCCTAGTATCAAGCCCCTAAACCAGAGACAACGTTAGAAGCATCTTACCTGGGCAAAGGAGAAAAGAACTGGACTTTTGCTAAGTGGTCGAAAGTCCTCTTTTCAGATCAAAGTAAATGTTGTATTTCATTTGAAAATCATGGACCCAGAGTGGAGAGGAAGAGACACAGAATCCAAGTTGCTAGAAGTCTAGTGTGAAGTAGACGTTACATTGTTTAAGAAAAGTAAAAGCAATATCTATAGCACATAGTGCAATGGTTCTTTTAAATGAGGGCTATTTAAAATATATTTTTAAAAACATTATTTTCTACTGGTGATGGCGATTTTTCTATTTTTGGACATTAGTGTAAATACTTTTTTCTCTACATAGTAAATAGGGAGTGTGTTTTTCATGACATAAAATGCCGCCATAAAAGAAATCAATGCCCTGTTTACGAAGTGACAAAAATTAGGTATCAGAAATAAAAAAGTAAAAATCTTCCCTAAATATCCATCACTCATTCAAGTTATCTGGCTAGACTATAGCAAACAAAAACCAAATTTCCTGTTTTAAATTATCGCTTAAAATGGACCCTGACGGGAAAAGTTGATGAGTGGTGTCAGGGTGGCAAGGAGATATTTTATCATCAGTTAGTTGGCTGATGAGACCACATTAGTAGTTTTTGAAAGACAGAGAAAAATTTATCTTGCATTAGATGTAACTGATTTATTCTCTAAAACCTCTGGTTTGTGCTTGAATATAGACAAATGCAAGCTAATGCCTTTTTAAAATGGTAACTTCTGAAATATGAACACTGGAAAAAAAAAAAAAAAAAAGAAGATATTCCTCCATTTTTTTCTTCCGTTAGCAATAAGTCCCAAAATAAATAATTGAGATTCATCACAATTATGCATTCTAAAGATGAAGGTCTGTGCAGACTTGCATATGCAGAACTTTCTTTATATGTTATATCAGAATGTTATTGGATTTTGTATGGGAAAAAAACACTGCATCAGAAAATGTGTATTAATAAATACAGGGGAATGTGGTGGTCAATATTCTCTTGACCGTACAACCTTAAATTATTTATCTAAAAAAAACATGAGCCTAACTCTATTTGGAATGCTATCCCACAGTCTAAATTTTCTGCATGTTTGTAACGATGACATCAAAATCCCCATAAAACTTTGACTTCCATAAACAATACGTTAGCCCCCTGTTCTCTCATCTTTTATGTGGAATAATAGGAACATACTTACACAAACACGTCTATCTTTTTTTGGGCAAATTGGTTTAACAATAATATTATCTTAGTTGGTCAATTGCTTAAACCAAATGCCCAATTGTACAATTACACAGAATTTCTTTCCGCTTATTCCATTCCTGTATCTGCAAAGGAATGTTCCACTGTGTCTGATGCCATTCCCTCAGGTGTGATTATACTATTGAGAATGTTTTTTTTTTCTTAGCTCCTTTGGTTTCACATATTGTTCCCACTTAAACTAATGGAGGCAATTTTTGTCCGTCGTCCCAACAATAAAATAATTTTTGAACAACTGTGTCACTGTACTGTATATGCACTTTGTCTGGGCCTCGCCTTATTTTTTATATATTTTAATTCATAAGATGAGAGAAATTTAATTTAAAAGTATTATCATCTCAAACACTTTATTTCTTTGAGATGAAAATGTTATTGACAGTAATTTTTCTTTTGGTACCTCTACTCCTGAGACCGTTGATTTTAATCAGACATTCTTGTTTTTATTCAAAGTATGTTTGTTTAAAAGAGTTTTGGTACTATTTAGAGTTTTGGTACTCTTTTAAATATACACATTTTGGATTTTTTTTTTACTACAAGTAAGAGAAGGATGATGAATGTTTTATAATTGCATAATTATTCATAAATTTACACAGAGTAGTAAGTTTTCAAAAAAATCCAGAAGCTGGTAGAATATTACATTTGTATGCATCGTGTGATATAAACATTTAGATTTTACTTATGGTGCTCCTTGGATGTTTGGGTATTTTATTTAATATGTATTTAGATATGGATTTGTTGTGCTAGATTGCTTTGCTTAAAATAATAACACAGTCACAGAGGGGCCCAAATTTTGTATACACACTTCAACAGGTATCTATGCCCTTTACCAAATGTGAATTGCATTATGGCAGCAATGTGTAGTAATGTGTTTCCTTTAATAATGTCACAAGAGAGCCAAAGAAAATGGTGGAGGCTCACTTTACTTTACACTGTACACTGGCTGCATTATGGGAAAAAATTGAAGCAACATGTAAAAGCAATCCCTGTGGATGCTCTAGTCAATGTTGTTCATCAGTGTTGGGTAACTTACTCAAAAAAAAGTAATCTACTAGAAATTACTGCCTTAACATTGTAATTTGATTACATTACTGATTAGTACATGTAAAGGAGATATTTAAGAGTAAAGAGTTATCAAATTACTAATTATGTTACTCTGAAAACATCCGTCATGGCGTGCGCCTCAACCTGTTGTTGCTCCTCGCTCACTCCGTAGGCTTCCTACGTAGGCGTCCTCTCCCCCTGCAGGTGCGCGAAGGGGCGAGGCCGCCAGGTCGGGCCGACTGGCGATAATTAATGTTAATTGATCTCGGGCTTTCTCTGCGTTAAAAATCCTCCCGTTTCCCCCTTTCTCCTTCCTTTATCCATTTTCCTTCCCCTTTTATTTTAAATAAAATTACCCATTTTCCCGTTAGACCTCACCTCGTGTCCGTGGTTCCGCCCATTCAAAAAGAGCGAACCCGTTACAACATCAAATGTAAAAAACTGAAGCGCGTGTTCGTTAACTGATGCTGCCGCGCAAAACGTCATTTAAAAAAAATATATGCATTTAGATTAATTTTTAAACGCTACATTTGTAAGGCTAGTAACGTAAAGTTATTGTCATTGGTAATTGTAATCAAATTACATGAATTTAAAATGTAATGCGGTACATTACTGCATAATCAGGAAAAGTAATTAGATTACAGTAACGCGTTATACCCAACTCTGTTGTTCATATAGTAGTGCACCGAAATCTAATTGTGACCACTTTAAATACCTAATGTAATTGCAGTTCATAAATAACTTTCACTCACTCATCGTCTATACCGCTTTATCCTGTATTCAGGGTCGCAGTAAATATCTTTCAGCTACCCTTTAATGTTTATATGAGTTTTGTAATACTTTTTATGTATATATTTCTCAGGATGAAGTGTGTATAGATTTCTGGCCCCTCTGTATGTATGCATGCATGTATGATTCAGGGTAGCATGTCATCAGCTGGTGTTAGTCCACTGTACTTCCACTCTCCACTGTCTACCAGGAGATTTTAGAGAACTTCATTCTTCTGCCTCTTGACAGGCTTTTTTGAGATTTCCTTTTCCAGCAGGACTTAGCACCTGGCCACAGTGCCATAACTACCAAAGACCGGTTTGCTGACCATAATATCAGCTCAGGCATTACATGGGCATTTGTCAAGAGGAAGATGAGAAACACCCAACTCAACAATACAGATCACCTGGAGGCTGATCGCCTCCACGGCATGCTGCATTGATGCAGTAGTCTTATTGAGTCTTAAGTTCATAAAACAGAAAAGGCTACAAATATTTTAAGGTAATGAATCTAGAATGAGTTTCACTTTTTGAATTAATAAAAAAAAAAAAGAAAGAAATTCCACAATATTACATTTTTTGGAAGCATATGTATATACACACACACATATCTGTGCATATACACATACCCTGTACACACACTGTATATCTGTGT
>JAQMYL010000003.1:17526295-17554710 GCA_030014365.1 Clarias pachynema | reverse complement strand
ATACACACACACATACACCATATATCTGTGCTTACTGAGCTCTGACCACAGTAGTTTTTGTTATTAATAGATAAATGTGTACTAGTAAGCCTAACCAGGACTGTGAGACATTTATGTGAGCTATATATTTTCATTAGTTATGTGAACCCGCATCTGTGATTTGTGCTAGAAATATCCATTGTGCTTTATGTGCTTGTAATCTGACACACGATGAGGGTGGTTTTGGATGAGGCTGAGTTTCCGAGAAGGATATCACTTCATATCTTCATATCAAGTTCACTTAATGTCAAAGGTGAAAGAGGGTCTTTGCCCTCAACATGAAGTCACATTATGCCCTGCACATACACAAAGAGTGTGAAAAACAATGAGATCAAGGTGCTTACGTCCATGTCCACTCCTTCAAAGTGATGAGCGTCTCTAAGAAAGAATACTGCAGTGTCTGGAAGGGCTTTCTCCACAGCACCAGAGAGAGGCGCTCTTCTCGTTCTTGCTGCCGTCTTTCTCTGAATGATACATCTGAACACCACAGATCACATGTCATTCATGATTCATTTTAAACTGACAACTAGGATCAAATCTGCAACCACACAGAGCAGAGTTTCCCCACCAGGGGTTTGTGGTGGACTTGTGGGTGTGTGTGGGAGGGGTTGTTAGACTGTAATGGAAATGTCGACACGTTATGTTAAGTTTTAATTATATGTACATTTTTACAAATGAAAAAATTTATATTAATTAAAATCATTAACACTGTAGCAGCTGATTCTGACCTATGTAAAAAAAATTATCGAATCACTTATGATAGCAATTCTTAGCAAAAGAGAGTTAAACGTAAAACAACATTAGTTAAACAAGCCTTTCTACGTGGCTAAAGGCGTATTTGTTGTTGCTTTTTTTTAAATAACTTAAAATAACTCAAACTGGACAAACATGTCAGAAAAGTGAAGGCGAGGAGGGTTTTGTAAGTACAGTGTGGATTATTGAAATTTTGCATTTGCATGCACTGACAAGGCAGCAAAAGCAAGCACTTTCTCAAGTGTATGATGTATTTTAGCTTATATTATAGCTATTTTAGATATATTATCCTGTAGCTTTCCCATTTAAGTATAATTTTTTATTTTATTTTAAAGCCTTATAAAAGGAAAACTTTTTGTAGAAGCAAATGTTTAATTAAATCCTAGCTTTGTGTTCGAGGCAAATCATTGAAGGCTAAGGGGTAGGGCTGAGAAAGAACAGTTGGGAGCTGAGGATTTAGAGGAACACTGCCATGTAGACAAGGACTCAGGTGTAGGTTTTGCAAGTGCAGTATGTAGAAAGAACATGTTACTAGAGATGGATAAAACAAATCAATTAAATTATGAATCGCGATTATTTTTGTGTGCCGATTCAAGTATTGCCACATTGACTGCAAAATCAATTGTTTAAAAACAAGTTTTACATTTATAAATAGAGATGAAGCGCTTGAATGGCCAGAGAACAGAATCGGTTGGTTTTCAGTTTGATTGGCCGTGACTGGATAGAACTGATTCTGTTCTGAGCACAGAAGCTTCAGTGTGGTAAAACAGAAATGATTATGGCGCTATATTATTAATATAAAATCACATGCGTTAAAAGTCACTGAGCTGCCTTTTTCTTCAAACTCTGAGTGAATTAGTCTCAAACCCATTTGTTACACATGCTTACACCGGTCACAAAACACTGCAAGCTCGAAAATTGTGTACATTAGAAGACCCGTGTGCCCATGTTACAATCCACTTAACCACTCAACAAGCCTCACTGTTTGTCCAGTTGACTTTTGATACTTCGGAGGCATTTGAGGTGGTAAAACATCAATGTTTCTTTATAATCCTACAGGTGGCGCACTCTGAACTATTTACACATTTACATCTGTGTGGTAAGAGTGAACCATTTTTTAAGTTTGTTTAGAAACAACAATTATGGTGTATGACAGAGATACATGCTGCTCAGTAACAATGTAGAATTAAATGTTAAACTTTAGTATTTGAAGTTAGTTTGTATTGTTTCAAATTTTGAATTTTTAAGTGGAAAACAAATGTTAAAAGGAACCGCTTACATTTAATTACTCAAATTTCTTTTAAAGGTATAAAATTGTAACAAAATAGGGGGGAACATGTAAAATTGAATCAGTATATTTATAAAATCATGACACTTATATAATTGCAAATTTAATCAAAATGGCACCTAGGTATTGTGATAATATCGTATCGGGTGGTGACTGGTGATTCCCTCACACACACACTCTGCTTAAAATAAAAGACAGAACAGCAAAGTATTTACATGAACAACAGATATATACACTCTGGCTGTTTATCTAATCACAGTGATGGTATCTACAGTCGACCCTTGACCGGTAAGACTGGAATTTTCAGAGTGGCAGTGTTGGACGAAGACATGAGGATCCTACTTTGGCAAGACACTGACCTTTAAAATTACCGTTGCGGCTCTCTTTGGGTCCGACTCGCCTCTGTGGAAACTCAGAATCTGCCTTATTTTCAGCCATGGCTTCACACTCCTGAGGAGAATTAAACCAACATGACATTTTTTCTTCTAACTTTTGCTATTAATCAAACTATCTTTTGAGACACTGATCTCCTAAATCATAACCATCCCTGTTTGAGATCAGCAAAGGATTTCACAAGATCTCAAGTTACCACATCACAGCAGAGAAGGCCAAAGTGCACTCCCACATTGCACCATAAACACTTAATGACGTGAAGACATGGGAGTTAATGATAATCCAGGTAACTGAAGCGCAGTAACAGCTCATCTGAGCCATTTCCTAACTCATACTGAACACTGAACTGTATATTATGGTTGTTAACTTCAGTATTAATGAGTGTGTAGAGCCCTGAAGCGCACTGCACTTCCACACTGTCACAGCAGGATTGTGCACGCGCTCTGGGATGCTCGGATTAGCATGCTAGCTAACCGGCTTCTCGTGCTAAACCTGCCAGCTAGCTACCACATAATGGTTAATGTTTTAATAGTATTTAATAACAACAAAGACACACTTTACAAAACCACAGAAATCACGTGTCGGAACTAAAGCGACCCATGTGACACACGAGTTACGACACAGCTACCTAGCATGCTAGCGCTCCACTAGCGTTCATGGTAACGCAATTTCTTTAAATGACTAAAACAAAATGAGTTTATCTTTCTCTAATTTGAGCACGGACTCAATCTGACAGTTTCAACGGACTGAGCAGAATATATATATATTTTTTCTTCTTTTTTTACAGCTATCATACCTTCTCGTCCAGGCTCTTGATTCCTCCTGCCAGTGTGGATGAAAAAACAAACACCGGTAGCCCACTTCCCGGAAATGAACCAGGACTTTTTTCTTTTACAAGATAAAAGTCTTTTGGATGCACAAAATAATTCATATCCAGCTTATTAGTACATTTTTGTTTTAGCATACATATATAATTTCAGGTAAATATTCTGTTCCCTATTCCTTGGTCCTAGATCTTTTCCTATGTATTTATTTTGTTCTGCGAGTTAAATCTTAACTGTAGTTTGTGCAGTGGTGACTCAACAGTTAATGGTTACTAATGTAAAGCTCAGGGGTTCAAGCCCAAACACAGCTGTCGCTGTGGGACACTCTCGTCTCCAGTGGAACTATCTGGGACATGAAAATAAAACAATTTTACTCTATCCACCCATACATCTAGCAACCTCTGTAATCCAACTAGGGACCATGGAGCCATTGGTAATTACCATCGTATTTATTCCCGTCTTACAACCATGGTTGGCCCTCCGAACAACACTGACACACTACATGCACTTTGGGAACGGCAATTAGCCTGCATGTGTTATTTTTTTGGTGGGAGAAAATCAGGGTACCCGGAGAAAACCCACCAAGAATGCAAACTTCATGCACACAGACCCCACGATGGGAATTATAATTGGGGGGAAAAAAGGGGGGGGGGGGGGGGGTTTACAATGCTTATTTTACATTCTTTCCAAAACAATAAGACCAAATAGAGGAATCAGTGGTTAGATTATTTTTCAACTTTAATGTGAGCAAGTTTACAATCAAAGCCACCAAAATAACGTTCACAATCCTGTAAATTTATTAGCTGCTCGTTCCAAGTACAGAGTACTGCGTGCAACAGAACTTACAGGACAAGCGTGGTATCCAGCTCGACACATCCATTCTTCTGTACACTCCAAACAAAGCTAGAACGTAAGCTAGAACATCACAACACCAGGCATACACAAACCTCAAATACAGGGGAGATGCATGGTGAGTAAACACACAGAGGTCAGAAGAATAATCTTTTATCCCTTGCTCATTTTTATGGAAATCACACAAGAGCACTGTATAGAAGAACACAACAGGAGTTCTGCCTGTTACACACGGAGTGAATGAAAGGAGGCCAATGCTGACACACTCGATGAATACGGCTTCATGTTAAGGGATTAAAATTGCTTTCTATAATCATGTCTGTATGCACATAAAATTCCATACAGCTACATACCTGTGTAGAATATCTGATTATTACTTAGTGTTGCTAAATGGATGCATATGCTTAATTTTTTTTTTTACTTTTTTCCAGAATATACAATAATGAAGTGCATTATACAGACAGTTTAAGCGTTCACATACAGCACATCAAAATTAGGAGATTCTACATTAGTTCTTTTTTCCCCTCTCATGATAGAGTGCAAATCAGATGCTTCACAACATGTGTTAATAAGGTTAATTGCTGTTGTCAAAATTTCACGTACATACGTCACCAATTCCCCCACTTAAAAAAAAAAAAAAAGAAAATAAATCAATATAAGGACACAAAATCTGTTATATAAGTAGGCTTGAATATGGAATGTAACATAAAAAGGAATTACTTTCTTGAATAACTCAAATAAAAAGGAAGTCCTTCAATGCATTTTATAGAGAATCATTTAAAATGCACAAGTCTGATTTTCGCAACACTTCTGTGAATAAAGCACAATGAGCAGGGGGAGGAACTGAAGGAGAGACGGACGATGAGAAGCGCAGGCGCTGGGACGGCTCTACATGCCGTAGCTGAAGCCGGGCTGTGCTGGCTGAGCGTAGCCAGCGGGGGCGCCGTAGCCATAGCCGTAAGGCTGTTGAGGAGGAACGGCGACACTTGGGCCTGCAGTGAGCATCAGCTGGGGTGTGCCTGCAACACAAGATTAACAAAAGAGAATTTCAGCAAAAATTCTAAATCAGTTTTGTAGTTCTTGTATTTTAATAAAAAAAATTAAAAAAAACATTTCTAGCCTAGCTAGCAATGTAGCTAAGCCAATGTTACATTACAGCTGAACTGTCGACGTTACAACTACATGCAAAGCAAACCTCATCAGTGACCACACTGTTTAAAATTAAAATTCTTATTGGTTTTTAATCATCTGTTTAAAAAATAATAATAAAATAAAAAAAATACACCATCATTGCATTGCAACAGAAACTAGTGGCACAAACTATATAAAAAATATTGAAATAAATAAATTCATTTAAAAAAGGCTGTTCAGATGAATCCACCCTGCAAGTAAAAACTCAAATGTGCTGCGCGGTTATATAGATACTTACCTGTATCCCAAGTTAACTGGTTATAAAACGAGGTGGCTAAATTTATTTGTAAATCAGAAATATGATGAGCAACCCAGGTGCATTACTTAATACTGTGGGGAAAAAAAAAAATAAACTAGTATAGTGTATAGGTTTGATCGCCTCCTTAAGGTCTCAGGTGATCAAGCATTATAACTGCACCCTCAAAAAAAAAAAAAAAAGTTCAGGTTACACTTCGCCTATGTAATCTAACCAATCCTGTTCTTCAAGTCTTGCTGGCGTCTCAGTTTTCAAAAGTGTTTCAGCGCAAGGTGACTGTGCGTCATATTGATAGTAGAGCTGTTAAACGTATTTTGGGCTCAGTTTTCACTGCACTCAACATTGTAGAAAGATTGTCTAACAATGCGTTCAAGAAAAATGAAAATTAATTGTAAAAACGGTTCCTACGAACAACAATACCACATCCTCAGGTTGCGTGCAGTGCAGCTGGTGGTGAAAGTCAAGGGGGAAAAGGGGGGGGGTCACAATGGACCACAGCATCACTTCCTGAACAATGCTTTGCATCAAGAAAGCAAATGTAATGAAAATAAACGATAAGTCTACTCAAAAATTATAAATGGTAAAATTTTAAGAGAGTACAGTACATTTCTTTTGTTAGGAGTGAGTTAAAAATCTTTGTGTATTGTTTTAAACGATTATGTGGTTGCATTCAAAATGTGAATTCACAGAAATACTACAAGTGATGTAAGAGTTAAAAAAAAAAAAAGAAAAGAAAATATATATACATAGATCATACCATAAACAATGGGTTGTGCCTCTGTGGCTTGCTCTTCCTCTTTCCTCAAAGATTCGGATGCATCCAGCTTATCAACCTAAACGAGAGACAAAAAGAAAAGAAAACTAAGAAACAGGCTGCCACCCGGTGGCAAGAACATGAAACACAACTGTCTGGCCTTCCTTGTCAACAAAGAAAATGACTGATGGATGGGACCATTCATGGCAAACGCTTAAAGCCAAGCTTAAACCAAGGTGCAAATGCTTTTAAAGCAGAGTGCATGAGCGCACACACACCAAGCTCTTTCCACAGCAGTCCAGAACTGCTGGTGAGCATGGATCCTATTGGAAAAATCATCTTATTTGTGTTTGTCAACACCATGACATGAAATGGCGTATATTGTCAACGCTTACTAAGTGCAAAACAATACATCTGACTTTGACTCGGTCGAGTTTGATGGTCCCCCCCAATCAGCCACTGAGCAATTCATTTTAATAAAACTGTCCATATGTAGAAAACAGAACCCTGTCACCTAAACAGAGCTTAAGTGGCCGAGGTAAAGTGTATTAAAATACATTTAGTTTATAAGAACAGGGGCTCCAAAGTCAGTCCTGTAATTATCAACAGTTCAAGTTTCATTAGGCGAAAAAAGGAAACTTACAACTCTTAAATAAGTAAATAATAAATGAATGGTAATATTGTTTGCCCGTGACAAAAATAATTAGTTCCATAGGAAACACTTGATAGGATAGGACCTGGATAGTTCAACTACAGCACAACAACCAAGGGTCGCCGCTGCTTAGGATGAGTGCATGCTTCATGATGGGTTCAGTTCTCTACATACAACTGGTGTGGATACTATGTTCGATGGGAATGTTGTTGAGCAGGCTTGAGAAAGATCAGCAAAGTCAAAAAGTTTTCACTGAAGAAGGGGGAAAAACATGCCAGAGGAGTAGCTGTTATTTGTTTAGTTACAAAGTTGTGCATGAAAGAGAGGCAGAGTAGAAGAGTGAAGGAGGAGTGACGGGGTGAGATGGATTCATACAGCCATTCATGGCTTCCAAACGCAGGCACAGCCAACAGCCATGTTTCCCTAACGTCTCAAAGGATGCTTTCGACAATGTAAAACGCATGCGTGAGATCTCCGCAGCATACACTACTGAAGGACCACACTCTCATAACTGTAGATTTTAGATTTCAGAGCGATCACATTAGCAATTATTATAGGATCCTGAAAATGTGGTCACTTCTTCCAGGGTTTCCTCACACCTAAAATCACCTGCATTGCAGTCTATACCCGGATTAGTGGAGGAAATTTAAGCACAGCCGATTTAACAGGGAAGAGCTTTTACCACTGTTTATGGAAACCAATGCACCACTGACATACAGGGTGTTCGTTTGAGCAGGCTAAATGGCGGCTGCATGAGGAGCCAATAATCGACTGCAGTTCAGTGATGTTAATGAGAGCTCTTCATCTACAGGTCAGAAAGTTGCTCGCTACTGCAGCATCTGCTCGACACATGGTCAGTACTCTATAGGAAACTTGGAGGAAAATCTAGTCAAGGGGTGTTTTAAAAGCAGCAGAGTGATATGGGAGGGGAAGGAGGGGAGAAAACTCATGCAGTTTCCTGAAGTTTCAAGTCCTCCAAAACTACACAGGTTAAAAGGGTATAAGAGGCAGCCTTCACCTTTTCCTTAATTGCATCAACCTGAAAGGGAATTTAAGAGTAGCAGCTTAAGAAAATAAAGCAGACTTAACAGACCAGCATTGAAAATGCAAGGAGAGAACAATTGCAGAAATTAGCAATAGTGTCAGAAATCTATAGCAGGAGAAAGTATAAAATATAACTGCATTTAATACATAGTTGAACTTTTGCAGGCATTCACAAGTCAGCAAAGTTCTGTTGTTAATTACACAGGCATGTTTACACCAATCATTTTTTATATTTGTTTATTTAAACAATAATAATTAACTGCCTATATAGTTTTTGTATTGATTAATTAAACTGGACAGATTGTGATTTCTTTATCAAACTTCTATACCACCTGTGATGTAATATGGCTCTGAAAACTCCCTGAACTTGCGAATCAAAACCCCAAACACACCACAAAGAAACAAAAAAAAATTTCATGGACAAAGTGAAGATGTTGTAATTGAAATGATATAATTAGTAAATGAAACAAATGAAATTATCATGGTGTGCTTTTTTTTTTTAGTATTCTTTACATCTTTACTAACAGAACAAACCGATTAAGTTTCTTGATCCATGTTTGTCCCCCAGCTTGAATGCTTGTGAATCACATGATCAGTGTAATTCCAGACTACATAGACTGCTTATGTGACACTACAGAGCTGCAGCGTGAGGTGGCTCACCTTGCTGAGGTACTCCCTCATGACCTGGATAAAGTAGGGCATGGAGAAGTCCATGATGTTGTGCCTCCAGGCCGTTTCCAGCACCACGTCGGGCCGCAGGAGGTCGTAACATGTGAAGAGGCATGCAGCAAAGCACTCCTTCTTCTCCTCCTGCAGGAACCACTGCAGCAGCTCCTCAGCCAGCTCCGTGTCCTTCGACTCTGATGCATACTGCATGGCATCCTGCAGTGCGTGGACACACAAACAGTATGGTACATCGCTAAGTAAGATCACACTCAGCCACTTTTGGTGTGTCCTGGTGTGAAATTTTGTGCTTCAGTGAACAACTGTGGCAAATACAATCTCTACTGTGTAATCATTCCTCCATTTCTTTTTTTTCCCCAGGAAACAGAGACCGCTGCACTCTTGCTTTATCCTGTCTCTTGCTATCGAAATTCTCAGGGCTGAAGCTAATCTACAGTCAAATTCTTTTATGCATTCCTGCAGCTTTTATTTTTGTCAAGTTTGCTGTTTCTCAGCTGAGAAGGCATTTGAGAAGAAGTACTAAGCGAATTAATCTCAACAACCTTTTGTCTAAGAGTATACAATTAAGGCCATATAACTGCCGTACACTAAAGTGTTACATGACACTATTAACCTTAGAGTATCAATATATTATGGCAAAATCATGCCATCCATATTATTTCTTGGACCGGCAACTCACCATACACTGCAGGCACCTTTATACTTGTAATACTTATTGTGTTAAAAATGCTGGGGCGTTTGAACATTGTGTCAGAGGACATCACTTAATTTCCTCACGCTTAAAAGGATCATTTAACAAACAGGTTGCCCCAGCTCTCAAACGTATGTCCCTGAACAATCACACTGTACAACTTCAAAATGTCACACCTGAGCATGGCCACATAAAACATAAATAAATGTGCATTGAATGTAAACCTTGTAGAGTTTATCCTTCTTGCAGAGTTCCACACTTTGCTTCCAGCGGTTGTTGCCTTTAAAGAGGTAGGCAGCAATTCTCCTGAACTCAATGAGCTCATGCTTCTCCAGGCTCTGGGCCAGTGATATGTTATCGAAGTTGTCATAGGCATCAATGGATGTACGCAAAGCCTGTGTGAAACGCGAGACCAAGAAAAAAAAAGATTTATCAAAAACACCTATATTAAAGATAATGATTATCATATGATGCATCAATAGCAGTAAAATTAAACCAGTCTGCTCTAGTCTTCCTACCTGGTAGTCTTCCTCGATTATGAAGAGATTGTTTAGTGCTTCATTGACTGATTTGTTGTTGTGGTTTTGTACAGATCTCAGGTATGGTTTAACCAGAGACAACTGTTTAACCTGGAAGATTCAATAAATAAAGCAGGGGGGCAGGGAGAATAAGGATAAGTCTGGGCTTTTAATATTGAACATGACTTCAATTTGAAGTTAAGAAGCACAAAATACCTTTTGGAAGAAGTTAACAGCGCGTGTGTGATCAAGTCTTGGGGACAGGACGATGAGCAAATCATTCAGTAATAGGGGCTTGAACTCCAGATAGAACTGAATGGCTTTGTAATACAGTTCCACATTAGCCACCTGAATATAAACCAATAAAAGTGTCAGATTATAAGATGCTGTTAAACGCATTTCTGAATGTTAAATGTTTTCCCCCCTCTATATAATAAAATCAGGAGCAACTGCAGTACCTTGGTTACAATGTCTTTGAACTGGCTCTCCTTCCAAGCATCTGCAGGGTGGTTCATCATGGTGATGATGGCGTTATCGTATTCTTCATACTTGTCATAAAGGAAGACCAGCTCAGCCCACAGGTGAGCCTGTTCTGCTGCCCTCAAGACCTAGAGTACAGAACATTAACACTATAAAGCACCACCAGCTAGTTTATAATTATATAAACATACGTATATAAATTATAAAAAAAAAAAAATTATTGTACGAATTTAATCTTCTTTGAATAGTGTTGACAGACTCTCAAAGAATATTATCTATATTTAACAGTTTAAGCAACAGTACGTTACCTTAGGAATATTGACTCTGGACCAAAAGAGCTCGAGGTGCTCCCTCATCTTCTGTGGTTTGAACTTAGAATAGAGGATGGCCAGCTCAGTGAACATGCCCATGTGAGCACGCTCAAGCCCTAGAGCCGCCTCCAACATGGTAATCAGTTCCTCAAAATAGCCACGGTCCTGGAAGTGAAATTACATATACCAATTAATATTCAATACTATATGATATTTAAATGGTACCCCAATGTAACTTAATAGCTAGGCTATAAGAGGAAGGTTGAACTTGGTCACCTGGTAATAGTTAATGAGCTCCTCAAGTTCATCAGCATGGACAACAATATGCAAGCCACACATCTGTGCCAGACGGAATTCCTTCCCATCTACGCAGGCAAAACAGACCTGGGAAGAGATACCTCCTTACTCAGTGAATGCAGACAATATCTGGGATTATAAAAGCCTTCATTAAAATAAAACTACAAAGCCCCCGCTGAAGAAAATAACCAGTTATTACCCACAAAAGCAGCAATTAGGTGAGAACTGTTTGGGAGTGTGTGTATGTGTGTGTGGCGCCCTCACTTCTTTCCAAGTTCGTGTGCTGTTGGCTTTGCGTGCTCCGTCCACAGCAGCCTGGTATTCTCCCAGGTGGACCAGGGTGGAAGCCAGGCGGCCAAAGTTGGACACATTGTTGTAGAGCAGCTTAGCTGCCTCATACATCTTCTCATCATAGCATCGATCACCAACCTAAAGAACAAAATAAAAGCAAAAGGAGCACATGGTTAACTAGAGCATATTACAAGCTTACAGTCTTGAAAGAAGTGTCTAAGCTACAAAAAACCCCATACTTGCTGGATGTGAGCATTATTTGGGCCATTGATAAACTCCTCCAGTTCAGCCAGGCGATTGGTTTTAGCCAATGCAAAGATCAGCTCAGTCTCTACATATGATTCACGGGCCTTCTTACGCGCCATCTGCAAGAACTTGACCAAATCCTCCCAGTTTCCTGTGGAAATCACAACTCGTGAACCACCACAATACATATAAACCATTTAGCCTACAAAAAACTATCACTTAAAGCTTTTAAGACTAGCATTTTCCCCCCTTATAACAAATTTCCAACAGCTGCAGCTGTTATGCTGCATAAACACACTGCCTAGAGGTTAAACTAACAACTTTCATACCCACTTTCTTTAACAATAGTGTGTAGTGTGATTAATAAAGGAAAGTTTGAATAATTCATAAATGAGATGTTTACATTTCTATAGTAAAACAAGCAGCAGTCTATAATGAGCCCATACTAGACTAAAGGCTTATATACTTATATGCTTGTATACTAAACTATGACATTATTACTTTTGGGCTACTTTTGTATTTTTGGATACATTTTGCACACTACTCAGTCTGTGAGAAAGGATCATTTTTGTTTGGCTGTGCTTACCACTTTGGGCTGCAGCATGTCCTACTTCCATGTATGCTGACGGGTCATCGGCCTTGATGTATGAATCGATGGCTTCCTTTACCAGGCCTTTCTGCAGCTGAGCTTTAGCCAATTGGCTCCACACTGCGGGTTCATTGCAGCGTTCAGCAAATTCATAGGCCCGGTCTAGGTTGCCGATGTGCTCAATCAGAACCTGCCACAGTCAAAACAATATATTCATATATGTGTGTGTGTGTGTGTGTGTGTGTGTGTGTGTGTGTGTGTGTGTGTGTGAGAGAGTGAGAGAGAGAGTGAGAGAGAGAGTGAGTGAGTGTGAGCAAGTGTGTCAGTCGGAAGCCCCAAAGCAGTTTCAAGGCTTTTTTGGGGGGGGGATTTTTTCCCCGATTTTCTCCCTAATTTAGTAGTGTCCAATTCCTCCCCGTCACTAGGGGGTTCCCACATTAAGGCTACTACTACCACTCAGCCGGGAGGGCCGAAGACTATCACGTGTTTCCTCCGAACCACGTGACGCCAGCCGACTGCGTCTTTTCGAACTGCTCGCTCACTTACCGTTAGGGGCGGCGTAACACACTCGGAGGACATCCGCTCCCTCCGCGTGCGCGAGCTCACAGACGCCCCTGATTAGCTGTAGAGCCGTGATTAATGTGGGAGCACCAAGTACCTCTCATCCCTCCTTTCTGAGAGAGTTCGGCCAATCAGCTCTCTCTAGACCTCCTGCTGTGAGAGGTTACAGCACCACCCAGGAACCGAACCAGCGATCTCCGGATGATAGGACGAGCACTTTACCAATGCGCCACTCGGAGGCCCCCAAGTTTTAAGGCATTTGAGCAAAAGTAGATCTGTGACTGACCTGCACTGCAGATGTGTTGACATCAAACTTCCTGAAGATGGCAAAAGCCTCTTCAAAGAGCTCGTTGCTGATGGCAATGTTGGCAATATCAGGAGCATCGTAGTTGTCCAGACGGTTGATGTACTCCATTACGCGTGAGCGATCAGCTTTGATGGCAGTCAAAATCAGAAGGTTCTGTAGGTTCCTGAGCAGCAACAGAGTAAATGCTGAAACCAACAAAGTGAAATCTAGTAGATTTCAAAACATTTGATGGCCAATTGCAAACTAACCTGTGCTCGCTGAAAACAGAGTTATCCAAAACAATCTTCTCAAGAAGTTCAATCAGCTCATTAGGCAGATCAGCAGTCATGAAGGCTTTGACTGTAACAGACACCTCTTCTGGGTCCTGGGTCTCAGACAGTGCAGTCTGCACCACCTATGAGGGAAGAGAGGATGATGAGGCAAGGACTTAAATCAGGAGAACCATTTATTATTATTATAATATAATAAGAAATATAAGAAAATATATATAAGAAAAAATTACTGAGAAACCAAAATACATTTTTCATCAGAGACACTTGTGTACCTGGTCAATCAGTGGCCTTCTGTAGGGATTGCTCTCCAGGAGAACACTGGCCCACAGTTCAGGGTCTTTACGACGCACCAAATATCGAGACAGACTCTTGAAGAGGGAGTTTTCATTGCATACCTGTAAATGGACCAAGACATACATTTTCATTTTACCATATCAGTGCATAAAATCAGCTTATCATCATCAACTAAAAGTCAGTCCAGGACAGCTAAGCAAGCAGGATCAGTTCCTTACATTAATAAGCTCTTGGTCACATTGTCCTCTCTCGTAAGCCACACAAGCCAGATGGGGGTCCCTCTTTTCGCAGTACTTGCCCACCACACGGCTGTCGTAGTACGGGTTCTCTCGGAGGAATCGCTCAGGGTTGTTGTTGCTGTCAATGTAGATTTTAGCCAGGGCATTGTGCGTAGCTGGTTCTTCACACCCCTCATGAATACGAGCCTCCAGCCAGGGCAGCAGCAGCTTCAGTCTAGCATGTAAATATGGTATAGAAGATCAGAACGCATTTCCTGGAAAGTTGAATCTGGACAAAGTGAGAACTGATACAAGAATGACGTACCTATTCCGCTTTTCCACCTCAGCCACCAACTCATCGGTGGAAAACTGTCCTCGGACAACCAGGATCAGGTTCTTAATGACGTCCTCTGAACAGTCTACATCCAACAGCCCACCAATCACTACAGGCAAGCGGCTGGGATTGACCTGATCGAAAATAAATAAACAAAATAAGTATATAAATAATTCGGACTTGAAGGAACAAAATTTTGGTTTTAAATGAAAAGCTGATAGATGTTTGCTTGAGTTACTGACACTTTGGTGGCTTACCTTCTGCACATAAATCTCAATGTACTTCTGCAAGTTGTTGCGGTACAGATAAAGGACTAGGTCGTGGACAAAGTCAAAGCGGTCGCACACGATGATAAGAGGCAGCTGATCAGTCAGTTTAGCTTCCTGAACACGAAAATATTCAATATCAGGATTCAATATATATATATATTAAATAAAAATAAAAAATAAAAAATCCCTGAAAAAGATACATTTTCTCCACACACCTTAAGAAAATTCTTCACACGCTCAGCATCATAGCAGTTACTCTCTCTGCAGATTCTCTCCACCTCTTTAATCTGTCCAGTTTTACAGGCTGCCTGAATGTACTTGAAATGGACTTCTGGGTCCTGACTGAAGTTCACAATGGAGCCAAGGAAATAGAACAGACCTGCAAAAAAAAAAAAAAAAAAAACGGAAATATCAACACCTAAAATATCCATTTTAACTAGGGCTTGATAAAGATGAATAAAAGCTTACCTTCAAAGCTCTTAAAAGACTCAAAGAGCTCAGTGAGGGACTGGGTAGTGAGCTGCTCATGATATTTGGATGCAACCTGGACGCAGATCTGCAGGTTCTGGCGTATGTTGGCCGAGAGCATGGCTCTCAGGCACTCCAGAGAGTCCTCCACTGACAGTGAACCAAAGAAGTTCACCAGCCACTGAGGACAAAACATGTTCCATTTGTTTACTTACAAACTGTAAGTATCAAAATACAAATGAAAAAAAAAAAAAAAAAAAACATAGCCCTCTCAGGCAAGGATAAAGTGGCCATCAGTGGCATGAGTCAGAACTGATGGCCATTATTGACCTTAATCCATCAAGCAGCTTTGGCATTTACAAAAACGTTAAGCTACTCTTTGGTTTTTGTCGTGGAAAATGCTATCAGATTTTAAAATCAACAAAACCAGTTCTTTATATAAATTAGTGCCAAACATGTTATCTATGTTCTATTGTTTTGTGTGGTTTCTACCTGCATTATGTAAAGCAAAGTCTGATTTCCATAATTATATTTCTGACTCTTTAACACTATAAAGCACCACCAAGATTTATACGCAAATGTTTTCAGTCGTATACAGGACAATGTAATTAATTAAACCAGACAAACTAATATTTTGTGCCACAGTAAAGGTACACTTGAAGTAAAAGTGTTTCCTGAGCTAGCTACATTACACAATGGAAGAGTACATAAAATCTTCTGTGACTACCTCAGGGTTGAGCAGGTGGGTGTGTACCACAGCACGTTTGATGTCATACAGGTCAGTGTAGTGTTCCAGAGCTCTCTGAAGCAGTCCGGCTTTCTCACATAGCTGGGCAACATGAGCTCGGTCATAGTGGGTGAACATCTGATTTCCCAAAATAGCATCAGCAACCTAAAAAAAAAAAAAAACACAAAAACACCATTATTCGAACATGATGATCTACACGAACTCAAAGGAGAAGCTTTTCAAGCATCACGGCCAATGTAAGTAAGAAGGAAAGAGGCGAAGGTGAAAGATGACCTGTGGCGCATGCATCAAGTTCATTTCCAGCAACCGTGTCTGCAGTGGGCCTTCAGTAGGTCGGTTGTTCTTTAGAGCATCCAGCAGGAAGGAAGTGCACTGCTGAATCAGGTTGTACTCCATGAACACATCCACAATCTGAGTAGAAAGAAAAACATGTATAAATTCTTACTCCAACCTGGAGAAAAATGACAAATGCATGACAATAAAACAAATACTAAAAAAAACTTTTTTAAATAGAGACCTGGGTAATGTCAGCCAGTGGTTCCTCGTCCTGTACAAGCATCTGGGAGAACTGCAGGCCTTGCTCTGGACTGATGCGCATCACGTTTCGAAGCAGAAAGATCCAGTCTGGAGTGTAACCGACCTGCAGAGATACAAGTCAAGAAAAGGAATATAAAAACTCTATTAACTACAATCCATCATTCTTTTTGTTGAAATGTGTGGGGCATTGTAAATTACTGATCAATCATTATGGAATTAGGAAAGCTAAGCAGCCAAAAGTCAAGCATCATGAAAACAACAGGTAAGAGGAATGTATTTTATTTGAATTTATATAATAAAACAAAACATTATTTATTAAGAATACATAAATTCTCCATGCTATCAACCCACCTTCTTTGCATACAGTACAATTTTCTGGAACTGGCCAGTCTCAGCAAAACACTGAATGACTTTATTAGGGACATTTGCCCTCAGATAGACACTGAGAGCAAGAGTTGGGTCCACAGATTTCACCAAATCACCCAGCTCTTCAGAGCACTCCAGCTGAAACAAAAACATGACCGTCATTCACATATTCTGTATTAGTATTACTGATGTAATGTTTTTTTTTTTTTTTTTTACTGCAAAGACAAATTTCAAGATGATCTTTAGACCCCTCACCTTATCTTCCTTCAGCCACTTCTCCAACAGCTGCTTGCGGCCCTGCTGCAGTACAGGCCGACACAGCTCCAGGGACTCAAACTTGTTCAGCTGGCCCTGATCCAGCAGGATGCCAAAGTACTGAAGCAGAGGAGAGGTTTGTCCTGGTTGGGCAGGAACACTCTGGAAACGCCGAATGGTGTCTGGGGTGCGCAAAATACCCTGAGAAGCAACAAAATCAATGTAAAAAAAAAATAAAAAATCCAGACACAAATGGATTGATAAAAATAGTGCAAAGCCATCAAGTGATACCTTTGGTGCATTGGCAGCAACCTTCGCCGCCTCAGAGTAGTTGCCCCCTGCAAACAAATTGTTGAACTTGCGTGCAAAGAGCTCCTCTGCGCCAGCCAAGTTGTTGCGTACGGCCATGCGCAGTGCCAGATCAGGGTTCTGCAGGACATTGGTGATGTAGGGGATGATGTTCTCTTCCTCCACGCACACTGACAGAACCTAAAGAAAACCAGACAGGTGTTGCATAATGTAAAGAAGACAGAACGAGCTGCTACAGAAAGCAGTGGGGAGGATGGTGACCTACATGCACATATGAATGAAGGAAGATTTAGGGCACCTTTACTTCAGGTACCTTTACTTCAGTTAAGCTGCATGCTGTCTGTTTACTTAAAATGAATCCTATTTTCTCTCCTTTCCCAGAATACAAAGCAGTTAAAATAGGAACTGAATTATTTAAGGCCCAGCCCTGAAAAGTATTAGCTTTTACAAGTTGCAGTTCACATGAGAAGTGTACACCAAAGATCAATCTGTGTTCACACTTAAAGTGCAAGTGTAAAAAACATAGCGATATGGTCTTGGCTGTGACAAATTCAAATCCTGAGGGTGCTACAGTCTCTCAGGTGTGAACCAAAGAAGCGAAACTGACTGTGCTCTCTGGGTAGAAGGGAAGACATTCTCTCACTCCTTTTTAAATCACAGCGACACTCAAACCAATCTGAGGGCAAATAGCGGTTTCCTCCCAGTGTGTTATGCTACACTGCACCGCATCATTAACAGTAATATTTTTAATAAGCCTGATTCAGTGTCCTTTCCCCAAAATTTTCTTTTCTCTTAAAAAACCCTAATATTTAACTCATGAACTCAAAACTAGTCTCGAGAGGCCAGACTAACCAAATAAGTATACAGAATATTTTCTCCATTTGAGTAATTTCAATAAAAGTAACCTAACTGTTGTTCAACGTCTATTACCTCCAAGATCTGATCTTTTCATTTGCCACTGGTATATGGTACACCAAAAAATATAAACCTCATCAAAAAAGGGGTGACCAGACATGGCTTTCGTGCAGAAATTCCACTGCCATCTGGTAGTTTGGATGTATATTTGCAGCACAACACAAACACCAATGCATAAGTATACTCAGTGACTTATCATGGCATGAATGTTGGTATCAGATGAACGGGTTTATCCATTTCACAAACTACTATCCTGAGAATCAAACACAAACGTATCTAAACAGGAAGGGGGGGAAAAACATTAAGCGACATGACTGATAAGAGATGTCAAATATTTAAAGAGTCAGATTGGTTTGAGCTACCAAGGAGGATATGGTCACTCTGTACAATAACAGAAAGGACCTTTGAGGTGACCATGATTCCTGTTCTTGACTTGATGTGGTCTTCTGCTGCTGTGGCCCATGCACCTCAAGGTTTAATAGGTTCTGAAATGCTTTTCTGCTCACCATGGGTATAAAGATTGAGTTACTACACCCTTATAGCATGGCATACCAAACCAGTGATCATTTTCCTCTGATCTCTCTCAACAGCAATGCATTTCAGTCTGCAGACACTACAAACATCCTGTGTTTTGTTTTGTTTAGTTTTTTTGCACAATTGTATGCAGAGACTCTTATGCATGTTCAGCAGTTTCTCAAAGCTCATATGATACCAACTATCATGGTAGGATCACACTTTTTCCTCATTCTGGTGTTTGAGCGTTGTTGGGAACATTAACATAAGCTCTTGACCTCTGACGGTTTTTATGTACTGTGGAGATGCCACATGTTTGGCTGACTCGATATTTAAATCTGTAAGCAAACATACGCGTGCATACCGCAAGTTTAACAAAATCAGTCCCAAGAACATCAAGGATTATTACTGTATTTTACAGCGGGTATAAGGTACTTACTTACCTGTGACTTTGTTTTCACGTCACCTGACTGCAATACAATATTACAATCCAGAATTTTGAAACCCAGTTGCTACATTTTCTTTGTTGTTTAAATGTTTTAAGCAATGCTACTAAACAGACTTTTATTAAAGTGGTATCGAACAATGTATTTCTGAAAACTAAACAGAAGAATCATTTGTATGCAAGTCACTAAGGTGTAGTTGGTCGCAATTACATTCTTAGTGTGCACAAGGGCGGGATGGTCATGCGACCACTGTCTAGCAACGTTAGAGATTTTTGAACCTTTATTATTGCTCTGATTGTGCTTAATGTTTAACTGTTTAAGTAACTTTATTTCCATTAGATGACTTCAGGTCAATGTCTATGTGCCTTTTTTTCTGCTGAATCTTGATTTTGCCTCAGTGATGAAAGACAAGAATTTTATGTTTGCAACCTCATAGTTAAATTCCAGGGAAACAAGGCCTGACCAAGAGCAGGAGAATTTATATAGACTGATGCGTTTTCAAATGTATCCTGCTTTCGATGAAGAATCAAATCAAGAAATGTCCAACACATTATTAAAACCGGGAAGAATAATGCGAAACCTTCAACTTCAGAAAAAGAAAAGAAAAAACATGAATGGAGATGAATTGAGAAAACACTTAAATCTGTTAGGGATCATAAACATTGGACTTTGGAGCAGTGGAAAAATGTCACGTGGTGTCATGAGTCCTGAGTGATGTGACGGTCAGGCTAAGAAGTGAGGCATCATGCATAGTGGCCACTATACAAGCCTCTGGAGGCAGTGTTATGATCTGGGGTTGCTTCAGTTGGTTAGGTCTAGACTCAGCAACATTATGTGGCAATAAAATAAAGTCAGCTGATGACCTGAATAACTTAATTCAGTACAATCTAGAAAGTTTTTCCTTCCCTGATAGAACAGACATTCCAGGACTCAAACTGTAAGAGAATAGTTCTGGGAGTATGAGGAATCATTTTCACAAATGAACTGGCCAAAACCGCTGCGTGCCGTCATCAAAGCTAAAGGCGAGTAAATGAAATCTTCATTGTGACTTACAAAAAAAACCTACATACATTTCTTTGTGCTTTAATCTAAAACAATCATTTCACTCGGTCAACCCCCACTCATCCCCATTTTAGTGACATGTCCCAGCAATCCTGTAAAACATTGAAACGCTAATCCAATACCCTGCCTTAAACAGCAGAAGAAATGGCTAGCACACTTATGTTTTTTCTTTCTTCTATATCTCAACAAATAGTTAAATGTTTGCAGGATTTAAGGAATCATAACCGTACCTGTATCAAGCAGATCAACAAGTTCAACCTTGGAATGGATCCAAACTCAGTTAAGGTCAGTGCAAGGTCATTTCCCCCCCGTAATACATTTCTTTATGTTTGTTCTATATTTTAAGGGTATTTCTGACTTCCAAGTAGAATCTATTAACACTAGACTTTATGCCAGTGGCATCACCACCACCTTCGACTTGTATATGTGTATAAAAAATAAAATATGCTTTACAAGATAATCTATTTAGGAGGTCGTACTATGCTCAGACATTTTAATAAAGACAGCCCAACAATTACATTTACAAATTAATAATGGTTTCAAATGCTGTTTATCTTGACCACACCAAACAGAAAGAAGGATAGAATGAAGCTGGACTCTTTCATCAAGTGTAGCAGCATCCTGCAGGCAGAGCAGGAAAGTGAAACATTAAGAGGATTAGAGATCTCGTCACCACATCCCACTGTTCACATGATGCTGGAGTCTGTTGTGCACCGGCAGCCACAACAGTAGTACTTGGTATGGTTGGATTCCAAGGTTGTAGCATAGCTCATACACAGACATGTTTTACGCAGTCCCAAGGCTTGATGCTGTTGAGGCTAGCACACAAGCAGACTTAAGAAGGCAAAGCTACAATGAAGCGTGGTCATCTTTCTTCGCAGTCACTGCATATTTCATGGCTCGGAAGCCTGTGCTAGAAAATTATTCATCACCTGGAAGCATCAGGTTACAGTAAACAGAGGGACAATCACCAGCCCAAGTCTACTGTTTGCAGTGTGCAAACAAATCGTTTGTGGTTACTCCTCGGGAATACATTTATAAATCAAACTCCTGACGAGATAAAAATCATATTTTATTGACCATCCAAAAAAAAAAAAAAAGAAACAATACCTGTCCCTTCCTGTTAACACCAATGATGCCAGAAGTAGCCTCATGAGGAGCGGTGACAAAAATGGTCTCCCCGCTGATCCTGTTCATGTAGATGCAAGTGCCAGTTTCAAGGTCATACAGGTGGATGTAGCCATATTTGGTGATGAGAAAGACTACATCATGTTTGGAGCTGATCTACACAAGTGAAAACAAACCTTAAATGAAATCCATCATCTCTGATATCTTTGAACATATGATTCGACTGTTTGAATTGAAATACATGTCTTGGAATTTGCTAAATTTGGACAGCAGTTACAACACATCTGCTCTTTCAACATCAACGGCATCAGGCTCAATGACATGCGATAAAGTAGGAATGACAAAACAATTTAAAAAGGAGAAAAACAATAAAATAAATACCTGCATAGCAACAGGAAAGTCGTTTTGGGCTTCTGGTGGAAAGAACACATCTACGGCTTTCTTCGGAAAAGGCTGATTGCCAGATGGAGGGGTTCCGACTTCAATAATGTGGAGCTAGAGATTCGGTAAAAAAAATTTTTTTTAAAAAGGTAAATATGAGCTTTAACTCGAAAAAATATTCCCATGTCATTTAAAAAGAAAACTAGTAAAGATTGAGACCTTTCCTCCTGCTTGACCACGAACAGCAAAGCAAAACAGTGTGGATTCTTCAGCATTTCCCTCCATTTTGAACTGAGCAAAGCCTGCAGCATGGCCCTCAATAGGCTGTGACACCTTCCTGTCCACAGAGTACAGCTGCATCGCTCCGACTACACGGTTTTGCTGCAAAGAAATAAATACAAAAACTATTTGAAACTCACTCATTCTTCAAACCACCCAAGGCTGATATAAAACCAGAACAAATTATCATGGGAAATCTGTTATGCTTTCAAACAAATGGAAAAGTGACTAGTGTCAATGACCTAATTATTTCCAGATTCTCACCACACCCTTATTTTGAACAAACATAAACTAAGGCCTACCTGTGCGGAAATCCCAATAAGAAGGAGCCATTTCTGTTTGGCGTCAGTGCGGTAGTTGATAATTTGGCAGCCTGCTAAGCTGGAATGCCGGTCGAACACTTTAACAGGCTGGGAGTCACCTTCCATGCTCCAGTGGTAGACTGCATTGTCTGTTACTAGTGCTACGGTGTTGAGGGAGATCCACTTCCAGAATGTCACATCGTCAGTCATGGTGTGCGCCTTCATCTTGCTCTTCATCTCAATGTTGAAAATCTGGAGGGTTTTCGCAGCTGGAAAAAGGAAAAAAGGAATAGACTTAAACATTTAATCGACCTATCTGAGAACTATAAAATCACAATAGTATTTAGAAGTTAAGCAGACAACACAGACAAATGACGTGTGATCAGATGTCAAAGACATGAAAAAGTGCAGACGGCGAAACTCAGGACAAACACAGCTGCAGTGCAAAGAAGACCTCAAAACCCAACACCGCAACAACATTCATACACACAAACCTTTGCTCTGCATTTAGGCCAATTCTCTAAAGTTCTACTGTGATGCTGTGGTATTAGATCCCTTACTTCTTAAAAAATTTCTCTCAATCACTCCAATTCAGAAAATTTGGGACTATGTTGGTCATGACATTATTAGGTCTGAATTAAAATAAGTTAATAACTAAATCGACACATACTACCTACAAGAAATTATCACATTTGCGTTTATGTTTCTATTAACGGTATTTTAAAAAATGCATTTATCATTACAGATAGGGACATCATGAGAAATAAGTGGAATCTGTTACCTCTAAAAGTTACGATACAGAGGTTTTCTCAGGCAGAACAAAAGCTATGACTTCACCTTTCTCTTCTCACACTTAGCCTACACAAGCACCTCATTACCAACTGAAAATAAAAATCCCAATTTAATGAACATATTGCAAGCACAATGGCAAAATCAGTACAAGACTGGAGCAACTGATGACAAAACTGATACTTCATCATCAGTGACTGAGTAATGTGCAGCATTTCAGCTCTTTATTATATCTTACTTGCAAAAAATTCACAGAATTTCTTTCTACGGCTCCCTGCATCTAAACTGAGATTCTGCACCAACTTATATTTCCAGTCCTGAAAACGATTTCACATTGCAATTTGTGGAATCTACAACCCCGCCCCCTCATTGATGCATTAGCTATTAAAAAGCTCACACATTTCACAAAGATAGAGAGAGCAAGAGAGAGAGAGCGAGCGAGAGCAAGAAAGAGAGAGGGGGGAAAAAGAAAAAAATAAAATAAAATACAACCCGCACAATTCAGTATAGATGAAATTGAACTCACCGTCTGCAAACATAAGAAAGCAGTAAGGAACAAAAGAAGAATAAAAACAAGCAAAAAACAGACAAAGCATTTATGACAGCAAGACATTTCCAATGAGTACTTTATGACTATTGTTAACATCAAATTACTGCAAGAGGCAGGCAAGTGCCAAGGAGCAGACTTTATACAAAATAAAATGGGCATAGCAGTGAATATGAACAGAAATGTGAAAATAATATATACAGTATATATATATATATATTGTGTCTATACATATAAACATTAAGAGACCTAGAGACACAAAACATGGTACACAGTAATGTTAGGCTAATAATAAATCGGGCAACCAAAAAAAATGATGCGGTCATGTCATAAGGACAGTTTTTAAAAAATAACAGGCAGAACACCTATAAAATCTGGCTGGAAAGTGTCTTACCTTTAAGAGCAATCACTTTGCTGGCCGGGTTCATGATTGCACTATCCGCAGAGATGGGCCTGCGGATGGGCGAATTGGGATCGCTCAGATCGATGATGACCACCTGTGCTTGCTCTCCGACCTTTTCCCTCACGCAGATGAACTTGTCTGACTCCATAGTCAGAGTGCTAAACCCGATGTTTGCCGGGTTAACGCCCAGGTTCTGGAGCTAATGGTGGAGGGGGAGAGGGGGGAAAAGGAAAAAAATAAATCATCAAGTATGAGGGTTGATGGAGACAGGGAGCAGGGCCATGTCCAGGAAATCCTGCTGACATTCTGCAACATTCAGCAGTATTCTGGAAAAAAAAATCTGCACAAACTTGCACAAAATGATGAGTAATTCAAAGAACTAGAAGTGTGGATTGTTGAATTTGAAATAAAATTTAACAACCCACTTTGAAAATAATAATAGTAATGATGTTATTATTATTATTATTATTATTATTAATAATAATAATAATAATAATAATAATAATAATAATAATAATGGCACTATGTACACAAGTCCCTCACCACACCTTTGCAGATGTTGAGGTATGCGTTTAGAATAAAGAGTTAAAAGCTTTTTAACGTTTAGGATATACATTTTACAGCATTACGCCGATTTACAATTAAATACATTGCGTTAAATACAAGATGTAATTAACTAAAAAGTGACAAATGTTAATCAACCTTTTTTTCTTTTTTTTATGACAAAAGCAATATTAAGAAGTGACAGCGGGGTTCAGGGTGCCCGGGCCGCGGGCTGATATTTTCCCAGGCTAGTTACTCAGGCTATAATTTAGCTAGTCAGCTGAGTAAGCGTTCTTTTAGCACACTAGCTCTGTCTAATGTCAATGAAGTCAACCTAAACAATATAATATAACGTACAAAGAATTCTAACAATTATATTTCAATAACCGTTTTATGTACTTCATAATCCATCCGAGTGTTGGTATTAGCCGCTGAGATGTCGCTAAACCCATAGGAGATCATTCATTTGGCTCGAGCCTTCAAGCTAGCACAAGGCGTTCTCGGTATGCTAGCAAACTGACTCATTCGAAGTTTGATAACAATATAATAGCCATTTTTTAATTAATACATCGTGTTTTACCGTGTGTAAATTTGTCTGAGACTTACCTGCAGGTGCTCCTGAAAGCGAATAGGCAAGATCTGAGCCATGGTTAGGTTTCTGCTCTCCCGGCCAGATAGCTAAGCTAGCTACTCACTACGACCTCCTTCCTGCACGGGCACCGCAATCAAATGCCACTAAATTAAAAAAAGGAAATAGACTGCCGATCAGGGAAGATGTAAAAGCTTGAAGTGATGAAGGTTGTTTCGAGGTGTTACACGAACAGCGCCGGTCCTGTCTCAGGGATGACTGATTTTTCTCCTGCACTGCTTGAGACGGAAATCAGCGGACCCAAAGCTGAAGTCCTGAAACCCGCAATGGCGGCGGAAACGCAGGAAAGCCTCAACACGGAAGCGTCAAGACGACGAAGGACAAAAAACATTCAACCATTTTGTAGAACCTGGAAGACTACCCGATATTTTTCGAATTGTGCACGACTATATTTTTGGACGTGTAACGTTTTTAAACACGAGTTTTAAATAATGGTTGTAGTATATACCCCTTAATTAAATCACTAATTTATTTTTGCCACATCATTCAGCAGATTGCATGTACGTCATTTCCGGTGAACTAGAACGGTTTCACAATCGCACTACCCATACTACAAAGTATCTAAAAACTGCATGATGCAGATGATGTGCGACATAACATTTAGCATACTGTTTAGTAAGGAAGTATGTGATTATGGGCGTAAACCATATTTCATATGAAACGTCAGGTACTAGAAAGGTTGTTACGTGGTTTTAATAACGTACTAATTTACTTTCTCTTAAAACTAGTGTAATTTCTAAAATTATGGTTTATTTTTTATATAACTATCCTGCCAAAAATTACTTAAACATGCCTTAATAACAAAGTTATAGAATTAATAATCATTCATTCATTTAAGGATCCACTTCTTTTTGGTTAGGGTCGTGCCAGAGCATATCACAAGAATACTGAGCCCAATGGCTGGAGAGTTGGGACACCAGACAGTTACAGGGCACCATGCATGTGCACACACATTCACTCATTCATACCTAGGGGCAATTCAGCGTAGCCAATCCACCTGCATGTGTTTTGGAGGTGGGAAAGAGCCCACATAAACTCTAGGAAACTCGACCTTAGGATACTGTAGTAGTCTATGTGAAGATCAAACCTACAACTCAAGACTCAGTCATTTTATTAAGCGTTCTTACATTTACAATCATGTACACTTATTACAACAAAAAAAAAATATTATATATATAATTTATAAGATTTATTAGACATTATGAATATCACAGTGACCGTTTGGTGGAGGAAAAAAAGAACATTTATACATATAAAACCGAAATCCTGTTTGGCCAGTGTAGTGGGTGGCTTGTGTAATCGGCATCCGTCACAGTGTAACAGTAGGCAGTATCATCATCACCTTTTATGTCATACGGTGAGGGAATAATATATCTGCCGAAACATTGGAGCAGTGTGAGGAGCGGCAATGAGTTGATCGTACATTCCATTCGCAGGTAATGGTAGCACACGGGCGGAGTAACCTCTAGTACGTAAAAAAAGTGAAACAGTTTTTACTTTATGAACAGGAGAATTCTCCTTTCAGGAATGTTTTGTCTGGAGTCGGTTCTGTTTTCGTTGTAAATACCGAGCTCGTGCCTCTGTGATTGAGCTTTCATCATTTCTCTTCTCAACCTTTTTCGATGCATCTTCAACGGTCTCTGTTAAATGAGATCAAATATATATTATCATGAAAACAGTTATGAAATCACACATGCCAATAGGGCAACAACATGCAATAACTGTACACAGTTTCTCTTGCACTCATATAAGAACTATGTTGTGCGTAGTGTACATTACAACCCCTTGATAAAATGATGCAATCATCACACTTGGAGGATGCCTAGCCAGGTTTTTGTTTTTCACTTCATAGCAAATACACAAACCACAGATATGACACAAAACGATTTTTGTGCCTCTACGAAACAGCGGAAAGAACATTTGTGTCTCTGTCGATGTTAACAAAAATTTTATAACACTGTAATTTGCATTTCTAAAACAAATACTGGTACAATTCTAAAAATGCAAATTAGCCTACAAATCAGCCTGTTGCTTGTTCCCAGTGAGCTGTGTCTAAATTTTTGTGTAAGTAAAAATAAAACAGTTTAAATTTTCAATAAAATGAAAGTATATGGGTAGAACAAGGAAGACATCAGAGCATCAAGCTATAAAATCTAAAAGCAATATTTCTTGAAAATAGTACCTGCACAGCAAAACAAATGAAAAACAAATAGGCAGAAACATGAGTGAGTGAGTGTGACGAAACTGTAAAAACGCATAAATGAAAAGGATTTACATATAGAAAAGCCAGAATTCAGAATCTTAACAGCAGAAAACAAAGGAACAGTGTGCATTTTGAAATGTCATGCCAAATATTGGCTCATTTTGGATATCATGAGAGCTACACATTCCAAAAAAGTTGGGACAGGTAGCAATAAGAGGCCGGAAAAGTTAAATGTACATATAAGAATCTGCTGGAGGACCAATTTGCAACTTATTAGGTCAATTGGCAACATGATTGGGTATAAAAAGAACTTCTCAGGGTGGCAGTGTCTCTCAGAAGTGAAGATGGGCAGAGTATCACGAATTCCCTCAATGTTGCGGCGAAAAATATTGGCGCAATATCAGAAAGGATTTTCTGTTTCTCAGAGAAAAATTGCACAGAGTTTAACGTTCTCATCATCTACAGTGCATAATATCATTCAAAGATTCAGGGAATCTGGAACAGTCTTTATGCGTAAGGGTCAAGGCCGCAAGACCATACTGGATGCCCGTGATCTTCCAGCCCTTAGACGGCACTGCATCACATACAGGAATGCTACAGTAATGGAAATCACAACATGGGCTCAGGAATACTTCCAGAAAACACTGTCGGTGAACACAATCCACCGTGCCATTTGCCAGCTAAAACTCTATAGGTCAAAAAAGAAGTCATATCTAAACATGATCCAGAAGCGCAGGCGTTTTCCCTGGGCCAAGGCTCATTTAAAATGGACTGTGGCAAAGTGGAAAACTGTTCTGTGGTCAGACTTCAGTTCTTTTTGGGAATCTGGGACAACATGTCATCCAGACTAAAGAGGACAAGGACAACCCAAGCTGTTATCAGCGCTTAGTTCAGAAGCCTGCATATCTGATGGTATGGGGTTGCATGAGTGCGTGTGGCATGGGCAGGTTACACATCTGGAAAGGCACCATCAATGCTGAAAGGTATATCCAAGTTCTAGAACAACATATACTCCCAACCGGACGTCGTCTCTTTTAGGGAAGACCTTGCATTTTCCAACATGACAATGCCAGACCACATACTGCATCAAACTATCTGACCATTTTGATTCATACACATTCACATTCCATACAAACTTAAATAATTCTTTTGATTGTGTAAAGC
>JAQMYL010000003.1:17502653-17515363 GCA_030014365.1 Clarias pachynema | reverse complement strand
GGATAGGGTTAGATGGAGGCAGATGATTCGCTGTGGCGACCCCTGAAAGGGAGCAGCCGAAAGACAAAGAAGAAGAAGAAGTCTATCCCAGGAGACTTAGGGCACAAGGCGGGATACACCCTGGACAGGGTGCCAATCCTCCCCAGGGCACACACACATACACTCATTCACACTACGGCCAATTTGCGAACGCCAATTAGCCTAATCTGCAGGTCTTTGGACTGAAACCCACCAAGCACGGCGAGAGCATGCAAACTCCATGCACGCAGAGATGGGAATCGAGCCTGGCCAGGAATCGAACCCAGACCCTGGAGGTGCAAGGCGACAATGCTAACCACTACACCACCGTGCCACCCCAGCAGCTTCAATTCAATTTAATCAAATTAAATTCTATTTTATTTATATAGCGCTTTTAATAATGTTCATTGTTGCAAAGCAGTTTTACATAATAAAGAAAATGAGGAAATTATTTTGAAAAGTTTGAGGAAAAGTGTATAAATTATAATTATCAGTTTAAAAGGAAATAAAACAAACCACGCATGCACACACCTGAAATCTAAAATCCTAAATTCACTTCCCTGTTTCAGTCTCATTTAATATATTTTTTTCCTTCCCCATATTGTTTTGTTTATTTAAAGTTATTTCACCTTTTGTCTCGTAGCTGCCATAAACTCCTGCCTTTCTTCATGATATTTATTGCATTCTATTAGCTCATTATAGAATGAATTTCAATAGCTAATCATTTCTGCATGCCCATAAAGTGTGCTTGATCAAGTTGGGTATACACAGTTTTTCTCTAAAGATTATGATTTAGTTCTGTTTGACCTAATCTCAATCTGGTTATGATCACTTCCTCTTTCGGGTTCCTGCAATATACTTTACCTACACCTACACGCTTTTGTATGCTGTACATGTGTCACCTGTGTCACAGTATACTTGTCAGATTTTGTGCATATGATTCTTGATGATTTTCTTGACTCAAGCACTAGTTAAAGGAGTTTCTTTGAACTGTGTGTGTATTTAATGGTAACTTTAGTCAGCATATTCACTTCCTCCTTTCCCTTAATTCTTACGTGAACTGAAAACCAAAGAAACCTTCACACCCATATTATCTAGTTGCAACAGTGTATGCAATAGTTTAAACAATATATCCTGCCTACAACCTTGGGAGTGCTGTCTAGTGTTCTCAGATGTATAATAATTACATCATATTTGTACGTGAATAATGTGGGTCTCTGTACAATGTACAATCTGTACAATTGTACAATAACTGTAAAAATCCCTAAATGTACAATCCTTTCACATCATATTTTTTGGTGTTGTGGTTTAACAGCGTGGATCTGATATGGAATCAGTCTGGTTATTCATTTTATATATACTCTGTAATTACATGTCACAAAATAAACCCTAGATCTGTAGTAAATGAGCCAATCCACATCTCTACTGAGATCTCAAGACACAGCTGCTGTTGTAGGTGTAATATCTGATCCTCAAAATCAATCAGTTGGAGTCCATTTCAGTTTGTCTGGCAGACGTTATACGTTATATTCATATACACTGTAAATTCAGTTCTGAGGGCTTGACTATTTGGTTTAGAATATCTGGCAACACAGGTGCTGACAAACTGCCAGATTCATTTAACACATTGTGTTGATAGTTCCTCCCATTGTAAAGCTAATAATTCCTAATAAATTCAACTGAGCTTACTGACACTTGGTCTGTTGCTTTCTTTTTACCAGCCAGCTTGTAAAGAGGGATGAAGAATGGTGCAACTGTATGCCGTATTTCAGGGGCCTTGAACATTTGACATGATACATTTTCTCTTACTCATTTCCTCATTGTGGTTCCGTACTATAACCCATATTGGAGGCACTGCGTATTTGTCTTTGATTTTCTGTTGTACACATATATCTATGGATGGCATAATAAGGTAGTGCATGCAGGGTGATACATGATGTGTGGGGCTGGTGTTTATTGAGGCTATGTTCTTTGTTTGGATACTCCCTACCCTACCGAAGATGTAAAATGTAGACTTATTATGCTTCAAATACTCCCACAGGGTTGCCTAAGAAGGATGTGACTAATTGTGATCTTGTAAAATTACCCAACAGATAATATCAGTTTAAAGCTGGTCATTTGCAGCAGTGTTTCTCCCACTTCAGCCTCCATAGCAGATACTAGGGAGAAAACCAAATGGAGGGAAAGAATGGTCATAATTGTTCGTTACTGTTCCTCATATCCATTTAGCACCAGTTCTGACACCTTTTCATGTTAGCCAGCATGATCTTTATCAGCAATTTGTGCTATATTAGCTCTTATGTGGGATTGGACCAGACATTTGTGACCTGCCTACCAGGTAACAACTGCATACCAGGAACCCCCCATAAAACATGTTGTTTTGAAGAGGTTCTGACCCAGTTGTATAGACATAATGCTTTCACCTTAGCCTGAGGTGCTTAGATCATTATGCTTGCCCATTTGTCCTGATTCCACCCATAAAACTGTTTATTTGCTTTCTAATATATCCACCCCTTGATACTGTAGGGACCATTGTAAAACAATAATTAATATTATTTAACTTGTTTGTCTTTGGTTTTAATGTGTTTAATTAAAGAAAATCCTCATATATTCTACATTATTTACACAATTAAAATACTTGCAGCATGAAGTAAAATACTTATAGCCTTTTTTATTGCTTTGTTTTAATTATGTTGCTTACAGCTTATGATCAAAATAGATCAGAATAAATGAATCAAAATTCCATTCTCCAATTCTTCAATATTACAATATTTCATTTCCAGTTTGAGTAAATTACTATTCATGCAATATAAATATTGTGAATCTCTCTGCCTACTTCAGTACACGCATGGGGACTACTGCTGACTTGACAGTTGTCCAGAAGTTCATCACCAACACACACCCTCCACAAGGTGAGTAGGCCTCATGAGGTCATTGCAGAAAGGGCTGGCTTTTCACAGAGTGCTGTATAAAAGCATATTCATGGAAAGTTCACTGGATGGGAAAAGTGTGGTAGGAGAAGCTGCACAAGAAATAGGGATGACCACAGCAGTTGTCAAGATTGTCAAGAAAAGCTGATTCGAGACCTTCTCAGAGCTTCACGAGTGGTGGAGTGAGGCTGGAATGCACCAAGAGCCACCACACACAGAAGTCTTCAGGAGGTGGACTACGATTGTTGCATTCCTAGTACCATCCCACTCCCTAAATCACAACGGTGGTCCAATGACCTCTTTTCAGATTAAATAAATTTTTGAATTTTTCTGATCTCACCTCTATTACACTGGTTATCATAGAAATAATCACAGCATCTTCTTAGTACAGAGTTTTTTCTTTTCATTTCTTTAACATAACAATGATTTCATTCGCATGGCTACAATCAGAGGCCCACCTCGAATAACGAACCTTTCACTGAGAATTCCATAAATGGTACCATAAACTATTTAATAGATACTACAAATTAACTGATTGTATATTCACTTTTGTTACAGGTCCTTGTTTAATGAGGTATTTTGCAAACTTCTGCCGCACAAATGCAAGTTGACCTCAGAGACAACACAAGACACAAAGGTTTAAAATTATTCACATAAAGATGTTTAAAAAATGTTAGGAGAGGGTCTTGGGAGCAAATGAGAGCTTTCGTTATTAAAATGTGTTCTCAGAGCAATAACTTACATGATAGATAGTTAAATGATAAATCTATTAGATACCCTTTGTGATTCTGAAAATGAATTTCAGTGTCTGAAACTCATGAATGTTCCTAAGGGTTTCACACGAAGCACATGAGAAATTTACAGATTCATAAATAACTTCTCACTCCACAAAAGAGAACAGTGTAATCTTCAGCCATTTGTGAAGCCTGAAATATTTTACTCCATCACCGGGCAGAACTTTCAAGACTTCAACTGTAGTTATCATCTTGTCGAGGACACCTAAAAAAAAAAAAAATAATAAATTGTTAGGGTTTTCCTGACACCACTTCTAGACGTGGTGGTTAAATTTTTCAGGGCATCTCTTTCTTTGCTCCACCTGTGTTAGTGTATTCTTATCTGCCCTCTAGTTGGTGTCAAATCCATTCAAGTGCTTTCTCTTTCCTTATATGGCAATACTCTCACTCTTTATCTTTATTTTAAACTTAAATTAACAAACATTAACAAATATTAAAAGAATATATTTTCTTGTACATCAGTAGGTATTCAAATGAATTACTGAAATGAGAAGGAAAGTAAGTACTGTATGCAATAAATGCAATACATCACAGGGTGTTCTTGTTATAAAAAAAAAATTAACATCCAGGTGGTGTGATGAGGCCTTTTACCACTAAAAGCTGATCATTTTATATTAATAGTATATCCCAATGAGTCTTTTTGTCTAGTGAGAGTTATATTCATTTTTTTTATATAATTTTTTTTTTCTACTAAACAAGTTTGTTCCTGTTATCACTTAGCAACTATAAACTGTTCCCTTGTCAGTCTCTCTTTTCTTGTGAAAAGAAAGAAAAATGCATGTCTCCACATTTTCGTGAACTTGGTGTCCCACTAATTCCTCATTTAATCATCAGTTCCAAATATCCTCCCCCTCAAAAAAAGAGCTAAAATTAAAATTTTCTTTACATCTCCAGGCACTGGGCTGACGTTGAACATCCTGTCTGTTTCTGACTGTCAAGAATGCACAGTCAGCCAATACAGTGCCACAGAGACTTCCTGACCTTCATACAGTAACAATGTCTCAAAACTAGGTCGGGTCAAACAAACATAAAATATTCTCATTTAATGCCCATGTAAGCTTAAAAGGGAGAGAAGATAAGAATGGGAGCAATTTCTTAATTATATCCGAATTTTCACTACAAAATAATTAATTAATAATAACTAATTAATAATTTTAAAAAGTAACAATTCATAATAACAGACCTATAAAGGAATAAAAGGACAAAAACAGGTCAGCTAGTATTTCACTACATAAAAATAATAATCGATATAACAAATAGTCATCTGGGAAGCTGATTAAATGTATGCTTTGTGAAGGAGAGTCCTTCCGACCTCATTACATTATGTGAGTCAGGACTAGGTGAAGCCCAACATTCATTAAATATAAGCTCAAGGTCTTCATCCTCATGCTTCAAGACAAATACCTTGACAAATACCTGCTCCCCCAGAGTGTGCATCACATGAGAGGTCTAAAAAATCTTGGTTTAGTGGCACCGAGGTCCAATTTTCAAACTTTTCCTCAGCACTGCTGCAAATCATTACAGATCACAATACACAATACAGTACTTAAATGTTCAGGCGACGTAAAAAAGATTATATTTGATTGCTTCTTTAATGATAGATATAAATCCTGTAAACTGTAACCTGTTGGTAGGAAAGCAGTAACCTGTTAGGGTTATTATTTTCAACATTAATACTGTACATTAATACTCAATCCATCCAAACTATGAAATAACATGTATGGAATTATGTATTAAAAACAAAAAAGTGTTAAACAAACCATTATATTTTAGACTGTCTAAAGTACTTACATTTAGCTTTGATGATAACTTGGCATACTCGTGGCATTCTCTCATCAGAGTCATGAGGCAGTCACCTCAAATTTTTTCAATTCACAGTTGTGCGTTGGGCAGCATGGTGGTATAGTGGTTATCACTGTCGCCTTGTACCTCCAGGGTCTGTGTTCGATGTCCAGCAAGGTTTGATTCCTGTCTCTTGGTGGTTTCCTCCGAGTACTCCAGTTTCCTCCCACAGTCCAAAGACATGCAGATTAGTTTAATTACCTGTACTGCTTGAATGAGTGTGTGAGTGTGTGTACAGTAGGTACAGTAGGTGTGCCCTGTGATGGATTGGCACCCTGTCCAGGGTGTACACTGCCTCGTGTCCCAAGTCTCCTGAGATAGGCTCCAGGGCCCCCACGACCCTAAATACAGGATAAAGCGGTATAGACGATGAGTAAGTGACTTGTGCGTTGGCAAGAGTTAATTTGTGACATTTTAAAGCACCTTTTTGAAGCATCTTAATGTGCTTCAGACCATCATTTGGTACAGAATCAATAGCCCTACTGTACACATCCATATTATGGCAAAATAAACTTAAATAAACAGAAAAGACAGTTAAAAGACAATTAAAGTTAAATAAAGAGAAAAGACAGTCCATCATTAATTTAAGAAATAGAGGTCAGTCAATTTGAAAAATCTCAATAACTTTGAATGTACAGTATCCCCAAGTGCAGTTGTCAAAACCAATAACAGCTACAATGAAACTGGCTTTCATGGGTATTGTCCCAGAAAAGGAAGACCAAGAGCTATCTCTGCTGCACGTGAAAAGTTTATCAGAATGACCGGCCTCAGAAACTGCCGATTTACAGCATGTCAGATTAGAGCCCACGCAAATGCTTCTCAGAGTTCAAGCGGTAGACATATTTCAACATCGACTGTTTAGCGGAAATTGCATGAGTCAGGCCTTCAAGGTCAAATTGCAGCAAAGAAGCCATTTCTTTGGAAGTCCAACAAGCAGAAGAGCCTTGCTTGGTCCAAGATACCCATCAACTGAAAACTGCCCTTTGGTCTTATGAGATCAAATTTGAAACTGGTGGTTCTAACTGTCATGTCTCTGTTGGATGTTCTTGAATGTATGGTTCCCACTGTGAAGCACTGTGAAGAGGAGGTGTGATGGTGTGGAGGTGCTTTGCTGGTGACATTGTTGGTGACTTAGTCAAAGTTGAGAGCACACATTACCAGCATGTCTACCACAGCATTTTTCAGCGACGTGCCATCCTATCTAGTTTCCACTTGGGTGGGATCATCATTTGTTTTCCAACAGGACAATGACCCCAAACACATGTCTAGATTATGTAAGAGTTATTTGGCTAAGAAGGAGAGTGATGGAGTGCTGCACAGGATGACCCATCCAAATCCATCTAAATCCAATTGAGACGGTTTGGGATGAGTTAGACCAGAGAATGAAAGAAAAGCAACCAACAAATATTCAACATCTACAATTTGGGAACGCCAATTAGCCTAACCTGCATATCTTTGGACTGTGGGAGGAAACCAGAGTACCCGGAGGAAACACACCAAGCACGGGGAGAACATGCAAACTCCATGCACACAGAGACGGGAATCGAGCCTGACCTGGAATCGAACCCGAACCCGAGGTGCAAGGCGACAGTGCTAACCAGTACACCACTGTGCCGCCCATTTATACCTTTACAGCTATTTAAATACAATAACATGGAATGCGCATAATGTGTTTTTTAGATTGGTATAATTAATTAATTAATTAATTAGATGGTATAATTAGATGTCATTGAACAGTTCAGGCACAGTCAGGCAAATAATAATTAAAGAGTATAAGCATGAGTATGGCTTCAAACAGTAACCCGTTTGAAGCAGTACTTGTACAATATACAGAAAAAAAAAATCTCACTATCGACACACTGCACATTGAAGTAGGCTAGATAACAATACGTGTGTGATGTTGCAAAAGAATTGTAAATGGTCTTTGGCTTACCGTTGTCTGAACATGACAGCTGCTGTGTGAAACACAGATAATAATAAAAGTCTGGTGTATCCGTTATGCCATATGAACACCGCCCAGCAATCACTCTAAGGTCATGGTACAGTACCAGCAGTGCTCATCTGTAGCAGTGTTTAAAATAACAGATATTTAAATAAATACACTGATACTAATTTTTTTATTGTTATTTTTTAAATTGTTTTTTCATTATTATTATTATTACTTGCTAAACTCATAACCAAAATCTACCTTGGACATATATTTAGGTCGGCATTCGCTGACTGATATCTTTGACAATGTGAGCAAATATGTTTTTGGCTGTGCATGTGACAGTTTTTTGCTTTCAGTTTGTTTGCAAAAGCTCTGGACTTCACAGAACAGCAGCATAGTTACCATTAATCCCCATACTGCATGCTTGAAAAATTGTGTATGTTTTATGCATACAATATAAAGTTACTGATTGGATTATTTGGTCAAAGAGGAGATTTATGGATGTAGTGAGAGAGGACATAAAGTCCTTTGTGTGAAAGAAGAGGATGCAGAGGATAAGGTTAAGATTCAAAGAACATTATTAATCCCAGAGGGAAATTAAATGGAGGCAAATGATTCACTGTGGCGACCCCTGAAAAGGAACAGCTGAAAGACAAAAAATAAGATTTAGTCTTTAGTTTTTATGGGAAAACTAAACGCAAACCCATGTTCACGTGCCATTTACAGACAACATGGGCCTATATTGCATGTTGTTTACTCCCAATCCAAAATTGTAAGATGAGACAATAGCGCCGGGGTCTTATTTAAGGTTAATTCAGTTGCCCTATCTACCGTCACTGCAAACATTCATTTAAATGTAAACTTTACATTTTACTTTACATGTAAATGTAACATGATGCCATTCCCTCTTATTGTGTTTCGAAGTCTTTTGGGGATCTAAGTCCTCTTTTTTGCACAAATTACCAGAGCATGTGCAGTAGCCATTTGGAATCAGAGCATGCGCAGTAGATACAGCTGGTCTGCCTTTTGACCCCCCCTCCTCTCAACTTACGATTTATCGAAAACAAACTCAAACTCATGAATTTGAATTTGAAATGGTGCGTTATCAATGTGTAATATGCTAAATTGCATAATATTTTTTTTGTTTAGTTAAATCAGTGTTTTCCAGGTATTGTGTTTTGTTTACAAGAGAACATGACACGCCTTTGCTACAGACGCATCTATATCCTTAGATATGTCCTCTAAAAGAAATTTATCATAAAGGAATTTTTTAGGGCAGCTATAAAATGCCAACAGAACTCACTTGGGGTAGAGAGAAGCCAATGTTATGTCGCTGGGGTCCTCTAGTGGCTGGCTGCTGTATCGTTTTAGCCCCGCCCCTTTTCAACATTGACCTAAAGGTCTTGACATTTCTACAGGAAAGATGTATCATGTTTTCCTCTAAGCTGTTCTAACATCACCTCAGCAGGGAGCTCGTTGCAGGTTTTTTCCAGTAATGTTTTTCAATGTAATGTCTAAACTAGCTTATGGTGATGATAATATAGTTATTCTAAAACTAAATCTAAGTAAGCAAAGTGATGGCTAACACTAGGTAAGAATTAAAAAAATGGGGGAAAACCGTCAGGCACTCTGTCCTGTTCTGTTCCGTGCATGTTCAAAACATAACTTCCTACTCATAGGCCGCAGTATTGCACTCGTGAGCAGAGAGATGTTGCACTTCTAAATCCTCGCGGGAGTATCTAATCTGTGTTCAATGATTTTGACATTATTCTAACATAATAATGAATCTTTGGAATGAACTGTCGATCAGGTTATTTATTTATCTATCTATTTATTTATTTATCAAAGTTGCCAGAACTGTTCTTGACTGTACCAGCCAACTTTAACCCATTTGTATCACTGCTAGTCTGAACCATAGTCTTATGCAGACTGAAAAATTTTCCCTGTAGAAATGCCATATATTTGGATAGATCGGCTTATGCCCTCAAACTGACTAATTTACCAGTCTCTGATGCTACCACTAATATACTTTACATGTAAGGATTATGTTCTTATATGAGTTAATTTCAGTCTAGTTGTAACATTACACCAGGTGGGAAAGTTAAAAGGGGATTAAACACTTACTTATTAGCTATTTATGTTTAGCTAATTCATTTTAACAGAGAGTGTCATCCAAAAAAAAAAAAAAAAAACACAACTAAGACAGCATAATGACACAAAAAAGAGTTTTATTGCTCATGTTTATAAAAACAGAAAGCTTGTATTGATCAAATCCAAGAATACTGGTTTGTTAGCTTTCTGAAGTGATTAACATTAAAGTTATGCATTTAATTCATATACTTAATACGTATTTTGAGTAGAGGCAGGATATAAGTATTTTCTTTGTGCCTTTGTTAATACAAATCCATTATGTTGTCAGACCACATATAACGATCAGCCATAGCATTAAAACGCTAAAATTAAGCACAATATTGTGCAGGTCTCCCTTGTGCTTGCGTGGCAGCTTTGCCACCTTGGGTGTGTGCTGTGGTGACGTTAGCAGCAGTTCCTGTGGGTTGTTGGTGGGGCCTCAGACTTTTGTTCACTGCATTCCATGAGTGCTCGGTTAGATTGAGATCTGGGGAATTTGGAGGCCGGATCAGCGACCTTCAACTCTTTGCCTGCTAAGCCTCATATGCAACAGGCTGTGATGCACTGGGTGTTCTGATACCTTTCTAATATAGATAGAATGAACTTTTTTCAGCAATTTGTGCTATATTGGCTTTTCTGTGGGATTGGACAAGACAGGCTAGCCTTTGGTCACCGCGGGCATAGAACCTTGAGTTCCCATGATCCTGTCACCAATGTTTACTGATATATAATTGATAATCACCGTTGTTCAATTCACCTGGCAGTGGTGTAGCTGCTCTGTATATAATTCCCTTTTGAGTATTTAGAACAAGCACAAGTTAAACAAACAGTAGAAGCATAAAGATACATACAGATATAAAAACTAGAACAAAGAATAAGCCAAAGCACAACATAGACAAGAACTTTAGCTTTAATAGTGTGGTACATATGGTACATACACAATTAATGAATCCATGAAAAAAAAATTTTGTTTATGCTTGAACAAAATGTATGGCTTACATGGCTTATTTTACTCGTCCCAAATACTGCATTCATGTATTTTGTAAAAAACGTATTTTAATTAAAATTTTTTGTATTCAATTAAACATTTTATTTAAAAATAAAATAAAGAATCAGTCCAAAAACTAAAAAAGAAAATCCTTTATTTTGATTTATTATAAGAGTTTTTCTCAGATGGTCTCCCAGAACTGGGGCCCTGTGACCTTGATTAGATTGAATTGCATCTCTAATAGGTTTTATACAAAAAGAGGAACTATCGAGAGCATCCTTAGCAGCTGCATGACTGCTTTTGGATTTGTGCCAACTCGGACCGCAAGACCCTATAGCGGATAGTGAGGACAGCCGATATGATCATTGGGGTCTCCCTTTCCTATATTCAATTCAATTAAATTTTATTTGTATAACGCTTTTAGCAATTGTCATTGCCTCAAAGCAGCTTCACACAATCAAAAGAATTATTTAAGTTTGTATGGAATGTGAATGCGTATGAATCAAAATGGTCAGTTTGTCCCAGTTTGTCAGTATATCACAGACATCTACACCACACGCTGCATCAAAAGCCACCAGCATTGTGGCTGATCAGGCAAAGAACTCTTTTCTATCTTGCTGCTACTTTAACAAGAAATGTTTACTGTTTTTCATCTTTCATCTCACGGACAAGTTATGTGCACTATCTCAACTCATTGCTCTTATTTGCACTTTTGCATTTGCTCTTCATGTTGTCTTTTTGCTGTCCTTTTGTGTAGTACTTAGATCATTTTATTATTTGGTGTTTATTTGTTTTGTCTTAGTTAGTCAGCTAATTAGGTGTCTTAGGTAGCTAGTTTGATTTGTTAATTTATTTTGGTAAATGTTGCTATGCTGTATGTATTTAGCACCTTGGTCCTGGAGGAATGTTCATCAAAAAAAAAAAAAATCATCAAAAAAACTAAAGAATCATTGGAAGCAACAGAACATGTGGGCAGAAAAAAGAAGGCAAATTGAATATTTATTTATTTATGTATTTGTTTATTTATTGTTTAAACAAGAAAATTATCTAAAAAGTGATGAATAATTTTTGTAAACAGTCAAATAAATAATTCACACATAACATGACCTCTAACTTCTTTACACAGTAAAAACAGAATGGAGGAAAATATACAGTATTGTAGCGTTTTCGACGCTAGCAGGGATCTTGGAGGACGAGTTGGTTCTGTGGTCTCCCCAATGCAAATGGCTAGGGAGCCTTTTATTGCAAACAGCACAAGCATACACACATACAGGTCACGCACACATACCTACACATACCCTCGCATGGCCGTAGCCACTTAACTGAAACCACTTCCCCAACAGGGTGAACACTTAACCCAACTCTTGCCCAAAACCGGCGGTCGCCAGCCCCGCCCACGCCACACTGCCCCCACCCGAGCTGTGACTGTCCCCGGTCACCACTAATACTTCAGTCTCTGAGGCGTGCAGGCGGTCGGCGCTGGCGTTGTGAACGTCGGAGTCCTGCTGTAGGAGAAACGTGAACATTATCCTGAGGCGGTCCGGCCTCCGCAGGGGTTGATGTATCGCCGGCATGTGGCTGGTAGGGAGCGAGACGGTCTCGATGAAGCACAATCACCCGTGCTCGCCCCGCCAGCCGCACCCGGTAGACGACATCCGAAAGCTGGGCGATCACCGTACAGGGTCCCACCCAGTGGGACATAAGTTTGGGTGATAGCCCTCTTTTCCTTCCGGGGGAATAAACCCAGACCTGCTCTCCCGGCGCAAAGTCTCGCCCCCGGCTGTGATTGTCATAAACCCGGCGCTGCTTAACACCGGCGTCCGCCAAGTGTTTGCGCGCCAACTCATGAACACGAAACAATTTTTCTTTCAAAGAACAAAAATAATCCAACCCCGGCTTCGCGGGTAAGTCCGGTTGCGGAGGTGGTCCAAACACAAGGTCCACGGGAGTGCGTAGCTCGCGGCCAAACATTAACGCAGCTGGTGTTAGCTGCGATGACTCCTGCACTGCGGAGCGGTATGCCCATAGCACGAGGGGCAAATGTTCGTCCCAATCCCGTTGCCGATCGCTGGTAAGCA
>JAQMYL010000003.1:17432154-17444372 GCA_030014365.1 Clarias pachynema | reverse complement strand
ATGCGCAGGGTGTCCAATGCATTTATGTGATTTAAATTAAAAGTTATTATATGGATATGGAGCTTTACTCACTTTTTTCTATAATAAATACAATAATAATACAATAATAATACTGCTATTATTTTGAACACCACTGTACCATAGAAATAGAATGTTTTTTCACTACACCAGAGCCATGACAGACTGTCTGCTTCATGGTTGAAATGCTGGTCTACCAAGAACTCCTATAATGGGCCAAACTGGTGGAAATGACTTGGAGCAAGGTTAGGACTGTACAGGTGATGTGCAAGAGATGTTTTATGAATGAATATGTGTACAGTTCCCACAGACAGGCATGTCTCTTCCACAAGTTGGCAATGAGTTATCCGTCGATTTTCAAGTACAGTGGAACCTCGGATTACGAGCATAATTCCAGAAGCGGTCTCGTATTCCAAAACACTCGTAAATCAAAGCAAATTTACCCATAAGAAATAATTAAAACTCAAATTCTTTGTTCCACAGCCCAAAAAATAAATACATAAAAATAATTACTACAAAATATAAAGTAAAAATAAAACAAATTAACCTGCACTTTACTTTTTAAAAAAGTAAAAAAAATTAATCCTGACAGATAAATGTTTCAGTGTGTTTGTGTATGGGTGTGAGGCTAAAGTAGGAGGAGAGGAGGAATCAGCCCCTCCCCCTCCCCCTCACACACACACACACACACACACACACACACACACACACACACTGAAAATGGATCTTTAACCTCTCTAATGAGATTTTTGCTTTACACACGCGCACACGTGTGTTATAAGAAACAGTACATACGCGCTGTACACACATGCATAAAAACACAAAATAAAAGATATTTTACGCATACACATGTGGTCACAGTGTTACACACGTGGTCACACGCCTGCACAGATGTTGGTTATACCAGTAAGAGACGCGCACTAAGCCGAGCAGGGGAGACAATTACTCACAATTCCACAGCGCAAGAGAGAGAAAAACCATTGGCTCAGTTGTGATCACGTGACGCTTGGCATCAAAACAAGAAGCGCATACGTGATACTCGATACTCGTAAACCAAGACAAAGCTCGTTTTTCAAGTCAAAATTTATTAAAAATCTTTGCTCGTCTTGCAGAACACTCGTAAACCGCGTTACTCATAATCCGAGGTTCCACTGTACCTTCCTCGGGAGTTTACATCGTTAATAATCAGCGCCATTTATATATGGTCACTGCCTTATGCAAGCTGCATGAGGCACTCACACAGCACCAAAAATGCCAACCTTAAACACACAGCACCAAATTTTTATCAGCATATCACTTGCCTCACCAGGGGTGAAAGGACACTGGATCATTGCTATACAACAGTCAGGGACGGCTAAGAGGCACCAATTGGTGGTGCTTTACAAAACGCACTCGATGACGCAGACTGGGAGATGTTCTGGCGCAGCTCTGATGACATCTATATATTTACAGAAGTGGTTCTGTGATTCGTTAGGAAACTAACAGATGATACCATAAAAAAACGACCATCAGAATGTTTCCCAATCAGAAGGCCGTGGGTGGACAAAACCATCCGCGACGCTCTGAGATCTCACACCGCTACCTATAACGAGGGACTTGTGTTGGGTGACATGGACCCGTACAAGGCTGCGTCATACAATGTCCAGAAAGCGGTGAAGGAGGCGAAGCAGCGCTATGGGAGGAAACTAGAATCACAGCTTCAACAGAGTGACTCTAGGGGCCTGTGGTAGCGACTAAGGACAATAAAAGACTGTAAAGCACCAACATCCGGTATGACGAACATGGACATGTCTCTGGCAGACGAACTGAACACCTTCTATGCTTGCTTCGAGGCTGCAGCTAAAGACGCTAGCAATGCTAATGAAAATCGTTCAGACTCAGATAATACATAAAACGGAAATATTTAATTATTTATTGTGCGGCCCGGTACCATTTGATCCAGGGACTGGTCCCGGGGTTGGGGACCACTTGTCTAGAGTATATGTACTTATGTAAATTCTCTTCTCAGTGCAAGTTTGCAGCAGTGCAGTATGGAAGCAACATAAGGATAGAACTCTCTCTGAAAGAAAATAATAACCTTTTCAGAACCTTGGAAAAGGTGAAGAACATAAAACAGATTTATGGGATCACAAAGACTACCTCAGACCTCTACTAAGTACCCAAATGTGTATCAGTGGCTGACATTTATCCAGGTTTATAGCACATCTTACTACAAAGCTACAAATTAACTTCTATGTACTGTACTACCTACAGCAGAGATGTTTTTACTCCTCAAAGTGGACCCAAAGATAATGCCCAAAAAGTGATTATTTTACTGTCTGGTGGACAAAAATCATTATATCCAGGAAACCTCACAGATGTTTTGAACATGACACAGATGAAGAAGGTGGTTCGCTATTCTATAGGGGTAGGTATACTATTTCAAAGCTTACCTATTTATCTGAATGTTTTACATGTGCCATTTAATGCCATACAACTGTAACATAGAATCTTCTCTATAAATCTATTTTGGCATGGTTTATTTAAGTTAAGTTAAGTTACGTTTAGTTTAGATTTGATTAGGATTTTTTTAAGACTGTTAAGATATTAGCCACCATTCTTTTCAATAATTGCCATGACCCTTCCATCCCTGGAGTCTGTCAGTTTCTTGATTTTTTTATGATGAACGTTTGCTGCAGCAAAATGCAGCATAGCGTTCAATGAGGTATACTGTTATATCTATTAATAAAATTATAAAATTGTGTTTGCTTAAAATTACAAAATGTTTTCTTTTTAATAATTGCAATGAACAGTTTCTTTTACTTATCATGTGCTGAAAGAGTTAGTCTTTGCTGAAACATTGATGTTTTATTCTCAGGTTGGGCCAGAAGTTTTCAATAAACCAAAGGCAATACTGGACATGACAGAGATAGCTGGCAGTGAAGATAGATTTTTTAAAGATTTCTAATTATGAATCTTTGAAAAACATTCTTTCTTCTTTAGAAAAAAGCATAATTGGAATTGAAGGTACTGTAAATCTTCTGCAGTATGCTATCGCTTTGGTTGGTTAATACTTAATGTCCTATCGCCCGGGATTGGTATGATTTTTGGTGGCGGTTGTCTGTGATCTTAATCCCGTGTAAATTGGCCATGTCTGTAATTTGTAAAGTAAAAATTCCTCCGCAAATTACCTACAGCACCATATTTCACCGAACACCGAGGTCCTGTGATAATATTAGTCCCGTGCGAATCAGCATGTCTGTGATTTGGCCCGTATTTGGTGGCGTTGTATATTTTTTTAAGGTTTTTGTTTCCTGCGCACCTTTTTATCCATCTCCCGCGAAGAACTGAGGCTACGTTGGATTGCTTTAAAAGTAATTTGCTTGCTGGGTCATATCGCTATACACCATACACCAATACAATGTGCAGAAAGAGAAAGCTGAAAACCATCAGAAGAGCGAAGGCAAAAAGAATAATTATAAAATGATCATGACATGTATAGCAGAATGAGGTAAACACTGCTGTTTATATCATACAGCTAGACCTATAGTAACTTTTCCAAACATAGTGCACAAATTAATCGAGGAGGTTCACATCATAATTCGAGGTTAATGTGTTACAGATAAATCAAGCATGCAGCTCGAGCTATTCGATTTTAACCTGGTAAAATGTGAACGACGCAGGGAACAATAACTTTGTTTCTTAATCCATCTAACCGGACATCCATAAATTCTCTCTCTGCCTCACACACAGTCTGCATACGTGCGTTTGTCTGGATTTATTAAGCAACTTGCATACAGCTAATAAATAACTTCTTCTAAATAGGGAGGAGTGTACAGCAATTCTGCCTTGCCTAGGATCCTCAAAGGTAATTTCTAACTCTGTTACTCAGGGGGCTGTAATTTTGGCTCCACCTAGCTTCAGTCATGTCTAGGATACATTTCAAGAAAAGGTGTATAGTTACAGTACTTGTCTACATTTTTTTTTTGTTGTTGATTTTTTTAATACTAAAATGAAATTTATATTCTGTTCATTTTTCAATAGGACAGCTTGAGAACATCTTCATGCCCCACGAGATCCCAAGAATAATATCTGTTATACATCTCTGAACAGTTTAATTCTGAACAGCATTCATTCACCTCAAGATAAACTGAGCAAAAATATAATAAACACACACACACACACACACACTGTACATACAGTACTGTATATAAAGATGACAGAAACAGATCCTAGGTGGAAATGTATATTATTGCCCTTGGCTTGCTCATCAGGGACAACCTGATCATTTTGAATTATACATATTTCATACACATTTCCCTAATTTCCTTTTGATTCAGTAAAGCTGCTTTGTGATTTCAACAATGACCATTGTAAAAAGCTCTATATAAAGAAAAAATTGAATTAGAACATGTTTTTACTGATTAATTTTTCTTTTTGTGACTATATATATTTATTTAAATAAACAAGGTTTTGCTTTCTCAGGTTGTTTTTGAGATGTTTATTTCTGACTGTTTTATGTTAAATTTTGATTAAAATCATTACCAATAGGGTTAACCATCTTTTTATAGCAGGGATGTCAAACTGGACCCAAAAGTGTCGGTATGGGCTCAGGCTTTCATTCATGCCAACCAGGACCCACAACAAATTTCACCTGTTTAATTTGTTAATTCATCATTTTAGTTTTTCGGTAGGCTATCGGGCATCTTTCTACTTGGCTGGCATCAAATCCTGCACCCACATCAGCCATTTCTGGATCCAGTCTGACACCCCTGCTTTATAGTTTTAGAAAGCTTTACATAATGTGACTAATTAACAAATTCAGTGTTAATAACAAATGTGACTTGATAACAAAATCAATCTTGTTTTTTGATGAAATATGTTCATAACACCACACCCTCATGTACTTAATAGCTGTGACAACCCTTTGTTTTGATTATACAAAAGCATTTGTTTCCGAAACACAGGAACCTTCCCAAGTACCTTGTTTTGAAGTTGTGAAGGTTAACATACACTAGTGGCAACAAGTATTGAAACAAAAGTGAAGTTTCTGTTTTTTTTTTTTATAATGACAATCTACATAATAAGGATAATTTATTTTAAGCAATGAAATTGCCATACAACAGTAAATACAGTAAATCCTATTCAATATTAAATATATATTCTTCAAATCCTGCTGGATTCAGCTGAGCATAAAGTATGCAGTACGTCAATGTTCAGCTGGGCTCTGCCATCACTCGCTCAATCATGCCTGCTTGATTACTTTCTGAAGATCATGTACAGAAGATGGTTTCTTGACTGGTACTGCCTTCTTAGTTGTCCAAAGTTTTCTTCTGGGTTCAGGTCTGGAGACCCAGGACATGGCGCCAAAAGTTGAACACCATTGTCACATGGCCAATTTTTCAGTTTTTTTAGTTTATTGCCACAACTCCTCAGTTAGAGAGGCTAGAACTAATTAGTGACATCTCCTGTTTTGTGCATAAGGAGAACATGGCATATACAGTAATACATGCCATGTGTTGTCTTAATACTTTAGGCCATAACTGTAAATTGATGTCAGATTTCACCAGTTATCACCAGAGATGAATGCAAGTGCAGGTTGATATATTATTAACCAAAAATTTTTTTTAAATCAGAAAGTGAAGCAGCAACAGAATCAAAACCAGAAATAGGCTAGAAGCTATAAACAGCTTGCCCTCTTCACTACAAAATCTAGGAGTGAAACTGGTGAAAGTGTGACCACAAGACTAGGTTATGTATAGTGCATGTGCACTGAAGAGCAGATATGTGTAATCAGAGGTACAAGCAGGTGAAATGAACACAATTTGTGGCGCTGATGAGTAATGAAGTTTGTTTCAACTATTCTGCTATTCTGCTGCAGGAAATTGGAATCTGGAAATTGGAGTAGTGAAAAAGTATTCCCACTCATCAGAAGTGAATCTCTGTCCTTGTTGGGCTCCTTTCAGGGGACCAAACAGGTGGAAGTCTGATGGAGCAAGATCAGGACTAAAGGAGGATGCTCACCTATTTTAACACCTAAAAATGAAGCTTTTACAAAGTGCTAACAATGTGGGCAGAATTGTGTGTGGATATTCATGTACAGTAAGCTCACAATGGCCTTGGATAGCAATCCTCTCTGTTTAATCACTTCAGCTTTTCAATAAGCATCTCACTGTAACGAGTCCTGTTGATTGCTGAACCTTTTTACCCAATGTTGGCCCTTGAGAATTCTGTAAGCAACTGAAGAAAACTGTAAGCATCAGTTATATGGCTGATGGTTGACTTTAACACTTCTTCTTGGTCAGTGATTAAGGATGTTTCTATTCCATACTCTGCCGTTTACTCTCAGGCTCATAGTGATGAATTCATGTCATTATTAATGATTATCTTTAAGAAACTTTCACCTTCCTTGAAGTATTGGACCAAATTGTGTTTGCAGATATCCAAAGATCTTGTGTGAGTTGTTTCGCCTTGAAAGAACAGTGACGGTAAGACAGTGCGGCCAGACAAACTAGTTTTAAAATTCTCACAAAAAGAACAAACATACATTGATCTGTCCACTCATCATTGAAGGTTCAGTTTCCATAGTTTACTTTCCTTCTTTTTGTCCAGGCTTTTTTGTGTTTCGTGAGAATTTGGGCAGCTTGTACTGTAGGTTTTTCATTCCCATCAATTCTGTCTTCCACATACTCTGTCTATACATGGTAAACTATCGCATTGATTGGCTGTGTTGAGTGCCATGTATAGCAATGCCTGACTCAAGGTAAAAAGTGCTATATTCCTCCAAATGGGTGCTAATCGTGCCACTGGTTGAATAATGCATGTTAAAAGAACAAGCAACAGTCTTTTCATCTAGCTTCATTCTCTCAATTATTTTCACTTTTGTTTCCATTGTTACTGCTTGGCACTTAGTAGCAGTACCGGCTTCATCTCCCTGCTTTTACACTTGCGCCTGGACATCCTGGGCTTGTACTGCTCTTTGTGTATTGCACGCATTGTGACAATGCACAGTGGACCTGTGATCTAACTTCCGTGATTGAACATGCATGAACACAAGTTTGTATCTTCGAATGTTTTTAACTCGATTGTGCATACGTTGTGGACTGTGCTGTATGGCGCAGGTTTAACTTCAGGCAAAACTCCTACCAAAGTTTCATTAAATTCTGTATATACTGGGTCAAGAAAAGGTATATGAACCTTTCGGAATTTCATGGTTTTCTGCATTAATTTCTCATAAAATGTGACAAATCTGATATTTCATGTCTTTATTGAGAACAACCATTGAAAACCTCATATACCCTTTCATCCTCAGCCAAATACACTCCCTGGGATTACAGAAGGATTTGAGGCAACCTACATTCACAGAGGATATATGGTTAGTTCTTCAAGATGTTTAGAACAACCTACATGAGTTCCTTCAAAAACTGTGTACGTAGAAAATTGATAGCAATTATTTTTTGCAATTTTTTACACTGGTTGCAACAAAAAAAGCAACATTTATTGTTGATTTTAACATTACCACTGTCTCTTATTTGAAGGAAATTTGTATTACAAATGTATTTGCTGCAGTTGCTAGTGTTGAAAATATACCAATGCGGTATTTCAACCTAGGTCTAATTCAGAACTTCCCCACATCCTGTCATACTCGGGCAAAAAGAGTGTTAAAATCTTTAAATAAACTAGAATTTCACATCTATTGTTTCTGAAGTGCAGGTCAACGAAGTGCAGGTCAAAGTGTTTCTTTTTACCATTTTAAAATCTTAACTATGTCTGCACAGATTCTCAGCCTGAGCAGATTAAACATAATTTAGATTATGTAATAACAATGTTCTCTGTAAAATGCTTGGTTCACTTTCACTTCAGCTTTATAGCACAGAAGCACGCAAAAACCACGTAGTCATATGTTCCATTTTGAAAGACGCAAACCACTGTGGGCTTCCTGTAAATGTCATTGAATTTTTGTTTCTACTTGTACAATATACATTCTTATAATTTAATGCAACAATTTTCATTACAAATTATACAATTGATAACAGTGAGGAAAAAAAAACAAAAAACTTTCAAATGTTGGAATTCTTGATATTTGGTATGTCCCACTGTTTGCTTTAAGGACTGTATGCACTTAAGTTATCTTAGCTTCAGTAGTCGAATTGTAAAAAAAAAAAAATTCAAGGCGGATGGTGTGGTCAAGTTATTATTATTTTTAGGTGCAAGTACTTACTTACTCACTCACTCATGGTCATACAAAATGGTTGTGAAATATGTATAACTTTTAAGAACAGTTTTATTAACAAACTATATTTTTTAATTAAATATAAAATATTTAATATATCTTTATCCTGTATTGAGGGTCGCATATTAAATATTTCAAAATATATAATTAATTAAAAGCTTAATTAAATCAACTTGGAGCCATCAAAACAAAACCTGGATTTAAACATGCAATTGTCAATATTATCATTTGATGGAGGCAGCACGTGTAGTGGTTAGCACTGTCGCCTTGCACCTCCAGGGTCTGGGTTCGATTCCTAGCCAGGCTCGATTCCCGTCTCTGTGTGCATGGAGTTTGCATGTTCTCCCTGTGCTTGGTGGGTTTCCTCCAGGTACTCCGGTTTCCTCCCACAGTCCAAAGATATGCAGGTTAGGCTAATTGTGGTTCCCAAATTGCCCGTAGTGTACAGTATGTGTGTGTGTGCCCTATGATGAATTGGCACCCTGTGCAGGGTGTACCCTGCCTCGTGCTCTAAGTCTCCTGGGATAGGCTCCAGGTCCCCATGACCCTGAATACAGGATAAAGTGGTATAGCAGATGAGTGAGTGAGTGTGATCATTTGATGGGGAGGATTATAAGAGTACAATAAAAAACACTAATAATTTAATAGTACAGTACTGTAGTTTTGTAAGACTACCCACCAGTCTCCCTCTCTCTCTCTTTCACACACGCATTACGTTGCTCACATTTAAATATCAGCCTATGTGTGTGTTTGGGTTTACGTTTTCGTCTACTCATCTGCTTACGCTGTATAATAATGTAAAATATGAAAATCAGAAATTATCTAGCAGCTCTGAGATTCCTAAAAAGAAAGAACCATTATTATAATATATACAATAACATTGCTTAAGAAAAGAAAAACATAGCTTCTTCCTGATTTAATCTTTTAATTCAAGCTCTGTTTTCAGGTAACACCCAGAGTAATGAGGTGACAGCAATTATAACCAGCTCCCCCATGTGACTGGGTGGTTGTGTGAATGATTTTGGCTATGTGGCTTGATGAATTTGCCATTTGTCATTTATAAAATGTAATTTGATTATTTTGTTTTAGATTTTGTTAATTATGTTTACACCACAGCATTGTTGAAACAACAAATATGATTCATTAAATGTTGATTAGGTGTCTATAAAATCAGCCCTTCAAGCTACAGGACAAATAAGTTGTATGATTTGCTTCAAGATGGTTTAAAAAGTGTACGTTTTCATTTACAGCATTTATATCAAATGCCCTTATCCAGAGCAACTCACAGAATTGGTGACTGATTTAAAACATATCCTCATGCTAGGACAATAGGCCATAGTATAAAATGGCTAAAACCCTGTTTGAGGGATGTCTGCACAGAATAAACAAAAAAATTATAAAGTCAACTGTAAATAAGAACTAAATTAACTTTTTTTTTTTTTTTTTGGAGGACGTCTGTCTTAGTTTGAAGAAAGCCAAGAGATTTACTTTTTACCACCTGCATCCCAGCAAAGAGACAATTATGAAAAATTGTTTTCTTTAAACCTTGTTTATTAGCAGGGCCAGACAAGTTGAGTTTTGACAGGAACATTGCACTGAATGTTTCTCCCAGGTAGATATAGTGTCTTAGTTTGCAGGCAAGCATCATCATTTAAATCTGAAGTGAGCAGCTACAGAAAGCCATTGGAGACAATGCAAGTAATGGCAAAGTATTTGAGTCAGTTACAAACAAGTTGTTCAGGTGCATTATTGGTCATTTTTAAGGGTCAGGTAGCACTTCCATACAGTAGATATACAGTCACAGTTCCATATATAGATTAATATACACACCATGTGTGGCAAACTATCTGCCAGCAAACACCATTCCAGGAAACCACTGTATGTGACTTTCAATGTGTCATTGCTTCGATAACTTTTGATCAGATGTTTAATGTTAAACTGATGGATTTTAGGAAAAAGGATGGCATGGAAAAATAATTAAAACATGGACTTTGTTTAAAGCAGAATGTGTGCATGACTTGTCTATAAATGTCTAGGCGTGTCTTAAAGTGTACCATGACCAGTTTTCAAAGAAAAGACTCCTGCCTTTCCTTTATGGGAAATATGACAAGATTTGAAAATTAATACCTTTTGTTGTTTTAAGATTTTGTCAGGTGCTGAAAGTGAGAATCTTCTGGCTTAGAGCTCAGTTATCATATAAATCAAATTCTTTCACTTTTTTTAGAGGCAGCAGCTTGTAGAATGAGTAGAAATGTTCATACGTACAAAGGGCAGGAAGACAACACAGGAAATTGTACTGACAATGTAAGAGATAGTTAGGGCATACGAGTTACCCAACTGTCTCAGCAAGATGCATGCAGCTGTACTGTTTATAACAGGTATGTCTATATGTTTTTTACTATATCTGCATCTTATATAGTTGAGTAAGAAGTATAGAAATTATATTTGATAAAAATGGATACTTGTTTCTTGATAAAAACAGAACAACTTTTGAAGAGCTAATTACTTTTGTTTGTAATCTGTACTATACATCAGTCATTTAATAATTAGTCAATATACTTTGACAGGGATATATACAGCAGTGGGATTCAACATATATACAACACCAGTGAGCAATTTTAGTACTGAAGACCCATTGTTTGGTCAAACCATTATTAAATCAAGTGATGGGTTCGTATCTTCTACTAACTTTTAAAAAGGCTCTAATTATTGAAAAGTATAGAATTGCATGTAATTAAATAGATTTGTGGGTTTTTTCTGTTTGTTTTTTAGAGTGTTTGTTCCTTCTCCTGCCTCTGGAGATGCTTACACATGCACAAACAAAGTCTGTTCTAAAAGAGTTACTGGTATTTTATTTTATTTTTTTTACTAATGTTTTTTAAAAGTAGGTTTCTTTAAATGGCTATTATTATAAGGTTATCTTTACCTTTTTACACTGCAGTATAATGTCAGATAAAAGTATGCTAATAAATTAATTACAGGTGGAGGAAAAGGGCTAAGTCCAATTGCGTCTGTGGCATCCAGTTTTAATGGAAATAAAGAGCAGCTTCTGGTATATTTTCTCATATTTTCAATAACAGTTTAAATACATTTTACATGATAATGCTTTGAAATTTTTTTTAAATCTAAATTGTAGGTTTGTCTGCTACTCATGAGAGTCTAGTTCTGTGTCAAACCACAGTTTCCCCTATGAAAAGCGTCAGACATGTCGACTTCTCTTTTAGACAGCGAGACGTTCCCTCATGAATTGACTATTCAAAACTGTTGCTGATCCAGGGCCTGATAAATAAATGTTGTGTAGACTATGCGCAAAACTGTAGCTTATCCAGTGGTAGACACTCAGGGCTAATAGAAAAAAAAACTTTAAAAAAAAAAAAAAACGTCTCATTTGAAATTCTCAGGCAGAAGTTCTTTCCCAATTCATAACGGCCACCTGCAGTCTCTCATGATGTCTTAGTCATAGGTCTGACCACAAACATTTTATGGCACATCCGCCCCTGTTTCCAATAGATAATACAAATGGTTTTAATGAAACCAAGCGAAAGAAACTTCCCCAGCAACCATCTTTTTGTTGTTTCAATTCAAATTATCTGGGTGCGCCACTTTATTATGTAAATAAATTCGCTATTATCTACGACATAATTTCTATAGTATTGTGACAACCCTAAAATAACTTTTATTAATGTATACAGTATATGACAGTGATAATGAGGTTGGATCAAAACAAAAACTGGGATTGTGAAAGAAGGAGACTAAATACTAAAGAACAGAGGGTTTATTAGTTAATCATGTAATTTACTAGCTAAATGAGCAAAATACATAAATAAAGAACTTTATTTATCTTCAAGCTAGAAAATGATACGTGGCTATTCATGGCAATAAATTTTAACAAAAAAAAACACTTGACAACTGACTATTTGAAGATTATGAAACCTTTAGGGGTCGGCAAGTGCAAAAAATAAATAAATAAATAAATAATAATAATATA
>JAQMYL010000003.1:17419775-17432054 GCA_030014365.1 Clarias pachynema | reverse complement strand
AAAAATTATAATAAGTATATTATAATCCAGAAAGAAATGGTATGGTATTTTTTTTCCCATAAAGTTGCCAAATAAATGTTTGCTTTTAAATTAATGTTTAAAAAATAAACAGACGTATGTTAGATTCTCATGCATGATGCATCTGATGATTATCCCAAAACCTAGGTTTGTAACCAAGTCCGGACAAGGAACTCATCAACTGAGTTTTTTAATGGAAACTGTACATGGATATTGGACGGGCAAGTCAAGGGTCCTGAGGAGTTGGGTACGTGTCTGGACTAGATAATAAACAAATTATTATCAGATCATCAGTAGAGCCATTCCTCACAATGCACTGTTTTAGTTTCACAGATACTCAAAAAAAAAGCTACCACCACCAACAATAACAACAACAACAACAATAAATATCAGGACAGTCCTCATCAAGGTAAAGCATCTTAGGAAAAGTTGATATCATTAATAGTAATGAAAAAGTCATACTAAGTACATTTTATAGGTAACATATTTTTAATACTGTAAATGACTATTAGACTACTGGAGGAAGAGAAGAGCTTTAGAAGATGATCCTAACACTGATACAGATGACGAAGATGAAGGTAATTTTAAGTTTGTCACACATGAAAAAAAATGGACACGGTATATCAGGTGACTGATGCATGTGGTGTCTGATGTACTTACGTCTGATCACTTCCTTAAACTACAGTTTAGATTCTCATAGAGGTAATATTTGTGAAATCATTCTGGTATTGTATATGTTTTTTTTATAAAGATGCGGGGACGGAGATCGCTTTTGTGCTTGATGGTTCTGGAAGCATTGATAAAGAGGATTTTATAAGAGCCAAAGACTTCATTTATACTGTAATGGAAAATGTTTGGAAAACATGTTTCAGTGTAAGTGAGGAACTAACAGCATGAAAAATTCATGAATCAATTCATGTATCAAACAGTGTTACAGTTGTTAACATACTGTAGTATACTGTACAATACAGAGTATTTTAAAAACTGGCTAAGAGAATTACTGTTTTATTTTATATTACCTGTTGAATTTTTTAATACATTGTATCTGTGTTTGTACCTAGCAAAAAAGGGTACACCACTGTACGAAGTTCTTAGGCAAAAAGAAAATTGTAATTCTTAAAAATTGTCATTACTGAACAATTGTACAGTGAAACAAATATACTAAGATATAGGATGCTTTTTGCTAACATAAACATGAATAAAACTAGAAAACAAGATATTCAAAAGCTTTTTTGCTACAGCGTACAAAGAGTCTGAACGCTGAAGGTCTAAAGATAAATGACTAATTTAGATAAACAATCATTGTTAGTAATAAATTCAATACTAATCACTACCTTCTTCTACGTACCCCCAGTGCAACTTTGCAATAGCGCAGTTTGGGAGAAATATAAGGACAGAACTCTCTCTGAAAGAAAATAATGACAGTCTCAGAGCACTGGATAAGGTGAAGAACATAACACAGATATATGAAATCACCAAGACTGCTTCAGCCCTTTACCATGTTCTGTAAGTGCTCAAACTTTCTTATCATGTGTTTTTTACCAAGTGCATTGATGGCCAACAGTCTATCAGGCACATCTTACTGCAAAGTCTTCTTTAGCTTCTGTCTCCTGTGCTACTTACAGAACAGAGGTTTTTGTTCCTGAACAAGGATCAAATGAAAAGGCCAAAAAGATGATTATTCTATTGTCTGATGGAGAAATGTCAGGAGATAGTAGAAGTCTTTCAGATGTTTTGAACATGAAAGAGATGAATGGGATTACTCGCTATTCTATAGGGGTAAGTGTACATTTTTACCCTATTTCATAGCTCAGCTGACAAGGACAGAACAAAATGTGCTGCAATTATTCATCTGCAATTATTTGTCCATATGTCAAAAATACTTCATTTACATATACAGTACATTTTTAAAAAATTTAAATGTTTTAAAGATGTCTGATAATATTAAAAACCCAAGTTAGTGGTTTGTGTTTTTTAATTATACATTGGGTATTTAGACAGCCAGACTTAACCATGTGTAAATGGAAATGCATATTTATATTACATCGTATAAAGATATGCATACAAAGGATTCATTAAGATTATAGCACTTATAAAGTGATGTTTTACTTTCAGGTGGGGCCAGACGTAGTGGGTAAACCAAAGGCAGAAGAAGAAATGATAACAATAGCTGGCAGCAAGGACAGATATTTCAATGTTTCCAATTATGCAGCCTTAGAAGAAATTCTTTCTTCTTTAGAAAAAAACATAATTGGGATTGAAGGTAGGTTATTTGAAAATCCATTTAAATGACTTGTGTTAACAACTCATTTCTAAATTGTCTTATTCCCTAAAATTGCTGATTTGTTTTTAAAACCCGCTGCTGATTCTACTGATTCATATTAATGTGCTTCTTCTAAAATGTTATCATTTCACATAATTTAAATAAATAAATAAGTGTTAAGAGTATCAGAATGTAGTAATTGAAATAAGGGCTTCTGCTGTGGGAGAGTATTACCGGTAGGAGGCTTTGCATTTTGTGATTTCTCTGTAACACAACAAGCTGCTTTTTGTGTATTACTAACTTCAAAAGATAGGGTGAAACATATTTTGCACTTTCTACAACATTAGATGGAAATATAAATGCATGATATGTCCAGTTGTTCACAGTGGTATGAGAGGAAACTTTAGAACATGCTATGGACTCCACAGTAACTCTACTTAATATCACGCTTGATCACACCACCATGCAACTAATTATTTTACAGCATGAAATAATTTTACAACATGCTTTGTCAATTTAATTTATTTATATATTTACTAATTTATATGCAGTAGTTTTACTTATGCAGGAAGAATTTAAGGGCATGCCAGTCAAACCTGTATTAAGTCAACTTGTCCGATTTATATGTCAAAAAGTATGTATAGCAGTATAATGGCCTGAAATGTAATGAAAGGAATCTTATATAGTATGTCAAGCTATCATAGAGCTAAAGATTTTGATTAACGATGTGTGTAAGAGTTGATGAGTTGTCCTTTTTGCAGCAGGCATTTGTTAAAACTTGCTTGCTATGAAATAATAAACATGAGTTGTGATATATTTAATTAAGATAGTATTACTTTCAAATTTTTACTTGTTGTTTTTTAATTGATCTGTACCAAAATGTAGTGCCGTTTGCTTTTACTTTTAATGATAAGTTTTAGGGTGTATTTGATTAGTTGTTTTTTTCAGGCCTACAGAAGGGAGCAGGATTTGAACTTGAGCTTGCAGAGGCTGGTTTTAGCTCTCACATTACCCATGATGTAAGTGCCTGATATTACTCATCAACTATAGGGGGAGTTTTTAATGTTATAAAAAAAAATTAAAAGTTGCAGTCAAAATGCAGTCAAGTTTGTGCATATACAAAATTCACTGTTACATACTGTACTGTCTACCTCAACCTGTAGGGTTCAGTTCTTTTTGGCGCTGTGGGAGCCTATGACTGGAGTGGAGGGATCATTCTGAAACAAAATAACAATGTCACATTTTTTAATGCAACCAAGGAAGAACCCAGATATTCTTATTTGGGTATGACCAACAGAAAGCATAAATGTTATATAAAAATATCAAGTAAATCCTAAAGCTTTTTGAAAATTACAGGTTACAGTGTGGCATCCGCAAATAGGGACTCAAAAACACTGTATATATCCGGTGCTCCGAGATATAACTTGACTGGTGCAGTATTTATTTTTAATGGGACCAATCAGGATTTGCTACAAGGAGATCAGGTTTGAAGAAATACTTCAATTTAAAGAATGAAAGCATGAAATACTTTATAACAATATAATATATATTATTATATTATATTAAATACTATAACAATTACTGACATACATCATACATCTTGGTTCTACAGGTAGGCTCTTATTTTGGATCAGTTCTCTGTGCCTTGGATATTAATAATGATAAGGAAACAGATTATCTTCTGGTTGGAGCACCGCTTTTCCATGTGAAAGGGGAAGAGGGCAAAGTGCTGATTTACAAACTGAATGAAGTACTGTATATATACTAATTACATCTTTCTTTCTAAATATGTATTTAGTTTACATTTTACTTCAATTTAACTATTTAATGGATTGTTCCTGCAGGGGAAATTTGAGAAAGAAGCCAGTGAATTGTATGGACTTGAAAAGTACAGCTATGCAAGATTTGGTTCTGCCATAGCAGATATTGGAGACATTGATGGGAACGGATTCAGTGATGTGGCAGTGGGAGCGCCTCTTGAAGAATATAATGCAGGGAGTGTCTACATATATAATGGATTTCAGGATGGAATTAAAACGTTTTCACAGGTAGACTATATCATGATTTGCATAATTTCCACATTTGGTACTTTTACAATCTAAAAAATGGAAATGTTTTGTAGGTTGCGTAATTATTTGTAATTCTAGACCAATACTTTGTAGAAACCAATTTTACCTCCAATTACAGTCGTCACTTTTGCAACTAAGGGTCTCTAATCAGTTTTTCATCTTAGATCTTTATATGTTTGCCTACCCTCTGCAAAATTGTATGGAGACAATTTTTTAAATAGAAATTTGTCACAAGTTCTTCAACAAATTAAACTAATAGGTTTTGACCATTTAAAGCCATTCAAATTCTTGTTTATGAACCACTTAAATGTAGCTTGCTTAGGGTTGTTACGCAGCTGGAAGGTGAAATTCATAAAAATATTCCCACACACTAATGCTAAATCTACCATATTTCAGAATGAAATGGTGTGAAGTTTACAGCTTTATGTTAAGAACAATTTTATTTTAATTTTGTATTTTTGGTCAGACACAAAAAGAACCAGAGAACCTGTTTTTACATGATTGCTCAGTCTCCAATATGGCTTTTGGCTACCCCAAATAAGATTTCAAATGGCTTGCGACTTAATCTGTGAACAGCTTCTTTTATCTGAGCTGTGAATCTTTTTACCTCCTTCAGAGTTACTCATATTTAACATTTATAGTCAAACTTTGGATTGCGAGTATAATTCGTTCTGGAAGCGTACTTGTATATCAAAACGCTAGTCTATCAAAGTGACTTCCCCCATAAGAATTTATGGAAACTCTGATCATTTGTTCCACAACCCAAAAATATTTATATAAAAAGAATTAATACAAAATATAAAGTAAACATGAAACGAATAAACCTGCACATTACCTTTGAAAAGAAGCTGTGTGTGACGTAAGATGAGAGGAGGGAGGGGATACTGTGTAGAACGACTCCTTCCCTCCTCTCGTTTTACACAGTAGCTCCCTCCCTTCTGTCTTATTTGAGAGGAAGGAGGTGGCTACAGTGTGGGACGACTTTCACGCACACACACACACACACACACACACACACAAACAGAAACGCTGCTCTGTCGAGAATCTTCTTGCTTTTGCTTTTTACGTGCGCACACACAAATAGTCACAATGTTATAATAAACAATACAGGCACGCATGGATGTTGACTATACAAATGACGACACATCCTGACACTGAGAATGTGAGACGATTACCTATAATCCCGTAGCCCGTGAGAGAGAAGAACCATTGGCTCAGTTGTGAAATTTTTTATTTAAAAAATTTGCTCGTCTGGCAAAACGCTCTTAGATCAAGTTACTCGCAATCCAAGTTTCCACTGTATAAAAAATGGATTTAATGATAATGAGGAAAATTTTGGATATTTTTATATGTATGTATAACCTCTCTTACTCCCTCACTTACTCATTCTTAATACCTCCTTACCTTGTATAAAGGGTCATTGGGAGGCCTGAAGCCTATCCCAGGAGACTTAGGGCATGAGGCGGGATAAACCCTGGACTGGGTGCCAATCCATCACAGGGCACACACATACACATGCTTATTCATACACTATGGGGCAACTGTGGGAGTAAACCAGAACACCCGGAGGTACTCCACCAAGCACAGGGAGAACATGCAAACTCCATGCGCACAGACCCAAGACGGGAACCCTGGTGGTGCAAGGTGGCAGTGATAAGCATTAAGCCACCATGTCACCCTATGAAAAAATGTATCTATACTTCTCTATAACTTTGTCTCAGACTTGTTTTGATAGCTGCTTGGACATTATAATATTGGTTTTGTTCTAAATCTTTTAAAAAAGTTTCTTTACAGTGATATGTATATTTCTTTTAATATTATGTTATACATGCATACAGGGGACAGGTGAACATTAAGTAATTTTGTCTGTTGACAACCGATTGCAGAGGTCTGACAGTATATTTATAGAATACTAACAGTAAGCAAGCACTCAACTGCTCTTTAAAGGCCTGGTGTTTTTGTCTTGTTTTTTTCTTCACAGAGAATCACACCCTTAGACTTTGGATGTAAACTTGAGTACTTTGGGCAGGCAGTAAGTGTCATGCCTTCTACAGAAGAAGACAAGCAACCACTAATCTGTGTTGGGAGTAAAGGAGCCATAAATGTCTTCCAGTGAGTATAGAAAATTGCAGTGTAGAAATTAGAACAAAAACTCATCATATCACAATCTAGTATCACACATTTCATATATGACAGTATATCCTACTTCATCACATTTTTTAAATGCAACATGTTGTTGATTATTCCTTAAAATACAATGCAGATTAATATGGTTTATGTTCCTTATGTATAAGGAATGGTTATAAGTTACAATTCAAGGGACAATTAGTAAAGCTACAAAAATGTAAGATTTTGTAATGTAATTCTCTTTAATAAAAAAAAAATGCTATTCTGAGCATTTTGTGGCATGTGTTGGGTGATGTCATTCTGAGCCACATGGATTATTCAGGGGGAAATTTTCCAGAAGGTTATTGCTACCTTCGACCAGTTAACAACCTGTTAAATTAGAAAAACAAGATGCCTTATGATGACACAGTCATGTGACAAAGCAAAAGGTCATGACACAGAGCAGAGTGTTGCACTTTTCCATGAAGACAGTCTTGGCTTCGGGCTGATGCAGACAGCTGTTCCCTGAGGACTTGTGACTGCACTCACTCAATAGTTCAGGACTGGAGTCTCCTAAAGTCTACCTGAGCCTCCAATTATGAACTGGACTCCATTTTAACTTGAAAGACATCAACTGTATTATTGAACTTCCAACCGCCTAACACACAGTATGGCTGCATATCAATCCCTGCTATTCGTTATCACCCAAATGAGGATGGGTTCCCTATTGAGTCTGGTTCCTTTCAAGGTTTATTCCTATTGCCATCTCAGGAAGTTTTTCATTGCCACCATCACCCTTGGCTGGCTCATCAGAGGCAATCTGATCATTTTGATTTATACACACTTTTCACATTGCATACAAATTTCCATAATTTTCTTTTGATTGTGTAAAGCTGCTTTGCGACAATGACAATCCTTAAAAGCACTATACAAACTAAACTGAATTTCAGCAACTGTTGCATGCTGCCCAGGAATAATCTGAACTGGGGTATTCTTAATTCTGTCCAATTCAGGTATGACACGGTAAACCAACACATCAGAAAGATTTCTTTGACTAATCCTATGCCATGTATAGTCAGTTCCACTCAAAATTTTGGTTCTGGCCTATAATTTTTTCCTATTTAATGTGCTACAATATGTATGTGCACACCTGAGCATCACGCCCATATGTGCTTCGTGATTTGTCTCCCCTTTAATGTTATAACAGCCTCCATTTTTTTGACTTTTCACTTGATTTTTGAAAAACATTGTTATTTTGTTTTTAAATTTGTTACTTTGTTTTCGGCTTAGTTATTTTGTTTTTGTTTTTGTTATTTTGTTTTTTTTAATGTATTTAGTTTTTTCAGTTTTGTTATTTTGTTTTTGAATGTATTTTGTTTTTGGTTTTGTTATTTTGTTTTGCACTTCTTGGCCATCGTAGTACTCCTTGGAGTGATAAATCACAAATTTGTTCAATTTAGCATGAATTTGCTTATTTGCATTTATTATGTAAGGGATACACAGTAAGAAGAGTTGATGTATTTTTATTTCCTCTAGGACAATTCCCGTTATCATAATTAAACCAAAAATCACATTTAAAGCTTCAAGTAAAGATATTAAAGAAATTACCATTGATAAGCAGAACAATGATGGATCAAGCAAATTTGAGGCAAAGCTCAAAATCTGCTTCAACTCACCCAAAGGAGACATTAAGTGTAAGTTGCAATATCCAAACCTAAATGTGTCAGCTTAACTTGGCTTTCTTTATTTCATTGATGTCCATTTTTAAAAAAAAATTTCTTCCACACATCCTCCCTTCAGCCGGTAATCTACCAATTGAGTACCAGATTGATTTGGACTGGGGTAAAGAACAAAAGCGGCTGGTTCATGTCAACCCTCATGAAGGGAGAAGGAGGTTTACCATGACAGGATCCGTAACCTGCATTGAAGAGATAGATGTGAAATATGTGGTAAGTTAATGTGAACCTCCTGAGCATTAATTCCCATGTTAAAATGCTGAAAGATTTGATTCAGTAAATTATTTTTAATAAAGTGTCATTTTTCTTGTATCTGTTTTCAGGGCTGTTCTGACTGTTTCTCACCTATCAAGATTAGGGTCAATTTTACATTAACCCCATCCACTGGAATACCTATACGGGTTCTTGATGTATATAATCCAAAGGAAGCCATTGAAGAGGTACATTTAAAATACTGTGAATTAAATATGAAACGTGAATGGTAAAGTTTTTTAGAATTATTGAACCTTTATGTGTTTTTTTCTGTACTTTTTTTTTTACTTTGTATATTTGCATTACTATAAAATGTACATAATCTGCAGATAGTTGGGTTACTTTGAAGGTTATAATTGATCTTAACAAAATAATTTTATTTTTGTTTAGACTTTTACTCTAAAATAGTGGGGAAAAAAGTAAAAATAAAAATGGTAATGTACAGTATAAGGTGTCAACTGTATATCATATATATCGGATAGATAGACAGATACATTTTAAGCATTGGTACAATAGCTCAGAGGGAGCTTAATGGTTAAGGCATTGGCCTACTGGGCTACAGCACCACCACACTGCTAATGTTGGTCCGTTGAGCACCTGTTCAGTTGTATCCTATGTCTATTGTCATTTGCTTTGAAAAACAAGCATCAGCCTAAAATAAATTTATGGTTTCAAAAAAGTGTAAAGAAATACACAGCACCTAATTTTTTACTTTTTTATGCCTCAGATTCAATTTGAAAAGGACTGCAGTCAAAACTGTATGGCTGCCATTTCACTGAATTCCTTTAAACTCAGGTGAAGCTGTCATTATGTCAGTGTTTGCAATCCTGGAGACTTATCTTGGTTTATTTTTCATACTTTTTTTACATTAACTTTTTCCATCATTATAGCAAAGATACTATAACAATTGGAGAAACTCCAGAGATAACGTTTGATGGTAATCTTAAGAACTCTGGGGACAGTTCCTATATTACCACTCTGACCCTGACATATCCTGAAGTACTATCTTTCAAGGTAAATCACAATTATCCTTAATCTTGTGTTGGCTTGAAAGTTGAAGCTGAAGTTGAGAGGTGCCTAATTTCAGATGGGTTTTAATGTTTATATGATTTCACAGAAATCTGAGCATGGAACATGTGAAGATAAAAATGACAAACATCAAATAGTGTGTAAACTTTTGCATCCCATATTCAGAAAGAATGCAGAGGTATAAGCATGATGTGTCAATGCAATCAAAATCTCTAAATTATTTTTATACGTTTTTTTAATATATATAAAACTGCCTTTTTTTTTTTTTTTTCATTTTGCTCCCGTAGACCAGTGTTACTATCGTTTGGCAGCCTATGAGCAGAAACACAAACAGCACAGCCTTAATTACTGCTGTCTTATCTGGGTTGGCATATTAATTTGTATCTTAATAAAGAAAGATTTTAAATCTCTGTGGTATGTTGTAGTAAAATATTTTACTGATTTGTATTTATTTTTAGTGGAAATAATGGCAGTGAGCAACTTGATTTTAAGACATATACTTTCACCGTGAAGAAAGCCCTTAATGTCCAGGTTGCTCCGTAAGGAAATATCCAAATAAAAAAAATATATTTTTTACAAACTATGTTTGTATTGTGTTGTTTAAAGAGATTTTTTTTTAATTACACAGCACAGCCATGCCAAAAAGTCTGAATATTACAGAAGGGGAAAAAAGCAAAAAACAAAAACTACATTTTACTTTCAAGGTAAATATTCTAAATCTTCACCTGTCGCTCCTTTAAGCATTCATTTCTGCTGTACGTTGATAGTTCACATTTTGGTCACCTTTAACTTTTAAAACTCCCTTGTGCTTGTCTGTTTTACATTTGCAGCTGCGTGGTGAAAACAAATATGGTGCTAAAATAAATTTGACAATAACAATTGAAAAGGACGCACATGAAACTGACATGATCATCGAGAATGTTGAACCAAAGGTACGTTCAGCCATGAGGGGCTTAATTTGATGCAATTTGCAATAACATGAGATTGAGCTAAGCACTTCCAAATCACTCTGCTAAATGCAGTAAATGTAAATAAAGATGAAGCTACCTGAACAAACGTCTTTTCATGTATTTCGTTACATTCTAACATGGCTGTTTTCTTTTGGGTAGAACTGCTCATGGCCTTCAGATGCAAATAGTAAGGTAAAGAACTGCTTATCAAATAAAAGATAAAAGTCAGCATGTTCCTTGCTATATACTATACAGTATATTAGGTGTAATATATAATGTTATCTTGTTCAATATGATCATGTTGTTTTTCTCTGTAGAGCATCTACCGGATTGTATGTACAGAGTTGACAGATTTGCAGGAGGTTAACGTCACAGTCCAAACACATATCCATGACATTAAGGTAAATTGGAAAATCTACTACTCTATTTATAATCTTTTTTGGAAGTGGTTAATTTTACTGATTGCTCGAGGCAAATTTTAGACAAGTTGGTTCAGAAATATGCAGGGTAATACTGCAGATATCTGTATTTTAAGGAAAACAGAATGTAGGTTGTACAGTATTACATATCAATATACAAGGTGCATTCAAGTCAAACCAGGACTTTTGATTATGCAAAATAACAGCACACACCTTCATTTACTACATAATCCGCTGCTACTGTAATGCACTTCAGTCTTTCACTACTGTTTGAATACCAAGAAGGTAATAAATGTCCTCATTATACCAGAGCCATGATTGGACTCCCTGCTTCACATCATCATCTAAAAAACTGTCAAACAAACGTCAAAACAAATGTCAAAAACGCTGGCCTCCCAGGAACTGGTTTACTGCCCAGAACATCTTTGGTAATCAAAAGAGGCTGTTTTCCTGAGAGCATTCTACTTAATGAATGTTCATGATCACCATTCACAGTCCTACAGCGCTCTTTAAAATGTCTGCACCATAAATGTTTCAGGGCAGCAAATGTCAACCGTTTTTTTACGCCTTCATTCAAGAAAGATTTCATCACAAGTCCTGGTTTAACAAGAATGCTTGTCATATATTCATTTTAAAAGATTTTCTATGCATGACCAAATGTAAAATTGTTCCTTGTTCTTTAAATGAAAGGAATCTGAAAAGATCATTGCCAAGGCAGAAATTACATATGATGAGAGCATCTATGATGGAAAAAACATTATGAAGACTTACGAAGTGGGTGAAATTTAACCTTTAAATAGATCCAGAGATTCCTAAATATACAGTATATACAGTCATGTGAAGAAATTTGGACACCCTATGAAAATCTGGGTATTTTGTAACATTTTTTAATATATGGATATTTAATCTCAATGTAAACAATACAGAGAGATTGAAGTAATAGAATTAAACAATTCAACCTGAAGAAAAGACTTTTCAAGATCTTCTGTAAATTTAATTCTACAAAATGCATATTCTAATTGAGGAACAATTACTCCTTAATAGCTAGTGTTACCCCCTTTGGCTGAAATACAGTGGAGCAAAAAAGTATTTAGTCAGCCACCAATTGTGCAAGTTCTACCAATTAAAAAGATGAGAGAAGTCTGTAATTTTCATCATAGGTATACCTCAACTATGAGAGACAAAATAAGAAAAAGAAAAAAAAAACAGAAAATCACATTGTAGGATTTTTAAAGAATTTATTTATGTACCCTTTGTTGGCAATGACAGAGGTCAAAGGTTTTCTGTAAGTCTTCACAAGGTTTTCACACACTGCTGCTGGTATTTTGGCACATTCCTCCATGCAGATCTCCTCTAGAGAAGTGATGTTTTGGGGCTGTCGCTGGGCAATACAGACTTTCAACTCCCTCCAAAGATTTTCTATGGGGTTGAGATCTG
>JAQMYL010000003.1:17388509-17413888 GCA_030014365.1 Clarias pachynema | reverse complement strand
CTGAGGTCCTTCTCCAGGTGGACGCCCAGGAATTTGGTGCTTTCGACGATCTCCACAGAGGAGCCGTTGATGCTCAGAGGAGAATGGTCGCCTCGTGTCCTCCTGAAGTCAACAACCATCTCCTTTGTCTTGTCAACATTCAGAGACAGGTTGTTGTCTTTACACCAGTCCGTTAGGCTCTGCAATTAGCCTCTCTGTACGCTGACTCGTCATTCTTGCTAATGAGACCCACCACGGTCGTGTCATCAGCCTCCCGCACCTGTATTTCTCCTTTCAGTTCTGTTGTCCCAAGTACTGTGGCATCCCTCCCCTGGATTTTTCACCCCTTCTCCTACTATCCTTGGAAATGTGGTGGGGGAATCCTGGGCCGGTCTGTCAGCAGTGTGGGGAACCTGGGCATTTCCAGGATTTTCCAGGATTGATGCTGCACACTGATCTGGTCCCTGACAAACCTCAGGATGCCCCAATCAAGCTTGCTGCATTCTGGTAAGTGTGCAAGTGGGCACAAACCGTGCAATGGTGGACTCAACAGTACATTATGGTTCTGTGTGCACTATTGTCAACACAGTGTCAAAATTCTATGAATATGTAATGCCACAAATTGATGCTAACCTTTCCCTCCCCTTTGTTTTACTGCAGGCTAGGCTGAGACACCTAACATTTACACCTAACATTTGAAATATTAGTGTTAGGTGCGTTCCAGAGCACATAAAGAGCTGGTGCCATTGTATGCATGTCTGTGTATTTGTGAACTTTCACAAATACACAGACATGCATACAATGGCACGTGCTTTCTGTCAGATAGGGTGTGTGTTTCGGCCCACACAGAGGATTTTCTTTTTTATATCAGTCCTCTGATTGCTCTAAAAATGTCTTCTTCATAATCTGTAAATATTCCTAGGGTAAATGGATTGGAATAACAAAAGTTGCAATCATATATCCTTTCCATCAAACAATTAAATAAGAGAAAAACACTGCAGGTTATCGGTGTCTGTTTCATATGTGGAGGTACAGGTTAACAAAAACTTACCTGACTTTTGGTGTCTTAATTAGTTGCTGTGCATGTCGCACTGTGTCTGTATACTAATCCGGATATTGCAAGCAGTATCACTGTTGCTGGTAAAGGTGCAATAAAATGCATAGGGAGATACATTAAAATTTATGAATTTTAAATTAAGTTTGACCTTTTTCAAAAGGGAAGGATTTATCCTGCATTTGACTAATGCTTGTAACTTTGAATTTTCAATATAAGAAAAATAAAATATATTTACATGATAAAAACATGATATTTTATATCATGTGAACATGGCTGCTTACACATAAAACAAAAATTCTGTTTGTTTGTATGGAATGGGCTGTATTCATACAGGTAGGTAGTAGACAGCATCATCAACTGTTATGTCATACTGTGAGCGTGTCACAGGCCTTCCTCACTGTCTGTGACAATAGGCAGCATTTTCTACAACAAAAAACGGGTACATCAGGCCAAGCTCATAACTGCTAAAAAGGCTTTGACTGCGGATTGTTTACAGCGACGCACATACAACATGCAGAAATAAGGGCTGCCGAACAATTGGAGCAGTGTGAGGAGCAGCAGCAGGTTAATAGCAAACTCCATTTGCAGGTAATGGTGGCACGCGGGCATTAGGATATGCACACGGGCAGAGCTGCGGGTAACCTCTAGCTAACAATAAATAAAATATCACATGAAAGATAAGATATTCACTTTAAGTGAGTTTATAATAGGCTAGTATTGGAATTAGCTTAATTAACAGAGACTTTCAGAAAGGAAGTAAATAATAAACTTTTGACCACTAATGTTAACGACTGAATTGTTGTTAATCAATCACATACTTTAACAGATGCATTATTTTTTTGGTGTACTTTGTAACTCAAATGTGGCAATAAGACTTTCCACTTCTGAGCTAAATCAAATGCAGCATTAACTCCACAACAAACTGCTGTTAAATATAACGCTATTAAATATTGTGTTAAAATACTGGTCCAATATAAATATAAATAGATTCTACTCTAGCATGTCCTGTAGGCTTTACAGAGATGAGCTCACCACTATCCTGGACATCAGGACCGAAATGTTTTTATTTTCATTAAGAGACGAGGATCACAAAACTTGAAGAAAAATCCTGACTCACAGATAACACTCCTTCACTTTCCTTTTTTTCCAAAAGAAGATATTGAAGTTAATCCTTTTATTTTTTAGTCGCGCTTTAAATTAAATATAGATTCAGTCCATATTTTAGATTATTGAACAACAACAAATAGATATCTTTACATTTACTCAAACAAATGAATGCATGCGATGATGAAAATAAATACTGAACACTGTGATACAGAAAACCCACTGTGGACAGCTTAACAACCAATAATGGACCACACACATGCATGCACGCATGCACGGATGTGCTTTGTGGGTTTTTTTTTCCAGGTTCTCTGGTTTTCTCCCACAGTCCAAAGACTATGCAGATTAGGCTAACTGGCGTTCTCAAATGGCCTGTAGTGTGTGAATGTGTGTGTATGTTGACTGGAGGTCCTACCACAGTCGTACAAGATGGGAATAAATACAATGGTCACCAATGGACACCACGCTCCCTAGATGGACTACAGAAGTTCCTAGATGGATGGGGTTTGCATGTATGACCTAATATTTGGAGATATGACCCTTGAATTTTGAGTTATGACTCTCAAATTTGGAGTTTTGACCCTCTCATTTGGTGTGATGACCTGCTATTGGAAGCCATACCTTCCCATTTGGAGTTATGACCTATTTGAAGTTGTTCCATCTGGGGTCATAAACCTCATATTTGGAGTTATGACCATTTAATCTGGAGTTATGCTCATACCATCGGGTCTATGACTCTCCCCTGGAGTTATGACTCTTCACCATTTGGAGTTTGATGGTACAACCCTCCCGTTTGGTGTTGTAACCCCCTATTTGGTATTATGATCCCATCTGGTGTTATAACCCTCTCACTTGGCGCTGTGCCCGCCCATGTGAAAACGCAGTAATATCCTTCTCCATTCCAGTGTATGTTTATATTGTGTTTAACCTTCAGCAGGTTCAAAAAAGAATCCTAGCTGAAGGTCAGATACAGTGACATCTGGTGGCAGGTGTGTTATTTATAAAGGACACAGCAACTAAGAATTAAAGAAGCATGTGGCACGCCAAGGTTTAACCCTCGCTGTATAAATGATCTCCTGCCAACCGTAGAACCGCAGCTGTGACAGTGCCTTTTTAAAATACTACACATTAAAATCATGACTGATACAAAAGTGCTCAGTCTTTTTGACTTTGCACTTTACTACTCCTAAGAAAATAATTAACAACTACACACACAAATGCTATTTACCTGGACACCTCATGACAGATGACCCCGTGTAGAGTTCATGTTTCAGTAAGTGTAATATTGTTATTTTAAGGGTCTCATGCCCTATAATGCATATGTAAAAATATATATATATATTTAGACAGTTTGTTATTCGTTATATTGCCGTGAAAAAACTACACCTGCCTGCCTAAACCCTCTCCATTCTCATGCAGTGCAACACTCGCGAGATCAAGAGGGGGAGTAAGTTAAGGAAACATGGCGATGTCTAATCTATTAAAGGTAAGACCTAACAGCTCGAAGATTTACTATTGTACTTCGTTAACTGACGCTTTGCGCCTTCGCTACCTACGCGATCAATTATTTTCTGTAATCCTTTATACATGAGAGTTTTGTTCTGGAACCTTCCTGCAAAACCACTTTCAGCCAGGTAGTTCAGTAAAGAGACTGATTAGCCGAGCTGTTTTGCTAGTCAAGGGAACGAACATCACCGTTTTCTTTCCGCCTATATTCCGACAAATGCGGCATTCCTCGATATGATTGGTTAGTAACATCCGTGTCTTGCGCTATGATTGGTTAATACCGCCTGCCTTCAAAGTTGTGAGTTGGAGTAATTGGACAAAGCGCCGGAAGCTGCCTATTTTGGAATACGGGTCGGGAAAATAATGCCGCACAGCAAGCTAGCTAGCTAGCATCCAAGCTTAGTATTGGCCCATTTTAGCTTGTTAGCTAGTAAACAGTCATATAATTAATTTTATCCTTGACACTCAATTTTATCCTCTGTCGTCTTTTTCTTTTTTGCTCTGTATATTAAGGTGGCAATTTTACATAATTGCACACATTTGTTTGAATGTAGTTAATTTGCGGTGGACAGTTAAGTTAGCGTAGCTACCCAGGATGACCAATAATTTGATGCCGGTTAACAGCACTGGCTAAGAAATATTACGACTATTAAAACGTTCAAGGTTTTACACTATTACGTCTTCATCGCTCAAATGAGCAGATATTTGGTTTATATTAAGCCTTTAATTTGTGTCCCGATATGTATGCTTACTCACTTAAATGAACAAAAAAAAAATATATATATATATATATATATATATAAATCTGCACATTAGCTTAGCTAGCTAACGCCTCCACTGCTCTGTACTACATTTAGTGTTACAGATCCCTTTATGAAAAGTTTGTTTGCAAATATGCGGTACGTATGCGAAACAGAAAGCTTTTTGCGTTAATAATTTTTAGGTAACGAACTTGGTTTAAGTATTGGTCCGTATAAGGGAACAAGTTACCCTGGCAGCTGTCACCTGCCTAACATTTATTTATATATATTTGACAGAAGCGTCTCTCTAAAGTGCCATAGAGTGAGAACATACTGAAGCCTAGAGCTGGTTAAAGAGCTTAATTTAAAGTAAAACTCCACCCTAAAAAAATATGTTGTGTTTAGTGAATTGCTGTTGAAAATTAAGCAGTGGGGCTCAAAAGGTTAAGGCTCTGGGTCACTTGATTGTAGGTTCAAGGCCCAGCACCGCCAGGCTGCCACAGTTGAGGCCCTTAAACCTATCTGCGTTGTATTCCGCACAGTGATATATATTCCACTGTGCTGTAAGGTACATGTGACAAATAATTGAATCATAATCTTTTTCACTTTTGTGAGAAGTTAGTCGTTGTGCCTGGTGTTGATGTTATAGAGCACAGTCTTGTTCAGAAAGGGCCAGTGTGAGTGCAGGCTTTCATTCCCTAAACAAGAACATCTAATTAAACAGGTGGAATCAGGTGGGGCTTCTGCTTGGATAGAATGAAAGCTTACACCCACATCAGCCCTAAGAGATGTCACCTCGGTCATAGAAGGAGAATTAGAAGAAAAAAATGTCAGTAATCCAAAACATAAATGAAAAAGGTGAGATATTGATGTTCGCTCCAAGCTTACAAAGCCTTGGCTTAAAGTCACAGAATGCAATGCAGCTGTACAGCACTGTTTTGTGCAGAGATTTTGGTGAATGCTTTGACTGACTAATAGTGTTTATCATATGCACAAACATGATGGTAGCATTAACATTAAAGTAGAAGTTAAAAGATCGCTCTCTTCAGGGAGAGATAATGCACCAGTCAAATCCTGCATGTTTAAACAGAAAGGAAAAAAGTCAGTTAGGAATTTAATTATAAAAAGAAATCTTTGTCATGAATGATTGAGTGGTAATTATAAAGATTTAATATGCAAGTCAGTCAGGGTTGATATTTTTTCCCCTCCCTGCTAGCGGCTCTCTGCCAGTTCTGGGAATTGTTCCAGAGCTGTGCATCAGAAAAATAATGAATCTGATCTGATTCAGATCCGATCTCAACGTTTGTGATTTCCACTTGAAAATAATGCACACACAATATCTCAAAGCACTCTGCTATTGCTCCTCTTATTATTTGTTTTGTAACAAGTTCGAGTGTCATCTTGTTTACTGTAAGAATGTCCGCGTGAGAATGTCAGCAATAGAGTGTCTGCTCTCCAAAAGAGTACATTTAAACAAAACTGTAGTGTGTTAACGAAGACATTTTAATCTTTCTCAGAACAAAGGGTCCCTCCAGTTCGAGGATAAGTGGGATCTGATGCGCCCAATTGTCCTGAAGTTACTTCGCCAGGAGTCTGTAACGAAGCAGCAGTGGTTTGATCTTTTCTCGTAAGATTGATTAATTGAATTTGATGCTGATAATCAGACAGAAGTCTGTCTAATTTTGCCTGAAGCCTGAGTCTCTTTTATCCTTTTTTTTCTGCCACAGAGATGTTCATGCGGTTTGTCTATGGGATGACAAAGGCCCAGCAAAGATTCACCAGGCTCTTAAGGAGGACATTTTAGATTTCATAAAGCAAGCCCAGGCGGTAAGGAAGGTCTATGTCCCCCCCAAATCTTTCCCTGTATGTGGTTGTAACTCAGATTTCAAACTACACGTTACATGGTTACGTGACCAACAAGAATTGATTCAATTTAAAGTGATTTAAGAACTGAACCACTTTCATATGGAGTCCTATACTGGATATAGATCTAGTTAGGTGCGGTGTGACAAAAATGAGAACAATTATCACAGAATATGTGTAGCTTTTTCTCAGTATCACTGCACATACTCCTGTCATTATCAAGATTATCAAGCCAAGCAGGGAGAACATGTACTGCATTGACTGTATTCAGTGCATGGCTTAGGAAATTGATTAATTGCTTGATATTAAAAGAACTGAGTTGTGTTTGAAATGGTCATTGAAACTGCCATTTCCAGTGTGTGGTCAAAAACAAATGTGACTTCAAAAATGAAATATATTCCTGATTAAATACTTGATGATTACTCAACACCACAATTCCTCTGCTCCTGAATTCTGTCCTGTAGCCATTCATCTGCACTGTAGCCAAGTGCAGCACTAGCTGCAAAAGCTAGCCATCTGGCCTTTTTCATCACCTTCTCAACCTGATCACATACAGCTGATAAGCACACTGAGAAAATAGTGTTGCAGGCTTGGGCTATGAGTGCATTTGTTTTTTCTTCTATCATAGATTTGTTGCAAATAAGATGTGATGCATGTGAATTATGGAGCTGTGATGTTTAGGGACTTCAGATAAGAGATTAATTACAGTTATGTTGAATATTGATTTACGTCACAGTTACAAATCTAATTTACGCTACAGAGATCTATTCTAGGAAAAACATGAATAAAGAAATTTGCAGTTGCGCGGTAAAGATTTGAGTGTACGCAGTCTGAGCAGTGACTTGTACTGTCTTTTGTCATTTGTGGCACTGCTCTTCCAGAAATTATCATCTCCTGAACCAACTGCTGTGCTACAAATTAGTACATCAGTCATAATCGATTGTTTGCCAAGTAATGTGTTATTTGGAAAATATATGAACAAATAATTACAGCTTAACTGTAAAATCTGCAGTGTCAGGAGGAGCAAACTGGTTGCATGCCCCTTTCATCATTTATGATCTTGCTGTTTAAATGGAAATTGATTTAACAAATAATTAATAGGAAACATGTTCATAGCAGTGTAAGTATCCTATAAACAAAAGCTCTATGTACAAGAGATTAGATATTAATATTATTGCATATTAATGCAAATATTGCACAGAAACTGTATCTGAATAGGGCTAAAGCTTTATTTATATCTTCAAAGTAAATTTTCTCCACGGGAATGACTGATCTGCTAATCCTCATGCTTATATAATTTTTTATTTTTTTTTTCCTTCAACTTCATGCTTTTCAGAGAGTGCTCAGTCACCAAGATGACACAGCCCTCCTCAAGGCCTACATTGTGGAGTGGAGGAAGTTCTTCACTCAGTGTGATATACTACCTAAGCCATTTTGCCAGCTTGAGATCACTCTGATGGGGAAGCAAGGCAGCAACAAGAAGTCCAACGTGGAGGACAGTATAGTGCGGAAGGTAAGCGTGAGACACTGGAAGCAGTTAGCTCAGAATATAAACATCAAACGGGATCTGACGTGTGTTTTTACTCCTCTGTCGATTCCCAGCTGATGTTGGACACTTGGAATGAATCCATTTTTTCCAACATTAAGAACAGGCTGCAGGATAGTGCAATGAAGCTTGTCCATGCTGAACGACTTGGAGAGGCTTTTGACTCTCAGCTGGTCATCGGGGTACGCGAGTCGTATGGTAAGCACTGAAGAATTTGAATCTTTTTGAATATGGATAGTTTGATTAGTTCTGCTTCATGATAGCTCAACCTGGGGGTGTTGTATCAGATTCGTAGGATTAAAGGATTATTTTTATGTAAGGAATAATAACGATTGCGCTGTTGTACAAAAATGCCATACAAGTCATTGTTTATGAGCTGTTGCTATAGAAACAATAACATTTTAAAAGGACACTTTAATATTCAAGTATACAATGAAGACTACATGAAAGTCCCTAATGTAACCATTTTGCAGTGAACTTGTGTTCCAACCCTGACGATAAGCTACAGATCTACAGGGATAACTTTGAGAAGGCCTACCTGGACTCCACAGAGAGGTTCTACAGGACACAGGCTCCTTCTTACCTGCAGCAAAATGGAGTCCAAAACTACATGAAATATGTAAGAAAATTTATGTCAAATTAATATGGGCATTTTATTGTAAATAGCAACTCCAAGCCAATATATCTGGTAGCTGGTGCATTAAAGGTGCATTGAAATAAGCAATTTTTTTTTTTTAGTTATTACATGTAAGAGTTTTACTGGCAAAGCAGAAAATAACTTGCTTTATATACCTGGACATCATGAGCCCAAACTTCACCAATGCCATAGCTGTCTATGATCATATGCCAAGAGGGCAAAATTGACCTTGCCCTCTGGATGGGAGGGCCGTACACTTTCTCGCCTGACATTCAACATTCAGTAGAAACACTAGCTAAGTCTGTGAGCTCATGCATGTTGATAGTGCTTTCCTCTGAAAGTGTCCTTGGACTGCTGTTGATGCCGCATCAAAGAAATTGTAGTTGACTAGTTTCACATGTCCTGGCAGATGCACATATTATCTTTGTATCCTGTAGCACCAGTATTGCTATTCACTGTAAAGTGTTTTTTGTTAAAAAAAAAAAAAAAGCATGGTGTGGAAGAGCTCGAGTGTCCATCAAAAGCTCAGAATACTACAGAGCTTCAACATGTGATACACCACGAGTTTTGACATAGTGATTACTTTTCCAATCTTCCTCACGAAAAATTAAACGTTTAATTGTGGCCGGTCCTCGCAGAACCTCGTGGTCCCTGTGGAACCTTGCCGCGTCTCACATTGTATGTATGAATCGAGAAAAAAAATTTTTAGATTAATCATGCAGCTCTAACTGAAACCCCTCTTTAAACTCAATGACTGAATGAGTACAAATTCCCTCTTCCCCAATATCTAGTGGAAAGTTTTCCAAGAGGTGTGAGGCAATTTGGATTGCCATGTTAAACAATCACATATGCAGTGGAATGTCAGGTCAGACATATGTCTTCAGGTTAGAATATACTGTAGATATAAAAGTGCTTCTCATTCGATAATTTAGCATATACTCTAGCGCCTATCCATTTTATTTGTAATGCATGTTCTTTTTTTGTGTCATCTTTGTCACATGTAGGCAGACGCTAAATTAAGGGAGGAGGAAAAACGTGCACTACGTTATTTAGAGACACGACGTGAATGTAACTCTGTTCAAGCAGTGAGTATTTATACATCTTTGTACTCTTTTGCATCTTTTTTTCACAATTTTTGAGACGGTATGTGAGTCATAACCATTTAAATTTTGAGTTACCAATAGAGAAATTACTTCTCTTTTAGCTTATGGAATGTTGTGTAAATGCACTGGTGACATCATTCAAAGAAACAATCTTGGCAGAATGTCCAGGCATGATTAAACGCAATGAGACAGACAGTGAGTATCAGAACAGCTGATTACCTTTTTGTATTAACTTTTGAGAATTAGTCTTCTTATTGCTATTATGTTTAACATGTCATTCAATTCCAGAGCTTCATCTGATGTTCTCACTGATGGATAAAGTGCCAAGTGGAATTGAACCCATGCTTAAAGATTTGGAAGAACACATCATCAGTGCTGGCCTGGCCGACATGGTTGCTGCTGCCGAGACTATCACAACGGTCAGTGGAGAAAAAAAAGAAAGAAAGAAATATTCGGAGTTTTACTTTTTGTGCAGATATATGCCTCTCTGAAGAAAAAAAAAGGAGAATAATTATTATTCAGGACACTACCATTTTTATGCATGTGGGGTCACTATTTATTTCATGGAGTTTCTTTTCCAGTGTGTTTTGTGTGTGTAAAACTACTGAAAGAAATGCTCATTGGAGTTTTGTCAACAAAAGTATTCTTTTTTTTTTTTTCCCTCAAAAAAAATATTATTTCTTGTTTGTTAGATTTACACTCTATATGGGTTATGCTGGTACAGTGTTATTGTTTTCGATGCATTTGTTTCATGATCTGTGACCATTTGTACAAAGTCAGTATACCGATCACACCAACAGCGTAGGTTTATAAATAAAACACATTTCTTTCTCACTAAATATTGGGTACAATATATTCAATATGGCCAAATATTTATGGACACCAGACTTTTAAACTTGTACATTTTTCGAACATTGCATTCCAGATTTATTCCCCCCTTTGTTGTTCTAATAACCTCCACTCTTTTGTGATGTCTATCCACTAGATGTTATAATATGACTAGGAGGATTTGTGTTCCTTCAAATTCAAGAGTTTTTAGAGGTCAGGCACTGGATGTAAGGCAAGGAGGTCTGGTACTCAATGTTCCAGTTCATCCCAAAGATGTTTTGGCCAACCAGGTAGTCATGGAGCTTGCCTTGTGCATGGGGCCTTGTCATTTTGGAACAGGTCTGGGTCTCTTAGTTCCAGTGAAGTTAAATTGTAATGTTGGAGCATATAAAGACGTTGTATTTGTGGCAGCCGTTTGAGGAAGGAGCATTAATGGGTGTGAATCCACATGCTGTTGGCCATGTAGCTTACATTGACACACTGTAGTGCAGGCTATTGTTATTACTATTATTAAGGTCTGAAATAAATTGTGCGTACATATAAAAGAAAATTTATAAATGCCTAATGTTTCTGTGTTCAGGACTCTGAGAAGTATGTGGAACAGCTTCTCACTTTGTTCAACCGTTTTAGTAAACTTGTGAAGGAAGCATTCCAAGATGATCCTCGATTTCTCACGGCCAGAGATAAAGTGAGTGCACTGGAGCGTGTGTTAATGCGCTGGCTCTCTTAAATGTTTACTACTGTTTAATGAAAATAACTGCAGTATGACTCCATACTGCACACTATGGCTTTGTGATAGGATGATGTTGGTTGTCTATCACTTGATCAATACTGATTAACAATATCATAAATCTGGGGACAGTTTTTAAGAGATGAATAGTAAAGAAATATTTACATTTTTACAAAACATACTCTGCATTATAAAGCCAATGGTTAGTGTAGATTATACATTTCTTATTGATGATAGCAGATGCCTTTTGACAGGTCTATGGATATCTTCAGTCCTGTTACAGGGTTATGTTCTAATCCATGTAATGATGACCATTTAATAATGATTAATAAAATGTGTTAAAAAAAATACTGGAAAACATTTGTAATGTTCTGTTCATTTTTGCTAGGCATATAAAGCAGTTGTGAATGATGCTACAATATTTAAGTTGGAGCTACCTATGAAACAGAAGGGGTGAGTCACCAAGTGCAATAAATAAACTTTGCATTTCCTGTTCTGGTCCTTTCTGGCCTCGTTCATAAGCTAAGCTGACTGTTTAGTGATCAAGCTCTGTACTTCTATGTGTTTAAAGAGTGGGCCTCAAAACACAACCCGAGTCCAAGTGTCCAGAGCTGCTAGCCAACTACTGTGACATGCTGCTGAGGAAGACACCACTCAGCAAGAAGCTCACCTCAGAGGAGATTGAGCTGAAGTTAAAGGAAGTGGTAAGGGCATTGAATAGCATGTTGAGCTCCTACACAGTAAAGACATCTCTTTCATATGAAGTCAGACTTAAAACTGTGTTTTCTTTTGCAGTTACTGGTGCTAAAATATGTCCAGAATAAGGATGTGTTTATGAGGTACCATAAAGCCCATCTAACCAGGAGGCTGATCCTGGACATCTCAGCTGACAGTGAAATTGAGGAGAACATGGTTGAATGGCTCAGGGTAAGGACAGGAATGGAAAATGCTGCTATTTGTTTTGAACTAATTGTAAAGATTAACATAAAAATTATTTTTAAATATTGTTATTCTCATTCTTTAGGAAGTTGGTATGCCAGCCGATTATGTCAATAAGCTAGCTAGAATGTTCCAAGACATAAAAGTCTCAGAGGATCTAAACCAGGTCTTCAAGGAGATGCATAAACACAACAAGCTTGCTTTACCAGGTGACTTTACAGTACAGGCGTTTTGTCATTATATGTTATTATATCTAAACCCAAAAAAGCCGGGTTCTTATGCTGTTGTGTGTTCCATGGTGCAGCTGACTCTGTAAATATAAAGATCCTGAATGCTGGAGCATGGTCACGCAGCTCAGAGAAGGTCTTTGTTTCGCTTCCCACTGAGCTGGAGGACCTCATTCCTGAAGTTGAAGACTTTTACAAGAAGAATCACAGTGGCAGAAAGCTACACTGGCACCACCTTATGTCCAATGGCATTGTGAGCTGGATTTAATTTTTCTCTGTGAATTTTACTTGAAGCAGCACATGATGATAAGTTTGTGTTTGTTTGCTACAGATTACATTTAAAAATGAAGTGGGTCAGTATGACTTGGAGGTCACAACCTTCCAGCTGGCTGTTCTTTTCGCCTGGAACCAAAGGCCCAGAGAGAAGATCAGCTTTGAGAACTTGAAGCTTGCCACTGAGCTGCCTGATGCAGAGCTGAGACGCACACTCTGGGTGAGGGGTGAACATGCAAAGTGTAATGTTGGCCTGTGGAATCTTTTTTAGGTTATGTTGTTTTATGTTATTCTAACACTGTAAGTAGACAAAACTACAAAACTGTGTGCTTGTTAATTATCCCATTTGCATTCATTTCATCTTAGCTGTTACAATAATCACCACTCTTCTGGGAAAGCCTTTCACACAATTTTGGAGTGTGGTTATGGGGATTTCTCAGTTTCATTGTTCATTTTGTTTTAGTTCTTATTAACAGTGTTGAGTGAAGTTAAGATAAGAACTTTGTTAGGGTCAGTTGAGTTCTTCCACTCAACCCTGGCAAATCATGTTTTTATTAACCTCTCTTTGTGCACAGGGGTATTGTCATGCTCGAACAAGTTTAAGGCTCTCGGTTCCAGTGAACTGTTTCCAAATGTTTTGAGAATAGCACAACTACTGTATTAATTTTCACAAAGTCTGCTGCTTCAGTGTTCTTTTTGTCAGATGTTACTATGGTATACTGTAATATAATTACAGGCATTTCATAAGTGTCAAATGCTTTTATTGACAACTACATTAAATTTATTCAAAGACCTGTTTTTCAACAACTATGCAATTCACCCTGGGGCGGTGTCAATCAAATTATGGGCCACATCCTGACTGATGGCACCTGATTCTCGTATGATCAATGCTTGGAGTTTGTCAGAATTTGTGGGTCTTTGTTTGTCCACTCACCTCTTGAGGGTTGACCACAAGTTCTCAATGGGATTAAGGTAGGGGAGTTTCCTGGCATCTGCCCCAAAATGTGGTGTTCCCAGAGCCACTTGGTTATTATTTTTGCCTTATGGCAAGGTGCCCCATCATGCTGGAAAAGGCATTGTTCGTCATCGAACTGTTCTTGGATGTTTTGGAGAAGTTGCTCTGTGAGGATGTTTTTGTACCATTCTTTATATATAGCTGTGTTCTCAGGATTCTTTACTGTTAATATGACAGAACTGAGAGTTTGCAATGGAGACTGTAAAACTTGTCACAATTCGGGGGGGTATGATCTGCTGAAGAGAGCACAAGACTTCCAGTTCTAACATGACAGTAACTCAAAATACGCAACCACAGGAATGGCTTCCATAAATGTTCTTGAGCAGCCTAGTGCCCAAACAATGAAGCTGATTTAAAATAGTGGTGCAGTGACTTTCCCCTTCCAGCCTGACAGCCTGAAAGGTTCTGCAGAGAATTGCTGCTGCAAAATATTGACTAAAGAGTCTGAAGCCTTGTGTAAATGTCATGCCATTTTAATGGCGTGAGAGAGCAATTCATTTTATACTAATGCAGAAAGTTAACAAATTGAGGAAAATACAAACAATTTTTGAATAATTCCTGAATGCATAGTGATTAGTTGAGGTAATTCATGCAGTTGTCACGTTTTTGTCATAGTTGTATGTGTTTTAGTGCCATGTTGATGTTTGTTCTGTGTTTTTCTCTCTTTAGTCTCTTGTTGCCTTCCCAAAACTCAAACGGCAGGTGCTTTCATATGAACCTCAAGTGAGCTCTCCCAAAGACTTCACAGATAGTACCTTGTTCTTCGTTAACCAGGAATTCTCCTTGATGTGTGTACCTCCTTTTTGATTATTTAAATTAATTTTTATTGTTTATGTCCCGTATTGATTAATGTATCAGGGAAAATGGTTTAAATAGATTCCTGATGATGTTGTGTTTACTGTTTTGCTAATCAGAAAAAACTCCAAAGTGCAGAAGAGGGGGAAGATTAACCTGATTGGCCGTCTTCAGCTGACTACAGAGCGAATGAGAGAAGAGGAGAATGAAGGCATAGTTCAATTAAGAATATTAAGAACACAGGTATGTAATTTTTTTGGGGGGAGGAACGTGTTTTATAACTCTCATAACTGCTGAAAGTTGAATCGTGAATAATCATGATGCTGATTGATATATTATGGCAGAGGTCATCAGCTGGCAGTGTGTGGTCCAGGATCCAGTAATGTATTTTGACAGATCAAAAAGAACAGTGCTCTCAGCAAATATATGGAAAGATTTCCATCGCTCATTCACACCAGTTTTATTAATACCAACAAGTATCTGTAACAAACACCGTGTTGTAATTCATCCACTTACTGTACATACTTTGATGTAAAATAAACCTAAGAATTCTTATAGCTTTAGAGACATTAGACAAAATTAGATCTTGAAATGTCCGATATTGTCGCCATAAACATATCTCTTATAGATTAATCATTAAAAGTTGCTTCGGTGCTTAATAATAATAAAGAAATCTTATGTACCTGGACTTTTAGAGATTTTAGATGAATGCTGTGGTTTTGTATTTTTTTCACCAGGGAGATTTGTTTTGACACGTTTTTTCTCGTTTCTCGCTTTTGCTGTTGTAGGAGGCCATTATTCAAATAATGAAGATGCGAAAGAAGATCACTAATGCCCAGCTGCAGACCGAGCTGGTGGAGATCCTGAAAAACATGTTCCTTCCCCAAAAGAAGATGATCAAGGAGCAGATTGAATGGCTGATCGAGCACAAGTACATCAAGCGTGATGAGTCAGACATTAACACATTTATCTACATGGCATAGCACTGAGGTTCACGCTGGAAATGCTTATCGTTCCAATCAAGACGAAGAGAGTGAACATGCAGCGGCTCAGCAGTCGGAGAGGAGTGCTGACACAACGGAGTAAACCAAGCTGGCTGCTGATCTTCTCGTGGAGTGATGGGCTTGTTTTACATGACAGTCACACACCAGAATAGCTTGTTTTCAAGAAAAATCCCTGCCTTACCTTACAGTAAAGAAACCTGAGATGAGGATGGGAGATTTCAATGGAAAAACAAAAAATGAACTATATTTTTGCCAACAGGTAGTCAGTATGCATGGTGCGTGGTTTCCTTCATTTTTTTATTTTTTTTTTGTGAGTGTCGACATCAACAGCATGCTGTCGGTGGGAATGTCTGTCATCAGAGGACTTGTTTGTGTGTGCTGTGTTTGTGTGTGTGTGTGTCCTTGTCTGGTCCAGGCTGTCCACTCTTCTCCTCTCCAGCTCAGCTCTCAGCCTGGTCCAAAAGCTCACACTGCAGCCACATGGGAGCTCCGTCACCAGGGTGGTGGACTGGAGCATTAGCACTTTACGCATTCTGCCACACATTCAGCATGGCCATGTTCCTGTCATCTGTTATGTGTTGCTTTGGATTCTTTATTTTGAGAATATATTAAACTTGGATAGTTAATGATGGTGTATTATCCTGTAAGGCGGCCATTTTGATTTCTCCATGGAGTTCACTTAACTTTCCCCTTATTCATTATTACTCTTCTCTTTAGGGCCTGCACAATGTCAGATACAGTTACAGCGTGATATAACACACACACGCACAGACTGCAGTTCTGCTGCACAGTTTGGGGTTTAGTAAGCGTCTGTTCTCTTATCACTGGTTTTGTTTCGACTTGCCCCAAAGTAAACGTTACTCCTTTTCCGTTGACCTTCAAGCCACTTAAAGACACATTGGGTTCTTAGTGATGGGCAGCTGTGTTGTTATTTTAAAACTGTTCTGTTGGAACGGTTTGGTTTCATGAAGCGGCTCTCGACACTAGAGCGCTTCCCACCCTCATCAACATGTCAACATGCAAGGATCAATGTTATCATGATATAGAAATTATATAAGGAATATTTTCTAGTGTATTTCACTCATTTAATATCAGTTCTTTCTGACAGGTATCATTACTCTGTTTCTAAATGATGTCATTTTACTTTTTATAGCGCAGCCTCCCATACAATTTTGAGCAATGTAATAGTGATACTGTTTTCCGTTATCAGTTTTGCGCGCTAAGTGATATTGCTATAATTTACAATTTTTGTTACTGACACCCTATTGTTTTCAAATGTCACACCAGTTATTAGTTAGGGTGTGTACAATGACCTCCATTAGCAAGTGCTTTAAAGTATCATCTTGATCACTGAGATCTATGATGATGGATGGGAAAAATCATTACATTCTACATAAAGCAACAAAACTAAGTACATATGGCATATTTCAAATCATGTTTCAGTATTTATTCCCATACACTTTTTAAATAGTCTTCTGAAAATCACCCATTTTTCTTTTTCAGTCTACTTTCAATCAGTGTAGATATACTATGTGTATGGATAAATAGGTTACATACAGGGTTTATTTATAAATAATTTATTTCATTTGCTAATTGTTTTACAATCCTGAGCCACATGAATCAACCAGGTGTCGTTACAATGTGAAAAACGAGCTCCCATTCACAGGCCAGACAGGAAAACCTGAAACACAAACACACTGATGATTGCTTCATCTGTAAACACAATAGACTGATGTGTGATTTGTTCATCCATTCATTCATTCACCTTCAGTAAGCACTTTATCCAGGATAGAGTCATCATGGATCTGGAATTTATCCCGGGAACGAATGGGTACAAGGTGTGAATACTTTGTGCTTGGACACCTGTCTGTCACATGGTATCATACACTCGTTCACAGCTAGCATAGCCAATGACCTGTAATTTTGGGAGGGTGTAGGAACCTGACAGAAACCCACACAGCCAAGTTGAAGAATCTGATAAAGTCAGGACTGCGAAAAATCTATTGTCCAATTATTTATAATTTCATAATGTGAATGAAAGCATAAATAGTTTTTGATTTTTTTAGGTGTGTAATAATTCAGTTTTGTTTAGGTTTCTACAGCATGAAATGATTGAATTTGGCATCTGTGGTTTGAATGCAAGGTTTCCATTAAGTAGAGTGACACTACAGGACAATATTAAAATTTCTCAAAACTACCTAAAGAATGAATTGTTTATTAAATCGTTTATAAATTAATTTCGTCTATTTTTTGCAAGCGTATTTCAATGACAATAAAATTTGATGGAAATGCATTTAAATTCAGAAACAACTGAGCAAATATTTACCTAAATTATTTTTTACAGCACAATGCAAGATAAAAGTAGTTCCAGACACATGGTTAATATTTTGCAGCTTATTTTAAGAACTTCATAATAGTTGTAACAATCTATAGTGGACGTGGCACGTGGTGAGTGCTGCAGTGTTATCTCGAGGCTGTTGTGTTTTAATATAGAACACAGATTTGTGTCAGATTTGAAGCAGCAGAGTGATGTGTGTTGTGAGGTTCCACCACTGGAGTTATCCTGTGTTATGGGTCCTATAAGTTTTAAAACAATAGACCTTGAAGTAGATTTGGATAATCTTGCAGCGAAATCCACAAAAAAAATTTTTTTATCCAAACCTGGCACTGGATTTTAGTCCATTTTATAGCATAAAGGGTTTCAGAAGCTGTTTGTGTTTGTGTGCCGTTCGCTTTTCCCTCTCCTCCAACTTCATCCATATGTGAAAAGGCTGCAGTGAAGCATATAATCAGTATTCATTTTCTTTTGCGTCCTAAGATTCGAATAGAGTTGAATGAACAATTTTCAGTGTTAATTTCTGTGCGAGTGAGTAATTTTTCTGCACATGACTGGTTGGTCTTTAGGAAAATGAGGGCAAGGAATTAGGAATGCTTAGTTGGAAGCAGCACCAATGCGAGTGACAAAATATATTCATTTACTTATTAAACATGCATTACTGCTTAGGATCACCTACAACCTTTAAGTTGTACAGACCTGACAGCTGTAAGCATTAAGACTTGGGTTTGTAATCCCCCGCTGAATTCAGGTGAATGTGTGCCACTATGTGCAGTGAGCGAGTAGAGCTCGAGTGGATGTTCATCGTGCAGTCAGGGTGAACCGGTTTGGTGTACACCGTATGTTTATTTCTCTTCAAATAAATTCTTTTTTATGTTGTATAATTTATTTCCTTGCATAATAAAGATGTCTTTTAAAGGAGGCTGATATGGCTTTGACTCTAGCTGACAGTTTGTTGCACTACATCTTTTCACCACAAAAGAAAAACTTTTTTTGCATTATTATTTCAGCATAAATTCATGTAAGCATGCATAAGAATCATGAAGATGATAAGGAATGATTTTCTGCTGTTCAGATCAGCAGAGAATCACATTAAGAGGTGAAGAGATAAAAGTTGATGGTATGATAGTTGTATAGACTCAAGTTTCACTACATCACTGATCATGTCATTACAAAGCAGGATATACTTAAAAATATTAAGTATCATTCTATTTAATATTGGAAAATATCTAATATAAATGTATATATCGTTTAAATTACAATCTAATGCTTCCAATCAGTTTGTAATTATATTTTGTAAAATAATCTCTGCTAAAGATGTCATGATGTCTGAGAGAATGCCTTGAAATTTACAATATTGATATCAAATTGTCCAATTTTATTTGCTTTAACTTAAGTTTCTGATAAACACAATAAATGACTTGAAACACAGCAATTGCTGAACAAGCATTTTGTTTATGGAAAAAAGTTTATGGGATATTCTTTAGTATCTAGACCAGGTGTTCTCAAACATTTTACATACAGAAACCCTTTTAAATGTAAAATAAATTCCACAGATCCAACAGATTATTTAAAACACTAACAGTTCATATGCTGATGTATTAAGCTTATTTTGTAGACTGACATTTTATAGGCAGCCTTGTATGTAGATTGAACTCATTCAATACACTCACTCACCGTCTTAATCTGGTATTCAGGGTCACGGGGGGCCTGGAGCCTATCCTAGCAAACTTAGGGCACAAGGCAGGATACACCCTAGACAGGGTGTCAATCTGTCGCAGTGTACACACACACACAAGCAATTTTGGAAATGCCAGTTAGCCTAAACTGCATATCTTTGGGCTGTTGGAGGAAACTGGAGTAACCGGAAGAAACCCACCAAGCACGGGAAGAACATGCAAACTCTGGGCCAGGAATTAAACCTGACCAGGAATCAAACCCAGACCCTGGAGGTGCAAGGTGACAGTGCTAACCACTACACCACCATGCCGCGTTCATTCAATACAAGTGACTAATTAATCCAGCTGATAACAACTCACGCATTACATAATTTATGTACAAGGTTACAGGAAGACTGGAGCCTTTCCCAGGGGATTTGGAACAAGGTAGGATACATACCAGTACATTACAGTGGGGAATTTGGAAACACCAATTAGCCCATTGCACGTCTAAGGATGGAAGAACATGGCTTGGCAAGTTTCCTCTGGGTACTCCAGTTTCCTCCTACTGTCAAAAGACATGCAGATTAGGCACATTGCCTGTATTGTGTGAGTGTGAGTGTGTCTGTGCGATGAGTTGACACCTTGTCCAGGCAGGTTGTACTGTGCCTTGTGCCCAATGTCTCCTGGAAAAGGCTTCAGGCTTCCCGTGACTCTGTACAGAATAAGAAAAAATGACTGCACTGTATTATTTGTTCAGCTCGGCTAACTATCATCAATATGGCATCTAAACTATTAATTTATTTTTGAACATTTAAACAAAGCATGGGGAAAAAAAAGTCTGAAAGAATTTGTGTTTACAGAGATTACACATTTACAGTTTGATTCACATATATCACTGTTATGCTAACTTGTATATGAGTTTTAAAGTAAAACAACTGTCTATCTTTGGCTGGTGCCCAGTGTTTGTAAGTAAGTTCCATCACAGGCGTGTAATAGGCAACCCTCACAGAAGGTAACAGTATTCAGCGTCCTCATCAACTTTTTTGTCATCCTATAAACATGTCAAAGTCATTCCTTACAGAATGTAACAGTATGCAAGTTTTGTCTATGGCTGAGCTCATAGCTACAGAATGAAACCCTTGATCAAACTGCAGATCATCTACAGTGACACCGCACACTCCGTTCGCAGGTAATGGGAGCACGCAGGCGTCAGGATCTGCACACGGGCTGTGATGATGTTGCCTACTGTTCAATATTCTTTGAGGAATGCCTGTGATGTTCTTCCATCCAAAACAGTCTTTAACCCAATTAAATAGGTTCCCATCATGTGTATTTTGATTCTGAGGTATTACCACAGACAACGCACACTCTCATGTTGGTCGACATGGTTTTTGTCTTGACGTATTTTTAAAAGCTGGACATTTTAAGACAAGCTTGAGATCATCTGCTACTGTTCCTCGTGGAATAACATGTAGAGATTGGCAAATGTCTCCTGTGAGCAGAACAGCTCCTCCCATTTTACTTTAGATCACACATCATTTGTCAAGTCCCATTTTCTGTCTTACACTTGCTTGATACCTCTGAGCCTAACTTCACCTGAGTAGTTTTTATGCCCTAAAAGTTTCGCAGTTTGACATAAAATTTGATGATGCTGCCTACTGTTACATGCTGTGAAGATGACCTACACTGACCAAACAAACACAAAAAACTGCACCTTTCAGTGGTTTCTTAGCTCCTTGCACATCTGTTGTAAATTTTTGAAATAAACTGTAAGTGATAAAGCAGGAAAACCCTAAATGGGCAGGACAGGGATGGAGAACCACTGCCTAACAAGCATGTTCCTGACAGAACAACCTTTAGTCGGCTTCGATTAATAATTTGACATTTATTATGCCTTTAAAGTTTAAGGCATTTTGAACATTTGATTTGGAAAGAGACATATGTGTTTAAAAATGGACTTGGTGGTAAATAATGTTGTACTGAAGTCCCCTTGTACTCTGTCCCAAGATAGTGAGCCAATGATTGTTGACTAATTTGCATTCCTGAACCATCATGCACTGCGATGTTTTTTTCAATACTTATTTATAATTTTATATCAAATTTACTGTGTCTGATTTTTCCACATGTTACAGTTTTTCATATTAATATGTCTAGAGTGCATACACGTTATAAATTTTAGTTACCTACCCTTAGCGCAACGTTCATTAGGTTTTTGTGGTATATATTCTTGTGTTATAGACACTTTTAAATGCCCGGATGAACCTCGGTGGTCCGGGGTGCAGGCTTCAAACCTGTAGCTGCTTAGCGGCAGAGTGGTTCAATTCCACCTTTCGGGCGAGAAAGTTAAACGCACCTTTTTTTTTTTTTTTTTTTTATATAAGAAGTTAATAAATACATCGTTAGAGATCATGGGTTGCGTCTGTGAGTGTAATGCGGTTTGGTTTTCCGTTTTAGGAGGGTTCAAACGGATACTCATGAGAGAACCTGAGCTTATTTTCTAGTTAGTCTGTACGATTCGGTTATAAGTGTATCAAAAATATTAAAGTATCTTCTTATTGCGAACCCACTTCACCCGGATGTGTACCTTTCGCACAACCAATCAAAATTCCTGTTTTGTTTTACGTCACCGGAAGTGATCACGGTTGCCCTTGACAGACATGCGTGTGTGCTCCAACCAGCCGGGGATGCTTAGAGAATAGATCTGAAAAGCTGATACAAAACCTGTCAGATTATTCACCTGTAACTGCTTTTCCTCAGGTATGCTTCTACAAAGCGTAATTGCTGTTGTTTAATATGCGACCAAAGAAATTATTTATCACTGCAAATCTTTTGCTTATTAGCTTGATAGCAGCTCAGACATCAGCACCAAATGTTTACACCCAGTGTCTGTCTTATGCAGGACACAGAGTGGCTCTAGGTGGCTTTGGTTCATCTGTGAGATTTAAATAGGTTTTTATATGAATGTGTTCAATTCAGTTTTATGTATATAACAATGATCATTGAGGCAAAGGAGCTTTACAGAATATTCAATCACTGGCAGCTCAGGAGCGGCATGAGTAGCTCGACAGAGAGAGAAAGAGAGAAAGTGAGATAGCAGTCAGGTATGGTCACAGTCCCATAGTGTACAGTATAAGGTGAATGTACGTATATTCTGTGCAGAGTGCAAGCAGGGACTCTGTCTGTTGAATTGACAACTAAAAGGGAGAGCTAGAAGGAAGCACAGACCTGAGGGCTCCCTGAGAAGTAAAGCAACCAGTCACTCCACTATAAACAAACCTGAGTGATCTTTTAAGAAGAAAAAGACAAAGTAGAAGAGCAGCATTTTATTTTATTTTATTTACTGATGATGATGAAAAGCTTACCCAAAGAAAGAAAGTAGAAGCAAGTGTCCAGTATTACAGGGTTGTGACTATTATACGGATATCATAATTCAGAGATATGTATGCAGGATTTCACATTCTGATAATTTATTATTTATTTTTTTTACCCAAATAAGTTGTTAAACTCATTAAATGTCATGTTCATATGTGATGGAGCATTTCCTTGTTTTCCCTGGTGTGCGACTTAGGAATCCATATTTCTGTAAAGCTGCCTTGTGACAATGTCTATTATTTAAAAATATTAAGTATAAAACATATAAAAAGATATAAAACACTTTGCATTGTAAAAGTGTCCACTGTTCCTAAACCTGTTATATTTCTCCTCTCAAAGCGAGATGCCGTTACACAAATACCCACCTCGTCTGTGGGAAGCCTTAAAGTTAAAGAAAGGGATCTACGCCCGTCTGCCTCAGCATTACCTCAAAACCCTCCAGGACACATCGCCCCCGACTCCGGTGCATTGGAGACCTCTGGGGGTGAAATACAGAGCGAACCCGAAAACAGGCCACAAAGAGCGGGTTCAGGACGTACCCATTCCTGTTTATTACCCACCGGAGTCACAGGATGGCCTGTGGGGTGGAGAGGGCTGGATATCTGGCTTCAGATACGCCAATAATGACAAGGTGAGTTTCTGGATAAAATTGGGGTATGATGAACATGTACTTTTGATGATTTTAAGAGCATGTTGAGCATCTGATATCCTTTTTACAGTTGCATGAGGATATTCTCTGGTCACCAATTTATTAAAGAGTTTTTTTTAAATACTACATATAAATATTGTTATTTTCTGCTTTGCTATATTTCTGCATGGCGTTGTGTTCCATAACCACAGTGGTGTGTAATAATTAAAGTGGTATTTGAAGCCTGTTGACTATTATACGTAATTGCTGGATTTGCCTTCCCTCCGTAAAATGCTCGGTCATGTAGCAGGTGTTTTTTAGGCAGAGCTGTTTATAGATAGTGGCACAAACAGCAGTGAGAGAGAGAGAGAGAGAGAGAGAGAGACTCTTTTGCTATGACTTAAAGGCTACAGTGAGCTAATGCAAGCCATGTACTTTTGATACCTAAGTAAATTTTAAGGGTAAGTACTTTTGTAATTTTACTCAAGTAGAAATGTAAATTAAGGAAATTTACTTAAGTAATATGTTACCGGAGATATCTCTACTTTCACTCAACTATAGGAATTGTGTCTGTAATCCACCACAGTTTTATGAGACTAATGTAGAGTAAAACAGCAGTAGAGTTTTGTTAAGTGTTTAGCTACATTCTAAATTGTTCAGTTCCTGTGTCTAAAATGTTTCTGCAGCTTTCTGCACGAGTGCAGAAGACGTGGAAGCCTCAGCTCTTCAAGAGGGAGCTGTACAGTGAAATCCTCGACCAAAAGTTTAACATTACGGTCACAACTCGGACGCTGGATCTCATCGACATCGCCTACGGCTTTGATTTCTACATTCTAAAGGTAACAACTGATTACTTTTTCACTTTATTAAAGTCAAAAGGTTTGGGCTGGGTTAAAAGATCTGAAGAACCTCTAAAGCTCTGTGATGTCCATGTACAGCTCTACCAGGCATACTGTCCAATAGAGCTGTGCAGATTAATCGATTATACCAGGGGGTATAAAAACGATTCAAGACTAATTTTAACACGCCAACAGATGGTACGCTGTATGCACAGTCACAGGGAGCACCCACCTTGGTGTGCCAAAAGACATCACCCTGTATACATCGGGAGTTGTGCAACTGGTGCTATTCTGACCATGCACGTTACCACTCAAGTAGCAGCAAGTTAGAACCAAAGAGTGAACATGAAATTCTGCATGAAACTGGGCAAATCAACCACAGATACGTTTGACATGATTCAGGACGTTTTACGGTGATGCTGCAGTCCGTCGTTTGAGGTGGTTTTCGGTGCATGCGCACAAGAGCGGAATAACATCACTGGAAAATGACGAGAGATTATAAGATTTTCAACGAGCTTAACCACCGATAATGTCAACCATTTGGCAACTTGTTCTAATGATCATCGAAGAACAATCCCCAACACTGCTGTCATTGTCGGTGTGTCATATGGAACAGTCCAGGCAGTCCTCACATGTGATTTGAACAGCTGCTGACTTAGGAGCAGAAGGAACATCGCATCAAAGTCTGCTAAGAACTCAGACACCGTGCTGTGGATGACTCGTCCTTCATGTTGAGGATCATTAATGTTGATGATATTGGGTTTATGGGTACAACCCTGAGATGAAGCAACTGTCTTTACAGTGAAAGAGCCAATCATCTCCACAACCGAAAAAGGCGAGGCAGGTGCATGCTAAACATCCTTTTTGACATTTGCGCCATTGTGCTCGAGAATTCATCCCCAGGGGCCAATAGTGAATTTTACTACCAGCATTTAAGGCATCTGAGGGAGAACGTACGCCAAAAGCGACCGGGTTTGTGGCATGCGAATCTCAAAACTTTTTGATACCTTTTTTGATAGATCTTTTATGGGTCAATTTTTGAGTCTAGTTCGTACTTTTAACTATTTAGATTAAATAGTTTAAATTTAATCTAAAGAAATTTAGATTAAATTTCCTAAAATAAAGAATTTCTATTTAAAAAAATCAAGATGGGCCGCACAGCATTTCAGTGCCGGTTAGATGATTCTAGTAGTTTTTA
>JAQMYL010000003.1:17364599-17380078 GCA_030014365.1 Clarias pachynema | reverse complement strand
TTTAAAAACTACTTTAAAAAGTAGAAGTACACAAAAAATCTACTCAATTACAGTAATGCGAGTAAATGTAATTCATTGCTTTCCACCTCTGTATATGTGTGTATATATATATACGTATATATTTACTCAAATAATAAAATAGTTTACTGTCAATACAATTTTACAATAGCGCTGGTAACTGGACTTTCCAGTTTGTATACAGGGGAAACCCCTTTCACTCTGCAAGGTCAAATCAATCTTTTTTTTTTTCTTTTTTCCAGATGCCTCTCTTGCTAATGCAGAACCTGAAAAACAATGGCACAGTACTGCTAGGAAAGCTAATAGCCTTTAAACTAATAGCTTAGCATTACCTGTGAAGAGCCTGAGTTTCTTCAAAAACAGCAATCCCTCAGCAACATTTCTCTATTTATTGATCATATAGTTGTCTTTAACTGTGCATGAACCAGACTAACATAGAATATAAACTGTAGAGAGTACAATCGAACAAGGTAAGATGTGCTTAAACTGAAACTTGATTTAACTCAGAAGTGACTAGCAGGAAGGCTAACATAACAGCAACCAGGAGTATCTCATATTAAACAAAATCAAATCATATTTTGCTTCCAAAGACCCAGACTTCCCTATATATTAGTTCTCCAGGCTTCCTGAAGGACTTTTTGGCTCTTATTTTCAGTTTAATTCCTGTACCAGACCAGTTTCAAATAATGTTGTTTGTTAAGCCACACAGCATTAAAAAAAATACATCCAACTGCATGAACCGGTAAAAACACAGTTACAGATGATCACAGATGATCAGGGCAGTTAGTATTAGATTAGTTTCAATTTAATTTGTCAAACAAAGCCAAGGAAATGCAGTTAGCATCTAACCAGAGGTGCGTAAGTAGCCTACCTACAATAAATAACAAATGTAGGAAAATAATGCTATGGGTTTGGAGGTACAGGGGTGTGAGTGTTTAATGTACAGAAGGTGCAAAAGTTTTTTTTTTTTTTAATAGGATATACTATGGTAATATACAGCACATCTGTGCAAACAATGTGCAGTGGTGAAGATGTCATTTTGTCTCAGAGCTGTTTTCCACTGTATTAGACTGTGAACTCTAACAACTGTTTTGTTGAGGATTTTCAGAAATTAGGATTATTACAGGACAGCCATTTTCTATCATCAAGCTTCCACGTTAATAAAGAACACCTGTACTACTGCTCATTCAATGCAATTGTCCAATTAGCCAATCATGTGGCAGCACTATGTAAACAAACACAGGTATTCAATCACAGGAGCTTTATTTAATGTTCACATGAAGTATCAAAATAGAGGAAATGCCAAAAGGAGCTGGTTTTAGTAACAGAAAATGCTTATCTCCTCTGATTTTTTTAATGCAAAAGTGTCAAAAAAATTTTGCATTGCAATTCTACTTATGGAAACGCTTTGATGATGAGAGGTCAGAGAAGGACTAAAATAAGGATTACAGCAGCTCAGCCCCTTTTTGTAACGACGGTGAGCAGAAAAACACCTCAGAATACACAACCTTAAAGTCAATGGGCTCCGACAGCAAAACACCATATCAAGTTCAAATTCTGTCAGTGAAGAATAGGAATCAGAGGCTACAGTGATTCCTTAGTTCCTTAGGCTTAGTTTAGTCTGGAAGTAGTTTTTCCAGGAAGTAGAGTAACTCGACCACTCAAAATAATCATCTCAGAATGCTCAAAAATAAGACCACACTGGGTAACACAGCTGGTCACCGGATAGAGAATTGTCCACCTGGTCACCATCCAGTCTTCACCTGTCCAGATTGGGTGAGTCTGAGGGCAAAAGAGTATCAGATTCCTGTATTTGGCTGATGGAAATCAGTGGTCTTCTGCTATTGTAGGCCATTCACCTCAAGATTTACGATTTTGCGCATTCTGAGATGTTTTTCTGCTCACCATAGTTGTACAGAGTACTGATTTAAGTTGTCCTTCCAATCAACTTACACCAGTCTGGTCATTCTCCTCTGAACTCTCTCATCAAAAAGGCTCTTTCACCGACAGACATTTTGTTCACACAATGTTTTTTTTTCCTACTAGACCATTCTATGTAGACTTTTTACTGCTGTGTCTAAAATTTCCAGAAGATCATCAGTTTCTAAATGACTTAAACCAACTAATCTGGAACCAACAACCATGCCATGATTAAAGTCACAGAGATCACATTTTACAAAGTACTGAAGGCCCTTTTATGCTTTTCTATTTTTTATGTCCTTTTATTGTTAATTACAAAAAAAAAAGATAAAACTGGGTTCCTAGGATGACGTGGAAGTAGTGCTCACCTTTTTGCACTTTGTCGCACAGCATGTAGATCTCTGTCTTGCCTGTGCAGGGACCTTGCACAATATTCAGCCTGTTAATTTTCAGCTCTGCCGTTGTAGTAGCTTCTGCTCAGATGCACACAGAAATAATATTAGAGTTACCTGTTATAGTAATCATTATTATTATTATTATTTAATATAAAAATGCTATCCAGCCATAACAATGATAGTATCATTGACTGGCTTGGCTCTTGTAATTATTTTTTAAATTATTTTATATTGTGAAAATTAAACAACCAGTTTATGTGTATGTATGTATGTATGTATGTATGTATGTATGTATGTATGTATGTACAGAGTGAAGGTAGCAAACTGGTATATTTGCATCTTAATGTCTTGGTTAATCAAAACTAAACAAAAAGTAAAGACTGCACTGTATATTTAAAAAAAAAAAACTATGACGACACCCACACACACACACACATACACACACAGAGGGCTCAAAAATTTATACACACTTCAACAGTTGCTCTTTTTAAAACTCGAATTGAATTGTAGCTGCAATGTTTGCTCTTATCGATGTCAGTAGTTGCACCATTGTTGATACCATCATGTGACTATCAGAAGAGAAGCTTATATTTTTCATGTTGAAGTGTGTATACATTTTTTGGGCCCCTCCTAATATCTCTAATTATAAGTATTATCTGATTACAATGTTAAAAGACCCATCACTGGTCTTACTTTTGTCATAAATGGGGTTAGATACCACAGGGTAGAGATGGGTCCTGTCCCCATTTTCCCTCTCTAGCTCACACTGGAAGCATAACCGAACCACATTCATGTCCATGTCCTCAATACTCTTCGAGTGGCCTGCTATTTGCATGAAAGAGAGAAAGAGAGACAGAGAGCATAACATAAATCTCTTACAAGCCCAGTAGTAGCTTTACTGCCCAAGTGGCATATGAACATCTAAAGTCAAAACAAGTCACATGCTTGGTGGAGTTATGGTTTGTATGTGAAAAAGAGTACAAAATTTTAAAACATTTTTAAAACGTACTGCTGAATGGATCGATGTTTTTCTTCTTCCTCCTTGTCAGGGATGCATCCAGTTCCTTCCTCCGAACACACTGGATGCCCAAATTCATAAAACTGGAAAAGACATATGAAACATTATACTTTTACACTAAACAGAAAAATAATATATTGCAGTAAACCATATTAACATCCTTCCACTGAACAGTCTGTCTTAATGCACAGTATAATCCTCCCAAGATAACAGTGTATATTCAGCTGTATCTAAGTTACCCTAAACAGTTCATCTGAGTGATGTATAATAGTTTGTGAAATATTCATCAGGTAAAAACTACTTAATGCCATTCAGAGTTCTTTATATTTACTTAAACAATGCCAAGCAATCATCAGTAAATATTCTGAATGAAATTGACTGAAGGTGCTGGAGTGTACCTGTGACGCCGTATATTGTGAGGGTTAAAGCTGATCACACAAATGCCATCTGAACAGTCTTTTCCAACCAAGCAGTGTGGGTGTGGGCGATGAGGGAGGTCCTTTGTCACAAGAGACACTGTGACTGTTACATTTTTTATGTTTTCAATAGGGCCCCGAAGCTATTTGAAAAAAAAAATTGAAAAGATTATTACTTAAAAATAAAGGATTATTACCTATACAGTGATGTCATATTCCAATCCAGAGTGCCATATATGGAAACCCAACAGTTCAAAATGAAAAAGTATCTTCTGTTTGTTTTTTTCTGTGTGGTACTTCCCTCCCACAGACCACACCAGTGCAACGCCTTCCACAGTGACACTTTCTTTTTCGTACCTCAAAGTTAGCAGTTACAGATTAACACCATTCACTCAAACCAAAACAGGGACAAACCCCTTTATGTTTGGACTAATCGGTACATTCCAGAAACAGCTAGAGCAACGGCCTCAAATATTATTTGTACATTTATTGCAAGCAAACTGTACACTTGTGCAAAAATGCACACGAACTCCCACATGGGTCAAGGGCGTGTAAAGCAAAAGAAAGATGCTCTGCATTATGAGTCTGTGTTGACTCATATAAAAAACACCTGACTTAACGGTAAAAGTCAGAATAAACAAGGCTGCATCTTTTACCTGTCACAAGGTAACCAATCTCACAAATTTTTAAATGCATCTTTAATTTACTGGCTTTCTTCAGAAAAGACAAGACAAGCCAAAGCTAAGAGCTTAAATATCCCACACAAGTACTGTTCAAATGTTATAAATGTTATATGTAAAGTACAAAACAAATAATAATAATAATAATAATAATAATAATAACAACAATAATAATTTGGTGTGTAATGTACAAGGAGACAATGACAAAAATGATAACTTGATAATATTCACACACTGGTGTGTCCCTGGACCCACCTCGATGGCAGGTAGCGTCTTGTTGACATCAGTGCTTGAGGATCCTAGGATGCTACCAGCCGATCGTCCCTCACACTCATACCGGAACCTCATGCCGCGCTCCTTGGGCTGTTCCACTACCACCAGCTCTGGTTTATCCAGCAGCTGCTCCAGCTGTTCAGTGTCCCTGTGGTGAGGATGCACAGTTGGACCCACTGCTGAAGCAGTGTTCCGCCGCTGACCTCGAGAGCCACGAGATGATGAAAGAGCTGACATGTTGCCTGGACTGAAGTTGTCAAAATTCTACCAGTGGGGACAGAACAAGAAAGAGTCATTAGAGCGAGGCAGAAATGTCAAATATAACCCCACACATCATGTTGTTTGGGGTGGACTTAATTGATCTTAATGTGAAACAGTGCAAGAGAAAGCACTTAATCAGACTAGCTTTTACGTCTAAGCCCTGACATACTGAAAAAGATTATTATAACATCTGTTAACCAACAACAAGTCTTCAGGTTATTTTTTAGTTTACAGCAAGAGGCAGATAAAGCAAAAATGTGAACAGAGAGAGTTTTTGTACAGAAGGAAGAGAAGCAAGAAGAAGAGGAATGGAAGTCAAAGGGGAAAAAAACAAACACTTCTTTGAACGGAGTATTTAGGTCAGAATTTCAAAGTCATAAATCAATGCCGTAGCAACAAAGCACAAAAAGTAGTAGCTAGAAAACAGAAAGAAACAGTTTGTTATGGCCAGCCGGCTGAGAGAGCAACGGATCTGCATGAGAAAGAGAGAAAACGTCTGGACATGCCTGAGGAAGAATGCAGATGGCCTGCACAAAGAGCAGCTAACAAGAGCCAGGAGGAGCATGGTGAAGAAACAGGAAACTCATGCAGAAGGATCAGTAACCAATGAGAATGAAGAGAGGAGGAGCAGTTACATTCAACCTCTTTTTGCCAGAAGAGGCGCACATGAGGCAGGGATCATCAACTGAAACAAGGTGTCAGATTACAACCCTAATGGCTCTGCTAAAATACAACTTCTGTTCCATATTTTTTCATATTCTGATTTACCACAAAATCAAAGATTCATGGAAAGATGGAAATTAAACACCTGTGCCTATCCAGTGGGACTTCATTGGAAGCATATCTTAGTTTCTTTATTATTTTTTTTTTTGTGGTTTTATTGTACCATACCTCCTGTTTAACAAATCCTTTCAATTTTTTACATTATATTATATATTTACAGCGCTCAGTGATAGGTTTCTCATCTGCCATGTGGAACACCCAGGTCTAATTCCCACACAATGCCCAAACCTCAGTCACTGGATGCAGTGTGGTCCCAAGCCGGATAAAATGGGTTGTGTCAGGAAGGGCAGCCGGCGTAAAACCTATGGCAAGTTATTGTGCAGATTAAATGGTCCACTGTGGCGACCCTCTGACGGTAGCAGCCGAAAGACTATGTGACAGACGCCCTTAATTTATCTCATTATACACTATCAGTTAAAAGTTTTGACACATCTTCTAATTAATTAGTCTTTCCTGATTTTTATTTCTTTCTACAGCGTAAAACAATGCTGAAGGCAGTAAAAGTACGCAACAATCTCCTTAGAACAGTTGATGTTGATTATGTTCTGTAAAACCTTCATAATGCCTACAATCTGAGGTGCTATTAATTGCTGAGGCTGGAAAATCTAAATGAACTTCTTCTCTATAGCACAGGTACGTTTTAATCTTGCTTTTTTTTTGGATGGTCTCATCATGGTACTTGATGGGTTTTCCAAATGCACTTGACAATACATGTCTTGCAAGAACTGCTCCAGAACAGCTTAAAATAACAACTGACTGTTGTCAGGTGTCAGGTGTTGACTGTTGTTGTTACTTAATTATCTAACGCTATATGTGTTATTACATAGTTTGGAAATCTCCAGTATTGTTTTAGAATGTAGAAAATGAATCAGTATACAAAAAAACATTAACTGAGAAGGTGTGTCCACTGTACATTGAGGGTTAAGGGCCCAACAGCGATAGCTTGGTAGTTTAAACTCCCTTGTGATCTGTAGTTTAACAGCTGAGCGACCCCCCTCCGCCCTCCACTGCCTTTTTGTTTGTCATTTGTACAGCTGTCTCATGGAAGACTGCATGTTGAAATTATTTTGGTAGCTTTTTCTTTTTTGGTAAAGTTTTTGGTTTAAAATGTACAAAAAGCAAACGTGGACAAAAGAACACATCACAATTTTATGTTTTAAAGGCTGTCCAGCAGCAAAGAAAATGGTATTATAATTGTTTGCTTATCAAAGATCAAATTAGGCCTGACAATAACTAAAACATATTAGGTCATTGTTTTTGAACTCTCTGTAACAAAGGACCCTTTTAGTATATCTCTCAATACGGTATTTTTTTCAGCAGCATTTTAAAATATATTTTTTTAATTATATTTTTACTAATTATTTTGCTGATTTATCAAAACATTAGCATGTTCTATTCCCAGTACTTTTGCAACAGTATCATTTGAGAACAATGATTATAAGACCTCAGTAACAAACCAAATAACTGACACTTTTACAAAGATCTTTTTTTGTGTGTAATTTTCACAATTGAACTACTTAAAGTTATATAAAGACCCCCTGGATTTGCTTTGCAGACTGTTTTTCGAAGCAAGTACAATGCTTTTACTAACCTTTGATGCTGTACATCTGGGGACCAGCACTGGAGTAGAACTGCATCCAGGTATTATTGCTGGGGTTTGAAGCTGATCATCAGAGTCTGCAGGTGGAGGAGGAGGACCTGGGAGACGGTCTTTAGCTGAGTTCTCCAATAGGAATTCATCTATGATCTCTATAGATGGATAGATGCCATGAAGGAATGGGATGGAATTTTTTTTTCAAGCACAATGCTACTTTGCAATTGTAATTTCGTAATTGTACAGAATTGTATATTGTAATTCTCATTCACTCATCATCTCTATCTCTATCCAATATACAGGGTCGCAGGGGCCTGGAGCTTATTCCAGAAGACAGGGTACACCTTGGAAGGAGGGCCAATCCATCACAGGGCGCACACCCACACGCTTATTCACACACTATGGGCAATTTGTGAATGCCAATGTGTGAATGCCTAATCTGCCTGTCTTTGGACTGTGGGAGGAATCCAGAGCACCCAAAGGAAACCCCGGAGCACTGACAGAACATGCTTACTCCAGACACATAGACCCATGGTGGTAATCAAACCCGGACCCTGAAGGTGCAAGGCGACAGTGCTAACAACTAAGCCACTGTGCAGCTGTCATTATCATGCACTCTGTAACGATTAATAATTTTAAAAAGATCCTTCAAGGGTTCTTAAGAGTCTCATCAGATAATTCAGGCATTGGCTATTATTACAGATGTTACTTAGAACACTTTCTAGAGAGAGAAATAAATGATTCTAGTGATTTCCATGGGGTTAAATGTGTGTACTATCAGTAAAAGCTACATGTGCTTTATAAATCAAGAAAGACACAATTTTTTTGTGTGTGTGAAAAATAGGTATCATTAAAAAAAAAAAATACAAATGACTTAATAAGAGGACTTACCGAAGTCGAAATCTAGAAAAGAGAGAGAACAAATAAACATGAATTACAGGCATGGACATCCACAGGCAGGCTACTAAATCGAAACTGAAAGTTGATGCTATAATACATGCAATGTCATGTCGTTCCCAAATATGGAAACGCCTATCATCCAAATGTCAACAATATAAGCGACCCTGAAAACCGCCCCCCCAATCGCAATTATTAATTTTAACCATACATACATGTGTATTTTGTACGTGTATATTCTTCACACTGCTATGTGAGGAATATTGCGCAGCCTCTAATTTCACGGTGATAAAATGGCGGCTCAGTATCGTACAGTATGATGTCGATATAAAAAGAATATAGGCTTCTGTTTATACATTTTGTATCAGTGCCAGTGAGTCTGAGAGGAAACTGACAATCGCAGATCGCCATTTTCCTCCGCGATCACCTTCTAAGTGTATTACAACGGTAACGTCGCAGTCGGGTGCCACAGTTACTCCTCAACAAACAAAAAGTTACAAACTTACCATCTGGGCCCGGCGTGCCGTTAGAAACAGTTCCGTTCATTTTCATGGCAAGGTGAAGTCAGTTGAAGAAAATTATTATTAATATCAATATTTAAACGCCTCCAAGCTTCGTCTGATGTCCCGGAGCGGCTGCGCTCGCGCTACACACTCATTTCCGCCTGCTCCGCTCGTCCAGCTGTGTTAAAACAACGTACGCGTTTTCAAGGCAGTGTGTGAGTGAGTGTGTGTGTGTTTATGTGTGTGTTCGCGCCATAAAAAAAATAGCTTTTGCTTCTGCTTATTTTACACACACCTCGTGCCAGTCGAAGTGTCTCACGGTTTGGAAGGTCTTTCACTTTACTATCACGTTCAAACCTTGTTCGTGGAAATTCCCTTACGTCACCCCTGGGGAAGCCCCTAAAACTGTCGACATGGTAACGTCCCAACAGCAGGTAAAGAACAAAGTGCGGTTTCACACTTTAAGCTGTTAAAAAAAAAAAAAAAAAACAATAATAAAAAACAATCGTAGCGATAGTGTGCGGAAAAATTCTACCAAAAAAGGCCGACTTTAAGTGAGAAAGAATGTGACGTCATTTGTTCGTTTTGAAGCTATAGTAGGGGGTATAGTTAAATATTCAACTAGAATAAATTACTACAAGTATTCGAGGTTACTTGCTTTTGTTGCTCTGTATCCTTAATGAGTCACAGTAATTATTTAATATGAATAGTAATAATTAAGTGTGTTGGATATTCTGTCTGATTCCTGTCTCTTTGAAGCTCTGTGGCGGGAAAAAGACTAAACAAAAACTAAATCTAGCGCATCTAACACTGCTTACATCTCAGTAGTTTATCATCATTGACATAACGCACTGCGGAGCCGCACAAACCATGAAGGTATAATGGGAGATGACATGACGTCATTTCTGCCTGCATACACCTGAAGAGTAAGGCACACCCTAGCGGGCAATGCTGGTTAACTCAAAACCAAAAGTCATTGCTCTCGGTTGTATAAGTACAATTCAGTAGTTCATTTTTAATTTCTCATAAAATGTACATGTAGTAAAGTAAGGATATAGAAGTTTAATTATATGTTACGTTATTTGTATTGTTATTGGATGAATTTCTGGGTACAGTTTTTAGAAAACATTTAATATTGTACATGTGCACTAAAATTCGCATTTAATAGTTTATTTAAACATTTGTAAAATTATTATTATTGTTGTTGTGTATAATTATAATAATAATTAGGTAATAGCTAACTTATTCAGATTCAACACACTCGCACCTCCAGGGTCAAGGGTTTGATTCCCTCATCAGGTCTGTGTACATGGAGTTTGCATTTTTTTTCCCTGTGCTTGGTGGGCTTCCTCTGGTGGGCTTCCTCCCACAGTCCAAAGACATGCAGATTTGGCTAATTGGAGTTCCCAAATTGCCATGTAAATGAGCATGTGGGTGTGCATGTGTGTGTGTGATGAATTGGCACAACGTCCAGGACGTACCCCACCCCCTGCCCTAAGTCATTCATGAGTGAGTGTGTAAGTTTAGCATTCCAAATATTACTATCGTTAGTAATTAACATTATTATTATTATTATTATTATTAATAATAATAATAATATTTATTCATTGATCAGTATTGTTTTCAAATATAGACAACCCCTAAATAGTTTAATTAAGATTTCTTAATATTACAAATATTAATATTAAAATAAGAAATATTCTGTTAATCATGGTAGTTAATTTTATGATGTAATGTTTAGAGTAAACAATGCTATTGCGTCAGTTCCTTCATGGTACAGACAGTTGCGTAAGGAGGACGGGGGTTTCAGGACTCAACCAATGGCCACGCCGAACTGAGTCACGTGACCTGATCAAACATGATCATAGGGTTGCCAGATTGCAGTCGTTACATGCAGCACGAATCCGGCTGTTTAAAGGTTCGCTATTTTGACGATGAACAGATTTAAAATCTTAGTCACATACGTTATAGTACAAAATGACATTAAATGTCATTAAACATTAAAATGACATTGCTATGACATTGCTGTCATTAATCAGCAAATTTCAGGATTTAAAACAAGGCTAGTAGAGCAGGATCCGCAACCAAACTGGCAACACAAAGAGCGAGGCAAATCTGAATCGCTTGTAAGTGCGCTGTGCAGATTCTCCTTCTCAGCACCATGCCATCCCCGATCCCCGTGACACGCCTTCTCCCAAGAGACTTCGGTCTCAACCTGGGCGTCTGCAGCAGCCCTCTCACCAAACAGCTAGGGCACGCGACTCTCCGTGTGCCGGTTAACGCTTTTCACGGGAAGCTCGCGTGCAGACTCTGGTCTTCTGTGATCCACTGGAGTGAGCTCGGTGACCTGGAGCCCATCGGCTCCGGCGGGTTTGGTTTGGTGTTCAGAGCTACGTACTTCGGGGAGACGGTGGCGGTGAAGCGTGTCAAGTGCGCCAAGAACAAACTGGCTTCGCGGCAGAGTTTCTGGGCCGAGCTGAACGCGGCGCATCTGCGGCACAAGAACCTGGTCCGCGTGATCGCCGCCAGCACGCAGGACAATGGCGAAGACTCGTTGGGCGCGAGCGGCGACGGCGTCATCGGCACCATCATTATGGAGTACGCTGGAGATGTGAACCTGCAGCAGGCGATCTACAGCGCCGCCGAGCCGCTGCGCCCCGAATTCTGCGTGCGTTACGCAACGGATATGGCGCGCGGCCTTTGTCACCTGCACGCCCACGGCGTCGTGCACCTGGACCTGAAACCCGCAAACGTCATCGTGTCCCGGGCGGGCGTGTGCAAGCTGGCGGATTTCGGATGCTCGTTAAAACTGGAAGTCGTGTGCGATCGCGATGCCTCGGCTCGCCGGATGGAGATCGGCGGCACGTACACGCACCGCGCGCCCGAGCTCCTCAGGGGAGAAGACGCAACACCCGGAGCGGACGTCTACTCCTTCGGTGTCACTTTTTGGCAGCTACTCACACGTGAGCCGCCGTATGAAGGAGAGCGACAGCACATTCTGTATGCCGTAGTCGCCTTCAACCTGCGGCCTGATCTAAACAAGCACGTGTTCAGTCAGTCAGAACCGGGCCGCTCGTTTAAGGAGCTCCTCAGTCGGTGCTGGACTGCGGAACCGAGTCAAAGGCCGAGCGCAGAACAGCTGCTTGCAGAGCTCTCCGAGTTTCCACCATGATCACGAAAAACCCTACTCGTGTTTAAAAGAGTAGGTCTAATATAAACCCGACTTGTTCGACCTGATTCGATCTTAAGACACAGTGGACTTTTTTTTTTGTCATGTTTTAATATGATCTTAAAATATTCTTTGCAATTACTTTTTGTCTAATTAATGTAAATAAGTGTTACTGACACTTATATAAATAACTTGTTTGTAAATGTGCATTTGTTTTATTTTTGTATTTCAAATGGATTTGATTAAAACTTTTCATGTACACAGTGGTCTTTTTAGAGTATATAACTCGGTGCAGCTAGATCTTTCCTGTTACATTTAAAACTAGTGGTTGTGTGCTAATTGGCATATTGGAGTTCATCCTGTTACTGACACACACCTGATCCAACTTGTCAGCTGATGTGCTGGTCCCCACAGGGCCTGAACTCAGCGCCTCTGCATCCTTTCTTTGTAATTTTGAAACTCTGTACAGTTTCCAGGTCTTAACGGCCTCTATATGAACATATTAAGACTGGTTAAAGAATCTTACTCGAAATCAGCCATAAATCTATAATGTTTTGTCTAATATTGTGTAGTTCCCCTTTCTGTCACCAACCCCTTTCGGCCTCCACACCGCCTCTGAAGGTGTGCTGCTGTATCTGTCAACTAGACAGTACCAGATCATTTAAGTGACTTTCGATTTAAGAGACCAGTGATGTGGTTGTCTTGGTTTTAACTGGTCCATCACATCCCACAGATGCTGGATTGGATTGAGTCAACCTTGAACGTTGTCATTTTCTTCATAATGTTAAATATTTTTGCAGTGTGGCAGGATGCATTGTCCTGCTGAACAAGGCCAGTGCTGTCAGGAAACACAATTGCCATAAAGGGGTGTGCTTGGTCTGCAACAATACTTAGGCATGGTGTTATGTGTCAAAATAACAGCCACATGACTGTTTCCTAGAGCATTACACTGCCAGCTTGTCTTCTGCCATAGTGCATCCTGGTGCCATCTCTTCCCCATCTACTCGGAGTGGTCTGGAGCAACGCGGCCCTCCATATGTAGCAAGCTGCGTTCTATCGTGTGTTCCAAAACCTTTATAACCAGACCCAGCATTAACTTGTTTCCCAGGAATTTGTGCTACAATAGCTCTTCTGTGATGTCTGATCAGACCCAGTAGTCTACCCCTCAAAATCTGTACATTGCAGGGAACTGTTTAATATATCCCACCCCTTGACAGGTGACACTAAGATTACTCACTTCCCCTGCAGTGGTTTTAACATTGTGGCTGATCTGTGTATCCTGGCATAGAATTACTTTTCAATGCCAGTTATATCTGTACCATTCACACATGTATGACCAAATCCACTATAAGGTACAGTTAAAATGTGTATGGACACAAAACTAAAACTGAAATAAAGAGTTCTGCATCACACCTTTAAACTGCACTTACGCTTTACTAAAAACAAGTGATCAATCTTTAATGTACCAAAATAAAAGGCCAACAATTCAAATTTTAAAGGGGGAAAAAAAGCAAGACAAAGAAGGCATTTTGTCCCAAAAATATTCACACTACCCATGTCTTGTACACATCAGAGCTTGCAGCTGTATTTAACATGCCACAGTGGGTCCTGCGTTGGAGTGTGTGAATGTTTCTGAAGGGAAAAATTCTGATGTGCTCAGGCAGTAGACCAAAGTTCCTGCTCTCATTTGTCAGTTTGATATCAGCACAATTAGATTTCACAAGCTGACTGTACAGGCTTTGAATATACAAATGAAACTAGTTGAGATTGAAAAAAAGAACAAATGTTATGAATCACCATTATTAACATATTAATAATGTTAATATAATTACTTTAATACCTACAAGGCTGCATTATGTTTTTGTTGTTCAAGCTTAGAACACCAACCCTTAAAAAATTCACAGTCTCCAGTGAGTAGTATACAGGTTCATCAGCTCATATTCTCCAGAAGTTGTGCTGCTTTCCTTACACACTACTCACCCCTGTCCTGATACACAGCGCTCAGGCATGGAATGAGAAAAGAAAATGACAAAGAATCCACAAAGGGGGGGGAAAAAAGCTTGCACTTGGCTTCTTTTTTGTCTTCTCCATTCTTATACATTACAATATGTACTGCAAAAGCCCATGTGCGCTAACAGGACTTGCTTACTCATTAATCTTCATAATGGTAGTGCTAACCAACCCAAAAATATACAATACAGTACATCACGTTTTTACTTCACCTTGACTGCAAAATGTGGGAGATTGAAAAATATTAGGAATTCTACATTAAATGAGATTTTTCTTTTTCTGTTGCAGATCTCATACAAAAAAAAAGAGGAAAGATGAACTGAAATTTCACGCAGTGTCCTTTATAGAATACCGATATTCCAGTTCGCTTTCCTGACGATTAGACATAAATTCAGCTTTGAAGATGTTTGATACACCTTCGGTAGACAGGGGAGTGTAAAACACGTTAATCGTTTTTCTTCTCCTCTTCTGGTTTATCTGTGATGGCGGCGCTGGCTGTCTCTCCGACCGACGCCTGAGCTGAGTTTTCACTCTTGTGGTCCAATCCACTCGTGCCGTACTCATTGACACGGTTGGGATCCACTCTGTAGATCCATCTCTGGTACAGGTAGATGAAGAAAACTACATCTATTGAAGAAGGAAACCAAGTCTTAATACAAGAGCAAGGAAAACCTCAACAACCTGAAGAAATCAAGAGTTTATACATACCATCTCGAAGACAGCCTATCCTGTACATCATCGGCATTCTGATCACGAAGGCAAACAGGTCATCTATGAATGTGTTTAATGCTTTATAAGTGAGCATCCTCCACGGAAGGTGCGCCACTGACTTCATCTTGTAGTTGATGAAGAGCTGCGGCGTCATTGTAATGAAGCCTGAGTTAAAAGAAATACATAAACAAAAACTCTTAAGTCTTCCTTTTCAATACATACCATTCCTACCATTTTAGTTCAGGTCAAATCTGTTTGTTCTGTTTTGGATTAAGCTATCAGAAGGCTTAATCGCATGTATATCTAACCAGGGTAGTCTGATAATACCGTGTTCAGTGGAACTAGGACTGGAAGAGTGTGCATATTTATTGTCATTATCATGATGAGGGTCATTAACATGATGAGCATGAAGTTGGGAATAATACCCTCAGTAAAAACCTCTTTATCCACAAACAGGAGCAAAGCAGTTTGGTTTAATACCTTAAGTGTTTATGCGTACACAGGAGGACCACAGACCAAAAACATGCTCATGTGTACAGCCAAAACACTGCTACAAAATCCGTACTGCTAGGCTGAATACCAGGAAACACAATCAAGAACAAAGGTATGGAATTGGTCATGAAAAGCTGAGGCCAGTGTCTAATTCGGCAGCTCAGTTTTTAATTAGATGTCCATCAAATGTGTCAAGCAACCCCGGACTTTAAAAATATTTTAAACAGTACTTATGTAATCTCCGATTTAAATGAATACTAGAGATTAGGGCAGGGCAATATGGCCAAAAATATTTATCACGATATATATTTGAAAATTTGCGATAACGATATAACTGAC
>JAQMYL010000003.1:17322139-17335713 GCA_030014365.1 Clarias pachynema | reverse complement strand
GATCAGATAAATATGACAAATATGTTGTTATATGCATGAGCAAATCTTGAACCGTATTGATACAGCAACAGGTGTTGAATCCTTGATGCAAGAAATAAAATACCAGAGACAAAGAATTCAGCTGACTTCGTGTCGTGTTTGGAGAATCTGAAACGAAGCTGCGCGTCAAAACTAATGGAATAATACGACCGCATCCACAGCATGTATACAAATGTGTTATAGAATAGATCAGACCATCTTAAATCATGCACAGAGGTGAGGCAGGATTGTTGGTCATTCTGAGGGGTGGACTGTCCCACAGACAGATACAGTTTCCTACAGCTGCTAAAGACAAGTCAACATATGATGTAATGAACTAATTGCTAACCCTGACTTTCTTATGACTTGCAAATGTTTCATACAATTTTATCATAAAACTGTGTCTATGCACACAACATTATCAACATGATCATTAGCTGCGTTTACATGGAACCTAATACTGTATTAATAATGGGAGTAATGGGCCAATTGGAGTAAAGTACATCATGTAAAAACCCCAGTCGGAATAGACTTGATCTGGCCAATCAGAATGAGAGGGGGCATGTAAACCTTTGATAATCCTTACAGTGGATAAATATTAGCCATGTAAACACTCAATCTTGTCAGAATAAATATATACTTTCTTCGCACGTTTGCCCCACGTGGCGGTAACATTAGGTGACATGACAAAGTTCCATGAGGGAAAATTTGCCCCCATTCCTGAAAAATAAAATCTGTGAAAACAAACAACTTTACTTTCATCCATTCACTGGGTCTCTTGATGAGGAGGAGGCACTGATTCGCTCAATATTACATACATAGGAAGCTTCTAAGCAAATCGTATGTGAAACCAAAATAAATAATTTTAAATCTATGTATTATTTTAACAGATTAACTGGATCATCTACCGTTCTAGTCATAGTTAATTATATAATAGAAATGTCAATTTATCACTTCTTTCTGACCAATCAGATTTGAGCATTCATCAACTCCTTGATATAAACTGACCCAACACACTTGTTTTTTGCTGCTTGATCATCTTTGGGGGAAGGAAAGAAGATTTAGCTGTTTGTACAGTGAGCGAGTGACAAACCAGTGAATAGCATGGCTTGTTTTGGCGAAGGCTCCTCTCCACCTCATTGTCTCTGGTGCTGTACAAGAAGCATTTCATTATTATTCATTGCAAGAGCAGCGTCTTTTAAATGTTCACATAGAGTTTAAAATGAACTTTTTTTTTTTTTTTTTTAATGATTAGCAAAACAAATTGGTGTAAATTTAAATAAACTCCTGGGAAGTCAAGTAGGCACAAGTCTTCTTACATTTTACATTTTTATAATCAGAGCATGGGTAGCACTACGTTTCTTGGTCTTGCTGCTTCTGGGTCACCGGTTCGATCCCAAACTCGGGCTAATGTTTGTGTGGATTTTCTTTTCACGTTTGCCCTGTGTCTGTGTAGGTTTCCTTTGGGATCTCCAGTTTCTAACACGCCGGTGGCTGGATTGCCTACGCAAGGAGTAAACTGTGGGTGTGCGTTCATGGTGCCCTGTGATGAACTGTTGTGTCTCATTTCGTGTGAGGTCTTGCCCAGAGTTCGCAGGATAGTCTCCAGCTCTGTACTTTGTCCCTGACTAGGATACAGTTGAACAAATGAATAATCTGAGCGCTAAAATAAAATCCTTTCCACATTCCTCTCCAAGGTCTTTTCAAACATTAAGTATCAAGTAAACACTTTTTTTCAGTTACACTAATGTTTCGTTTATGGATAAAAAAAAAAAATATATCATTTTCTTACTAATTAGATCACTCAGATTTGAACATTAAACAATTCCATTCGTTCATACTCGGAGGTTACAATCAGTCGGTTGGTAGTAAATGTTCGGTTGGCTAAAATCTTAGTGTTAAAGACGCAGCTAAGGCGGATAGCAGCCACACGAGGGCAGCGTTCACTGACACCGCGCGTAAACAATCGTTCACAAAAGTTTAAGACATTGAGGCGATGGTGTAATGTTTTTATCGACGTCGTGAAGAATATCGGTTGTTTATTTGCGTGTGTTTTAGAGTGCCGTAGATGATGCACGCGCGATATCGGATGTAGTGTATAACAAAGAGAATAACTGTAGTTCGTATAATTGTAGGGCTGATATCATTTAGCCTGTTCAATCACTCGGTTTTTCTTCTTCTGGTGCATGCAGGCTCCTGGACTCGGGGCTGAGACCGTGGGGCTGTAGGATAAATGTCGCGTCTGTGGTTCTCTTTTCTGCAGTCGGTTCTTTCCAGACGCTTCTTTGTACCGGAAATGTGGAGGGAGGTGATATTGTAGCGAACCGGGGCACATGTTGAGTTAACGGAGCCTTCCGCCTCTCTCCTCTCCTCCTCTAGCCTCCATTCCCTTCTCCTCTTTTCCTCTCTCGTTTCCTTCTCACCCTCCCCTAGTCTCTCTCTCTCTCTCTCTCTCTCTCCCCCGTTAGATGTAGATTCAGACTTGTAACTGCTCTGCTTCTACAGCGCGCCTCTATCTCTCTATCCCTTCAACTATGGACTTGAGTAAAATGGTAAGTTCTCGCCTCGTTTTTCCTCTCGATCTTGGTGTTTCATGGGGGGGGGGACGGTGTTTCATTTGGTTGTTACATCGCAGCAAACAAGTATGTTTAGCTTTTGTGCCAATAGTTTGACCGCTGCTGGCGCGCGCGCGCCGTTGTTTTTAAAAAAAAAAAACCTCAGTCGGGTTGTTGCTACATTGTTACGTGTGAGTATGTTTGCGTGTGTGTGTGTGTGTGCGTGTGCATGAGTGTTTGGCTCGGCATTTCTCATCATCAGAGCGTGTTTTACAGAGCAATAGCCAGCAGGCTAAACGTGGGCCGGCGTTATAAATGCTATATGGACGTGTGTGAAGCATATGTGAGTGTGTTTGTGACTCTGTATATGTAAGTGTGTTTGTGAGTCTGTATATTTGTGTGTGTGTGTGTGTGTGTGTGTGTGTGTGTGTAATGGTGTTTGTAGTGCAGCCCTAATAACGAGCAGGGTTTTTGTTAAGAGGTCTGAGCTGCCTACTAATGAAACTTCCTAACTGGCTTCCTTTATACTCCTTTACACAACACTGCTTGTCTCCGGGCTTGGATTAGACTGTGCCCTGTGAATGATCAATTACAAACCTCTAGCAGTTCTAAGTGCTATTAGACAAACATGCAAGAAGTAAATAGAGACATATTGGTTTGTGATAAAATGTATTCACCAAACCGTGTTATAAGATAGATCAGACCCATCTTAAAGCATGCATAGAAGTGAACATTTCCAAAGAAATGAATGATTTCCAAAGAGGTTGGATTGTTGGCCAGTCTGAGGGGTGGACTGTACCACTGACAGATGCCTAGAAATCTTGAAGTACCCCTTTCTCCTGTTGAGAGACTTGTATGTCAGTTACAATAACCATGAATTAACCATGGGCCTTCTGAACGCCACTTCTGTGCTGTTCAAATATCTGTTTAGAGGATGCTCTGAACTCTTGAGTTGTTGCTGTTAAAGCTGATATAGACAAGTAAAAAAATAATAATGAATTGATCGCTAAACCTGACTTGTTTAAAAATGTAACACGCATACATTTTATCATAAAACTGTATTTGTCTGTGCGTGCTATGTTATGATCATTAGTGCATTTATACTGACCCTAATGTTGTACTAATAATAGAAGTATAGTCTAATCGGAATAAAATACACCTACAGCTAATAAAAATCCCCCAGTCGGAACAGTCTGACCCTATCTGGCCCAATCGGAATGAGAGAGGGCCTCTAAACTATTGATAAATACATTTTTTTTGCTTCTAATCCTGATCAGGAAACCCTGTGAGAACAAACAACTCTCTCAGACCTGTCCTTACTTTCATCCACTGGCTCTGCTGCCGAGGAGGAGGCACTGATTTGCTCACTACTTAACACATAGTAAAGCTTCTAACCAATCATACCCAGGTCTGAGTTCTTGTAATCAGTCATAATGCGGAATGGTGGATTTATCAGAAAAGATCTAACCTCAGAATTGGAGAAAAATCCTACTACTTCTGTTACATTTCTGGCTGTTTAAATGCATCACAGTGCGTAGAACCATTTTAAGCACGTCAAAGAAGCTATATTCTGATTAAATACTTTGATCATATAAACTCGCTTCTTATGAGGGCAGCGTCCATGTAAACCATTAAATCAGAATGGTTTTAGTCGGATTGAAGAAATGGTGTTAATGTAAATGTAACTAGTGTCGTCTTCTAGCTTGGGGATTTCTCCAGAATGAAAAAAAAAGTATAAGCACATTTGTTATTAAAAATAAAACTTCTCAGCTGTTTGTTTTCTGATGTAATATATTCAGGCCCTTTAAAACAGAGTCTATAGGTAGTGAAAATATTCCTCCCTAACACCACCTGTTTGCGCTTTAAGGTCAATTTATTGACATTGATTAACACAAAATCCATTCAATTCAGTGTTAAAGCTATTCATTAAAATAATTTACTTGCAATTTTTGCTAAACAACTATTTCCTTTAAATGAGGCACATGTACTTTTCCTGCATACCTCTGACTCTAACTCAGTTTGACTACAGGCAACTTGTCTGAATAATAAATACAACGTTAGCACAGTCTTAGCCTATATTAAATACAGAGTATTGACTTGTTTGACTTCGGTATTTCACTAAAATACTAGCTAAACTTCAAACAAGCTTGAATCTGCTGCGTCAGAAGAATTTGCCAATATTCAAAGTGTGTGGTGAAATAACACTGTGAATTTTTGATGCTTGATGATGCAAAAAACAGCGGACAGGACTAGTTCCTTTTTCTGTGTGATCTTTTGCTGCAGACAGCATTGGAAATAAACCCTAATTTGACTAGGTGGTCCCTGGTTCGATCATGAGCTCCATTTGCCTGTGTTAGAAAAAAACATACCTGTGAGTGGATTTAGCTGAATCTAAATTAAGCAAATATATGTGGTTTATGCTGTGGATCATTTATAACCTGAACAGAATAGAACAGTTACTAAAGATGATTGAGTAATTTGGTTGTTGACTGACAATACAGCAGCAAACCCTGTAAGCCAGGTCATGTTTTTTTGAACAAAGGATCGCTTCGGCTCAGCTCCATGGCCTTGCTGTGACTCCCGTTCGCTGTCAGCTCATCGCCTATATGTTGCCTGGCTTTTTAAAGGTATTCCTGTCATGCACTATTTCACAGTGGTATGAAAACATGCAGTGGCTGGTGTACGTTCCCCAACTGACTGACCTGAGCTCAAGAAGTGATCAGATTTACTTGGGGACTTTTGGATATAATTCTAGTGCTACTCTGGGATTTTGGAATTGTTCCTGTTTTTCTTCCTCATTCTCTGAGAAAATTCTATAACAAAATACCTAATGATGTTAGTATTATCTGAATACTTGCAGTTTGCCTCTGGCGCAAAAAAAAATCTTTGAGTGCTCTGACTCATCGAATTTTTTTATTTAGCATGAATAATATAATTTAAACAATGCTTCAGGCTGTTTAAACAGGCTTGTGTTGTATTATGTCATGTTATAAGTTTAAGCTGATAATTGTTACGCTATAGGAATATGGGTTCATAGAAGGAACATAGAAACCCTCCTCACTTCTCTTAATTACTGCTCAGATGTGAGTATCATGGTAATAATGTGTAATAATGCTATTATAAACATATTTAGAGACTAATCCTATCTATGTAAGCCTTTGGTGAGGATAAGTTATAAGGTAAATCATAGAGTAGCCAATACAATTGCTAGAGTAATTACTCTATTATTATTCTTCAGTACAAAAAAAAAATCTTTTTCATTATTACACATATTCCAAACCAAATAGTTTAATGTTCTCTGTCTTTAATTCCCCAGTTGAAATGATCATAATGGTACCGTTACTCAGCAATCACTCTTTGCATTTTCTTATGGAAAAGCATCGCTACTTGAAACTGGAAGTTCTGGACCAGTTGTTCTCTTGGTTATAAAGGTGTTGTTATCAGTAGCTATGTTTACAGTACACAGACAACGATTCTTCAGTCAGATTGAGATTATTCCTATTAGAGATTCCATCTTAACTGTTTACTTGGAATCTATTGTGTAATCTGATAAGATGTGTTTACATACTTAAAGCATTTCATCAGAATAAAACCTTTATTGTTTGACTTGTGCAGAGTGGTTCTGCTCACTGTGAAGTGTTTAATATGCTGGGGAAATAACAGAAGAAGGATTTTTTTCAGTCTTTGAGGTTAGGTTAGGCTTTCTATCTTTTCTGATAAATCCCACCTGTTATGTTTTAATTATTGGTTAAAAGAATTCAGCCTCATGTGTGATTGGTTAGATGCTTTATTATGTACAAGGTGAGCCAATTGGTGCTCCTCCTTTCTCATCCAGTGGACAAAAGTAAAGACAGCGTTAACGGAGGTTACTGATCAGGAATGGAATTAAAATTTCCCTCCTGGAATCATGCACATAAAGAATATATTTATTTGCCAAAAGAGAAACCATCAGATCAATTGTTTACATGCCTAATATTTATCTATTAAATGATTTATAAAAGGTTTACATCACTCCTCTCATTCTGGTTTAAAATTCATTCCAATCTGGCCAGATCGATTTAAACAGTACTGATGTCAGAACACGTTTTGCTCCTTGTTCTCCTTGTATTTCAGTAGAGAGTCCGCTCAAAAGCAGATTTTTGAACCAGATTTCTGAATCATCAACATTCAAGCCAATAAGTGAAAGGTGCTTGTGCTTGTCAATCATTTTCCTGACCTTCTCCCACCAGAATTGCTATTATACAGATAGAGCTGGACTATACTTTAATTGTTAGTCATGCTCAATCAATTAGAATTCACCTAAGGCGGGACACTGTCAATCAAATAAGAACCCTAAATTATAAGCTGGCTCTGCAGCGGTGGTTCTGTCCAGCCTCCATGCCACACAAGCCTTAATGGAATGTTTGCTATTTGTTGCCACATCTCGACTGCTTTCAAAATGCATTCCGAACCAACTTTGGAAAACTTGTTGCGTTTAGATGAACCTATCAGGGGAATCCGTGGGGATGTGGACTGAATAATCGGAAATTGAAACTAACCCTGCAAACATCTTTTTTTTCCTTTTCTTTAAAAGCTTATCCAACCATTGAGCAAATGAGCTGGTCTTAAAAATAACCTCACACTCCTGTGTACGGAGAGACGTTTTGCTTTTCAAGCTCATAAAACTGACCCACATGGTTTATTATTCCATTACAGGACCATTATCCTGTTCTGGTCCCTTTGACTTTCTCCCCAAGGCCATATAACGTGTACGCACGTCTGCCGACAAGTCCTCAGATGTCTGTTGTCTGTTTGTTCAAACCACACTGTGAGTGCTGTCTATTTTTCCTCTGTGGTTAATACATGCAGATGTTTGATGATGACCTCTGAGGGTCCTATGGCTTTTGAGCCCTGAGCTTGGTGTTCTTGATGTTTCCGGTTGATACGAACTTACTATCAGTGATGCAAGTTAGAGCATTTGACTTAACCTGTATGGTGAATTGCCTGTCTTGTTTCTACTTCTGAAACATCACAGTGTTGCATTGTTACATCACAGACTAGGTGTTCTTTGCGAGTCAATAGTGCAAGTTTTAAAAAGCGTATTTAAGGGGTCCGGAGCGGCTTAGGAACACAACAGCTGTCTTTCAGTCAAGTGACCTTTTTCAGGCAGGGTGGAGCAGTAGCAGGAGAGAGTACTGTCTAAAATAAACTCTAAAAGAGGCTAATAGCTGACTGGCAGTTCGACATTGCAGTGTGTGTGTGTTTAGACTGACTGAGTGGTGTTATTTAATAGTGCTGAGTTTTGTGTTAGCCGAAAACTGGTCTCCAGATTTGACGTCCCTAAATGAGGGGAGTTTCAGGAAGTGCAGGGCTATTTGTAGTTTATCTTTTTTTAATTTTTACATTTTTTACATCATACACAATACTTAAAGTCTCAGACAGCCACCTCACTCATTACTCATTATCTGCACCATGTCTGTGTTTGTGCAGGAATGAATGTGGGAGCTGAAGAGGAAATTGTTTGGTTTGGCTCAGAAAACAGAGGTGTTTTTTAGCCAACAGGAAATGGGCAGGAGTGGGAGTGCTGAGATATAAAGCTCAAATTGATCCATTACATTTTCTGACACTAAACAATTTAATATATTATCTCACAAGACAGGTTTAGCTAGATGCCCACATTAATAAAAAATTAATGATGCTTAAAAAAACATTTAATGTAAAAAAAAACAAAAAACACCCAACATATTACATTTAATGATGATGCATTAAAAAAATTAACCATTGCTAGGAAAACCTATTGCATTATCATCATGTGTCATGCAGCAGTTGTGTACCACTCCTAAAGCTGAAGTCACATCCTTCAGACTTCCTGATTACTTCCTCATTTCAGGACTGCTTACGATTTCCTGAACCGTTTTTTTTTGTTCCGTTACTTCACAGTTTGTACAAATATGCTGAAAGCACTAGATAGTTCAAAATCTCCTAGATAAAATTTTTCTCTCTTTGGCAGCATTCGGATTTTGAAATGGAAGGCGTAGTACCTGTTGTGAAAGTAAATGTGCAACAGGAAATTAAAACTGTCAGCGTAGGACACCCAGAAACGAAACGAGATACCATCATGACCTTAGTGGGATAACCACAAGAGGAAAACCACAGATCAACCCTTGAGAACAGACAGTATATAGTTAGCTAAAAATAATATATAAACAACACATAGCTCAACTGCTAGATGTGTGTACGGGTCTTAGTAGGGGTGTAATGATGCATCATGACATGACCCATCGTAGCGTGATGATTAGCAATGTGGAAATGTGTGATAGCAGGATGCATGTCATGCGGTTACACTGTTTGATGGTTCTAATCTGTGCTTTCTATAAAGCTAAAATGATATATGGACATTATCCTGGTCACCTGATTACATTCTTTCATACAGAGAGAGATCTTTTGGGGGGATCTGTAATTGTGAAGCCTGATAGCTCTAGATTGTTATGAGCACCATGCATTATATTCTATATGGTCCATGGTAAAAAAAACAGGGTCTTTTCAGTAGCATTCAAACAACGTTTAAAGGCCTTGGAAACCGGCCAGATTAGCCGGCTTTGGAGCTTTACTTATTCATGCTCTGAAGCAGCTTATGTTGCACTCGATCAGTTTTCAAATCCAGGGACAGATGTTCAGTGTACTTGGCTGGTTGAATCAGTCACCTTATCTTAATTTCACTGGATAGCATTTGGACCTGATCTGGAAACTATATGGCTGAGCACTGACAGGAGATATTAGAAGCATCTGGTCATGCACAACAGTGATGTGTGTGAGTTTCCGGATTTCTTACCTGGTTACCAGTAGAGCTGTGGGATTTAGTCAGTTACGCAATTTAATTTAGCTTATTTTGGTCTATTCGATGAATTGTCTCGATACAAATCAGACAGTAAACATTGGTTCCATTGAATCAAAACTCATCTGAAAATCGCAATGCCAAAAAATTTAATTGATAGTCTATATTATTATAACTAAAGCTCTACAGTTGATACTTCACTTCTTTTTCATTTCAAGGTCTGGACGTGGAATTTTTTTGAACATGAATTCATGAATAAGATTCACTTAAAATAAATAATCATATGCTTAGAGTAACCAGTACAAGTTCTATTTTATTATTCAATTTACCATCATTAAGCATAGAGTATAAAATTAAAGAGTAGTAGGACATGTAGTAAAAATGTGAGGTATGAGAGAGGGGACTCATCTAAAAGTGCTGGGAGTTAAAACTGACATTCTTTCCTTGTTTTATTTATAAATTTGGTCAGAAATGAAATTTCATATACAGTATAAGTAATGTATTTTTTTCCGAGTGTCGTTTCCTCAATATAAATTGTGATGCACACATTATAATTAAGTTGCTTAATGCTACTATTCTTTGTCCTTGACATGTATAATTATCAACCATGTCAGTTAGGATTACATTTTATCAAAATGGTGCAGATGTGCAGAATAGCTATTTTAACTTGTACAGCTTTTAATATCGGTCTCCTTTTCAGACATGTGGGTCATCCAAGGACGGATATCCACGAGTGCTTAGTGTCTGCGTTCATTGCCACTGATTTGATTTATAGTGTGCTTTGGCTATTTCATATAAGAGGCTTTGTTTCTTCGCACAGATGTATCACTCGCAGATGCTTTCCTTTTGCTCCTTCCAGCATCGTAGCCATTAAGGATTTAATTGGCTGCTACGACAGGAGGGGAAATGCTCCAGAAAGCTAGCCATGCTGTAGCATACCATGCTGTAATCATTGGTAGCAGTTAGAATCATTTGCACAGTAATTGGCACTGGAGGGATAAACCGTAAGGTGTTTATGTGAAAAATTAAGCGGGACAACATTGTTGGAGATGCAGAAGACTCCAAATCCGTTCCACTCATTATCCCTCCACCCATGGCAGTCCCTGTTTCTTTCCAGATAAATTTGCCATCTCAGATACTATTTTAAGCGCCTGGGCGTATGAGGCAGATGCAGATAATGGGTCCTGGATACTAACAAGATTTTTAAGCTGTTCCGGCTTTTTTTTTTTTTTTGAGGCTTTTCTGGTAATTTAGTGACTTAATCATCCTTCATAGGGCATTTCTGTTCTGAACCTCCTCCTCCACCCTTTACAGATGACTTGCATTTTTGAAGAGTGTATAAATTTGTTTTGGTCTGACTAGAACATAACTAGGGTCTGTTTATAGAGCCAGTATGAATCAAAGAAGCTGTAGAGACCAGGTGAGTCCATGGCAGAGCACTGGAGCTGCGAGCACACCAGCTTGAATACGCAGGATCTGTTTGTTCTGGTGTGTGAGCCAACACCCCATTTTCTTCATCCCTCCCATCCTCTCTCTTCCTCCCCGATTCCCAGAGCCCAGCTGTGACTTAATGAGACACTTATCCCTCAAATCCATCTTGCCCAGACAAAGCCTGGCCTTGTCACCTTTACCAGAGGAGTCTGGCAGCGTGAGCTGAGGGAGAGGATCGGAAAACAGAGCAGAGTCTCTTCTGTTTCTTTTAGGGCCACGGCCTCTATAGTTTAATGAAAATCCTTAGCATCCTGCCTCTGTCTCTAAATAGCTAAGTAAGGACGGAAATAAACATTAATTAAATTAAAAGCAAAACCTTTACAGTTCTGTTATCAATAATTTAGTTCTATAAACAAATCTCTGGCACTTCTTGATTTAAATGCTCTCATCATCTGAATTACATGCGTACACATCAGCGTCATCCTTCAATAGAATTAGCTTGCCTCTGAGTGGTTAACTTTGTTTCGTGTACAGCTTTGCTCGTCCTTAGTGAAGCACTGGATGTGGTAAAAAGGGAGGTGACTCCCACACTCGCAGTGTGGTCATAGTTTCGTATCCAAAAGTAACACCATAAAACAGAAGTGAAAGTTTTTTTTAAAGGTCTATGATGGTTAATATGAAACAATCGTTTTGTTAGGATTAAAGTAAAGGGTGTATGTCCTAAAGATTAAATAATGGCTGAAACCTAGGCCGATGTTTAGCAGCAGAAGGAGAGATGAGACGTGTGAGGGGTAACAGATGGCTCATGGCTCTGTAGATGCCCCTCTGTAGCTTGTTGACCTCCAACCTCAGTGTCCTCTTCTTCCTTAGACCAAGATATAACATATTGTATTACTAAGCTGTACAACTGTTTTTAGGAAGCGCAAGTATTGGAGACATTGCTACCAGTCATGCACTGTTCAGACACTCGACTTAATTTGTATTTGAGACACTGCTACCAGTGCACTGTTTACCCTGTTGGTTTAATTAGTTATATCTCCAGTGCACAAACAGCAATGTTATTTGTTATCTCCTTAGTTTTTTCTCATTTATTAGTGTTCCATTAACGTTCTGTTTCTGTCTTTTTGTACAGGCTGTGAGCATCAACAAGGCGATTAACACACAGGAGGTCGCCGTCAAAGAAAAGCATGCCAGAAATATCCTTTATTCGTATTTCTATCAACTAGTTGAACAGAAGTGAATCCAAGCCAGGGACACAACTAGTCACTTCCTTAAAGGTTAACTTGCTGGTTAGTGTTCACAGATGATGATGATGATTATTCAATATGATGATGAACTAAAGTCTAACTTCAAAATATTAGTTAGAATATTTTATAGTTCTTATTATAGTTAAGTAATCTTATTGCCTAGTGTCAGTCATTTAGCACATGCTTTCCCTAGAGTACCAACTAACTCAATTTCACCTCTTTAGAGCTTTGTTTTTCATCCCTTATTTGAGTCAGGATTAGGCATGGTCCTGCCAGGGCTCACGAGAACACACTAAGGTTAGGGTGAGGTCTTGATGTCCTACTTTTGTTGCTGTTCTTAACTGTTTTCCACCATGCATCCTGGGCACCCATCATGAGAAGGGCGCTCAAACTTTCTGGGCTGCCATCAACCGGCTGCCCATCTCCAGCAACGCAGTGCTCTGCTGGAAATTCTGCCACGTCTTCCACAAACTTCTAAGAGATGGCCACCCAAATGTGAGTAGTGGTGTAATGTACCTGTGCGGGTATTTACTCATCCCTGGTCCATTGATCCCTGGTCTGTTTTGAAAAACACAAAATCCTGCACACGGGAAGAGACAGTACTGCAAATTCCCGACTTACGAACATTCGAGTTACAAATTTCTGCAGATACGAACAGACCGCGGATCAACGGACATTTGTAGATGCAAACAAATCGCAAAAGTAGCTCACGTGTATTGTACAAAAAATAGACACTGCACAATATTTTCAGTGTGTAAGTGAATGTAAAAGATGCACTTCAGTACCTGTATATTGTATGGGTGCGCGTGTGGGTGTCAGGTTTCAATGAATCAGTCCGGGCCCGCGATGATGGCTAATGGCTGTGCTGCAAAGCTGTCCCGATAGTGAATAATTCTAATTTTGGAAAATCCACAGTCCAATACAGCTCTGAGACAAAATGGCCTCCATCCAAGTGCGCAGTGAAATACCATGTAGCGATATCCGTGATTCCCCTTACGATTTAAAGGCGCAGTCTCATGAGAATATAAGCAAAACACCAAAGCTTTGTGTTTAGTTTTGTTATGCTTTACATAACATATTTGTATATTTGTTTCAAAGGTGTACAAGACTCACTTCGTCTGACTTACAAATGAATCCAACTTACTAACATGCTCTCGGAACTGAAGTCGGGGTTCTGCTGTAGTTTGATGCATAATACTGAGTCAACTAGCTCTATCCTCATTCCCAGTGCCTGCCCAAATCTCTGCAGCACTCTGCCACGATATATTATGACCTCGCCAAGCTCCAGACCTTTTGGTCTTAGAGTGTACACAAGTACAGTGTGATTGCATTCACTTGACCGGATGTTGCCATCCTGCCATGCTGATCAGGGCTCGCAAAATCGCTAGCCCGACGTCCCGGGGCTATTGTGTCTTCCAGTCGGGCTACCAAAATCTCAGCCCTGCCCGTCGGGCTATCATGGGAAGGAAAAATATATGCCAATGCTTTTGCATTCTTTCGCAAATGTAG
>JAQMYL010000003.1:17295000-17322039 GCA_030014365.1 Clarias pachynema | reverse complement strand
TCAGTGACGGATTAATTGTACACCAATTCCTCTGACATCGTCTTATCACTCATTAGCTTACTATTCAAACGTGACAAATGACATCTCCCGCAGCAAGCTTAAACATGTGATAGAGGTTGATTGTGCAGAGAACTTAAAAAATCGCTGACCGTTATGTGTGTGCATGTGTAAAGATTTACGCAGGTATTTTAGTTCTGCTGAGCCAAATAAGAGGTCAGGGTGAAGAAGGGACAGCCAAAGAAAAGCCTACCACAAAGCGGAAAAGTTATGACAAATCAGACTATGGCAAGGCAAGTTTATTTGTATAGCACATTTCATTCACAATGGTAATTCAGTGCTTTACATAAAACAAAAGAAAATAATCATGAAATGAAATAGAAAATAATAGCAATAAAACTTTTTAAGGGAAACTTTTATCACCAATAAAACTGCAATAAAACTTTAAACTAATAAAACTTTAAACTAATAAAAAATTTCATTTAAAATAAAATAGAAAACGAATTAAAACGAATTAAAGTTTTATTTAAAATACAGATAAAACAGTTTAAAATATTAGGTAAACATAAAATAATGTAGTCGGTTCGGACGTAGCACAGTGCTCATTCAATAAATGCACAGCTAAACAGATGAGTTTTAAGTCTAGATTTAAATGTGACTAACATAGCACATCTGCCTATGAGGCAAAAAGAAAGTGCAGCTTTTTGGTTTCATGGACAAAAGAATTTCTGTGGCTGGAATATGACAAGCTAAATAACATAATGTTCTGCCGGGTGTGTCGTGAGTTTCCCTCGATTTCTGACTCGACAGGCGCCTTTGTTAATGGGACCAGTAATTTTAGGAAAGACCCCATCAGAACCCATGAGAAATCTCTGCATCACAAGACATGCATTGGTGCTCAGTCTGCAGCATCTTTTCCAGAACAAACACCAACTGCAAAAAACATACTAAAAATAAACCAAGCAGAACGAAGTCCTGAAAAAGTTGTTTAGAACAGCGTACTATGTTGCAAAGAGTGCACTACCATTGGCAAAATTTAGCAGTCTCTGCAAACTTAAAAAAGCAACGTCATTTACTCAAAAGCAAGTAGCATTTACTCATCCGTGACTTCATTGGAAATTTCAGATTCAGAATCGGCCACAGACCAATTCATGTTCTTCACAGTACAAGTTCATAGAAATGTCTGTTCAATTAGAACCAAATATTTGAGTTGATGATTTAAATTTTTATAAAGTTGTTGTAATTTGTGTTTTAACAATTTTTTTGATCGATGTTTTGTTTCCTTTACAATATTTTACATTAAAAATTATTTTTTTAATTTCAGCTACTTAAATTTATTTTGGGCTACCAAAAACTGAAGAGTGCCTGCCCGAAGGGCTACCAGGGATTTAAAAATTTTGCGAGCCCTGCTGATGATCTAGCTGTGCCTAGCTTTTAGTGTTGAAACTTGCGGTATTTAAGTTATGGTTACTGTAATTTTAATATTGATTTAAATAATAAAAACACAATGTCCTTATCAAAAAATTTTACTTTACCTAAACCAAGCGTGAATGCGGAACAGAAGAACCGAAGAATGCCCTCTATTACACCCGAGAGGTAGAGTAATCAGTTTACATTTCCACCCTTGGGTTTTGAATTTACTTTTGTTTTGCATTTTACTATGTAAGAATAGGTCTGGCATCTTTCTACAGCATTGACTTTTTAGTTCGTTCTAATATAACATTTGAAACCCATTAAAAGCACATAGCAGATAAAGCAATATCAAGCGCTGTACCTCAGGTTAGATTTATTGAACAGACCAATATAACCATTTCCACCTGGATCTGCCAGCTGGATCAGACTAAGCACGGAGTTTGTACAAAAAGTTTTTTTTCTCTCTGATGGGAACATTGGGACATGCAACAATTTGCCAGCATTTATTGATTTAAATTTGTATTATTTTTTTTATAGAGACCGAGGTAGGGATAAGACTGAATTGGGGAAAAAAGGCGGCAGTCTAGAAATCGGACTGCTGCTGTAAAGTGGATTGAGGCCAAGCAGTGACATCAGTGGCAAATAATCTATAAAAACAGAGCACAAATGTGATGATAAATAGTTAAAATAGAAATTGCAATGGAAGATGGAACTTCCCAACCTAGTATTTACCAATCCGTCTTGTGTACACAAAAACACATTTTCAAAATGATGTCCTGTCTAAAATATCATATTAAGTAGTTTAGCAGTTTTTTTTCTTATTATTATTGTTCAAGATTCTTTTACTGTCCTAAGAGTTGGTTGCTTGTTGGTTGCTTGCTTGTTCCTCTGTGCCTTCAAAAAAAACCATCTTCTGTGTAATTTGTTATACAAAGGGTCTGTTCCACTGGCAAGTTCACAAAAGATTTTCCAATGGGCCCAGTAAGGGTTTAAATTGGGAACTTAACTACCCAGTGGACCTCACAGGCTACATTCACATTATCAGCCTGAAGTGACACAGAAACATTTTTTTTGTCTTAATGTCATACAGATCTGAACTTAGGGCTGTCTGAACGCATAAATAAATGTAGTTATTTATTTATTTTTCCATATCAGATCTAAGTTACTTACATGCATGGCCCTAGATCAGATGTACAGTATGTCCGATGCATGGTCATGTGACTTCAGTGAGTATGGTCGGTCCTGAATTCATGCAATTTTTTGCTTGTGCACATGTTGACGTGCTCTGATGTCATCTTTCAGCACCGGCCGTAGGTGTTTCATAGCAGTCCTAGCAACAAATACAGATGATTAACTGCTTGCTGTCCTCCAGAGCAAAATCCCAAGCATATTCTTAGTAAAATTACATCCAGTGCTTGAACCGAATGAGCGGTTACATACATATGTGTTTTAACCCAGATGACAGAAGCAAAGACGTACCAATATGCGTGTGCATGCTATTTCAGAAGACCACTTTGAATTATACATGCAAACCGTCATGACATGCAAATCTGTTCTCACGGGGAAAAAAAATAGAAAGTCAAACAATGTGGATTGTAATGTGAACGTAGCCATAGGCACATAAAGTGTATCATAAAGTAATTGTGTGAAAGAGGTTTGGTCTAACCCTATATTTGTTTGTGTGTTTGTTTATTTATTAGGTCATTAAAGACTCGGTGCGGAACAAGGGAGACCTAAATGACATGAGCCGGATGTGGGTAAGTGCCTAATCACTGTATGACTTGACTATAAATTTTTCTTTTTCATTTTGAATCATATTGAATGCAAGCGGACTCGTACAAATGTCTGGAATTTGCAGTACGCTGAACATTTCTAGATTTTATTAATTTTTAGTTTTATTATTTTGGCACTTACTAGTCACAGGAGTTTGATTTATGTGTGTTGGATTTGGCTTCAGCAGAGCTGGTTAAAGAGTGTGTGTGTGTGTGTGAGAGACATGGCAATCCCTGTCAGTGTTGTTTGTGGGTCGTTTAGCAGCTGATGACTGACGGCTCAGTGACTAAGCTGTGTGAATGTGTCAGCTTTCCCCTCCTCGGCAGCGAGCAAAAGTTTTAATTAGCAAACGACGACATCATCCATTTCACTTCAGCACAATGTTCCACTACCGTCTTCTTACTGACAGCAATGATCATCAAACCCTAATACTGATCCTAGCTTTGCCCAGCCTGTTGTGTTTCATTAATTTTTTTCTCTGTAGCTCTGCTGTGTCTTATTACGGTTAGGAATTATTAGGGGCAGATTTGCTCAGCTAGCCTGCAGGAAGGATAGGGAGGAAGGAACATGCTTAACACTCATTTTCGATCGGGGACACTTCTAGTCGCCTTCCTATTTTTTGCCGGGTATTTGCTGATGATGTGGTTAATGTATCGAGTCAGGAATAATGTTTCCTGTGAACTGCATCCTTTATTATATTCCAGCCAGAGGAAGTTGCTATCTGTTGAGCTGTTGTTCTTTTCAAATCCACCTAATTATTTTTCTTCTTCTCTCTGGTCTTTGCATGGCACAGAGCCATCTGAGTGAAGGTTATGGGAAGCTTTGTAGCATCTACCTCAGACTACTCATCACCAAAATGGAGTTTCACATCAAAGTGAGTGACACAGGTCTAATTGTTTTCCACATTTGTTCAAGATAAAAAAGATGTGGTGGTGTTTGAAAACTCGATGGCTCTGCTGGGTGATCTATAATAAGTAATGTTTTGTGCTTTACTCTGAAAACCCGAATACCTACACGCACTATTCCCATCCACTACACTAGAATCCCCGTTTCCCTGGCAACCTTCAGATGTCAAACAGGCAGCTCGAAGAGGCAGGCGAAAACGACGTCAATAACTTGTGAGTTTTGTTGTGTATACTGCATGTGACAATGGTGCTATTTATTGATTGATTGATTGATTTTATCCTGTACCGTCTTGACCTGTCGAATTCTTGCTTCTTAGCTCCCGGATATGGAAACTGAAAAGCTCAGACTTTTGTAAAGCTGCTTTTCTCACTCAGAGGGAGTCGGATTATGACATTCCTTTCAACATGTCCTTTCTTCTTTTTGAATTATAGCTTCCAGTTGACGGTGGAGATGTTTGACTACCTGGAGTGTGAGCTGAATCTGTTCCTTGCTGGTGAGTTACACAGCTCATGCTCAGTCTAACTGATGCAAAGTGGTCAAATGTATAGAGCTTGTGTGTGTACAGTATGTTGAGTAGTATCTGGATTTGGGGGCTGTTGATTGTGTGTACTGTATGTCGAGAGGGTTAGGTATGCCTTCTTTGGCCCTGATGCAGTGGTGTGTGCATGCACGTGTGTGTCTAATCCCAGGGACAGGAAGCCACACCCCCTGTACAGCAAGCAAATGGAGTCTCGTAGGACCTAAATCATAGGAAGGGAGTCAGTAAGGGAAAGGGAAAGATGAAAGGAAAAGATACAGGGGGGAGCGAGAGAATGAGAGAGAGAGAAAGGGAGACATGGTGATGAATATGAATTGTGTAATATGGTTGGAGAACTGGAGCATTTATGGACATAAAATGTATACAAAGATTGATAGCTGAAATAAATAACCATGTATATACTTTTATTTATTCACATTTCTATAAACATTGCTGTTTTAGGTATGCTTAAATGAGACTTGTTTCCTTTGCAAACATTGCATTATGTCGGTGTGTGTGTTATGCGTCTGTATCAGTGTTCAGCTCGTTGGATATGTCGCGGTCAGTGTCGGTGACGGCGGCGGGTCAGTGTCGCCTCGCTCCTCTGATCCAAGTCATTCTGGATAGCAGTCATCTGTACGACTACACAGTCAAGCTACTCTTCAAGCTCCACTCTTGTAAGTGAGAACTCTAACTTCTGATTGTTAATTAATCTAATGCTAATTAATCACTAGATAATTCCTCTAAATAATAGGCTTTACATGCAAACCATCTGTCTCTGTCTGTTGCATTCTGATTCCTCTTCCTGTTCAGGTCTTCCAGCAGAGACACTGCAGGGGCACAGAGATCGCTTCCATGAGCAGTTTAAAAAGTGAGTCCCTCTCATTCAGAACAACGCTGCACTTCTTTGGCTAACACATTTATTTAAATGAACTCTCCTACTCTCTCTCATGCCTCTTCAGGCTGAAGAGTCTGTTCTACCGTTCCAGTAACCTGCAGTATTTTAAAAGGCTGATTCAGATTCCACAGCTTCCTGAGGTAAGGCCATCTTTCAAATCTAGTAGCAAGGTATTTCATAATCCTCAGACACAGAACCTGCTTTCGCCCCCTCTGTGAGAATCAACCGGTGACGACTTCTCTTTTTTGTCTGCAACTCTCTGCAGAATCCACCAAACTTCCTGCGTGCTTCAGCTCTGTCGGAGCACATCAGTCCGGTGGTGGTGATCCCAGCTGAGGCCTCGTCCCCCGAGAGCGAGCACATGGTAGAGACAGATGAACTCGTGGACACGGATATTCCATCCCTGCCGGTACCTTACACTCACACGCACACACACATGGGGATATGAAACTAAATAATCAGGCCTAAATTAAGGCCATTTTGGATACTTTTTCAGGAACTAGATTCCTCATGGAAACTGAATCCAGAACCAATCCCAGTAACACTAGACACAATGCAGAAGAAATGCACCAGGGTGGGATTGTAGCCTATTGCAGGTCACCAAGTGCACATACATTAACATGCTCATTCACACCTGTGGGCAATTTATCATGGCACTTCCCCTACCTACATCTATTTAGAAAGTGGGAGAAGACCAGAGAGGAAGAAAGAAAGAAAAAAAGTCAAATCAGGAGCCTTTGATTGGATCTTTACTGCAGTAATTAATACATTTCAGACGAAACCAATACTTTACACTAACTAAGGCAGTGAGATCTCGTGTTTTAAACGGCTATTTCAGAAGGCATATCCCGTGGTTGTGGAAAAGATGTTAATGTGTTTTAGAAGGGTCAAATTATTGACCTGCAACGAGCAAAGAAAACAACTAAGGATATTGCTGAAATGACTGGAATTGGATTAAGAATTGTCCAATGCATTATTAAAACTATGGAAGGATAGTGCTGAACCATCAGCTTCATGGAAGAAATGTGGTCAGGAAAAACATGAATGACTGTGAGCAGGGATTACTTAAATGCTTGGTGAAGTTGCATCATAAAACATGGACTGTAGAAATCTCAGCGGTGTTTAATAGTGAATGTAGGAACATTTCTAAGTGCACTGCATGACATAAGAAGCGATGAAGCACATTCATCTTAAACAAACGCACCAAATCTTTTTTCTTTTTCTTTTTGATATTAGAGAGTAGTTTTTAAGATTTTTTATTTGCTAGTGATTTGCCCACCCTTGCACAGGTTTAAGTCTTGTAGTGGCAATTGTGCGTGTCCTGTTGTGATCCCTGTTCCCTGTTTTTACTCAAAGTCAAGAACAACCAACAGTTAGTAAGGACTGAATGCAGCTGTGTGTGTATCTCTGTTTGAATCTGTTGATGTAGAGTGAAGTGGAAAGCAGGTTCGATGACCTCTTTGGCACCTCAGCTACCTCCGATCCCTTCAACTTCAACAGTCAGAACGGCATGCGCAAGGACGATAAGTAAGACATTATTTCATTGTTTTATTGTTTTAACTGGGTGGTTACGTTAAACTGGGGGACTTCTGATTATGCAGAATAGCAGAACACAGTTATGAGAGTAAACACTTCCTTTACATCTCCATATAATCCCCTACTACACTAAAACACTTAGCCCAGCGTTTCACTAGTGCTTGGATACCATCAAGGTAGAAAGTTTCCTCAGTACGCCGAAGCTACATCTGAAACGCTGGCCTCACAGAAACTCCTTTAATGGTCCAAACATGTGGAAGTGGCTGGGAGAGAGGTCGCGACTGTACAGGGCATGTGGAAATAACTCCCAGCCGAGTTTCTGTAATGTGGGAGTGGTGTTCGTGAATTCACACGAAATCTCATCACAAGTCCTGGTTTGACTAGAACACCGCTCATATATTAAAAAGACAATCAGAACATAGCACCTTAGCCAGATTTTAAGGCTGTTTGGCCTTCTTGTGCCAGAATAAATGGATGTAATATAATTGAATGAATGTGCCCCCCTTAATTCAAGTTGCAATTTTTTATATTTGCAGTATATATAATTATTATAATAATATATAATAGTATATATAATATAATAATATTATTATTATTATTATTATTATTATTTTCTTAAAAAGCATCACTTGAATTGTTGATCTTTCTCAAGTTGATATTTGCAATAATATATTCTTCATTAATTACTTTATCCTGGTAAATAAGGTGATGTTACGATTTTAATAAAAACACAAATAAGCTGCAGTTCAGAGGACAAATCTGAAGTTATGACAGCTTTTCTCAAACAAATTCAGCTAGTCAAGTGTCTGTGCTGTGTGTAAAATGTAGAACAGCTTTTTAGAATCTGTGTAAAATATTTGGTCTAGTAATTGCCAGACACACGAACTAAAGGTTCGATTGTTATAACCTAAAGTATTTTAGCAAAATTATTTCATAAAGCTGCTTTCAAATGGTGCCTTACAATAAACGATAAAAATGCTAAGAATGCATGAGTAATTTTGCCTTGGCATTACTGTGGGTTCATAGTTTGGGAATCCCATATTTGGGCTGGAGCCAGGTTATGTCTGTCTCTGGGAAAACCGCCTCCGTGTGTACAGACTGTATCATTGTTTCCCTTCGAATATTCTGAGCGTGGGTCGAATCATGGCTTCCTTACAAGCTGTCTCTCGGAGTTCTAGTATATTTTTCTATTTCCTCAGAGACAGAATCATCGAGCAGTTGACTGCAGAGCTCCAAGCCCTGAAAGAAGAGTTGGAGTCATTCAGACTTGAGGTTAGCGAAATGCAGAAAGGTAGAAAAAAGTAATGTGAAAGAGTGTGGAACATGTTGAATCACAGAGAAGTCAAAAGAACCAAGAAGCAAGAAGGAAGAGATTTTTTTTTTTGTGTGTCTTAAATGCTTTTATGCTCATTATTGCTCTGTCCTGACTACCTTAGAGTGGCCGTCTGTGCCAGGCCCTGCGTGGGCGTGTGAATGAACTAGAGGCGGAGTTAGCCGAGCAGAGCCACCTCAAGCAGCAGGCACTGAGCGAGAGCGAGTTCCTCAGGGCAGAGCTGGACGACCTACGCAGGGTCAAAGAGGACACGGAGAAGGAGCAGCGGAGCTTGACTGAGATCGAAAGTAAGACTCTGCTGCTTCATTCTGCAAAGTGACACTCGTGATGCACTCACTGTCTGAGAACGTCAAAAAGTCAATGGTCACTGCCCTTTCCATGTGATTCCTCTGAGAAATAACCCTGTGACCTTTATTGTTGCAGCCCATTGTTCAACTGCTAGAAAATTGTAAAAGTATCTTTCATAAAACCCTAAGCCCTAGAACCTATATGACCAGACGAAATGACTGACAAGTGCTGAAACGTTTCATCTTCTAGCACTTGGCCTTTCACCCTGATATTTCCATTTAGTGTCTTGGCACCACATCATGAGATTTCTTGTTTTGCAAGCTACATAAACTTTCTACAACTGACTCGGATTAGTACAGTATATATTGTGGTATCACTCAAAGCAAACAAGAAAAAATGCGCTCTTAAACGGACAATGTGTGTGTCTGTCTGGTGACAGTCATTTTTCTACATCAAGCAATGTAACTTTTTGTTTTTATTCTTAGCCTAACAACAGCATGGTTTAAGGCTCTGTGTGAGCTTGTTTGAAGCTTGTGCGTAACAATGCACAGCAGAGCCCATTGTTATTGCCCTGTAAATTGAAAGCAAAGCCATCTACCAAAAGCCTGAGTTGAATTAACTATTGTTATCATGTTAGTGACAGAAATTGTACACAACTGAAAGTGTTTAGTTAGTCAGGCTTTCTCCAGTAAAACATAAGCTTGTGGAATTAGCTTAGTAGTATCCATGATTTAGCTAACACGTTGTATTTGAAATTTGAAAGACACACAAACAACCTGTTTCCATATATATTAGAATCAGGCTTAACAGTAATCTGGATATATTTTTAGATTTCTAAGGCGCAATGAAAACCTTGCTAACCTTGAGAGGAACCAGACCTTTAGAAGAGAAACCATTGAACCACCACTCGGACTAACAATGAGCGGTACAATTGTAAATTGTAAATCCTTACATTATACAGCTGTAAAAGAATAAAATCGAGCAGAAGTAAGTGTGTTTTAAAGGATGATCGTATTGTAAAAGGTGTGAGAGCAGGGGAGTTTATGTACTCTCTCAGAAGAGAGAGAGAGAGAGAGAGTTGACTATTGGCTATGATGGCTTCTTTTCATAAAGTGGTTTAAAAGGGTGTACATTGTGGTCAGAGTGCAAGCGGGGACTCCAGCATGTCTGGCAATTAAAGCATAACTGAAAAGGACAGGCAGACAAACCATCCTGCCAGTCCACCATCAGAAAACCCGGGCGATCACATGACAGAGGGAAGGGCAACCACTTTTACACCACCGACAGTTTCCCAAAACTCTTCATGCCCATGAACACCCAATCCGCACTTTTACCTGAGAGAAGATCTATTTTACAGCTGGGGGGGCTTTACTGTTGCGCTGTAACCTGTAATAACTGAATTGAACTTTGGATGGAAGCAGACAGTAATAATACAAAATTTATCTCGGAGGTGAGACCATTCGGTACTTCAATTTTATTAATACAAGGGGCATTTAATTCAGACCTGCCCTTGTGATGAAATTCCTTATCAATGAAGCCATAAAAGTGATTGACATTTACGGAAGACTTCAAGTACGGTGATGAGACTCTTAGCCGCAGTGAACCATCTAAATGGTGCAAATGTTTCAAATAAGGTCATGTTACATGTTGAATATTCAGAGAATGGATCGCCTGATCCATGAAAATTGACTGAAACTTGTCGCCAACTTGTGGAATAGACGCGTCCGTCTGTGGGCACAATCATTCGCAAACGCCACTTGCACATGGAAGTCACTTGGCTGGGAGTTATAGCCACATCCCCCATACAGTACTGACCTGAGGAGTTTCTGTGAGGCCAAGTGTTTCATATGGGAAGCAGGCAGTCTGACCATGGCTCCGGGATACTGAGAAAACTTTCTGCTTTGATGACATCCAAGCACACTGGGATAAGTGCATTAGTGTAGTAGTAGCATAGAGAAATAAAGGGAGTTCTTAGTTTCATAACTACTATGTATTCTTCATCATTAAAGGTCCCGGTTTGACTTGAACACCCAACGTATTATTTTATAATTGATAAAAAATTAAAAAAACTGGAATGTAGTATGGGTAAAATTGGAGCGATCTGATCAGACTCTCATTTTTAGTAAAGACTGAACTAACTGGACCTGTGTGCGTTAGTCTCCATCTGTCTCTCATTTTTGCGTGTGCGTGCATTCTTGCAGAAAAAGCCCAGGCGAATGAGCAGCGCTACACAAAGTTAAAGGAGAAGTACACTGAGCTGGTTCAGAACCATGCTGACCTGCTGAGGAAGGTAGGAAGTCGTGTTTTATATGAACACTGCACAAATCAGAACGTTCAGTATTTTAATGTTATAGTTATACTGGCTGGTTGTGTTTGTGTTTTAGAATGCAGAAGTGACTCGGCAGATGACGTTCGCTCGGGCAGCCCAGGATGAGGTGGAGACTGTGAGGAGGGAAATGGAGGAGCGACTGAAGGCAGCTCAGGAGGCAGTCAGCCAAAAGGTTGGGCATAGATGCTTGTCTGAATACACTCACAGGAACCCAGGAATCCTGTATCCTTGTGTGGATGCCATAATGTGTTCCCACTGCATGTCTGCTGGTATCCTTGCATTCATGTCTCATACCTCCGTTTGTACATGTATGTATGTCTGTGTGTAGGAGAAAACCCAAGCAGAGCAGCTCCAAGTGCTCCAGGCTGACCTAGTTACCAGCAGAACAGAGCTAGAAACCCTCAAAGCCAGCATGGCTTCCTCCCAGAAGGTGGGATCCTGCTCCTCTTTTCACATCCTCTCCATCACTCATTTACGTTCTCTCAAACATGTCATTACGCCTGCTGAAATTTCTGCTGAAAGCTTTTGGGAGCAGTTTAGCTTAGTCATCACAGCATCCTTGTTGTGGCTGTCACTCTAGAAGAGTGAAGCAGTGATAAGTGAGACAGCTTCCACGGACTAATCTGAGAAATGTACGGCAGCTGAATGCTCCTCAGAATGAGCTCCAGGTTCAGATGTAACGCTCGCCAAGCCATTTTTTGTCACCTTTTAGCTAACCTGTAGCAAACCTCTGGATAATTTCATATTGTGTGTGGAACAAGATTTTCCTTACCTTAGTGCTATTCAGTAGTCTGGTCTGTAAGGGATAAATAAATTCCCACAGATCAAGTTATAGCTCAGGTGTATGTGTGTATCATAACAAACAAGTCCGGGATCGAGCGTTCCCACGTTTATTTTATTGGATTGTACCAGTGTTTAGGAAATACAGAAGGTAATGTTTCATTTAGGACTTTAACTTTTTAACTTTTAAGTTAACTTAATAGTAAGATATAGGTTACAATTAATAGTATCCATTGAGGTAAAACATAATCTAGGTTTAATATGGTTATAATTTTTTTTTCTCTTGTCTTCAGTCAAGTGAGGAGCTCACACTGCAGCTGGCTGCTCTGGAGACTGAGAAGGCAGGGCTTGTGGAGACTGTGTCACAGAAGGACACTGAGTTGGCAGGTCTTGGGGCAGAATTGGAGCGAGTGCAGAGCAGTCTAGCGAGCGAGAGGGAGAGCGGTGTGAAGGCTGCTGAAGCTCTACAGAATCAGCTCAATGAGAAGGTGAAAAACTGGCTGAGTTGAGCTTTAAAATACTGTGCAAAAGTCTTGTTCCGCCCCTCATTTCTTCATCTTTTGCTTTAAGAGTCAGACTTTCTTCTATGTTTAATGTAGTTTTGAGGAATAGTTCTCCAGGCTTTCTGAGGAATGTTTTTGTGAAAAAAAATTTTTACCTCTCATTTTCAGTCCAGTCCCTGTACCTGCCAAGTTTCAGCTGTTCTTTGTTTAAGTCACACAGTGACCTGTGGAATCATTAAAGCATTCAAAAAAAAATCTAATACATGAATCAGTGAGAAACAGGTTCAGATGATGACAGATGGTCAGGCCGGTCATTAGTATACTGGTGATGCTGAATGCTGAGTGTTTGGAACAGACGAGAGGGGAAATGAGATTGCTGCTTAGGTTATTTAAACAGCCAATTTTTTTTTTTGTGTGCTTTGGGCACAATGCAGCCAGTCACAGTAAAACATTTATTCCCATTAATTTAATCTACATCATCATTTAATTGAATGTAATATAAAGAAATGTGGGGTGGCCCAAGTCTTTTGCACAGAGTGCTTTATATTTATATTAAGTCCATTTACCATTTTAGTTTCACAGGAAGCATAGATTGGCAAGCCGTTTGAGTTTGTCCTTTTCTGACTGTCTGTGTAGGAGAGTCGTGAACAAGCACTGGAGAGTGAGATTGTTTCTGTACGTTGGATGGCTCTGAGGGCAGCACTGGAGGAGGCAGAGAGGGTTGTCCAGGACAGTCTGGCCCTGCTGGATGACCCCGCACACTTGAGCTGCAGCAGCTCCGCTGGTTAGTGCACAGACCTTTTACACAAAATCTAAATATTTGAACCTTGCATTAACATTCATATAGTCCTTACTGCTGGCAGTTCCTCAAGTGCTCACATTTTTGCTCAGAAATATACAATCTAAAAAAACCCTTGTCTAGCAGAGAGAGTGATTGAGTGTGTGAGTGTGACTGAGAGTTGACAGACGGGCGCTTTGTCTCTCTTGTGTTTATTAGCCTGGCAGTATGCAGTTGCAATATTGGGAATGAATCACCGAGAAGAGGAAAAATGTTAACACATTTAGTTACATCAATGGTTGACTTTCTTTTTTATCCATCTCCCTCTTGCTGTATGTAGATTATCTTGTGTCGAGGTGTCAGACCGCCTTAGAGTGTGTGGACAGACTACAGTCCGCCAAAGACAGCTTTGCATCTGACAGCACAGGTGGGTTGTAAAGAGTCTCCAGGGAAAATGTTTGACCTGCTGTTTCATGTGGTTAGAAGGTCAAGTTTTAAAGCCCAAACAAAAGTTTTATTTATTTATTTATTTTCTTATTTTTTACAATATTTAGGATTAAATAAAGATTAAGGATCTTTTTTTTTTTTGACACACAGCTAGATGACTGATAAATGTATTATTTTTTTATTAATTGCTCATCTAATTCTGGACAGTGACATCATTTGATCATCATATTCTTGTCTTGTGTGATAGATGTGTCCGAGCTTGTGCGGGCCGTTGCTCAGCTGGCTCACCTGGTGGGTGATACCATTGCACAAGGCAGTGCCACTGCCCACATGGTGTCAGTGGAACAAGCGGATGGTGAGTGGATGCCACAGGGCACCAGCATGTCCTTAAATTACTTGAAGTAATGACGTGTTTTATGGAAAAACTAGCACAAAACAAAAGCTTCCTACACTAATGACAGTGCAGCATGTATTACACAGTAAACATTAAAACACTTAAAATGGAGCCTGCCTACTGTAGTGTATTGTAATGTGACTCATTTTAGAAAGATTTATCGTTATTAATTGGAGGTGTCCAGCGCCAAACCTAGCTTCGCCCAACACCATTATGAGTCAGGGACGTAGGGCGTGTACTAAATACAAACATGTCTGTACTGCTGTCTGTTTGCACTCTGATTTCTCTATCTTTTTCTGTTTCTTAAATTTTTCCTCTATGTATTTGTGCATGTGTATGAGCAGCTTTAACATCCTGCGTGAAGACATGTGGAACCGAGTCTCTGGCTCTGATCGCTCAGCTGAAGGAGCAGGACACGCTGGCTACAGCAGGCAGCAGTGGACTCCGAGCAGCTCTGAGCAGCGTGCTGGACACGGCACAGGTAAATGCCCGATCTCAAACCCCTCACCAACTGAGCCAAACCAGAGGACCATGCTACGTTTTCAAGATGTACAGAAGTGCCATCTCCAATGATCAGAGAATACAAGATGTGTCATGTAGTTGATCATTTCAGGATCGTTTATTAATATTTTCCCATTCTGGAAACTTTGCCTGTAATGTGGTAGAGTGCTGCTCAGTTCAGTCCGTTCTTCTTAAAATTCTTACAGTGCAAAGTCACAGGTTATAAACGTGTGATTTATTTGTTTATTTATTTATTTATTTTTTGCCCTCTGCACATTCTAGCTGCAAAGTGAGAAGGAAAAAAAAACATGAATATTTTTTATTAGTAACAGTCTAGTCAGCTAACTTTAATGAGTTATGTATGAATTCCAAGTTGAGAGGCATTTTCATATATATTTTTTTTATCATGGTCGTAACTTTAATAACTACAAAGCCATATAGAGTCAAAGCTAGTCATAGTCTCTCTTCTCCTGCTTTCTCTTGATTATCTCATTTCTCCCCGTGTGTGAGAGTAGAAGTTACGGCCGCGGGGTTTGGAGCTGCAGCAGGGAGAGCTGGGAGATCTGGTGGAGCAGGAGATGGCGGCCACCTCAGCAGCCGTGGAGTCAGCTGTCTCCAGGATAGAGGTGTGCTTTATATCAATGAAAGATTTCAGCTTAATGAAATGCAGAATAAATAAAAAAAATAATAAACTTCCTTTTTCTGAATTCACACTTCAACAGGAAATGCTGAACAAGTCCCGAGCAGTCGACTCTGGTGTCAAAATGGAAGTGAATGAAAGGTAACACACCACCCGGCGACATAAATCAATAATCTAGCTAATATTCTAATGTTTATTCCTGTCTTCGCCTCTCTGGGGAAAAATCCTTTTATTTATTTATTATTTTAAAAAAAAATGTTTCTTTTACTTTTTACTTTGATTGAAAAACAGTTGACACAAACTGAATCACTTTAGCAGAGAACTGAAACATGTATGGTGACCTTCTGTAGGATTCTGGCCTCCTGCACAGACCTCATGCAGGCTATTAAAGTGCTGGTGCTGGCCTCTAAAGACCTGCAGCGCGACATTGTGGAAGGAGGCAGAGTGAGTGTGGCTTTTTGATTGATGTAATACTATAACTACAGCATATTAGAGTCTTTGTACACTTTAAATTAAATGAACTTCTCTCTTCAGGGTGCAGCAACTATAAAGGAGTTCTATGCTAAGAACTCGCGCTGGACCGAAGGCCTGATCTCAGCGTCCAAGGCTGTGGGTTGGGGAGCCACTGTGATGGTGTAAGTTTGCTGCAATGTGTGTATGAGTTCGCTCAACAAGCATTTTATTTCATAACTGTCAGATTTCTAAAAGTGTGTGTGTGTGTGTGCAGTGATGCAGCTGATCTGGTGGTGCAAGGCAAAGGGAAGTTTGAAGAGCTGATGGTGTGCTCACATGAGATAGCTGCTAGTACAGCTCAGCTTGTAGCTGCTTCGAAGGTACAACCTAACTCTGGATACTATTATATGACCGAAATATAGATGTAAAGCAAGGGTATTGATCTCTTTCCCAATCACTGACCCACTCTCACAGGTGAAGGCAGACAAGGATAGTCCCAACCTCGCTCGTCTGCAGCAGGCATCTAAAGGAGTCACTCAGGCAACGGCATGCGTAGTGGCTTCAACCAAGTCTGGGAAATCCCAGATTGAGGAAACTGGTGAGTGTGTGGCACTAGTTGACACAGGTGGAGCAAGGTGTTTTTGGTCCTACAAATCCCTTTGCTTCCTTTCCACAGTTAATTATAAAGAGTCACAAAAGCAAACGTACAGGGGGCATTTAAGACTTTTTAGGAAGTTGTAATCTTCTTGCAGATCCCCCATCAGATCCTATATGATTAGCATTTCTTTGTAAAAATACACAGTTGTTGAACTTCAGATTCAATATGGTTTTTAAGGGAGAGACATTTAATAATAGAGCTGTGCGATTTAATTATGTACTTTAATAAATTTTTTGTTGATCGATCTAAAAATGGCAAAACCTAACAAATGAAAATGGTCTAAAATTGGCAACATACTTAAGATTTCAGCATACACAAACTATAAACCCCCTTGCATCTTGTGCATATACTCGCGTGGTGTTGGTAACAGTTTTCAATGGAAAGCAGTTAAAGTCTGCTGCAACAGCTACTAGATGTCGCTAAATTACATTATGTGCTAATTTGCTTATTGAGCGAAAGTGGTGCACAGGAGGCCAACATTTGCAGGCTCAGGCCAGGGGCGGAGTTTGGAGCCACATTAATATACTTAACAAATAGCTGCAAAAGAATAAAGTTTCATTATACAAACCATGAAAGAAATAAGCATTTAATTCAGGAGTAATTTTGTCCTAAATGTAAATAAATGGGGGAAAAAAAGATTATTTACTATAATTTTTTTATTGGATTAAGTAGTTATGTAATATTTAATATAATGACTAGGATAAGAATTACTTAACTATTTTAATAAGTAAGGCATATCTAGATCTATTAATCACATTTCTTCTAAAATAACAAACAGTGAATTTATTCAAGACTTGCTGCAGTTGCCAGTTTTCCTTCAGCTTTACAGAGCGGTCAATAGTGTGGGACATTTACAGCTATTCTCCTTATTATCATTCTTGCTGATCCGAATCCAAGTTAGTATACAAAACATCATTTCAGGTTGTGCATCTAACCACAGAGTCTGTCCCTGTTGTCTTTGGTAACGTGTTTATTTGTATTGTTCAAGTTTGAAATCCGAGACTTGCACTGTGTACTGATACTTCTGTGACTTCTCTCTGCCATTTCAGACACGATGAATTTCAGCAGTATGACACTTACACAGATCAAGAGGAAAGAGATGGACTCCCAGGTATCTCTTTGTATATATTAACCTGTGTGTGTGTGTGCGTGAGAGAACACCATGTCTAAGCTTTGCTATCCTGCAGGTGCGTGTGTTGGAGTTGGAGACACAGCTTCAGAAAGAGCGTGAGCGTCTCGGTGAGCTGAGGAAGAAGCACTATGAGTTGGCCGGTGTGGCGGAAGGGTGGGGTGAGGAACAGGAGGGTAAGGCCTCGAGAAATTCTCAACATCAACATTTGAGTAAGAAAGGAAAAAAAGTTGTAGGATTAAACAGTGATGAAACTCTTTTGTGAGCTGCTGTGAATTAACTGATGTAGACTTCTTAAAATGACTATTCTAATAGCAAAAAAGTTTTCACATGTTTGATGCATGGATGGTTTTCCCTGTATGTAATTTAAATACGTTTTGATGTAATGTTTGCATATCAGATGGTTTATTTGCCTAAACCCAGTTAATGAAAATGTCTTCCTTATTTGTTGCTATGGTAACCACTGCTCAGTTAAACAACGAGGACTGATGCCGATCAGCTCAAATAATCGAGCTCATGTGAATGTTATGACTACAACCAGCGAATAGTGATGCCTAATTAATAGCTTGTGTAACCGAGCATGTAGGCGCATGTTAATGTCTTTATTCTTTCCTTTTTCTTCACAGGAACAGGATGAGGCGTGCCCCCAATGCAGTAGCCCCGACTGGGCTTGTGCCTGCTCTCTGGCACTCGCTTGTTCCTCAGCGTCCCTCCCCCTTCGCTCTTCTTCACTCTATTCAGACCTTTTATCTTTTAATACTGAATGAAAAGCCAAATAAAAAAGGTGCTTTGACTTTACCCCCTCCTGCTCCTCCATCTCTTCCTCCCCCTCCCCATGGAGTAAGGACACTTACAGTAGGTGCAAACGAGGAAACAATGTCACCTTAAGAGGAGGATGAAGCTTTGGCAGCAATGTATTTGGAGCACCACCCAGTGGGCAGAGGGAAGAATTGCACCATTACTGGCCTGTCAGTTTTTTTTTTTTTTTTTTTTTAAGATTCATTCCCTGTCCACTACCTCCTTTTAATTTTATTTTTTCAGTCACAATACCAAGATGACGTGCGTCACACAGGGCGAGCAGGAATTATTGACACTGTGCCGTGAGCTTCCGGATCGGCCGCTTCCCAGGCAGCAGCAGCAGCAGTAGTAGTGTGTGACTTCCACCACCTCTTCCAGAAACTCATTCCTCATGCTATGGGGACGGACACACATACACACACACTTACACACACACAACAAGCTGCTGAGCCATCTCTGAATTTTCCCTTGCCAACCCTCTTCCCTACCGTGGCCTTGCTCTGAGCTCTGATAGAGTGAGTGTCCGGCCCACAAGTGAGGCTTCCCTCCGCACTAACACTAACAACTGTCTGAAAACCGAACTAAACTCGGCTTCTCCTTGTCTTGCTTCCTCTAAATGTATGTGTGTTTTAAAAAACATTTTTTTATTCTTTTTTTTTTTTTTTTTTTTAATTCCTCCTGACCTACACTTTCTCAGAAGTAGCCTGATTGGGCTTTTAAAATGTTTAGTCCACAGATCACATTTTGCTTACGGGGGATGAGATGAACTCCTTTGTCCAACTGTGTCCAAGTGATCTGAGAGCTGTGACATCAGCCACACAGATTTCATGTCCATGGCTGCAAACGAATTGACTGTTTTCATGACATTCTGCTGCAAAACGAGGCTGTTTGACAGGACTACCTAGGACTCTTCTCCATAACTCGAGTCTCCTCAAGTGACTGTTTTCCTCGGGTGCCCTTAGACAACATTAGTAGCGCCGCTGGTAGCCTTTTTTTTTTAAACTCATGTGTCAACATACCATACTTTTTGTATGTTGACTTCCGCTTCCTTTTCCGTCTCCACACACAGGAGCATTAGCACATGCGAGGAGAGACCTCTGTGCCTTCCAAAAGGTCAAAGCTCACATTCCCTCAATAAACCTTTAACGGCTGTAGCCTTTGACAAACGGTAGCCTGGTTTTGGTGATGTCTTACGGAAATACTCTACGGTGTCGGAGCTTCCAGCACAATTTCCTCCACATGGAGGATGCTCATGAAGAAAAAGGACACGGTGAAGGTTCAGAAAGGAGGCTAATGGTAAAATATAAAGATGTGCTAGCCCCCTCTCGCTAAAGCAATCTAGACCAGATAGCCTTGTAGACCACCACTGTTTTATGAGCACAGCCTACAATTAGGCCCAAAACGAACCTGGCTTCATTATTTAAGTTTCATGTGTTTGTCTGTAATTACCTCATCTCCCTCATGGAGTCGCAGGTGCTGAGATGTTTGCATGTAACAGAAAGCTAATACACCATCGTCTGACTGACTGACTGCGTGTATATGCGTGTGAGAGTGTTTTGTTCCAGAAAGCCCCAAAATGTGTTTCTATAGTATGTCTTTAACACCTTCACTATGTCTTGTTGCACTGCTTTTGCTGTTTTTGGAAAGTTGGAACACTGGGTATTTAATTGAACGAGTTTATTGTCACCGCCGCTCTTGTCTTCACGTCTCACCCTCTAGTCTTACCAGCCTTCCAACTGCCTCTCACTTTAGCCAGTCAGACGGTATATGAATCCTTAGTAACAATTTTTGGACAGTATCTTTATATGATGTACTAAAACTTGAGTGTGTTTTTATTTCTTTTTTTCCTTTAAATAAATATAGTAATGTGTTAAAGTGATCAGTCATTTGGCTTTTATCCTCTTTATCTATTTTTTAAAAGTTCTTCTTGTTTTATTCCCATGATCTGTCCTTGCATTTTTGAAGTCTGGTATTCCTGTGAATTAGTTATATCCGAGTGACTGTCATTTTGCTGTCTGTGTGCATGTTCATGCCCGTTTCCTCTCGTCTCCCAGAAAAACATTCCAGTATACAGACTGGCTACGCTAAATTGCCCCTGGGTGTGAATGAGCGTGTGAACGGTGTTCCACGATGCAGTGGTACTCATCACAATCAGAGGTTATGCCCATGCACCAGTATTCCCAGAATAGACTCTGGATCCCTATATGTGGATAACCCTTCCAATCCTCAAAGATATTGGAGATGAAGATGATGTAATGAATTGTTCAGGTATTAAATAATTACTTGGCAATCCTTGGTGGTGTTGAAGAAGGTGTTGCAGCTGATCAAGATTCAAACACCGACTCCTCCTAGAAAGCAATGACAATATCAACTCAACCACACATACTGGTAGCATATGTTTCTGTTCATAAAAAATGTTCATAATGTTCATATTTCTTCTGAAGAGTTTTGAGTCACCACCAGGGGGCACCAACAGCTACTTCACACAGGATAATTCAAGCCGTCTAAAAAAATTACTTGCATTCTACCCAAAATACTGCAGCCTGTAGTGTATTTCATCTGGAACTTAACCTCCTCTAGTGCATTGTTGGATTTCATAAATGTGTACAAAATGGCACAATTCAATACTATAGTACCTATGGTACAATTTGCTAGTTTATAACAAATATACAATAATGTCACAAAAAAAATATCATGTCTGCTGGTGCAACATGTGGAAGTGGGATACCTGGTATGATTTAGCAAGTAATGATTTTTCTTTAATTAAGGTCCGCAGTCTTGTTGTGGCGTAATGGTTAGCAGTGTGACCTTGCACCTCCAGGGTCGATGGTTCGCTTCCTGTCTCAGTAGTGTGGAGTTCTTCTCCCTGTGCTTGGTGGGTTCCCTTGGGTGCTCCAGTTTCCTCCAACAGTCCAGAGTGGAGCACTTTTATTTGTATAGCACTTTTTAACAATGCACATGGACACAAAGCAGCTTTCCAGGATTCTGCATGTAGATTTAGATCCGTAACGAGCGAGCCAGTGACAACAGGACAGGAATGGAAAAACTCTCTGAGATGGCACGAAAAAACCTTGAGAGAAACCAGACTCAACAAGGAAAACCGTGCTCTTCTGGTTGATCTAGGGATTATAAATCATTCGACTGGAGAGAAGTGAAGACTAACAGTATTGAGTTTGTTCAAAGCAGTGAGGAGTCGTCCTGGGGAAAGTCATTTAAGAAGTGAAAGAATCACTAAAAGCGAAGACAAAAGCTGGGTTTAGCAAAATTCCTAATGTAACCTGATTCAGTATTGACTTGCCGTATATCCCGAGCACTCAGACCACACTGTATTGACAGTCAGCATAATAAAGGATTTAAGTCCTACTTAGATATGACTCGTGTTGCTTTTTTGCACCATAAGTCTAATCCTCAGTAGACAACATGAGTACTTCAGTTTTCACAGATACACGTCTGTTATGATGTTTAATATTTCACTCACATCCGACTTTTCTTCCCTTTTCCTTTATATAAATCTTTGCGTCACTCAAAGAACTCTGTATGGTTCACTATTGCTGCACTTCTTTACTTTTCAGCATCTGGTTTGAAAATGTAAGCAGGGCTGTGCTGCCTCTCTAAAGCATCACACAAAATCTAACATCATCCACAGGAAAACTAGGACTTGCAATGTCTTAAGGTTCAGACTTGGTGTGTAAGGGCCACTATAAATTAATTTCTATCCTCTAAAAGAAGATATTTAGAGTTAAAACAAATTGATGTCACTGAGCGTATGGTTATCGGTTGCACAGGAGCAGATAAGAGAACAGTGCATGCTTTTCCTACTTTTTGCATTTTTGTTTTGTAAAAGATGATCGGAATATTGACTCTGAGAGATGAGGACTTCGAGAAAGGGAACGTAACATCCAAGGGAAGTATTTAGAAATACAGTGTGAATTTGACTTTGTCTAGTTATGGGAGGTGTCCTGGGTAACATTGAGACTCAGACATTATGTCTGCAATTGTTGAGCAAAAAGAATAAAAAACATGGTTAAAAAAAGAACAAATAGTTTGTTTGTTTTTTTGGTAAAAGGTCTTAGACTTGATTGTAGAACTGTACACAAGTGACTACAGAAGAAGCAGCCTCTCCATTCCACCTAGGTTTTGCAATGCATTTTAGCAAGTGAAAGATCTTGAATATAGTTACATTCATCTACAATTTCTTTAGGTTTACAACAAACCACATATATCAATGTTATGCTTATTTCTAATCATTTTTACTTACATGTTAAGCTAAAAAAAATTACAAATTTAGTAATATTTGATTAGAAAGAATTTTAATAATCTTATAATTGATTTGGGTCTCCATGGCTCAGACTTGTTTGTCCAGTGAATCCAATAGATGCTTGATTGGACTCAGATTCTGAGAATCTGGAGGTCGGACCAACAACCTTGCTCTCTTCGCCTGCTAAACCCCATATGCGACAGGCTGTACTGGGTGTTCTGATATATTTCTATTGTGACCAGCATTGGCTATTCTGTGGGATTTGTACTGGACGGACTGGCCTTGGATTCCCGCAGGCATGGGTGAGCCTTGGGGACCCATGTTCCTGTCCCCAGTTTGTTGGTGTATTGTTGTTATGGCTAATCAGTGTACATTACAGCATAGTGAAATACATTTTTTGTATATTTCTGCTTGTAGGGATCAGAGGACAGAGTCAATCATGATACAGCTACTGGAGCAACGGGGTTAAGGGCCTTGGTCAAGGTGGCAGCTTGCTAGTGCTGGGGCTTGAATGTCCACCTTTATGATGAGCAACCCAGAGCTTAAACCATTGAGCTTCCACTGCCCCTTATTCATATTTCTTGTATCCCTATTGCCATGTTTTACCACCTTTAGCAAGTTTATTTTTAAAGTTTTGCTGTATGATGCTGTTGCCCATCATAAAACTAAATATGCATCGACTGCAGTCTCTTGAAACACTCATTGTGCTAATGGTTTTGTTTTTCAGCAGACTAGCCTCTTTTCCAGCTAATCTATCCTACAGTGTAACAATGCACCGGTAGCTCGCTATGACTATCCATTCGACAGTGCTTTTTCTTTCTGTAAGCCAAAGCAGAATGGAAACTGATTTATTCATTCACTGTCTATACCGCTTTATCCTGTGTTACAATCTCCATGTACACAGACCAGAGGCAGGAATCGAACCCCAACCCTGCAGATGCAAGGCAACAGCGCCAAACACTTAGCCACCCTAAACTGATTTATAAACGCCTATATGTTTGAACACATTATGTTTGAATCACAGGATCATGTACTCATATTGATGCCAAAGGTACAAATAGTGGTTTTATGAACAAGCATTTAAGGTTGAGTGATGCATTTGAGATTGATAGTTGCTTCAAAATGGCACAGAGCTAGATTTGAAAACAGTTCTCCACACAAACTGAAGAACTTTTATAACTGAATAATTATTGTGCTCATTGCTAACCATTAACCTGGACAACTCTTATAATTTTTAAATAGAAGAAATTCAGAACCAGCGAGATGCTTTCTTAGAGCCAAACTGAACAAACGGAGAAGCATTTCAGTCAGAGGTGTGACCATGACCCAAAAACTCCTTTATAGTCGAATGGGAAGATAGATATGACTCTTCAATAGAAGGACGAAACACAATGGCTCACTTGCCAAACAGCACTTCTGAAAAGGACATGAAAAACAAGATTCTATGATCTGATAACCAAGAAGGAAGGAACACTTCAGCCTGTAAGCTAAGCACTGCATCTGAAAGAAACCAGGCTTATCATGTGACCAGTTCCATCCCTACACTGAAACACAATGGTGCCACTGTCCTGATGTGGGGAGGATTTTCATGGATACACTTTATGCTCAACTCTCTCCCTCCAACTGATTTAAACTGTAACCTTTAATGTTCATTCCAAGATTACTATTCACAATAACGCTTATACTAAACATCCTTTGAACACACTTACTACTGTTATATTATACTCTTTCACATTGTAATGATTTATATCCATTTTAAAACCTAAAAGGTTCATCTCAAGGTTAAGTGGTTAGTTACCACTGTTACATCTGGTTTGCTCATTCAGGATCAAGATCTAGAGCTAGGGTTACAGTAGTTTGAAAGTTCACCTTCTAACACGACAGTGATTTGTGACACACAGACAGGACTGTGGCTTGGCTTCTGTCCTTGTCCTTGAGTGTCCCAGTCTGACTCAAAACCTCTGGAGGGAGCTGAAAATAGTCGTACACTGGTATACCCTGACAAACCTTGAAGAAGTTCTTCGCCGGTCGCCAAATACAGCTGTTCCAAGCTTGTAGCATCAGATGCTAGAAAACTTAGAGCTGTAATTACTGCTAGGATAAACTGTTTTCATAACAGATTACAAATTCGGATACAATCATCCAAGTGTCTGCCTGGCTAGGAATAAAGACTCATTATGGATTTGAACCAAAGCCTTCCCATCCCTCATCTAACACTGAGAGCCCTTTGCATTCATCTCTCACCCTGTACAGATGGCACTATGAAATGAAGAGCAAATACATCACCCACGCACCTTCCCACAGACGTCAGACAGACTCACTTCCTGAGCTATGTGTGTGTGTGTGTGTGTGTGTGTGTGTGTATGCGCCTGATAAATACTGAACCCAGACAATGAATAACGCCAATTCTTTCCACACACACACACACACACACACACACACTCCACCTCCGCAACCTGAGAAGATAGAAACCCAGTTGCTAGGAGACTGGATCTGCAGTGCAGCTCAGAGCCCAAGTCATGCGCAGCTGTAAACAGGAAAACGCAGTCCAGAGCCTGAAGAACCTCGCAAAAGTAGAGCACGCTCGAGTGGAGCACAGACAGTCATATTACAGTATATTCGAAAATAAAGTCTATAATTACAAATTTGTTAATATTTCCTTAGTGAATGCCATACACTGATAGAAGTAGATCATCAGGTTCACACTCAACGTTACCTTTACGGAAAATATGATTTATATGATGATGTGTTATAAGGAGTATAAACACACACACTTGAACAAACACAAGAACAAGGCAATCGACCATATCTTTTATTTTAATTTAGTTCATTTTTATAAAAGAAACTAAGCTTGAAACATTTTCAAGAGTTAAAAAAAAAGTGCCAAATATTGCACACCCATATTAGGGCTCCAGACAGAAAGCACACTATGAAATTCAAAGTCATAAATAACAAACCGTACATGTTTATTTACAGTCTGAAAACACGCTGACCAACCTAAATAGTGGTGCCTTTCATTAACATACATGTAAATGTACATGTTAAATATATTAATATCTGTCATTTACAAAAAAGAAATAATGCAGAGACAAAAGCTGGCACTTTAGCTACTTTTAACCTCAACCCTGATCTTTATCTGTGCACACAAAGACTGTCACATGCAGCATTACAGCATTATTGGTCATGACTTTTATGATCTAGCAACAAATTTTGGTCATCTGGTGTCACACAAAGCTGCAAATGTTGGAGCTTTATGGTAATCATTGGAGAGTTCATGATTAATAGAGGTGAACAGAATGCATGCTGGAAATACACAACAATGACAGGAATATATGTGATACTGTATGGAATTTTATAATATAGTTCAACAACATATTTAACTAGTGGCTACATCTTAGCCAGCTCCACCCATATGTTCACCCAATGTATATAAGAAGTGAGTGAGTGCTTAGGGATACTTCAAAATACTTCAAGCTGTCACCCGAGAGCTGCATAAAATAACGAAGATACAGACTCATGTCATTTTGTGATGTGCCTTTGTTGCAAGAGTGAATAAAATAATTGGCCTAGAATAATTAGTATTTAATTTACTCATCCTTAGATTTTAATTAGCGATGCACCGATTTATCAGCTGTAACGGGTACTGCCTGATATTCACCTGGCATTGCCCTAACGACAACAAAACCTGATGCTAGTGATGGATGTTCATCTGTTTTGTCGCATCAGTTTTGCGCTGGCTAAATGTTGGGTTGGTTACCTGCAACAAACAATACATAAAACCAACTGCAGCATCATGAAAGGTCTCACAGGTGGAGCTACAATACCTCCTATAACAGTGTCAGCGAGGGCACGACTGCGCAATCTGCCATTTGTAAGACATTTTCCTGTGACGTAGCTAGAGAAGGTTCTACAGGCAAGAATAGTATTTTTGTCTAATGGCTTTTATATTCACATTTAATTACATTTATTTATAAAAAGATTTTTGTTTGGCTATGTAAGTACCAGAGGTGGAAGATACCCAAGTACATTTACTTCGTTACTGTACTCAAATACATATTTATGGTAACTGTGCTTTACTCGCGTATCTTTATTAGCGGATACTTTTTACTTTTACTCCACTAATTCCTACAACAAATATTCAAACTTTCTACTTCACTACATTTCTGAATGGCATCATGTTAAGCAACCACAGTGGTGTGTAGTATTTGAACTAGTAATATCGCCACCTGCTGGTTATTATGCAAAATTGCATGATTTGCCTTCCCTCTGTGAAATGCCTAATCAAGTAGCAGGTGTTTGAATTCAGATGTGGAGACAGTTGCAGACAGTGATGAAAACAGCACATTCATACTCAGAAAGCAGAGCGAGAGAGACTTTTTACCATGACTTTAAGGCTATTGTACACTAATACAAGCTCAGTACGTTCAATACTTAAGTAAATTTGATGGTAAATACCTTTTTTCACAGGGTATCTCTAATTTTACTCAAGTACATGATTAGTGTACTTTGCCCACCTCTGTGAAGTACTGACAGTTCTTCTCATTGAGTATGTCAGTAAGAGGCTAAAGAGGCTTTCAGTCATTTTTGACAATCTGTCTTGTGAAAGAAAATTATAATACAGGCCTTTCTCATGAATTTAACTGATAAAATTTGTGCTCACTGAAATATAGTGTGATGAAAGGCTCAAACTTTAAAACCAGGTGTTTATAT
>JAQMYL010000003.1:17282896-17294900 GCA_030014365.1 Clarias pachynema | reverse complement strand
TATAATAAAGAAGGTGTTCTTTGTTTCCCCTGGCACAAAAGAGGGAATAAGTAACAACAAAATACAAGTATCAGATTCAAGTATATTTAGAATAGTTATTTTAAATATAACAATCGGTGCATCACTAATTTATTTTATTTTTCTAAACGCATTTGCATTCACTGCATATTGGTACTATGGAACCAATGAAAATGGTTAGTCGTTTTTGGGAATGTCTGTGCCACGCTGCAAGAGTTAATGCTGGTCATTGCAATTGCCAGAGCTCTTCATGTCACTACAGCCTACTCACTGTTTAATTAACTACTATAGATGGACAGATTCTTTGGTTGATGTGGAGACACCGCCAAGGTGTCACTATTAACTGACTTTAATCTGTGGAGTTATTATGCAGTTATAAAATGCTTGTTAGAAGGAGGCAGTATTGTACTCTCACATCATGTGAGAAAGCTCTGAAAACCTCGTCCTCATGCCCAGCAGTAGTTATTAAAATATAATCACACACAAAAGCAGGACTAGCACAGACGGCTAATGGATAACGCTGAATACAGATTTTTTCGATCCAAATACAACACCATGTGTCCAGTTATGTATACTGGTTAACATTCAGCTTTGTATGTAAGGGCAAAGAAGAAGGGCCTGAGCCAGATAAGATGTTAGTATCCTATAAACGGTGAGACGGGGAGGGCTCAATAGAAAGCGCTGCCTCCCAATATGATTAGTTTTACCCCTCATATGGGCCTCTTTCATTGGCTGTCTCCATCAGAGGCCCATTCGGAGACTAGTCATTGTTGGCCAAAGCTGGCAGTGCCCAAACTCAGCTGGATAATCACCTTAGCACTCTCCTATATAAACCATCTTTACCTCTGTGATACCACGGCCCTGCCAAGTTTGGTGCAGAACCCAGATGCATGCAAACACATTGGGTTGTCTTGGGCTCGGATAGGTGGGACATGCAATTAACTAGCTCAGTGTATATATCTAGGTGAGTGTACATGTCTACACACCTGTTGTTGGATGTATTCACATGTTCATTCATTCAGCTGGGATGTCCATACACATGCACACACATACACGCACGTACACTCTTCCTAGGCTTGCCTCTCCTCTGTGCTGACTCTTCACCGGCAACCCTGGAGTGTTTGTGTGTGTGTGTGTGAGTGTGTGGGAGAAATGTTAAATCGAATACAAGAGAGAAGGCGACATGAAACCAGCGTCACTTGTTTACCCGCACAGCCAGCATCTGAACTGGCTTCATCCATACTCCATCAAGGCTCCCTCAGACCTTAGTCCCAGCCATTGTCCTTTATCATGTGGGCCAGCTCGATGATAAACTTACCCTCCTTGTACTTCTGGCTGCTCTCAAAGGCGTGCTCCTGTACAGAAGTGGATAGAAAGAGAGCAGAGTAAGGACTGGAGTACAAAACCTCCTAGACAACTGGGTATGTGTAAATACATTTTTGCCACAAAGTGATAGACACACAATTGTATAAATTGTCTTTGCATGCTGTGGTATTACAGTTTAACTTTACTGCATAAGAGGCCCGAAGCTGTCTCAGCATTACATAAATTGAGCTCCATGAAGACATACTTTATCAAATTTGAATTGGAAGAACTCGAGTGGCCTGGACACATGCCTGACCTTAATCCCACTCAAGGCCTTTGGAATGAACTGAGACATTGATTGCACCCCAGGCCTCCTTATTCCAGCATCAGCACCTGACTTGACCTCACTAATGCACTTGTAGCTAAAAGCGCACACAAATCCCTACAGCCACAGTCAAAAATCTAGTTTTAAACTTCCTATAGAAGTGAACGTTCTTATAAGAGCAAAGCGGATCTGGAAAGGGATTTTCAAAAACCACACTTCGGTGTTATATTGAGGTAGACAATTTTTGGTGATATCTATATAAATAAAAGTAACGTTTTGTCTGTGCACTTTCAAGGATATATTTCCCGTTTCATACGTTGGAGGACCTGAAACCAGTCTCAGGAAGATTTCTGTCTGTCCGGACAGATTTTGTCACGGCATCATGCAAAACTGGCTGGACAGAATTTAATGAAACTTTGGCAGTTGTTAGAAATTTACTTACAGTTAAATTGTGCTATAAATGAAATCAAAACATTGAGTAAGTTATGAGCAGTTACAGTATGTGCTATGTTACACCACAGCATAATTTTTCTAACAAATATGGCATATTTTTCCTCAAGGTGGGCATGACTATACGCGCCCAGAGTCAGAGTCAATCAATGCGATAGTTTACAGTGTCCAGACAGAGTATGCGGAATGAACAGGAAAAAAATGGTGATGCACTTACAAGTCGCCCAAATCCACAAAAAACACGAACACAGCATGGCTTACCCCTCAAAAAAGGCTATTATGAAAAAGTAAATCTTCAAAGATAAATGGACAGATCAATGTTTGTTTATTCTTCATACGGAAAGATTATAAACCAGTTTCTCTCATATGTTCTGAAGCTGTGTTTCTAATTAAAGAAGTAATGTAAAGCGCCACCATGAGATAAAACACGAGTCGTTAGAGCAAACGTATCCGCAGCAGCCTGAGGTGAGGGCGTGTAAAAAACATGAACCCAGAGTGTTACGCGCTCAAATCAGAATGTTGAGTAAAAGTGGTTGAGCAGAAATTATGAGCAGATTTTGTCATAGCATCACGCAAAACTGGCTGGACAGAATTTATTCAGTACTTGGATATCTGCCTGAAGTTTAATCTGCACCATAAGTGAAATCAAAATGTTGATCAAAAAGTGATGTTATGAACGGTTATGTGCCAGATTTAATAATCTATGTTAAAATAAGCCACTTGCTTAATGTAAGCAATCACCTGCAGCAGTTGATATTAATTAGAAAAGCGAAACTGAATATTTTAACTTAACATAAACAAGGTGTAGATACTCAACCTTACAAAATTGTATGTCTTTGTATTAATAAGTTAGGCAGAGAGTTCTGTACAGAAAGTCAGGCAGACATGTACGTTGGCATCCCCTACCACATTGAAAACACCAGCTAATGGATACAGGGTGTAGGTAGTAGCGGACCCAAGCCCTGACAGAATGGGAGGGTTGCATAAAGGGCATAAACCTGACATAAAACCCAAGTTGTACGTGCAGATCGGATGGTCCGCTGTGGTGACCATTTAATGAGAGCAGCCAAAAGAACAACAACATAAAGAGCTAGTTATTTTGTTAGGGTTTTATAATAAGCCACAGCGCCATGAAGTGCACGAAGCTGCAAAAATGTTGCTTTTGTACAAGTCAATAAGGAGTATTTTCTTTCTAGTTGTGTAATCAAATTTGTAGCTTTCAAACGAGTATGAAAACACTCTTATAGCCTGAACATAATATCCGCAACAACATCGACCATTTAATAGACCATTTATTCCCAGTATTTCCCTACGTGTGTGTGTGTGTGTGTGTTTGTGTTTGTGTGTGTGTGTGTGTGCATACTCTGAAGACAGCTAGTAACCTATTTGACAAGCCTGAACAGAAACTCAGATCCACCAATGGATGTAAAAATATCAGCAAGTGGTGCAGCTGCTAAGCGAAAATGGACACCGAGTGAAGATCCCTTAGGGATCGACTTTAAGTGTAGACTTCCAATCTTTGCATAGCATAGCAGTAGGTCATAATCTATATTGGGATCCCTGATCAGCTGATGCGTGTCCATGACTGCAGTAAATACGCTCCTGTGCTTATGAACAGACCAGAATATAAATACAGGAATGGGTCAAATATTTATGACCACAGATACTGTAAGTGTGTTGCCTGGAGAGTATTCAGTGGTGTAAACAAGGCTGTATATGTCATTACACTCACATATTTCCATCCCAGCGTGGTTTTGCAGTTCTCACAGTAGATGTCTGCTACTGCGTGTAGGCCAGTGAGAAGCACTCGCTCTTCTGCTGGACCACAACCTACATTCACCCTATTGAGAGACAGACAGATAAAAATATGCACTAAGCAATAAGCATATAAGAGCGTATGACCAAGGATAAACCCTTCAATCATATATTATCATATATACTTACACAGAGTTGAAAAGATAAGCTCTGCCTTGACTCCCTTGAAAGGACTTAAAGAAAAACAATAAAACAGCCTATAAGAGTCTCACAACAAATTGTTCTATCAAAACCATATTCTGTCACTGTTCAGTGTTAAAATGTGAACAACAAGCTGTGCAACAACTGCACATCTGACCACAAGCTGTCCTATCGTCTGCTCTAAACAACTTAGTCTTGTCTGATATCAAGTTTTCTATGCATTCTTTCCTCTTTTTCCTAACCGACTTTGGCAGTGAACTCCATACAGGAAGTCATGATCACCTTGGAGATGAGCTCGTCATGGTTGGCGAGGTGTGCACGGCAGTGGATGCAGCTGTAGGTCCGATGGCAGGTAGGAAGGTAAGCCTGGAAGGTTTTGGAGCGCGTCATGGTGAGCATAGGCGGGCTTGGTGCGCGGTGCACGAAGGGGCTCCCGGCCCAAGACGGCTCACACGGGAAACAGCGCAACACACACGTGAGGGCCGTGGTGGTGCGTGGGGTGGGGCACACACACCTGTGGAGGAGAGCATATGCTTTGTTTTAAACACACCACTCTTCTTACAGAGCGTGCACACAAAGTGAATCTGAATTACTGCAGCTACGTGCAGATGATAGGGTTTCTACTATGAATCATCAGACCCAACCTGACTTGTGTGAGCAGTTAATGATGGCTGATGGTATAATAGAGTGGGTAATGTTTTCTTTGCACATACTGGGGTCCCTTAAATCTGGTAAATAAAGCAATAATTTTTTTTCTCTATTTATTTTAATGCCACAGCTTATCAGAGTATCGTGGCTGACTTTGTCCTTCCCTTCATAGTCACGATTTACCCTTCTTATATGCGCTAACTCATATATGGGCACTGGTGGCTCAGTGGTAGGTGTTTTGCCTGCCATGCGGAAGGCCTGGGTTCGATTCCAGCCAGTGCCCAAACCCCAGCCACTGGATACAGTGCGGGTCCCAAGCACGGATAAAAAAAAATGGGAGCAGCCGAAAGACATATGCGCTACAACAACATAACAACAACATATGCGCTAACTCATATACTCAGCATATGCCACGTGGCAAAGAAAAAAATGGTCTCAAAAAGTCACCAGCTCTGAATCTGAGAGAGCAGATTTGTGATGCAATCATGTTCACATGGACCAGAATCTCAAAGGAATGCTTTCAATAGTTCCCCAAGATGAGCAAAGATTTGTAATAAATTTTGACTTGGAAAATGAACAAGTCTTGGTTTACGAGTACCGAGTATCATGTATCACGCATGCGCTTCTTGTTTTGATGCAGAGCGTCACGTCATCACAACTGAGCCAACGGTTTTTCTCTCTCGCTGTTATAATCGACATCCGTGCAGTCGTGTACTGTTGCACTGTGACCATGTGTGTGTGTGTGTAAAACATATTTTATTTTGTGTCTGTATGCGTGTGTGTACAGCACGTGTGATGAATTACACACAAAAGCAAGTCTCATTAGAGAGGTTAAAAATCCATTTTAAGCTCTCAGTATTAGACTGCTCTTTGTGTCTGTGTGCACGCGCGTGTCATTAGACACGTTACTTTAGCTTCTCTCTCACACTCACACTCACACACACACACACACACACTCTCTCTCTCACACACACACACACACACACACACACACACACACACAGCGCCTGCGCGCATAAACGGAAATACTTATCTGTCTGGATTTATTTTTACTTAATGCAGTTAAATTTTTTTTACTTTACTTGTAAAGTGCAGGTTAATTTGTTTTATTTTTACTTTATATTTTGTATTAATTATTTTTATGTATTTATTTTTTTGGGCTGTGGAACGAATAATTTGAGTTTCCATTATTTCTTATTGAGAAATTCGATTTGGTTAACGGGTGTTTTGAAATACAAGCCCACTTCCGGAATGAATTATACTCGTAATCCAAGGTTTCACTGTACATATCCAAGATGTTCTGTATCAAAGGAGGTCCTGTCCATAAAGGTAAAGTGTCTACTGAGTGTACAGTTATAAGACTGTAATAATATGTCTTCAGAAGCAGCTACAATGAGCTGTGGTTAACAACTATGTCATCCTGTGGAAACAGAGAGAGCTTTCTGGTCAGATAATGGAAATGTGCAGCAGAGATAAAAGCATCTGAGCAGTGAACACATGTAAATAGGGTCAGGACTAGAAGTATTTGGACAGTGACAATTTTTTTAATACTGACTCTGTAAACCACCATAATGGTCTCAAAATTCAAAAATTCAAAAATTCAGCAATCACAATGTGACTGAAGAGTAGACGTTCAGATTAAATTTAAGAGGTTTAACAATAATATTGTATTAACAGTTTAGGAATTACAGCCTTTGTGATGTTTCTCCATTTTTACAGCACATGCATAAGTAATTAGACAAGTGTTAATTTGTGACAATTTAAGGAGATAAATAGCCTGCATCTGATTCCATGTATTGAATTTCTATGACTGTAGGTAGCTCTTCAAGGGAACACAACATACAATCCAAAGAAGTTCAAATGCAGAGGAAGGAGACCATCATTAGGTTAAAAAATAAACAACAACAGACATTTAAGAGAGACAGCAAAAACTTGGCACATTCTTAAAAAGAAGGAATTCACAACATCTAGCCAGTTGGCTCGGTGGTAGGTTTCCTGCTTGCCATATGTGGAAGGCCCAGGTTGGATTCTCACCCATTGCCCAATCCCCAGCCACTAGATGCAGTGCCGGTTCCAAGCCTCGATAAAATGGGAGTGCTGCATCAGGAAGGGCACCAGGCGTAAAACCTGTGCCAAGTTGATGTGCGGATCACTGTGCGTCCACTGTGTCAACCCTTCAACTGGATCAGCCAAAAGACTAACAACAACATTGTCACAAGACTACAATCAAGAGACACCCTCAAGAATGTATACAGATGTTTTAACCACTGGCAACAATAAAGAACATACCAATAAAGATAAAACATGCTAGAAAACCTTCAGAAATGCCTGCCCAGGTTTGAAACAAGATTTCCTGGACAGATGAAACCAATACTAACTTGTATCAGTATAATGGGAAGATAAGAGGAAGGAGAAGGTAAGGAAGCACTCAAGAACCAAAGCATACCACATCATATGTCAAACATGGTGGAAGTGGATCACTGGTGTTTACTGATAGGAGTAGAACTGATGGTTAATGACCCAAAAACATACTGCACAAGCAACCCAAGAGCAGGGAAAGGGCTAGGAAGTTAAAGGGCCAAGTAAACAACATGACCTCAATCCTTTGAGCTTTTCACTTACTGAAGACAAAACTGGAAGCAGGAAGGCCCAGAAACGAGCAGCAACTGAATCCGGATGATGTAAAAAGCTGTCAAGGCTGGAAACTCAGGATTTACTAACGTCTATGGTTTTCAGACTTCAGACCGTCATTGACTGCAAAGGACTTGTGTTCAATCCTTTGTATTTGTGTAAAAATAATTCTTCTTTTATGATTATTTTAGTTCGTCCCATTACTTTTGAGACGATGAAAAGGGACAGACTTTGTTATAAAATTTCTGTAATTCCTAAAAAGTTAATGCAATACCTCTGTTAAACCCCTTGAATTAAACCTGAAAGTGTACCGTTTTTGTGGTGTAAAGAAGCACAGCTATGAAAATTGTGTCACTGTTCAAATACATATGTACCCAACTGTATATGTTACTGTAAATATAAATGTAAAACATCTCTTTGTAGTAGGGGAGGGCATTGGGGCTAGGAATCAATGCTTCTGTGGGCTCTGGGTGGAAAATCAACTCTTGTGTTCTCTCTATTGTTAAGGAGGAAAGGCGTGGGCATAGAGAGTCCACTGAGAGCTTGCGTACATGCACTTGCACACACACAGTAGTCTCCCACATGCTATTGCACAAAATGATGCATTCACAAACAAACCTACTGGCACATGTGCGACCTGCTGTATCCCCTACTGTATATTAAATTATCTGAGGACTTAGCTGGTCTAGAGCCATATGTACACTTTGCTCAGGAGAGGCAGCGTTTCATTACAGGTTATACAACAGTCAGTTCTGACAAAGTGATCGGATTAGACAAGAGGCACCCTGTATGGTCTGTATGGTCTGCAGTACTGAGGAAGAGCAACCGCCTGGCAAAACCCACATTCAAAACCAGTAACAGAAGCACTTTTAGCAATAAATTACATCTGATAAAGTTATGTTCCCGTGAAGTCATTCTGAATTGCCTATGTGTATTTTATTTACCCCTAAGGCGAGCTACAAAGATTAGTAGCTTCTAACACAAGTCATAATCCCAAATTCCTCTCTCACTCTTAATCAAGGGCAATACTTGGCATGTGCGACAAGTGGACTGTATACCCTACATACTGTAGCCCACCGGCTTTCCTTTTAATGCTTGGCATTCAACCCCAGAACTTGGAATTTAACAAAGCTGATATTCTAAAGCAAAATAAATGGAAATATGAAAAGAAAGATTTACAGAACTGTCCACCACCCCCATGGTTTATTTTCCTCACCTTTTGGCTACATACTGTAGTACCCAAGAAAAACTATTAATTACACTAACTGTCAGTCTCCAGCTCCACCAGTCACGGTTAGTTAGTTCCACCAGGCGGAAAAATGGTACATGTTAAAATAACTGGGTAAATAAACTAATTAATCATAATCTGTTTATAAATGGTGATGGTGGATCTGTTGTATAAAATCAATATCACACTTGGGGATGTGCTGTTATGCTTGATATCATCATTGCTGTGCTGATATTGCTTAGTTATCACTGGAATATTAGCTCTCAATATGCTCTCAGGCAGACAGATGGAAAAATCAGTTTTGTTGTTGCTGTTGTTGGTATAATAAGCACACCACATAACTGCTAGAAGAAAAGTACAGTAATAGCATTGTGTGGTTACAGAGAAAATGACAAGCCTTTTAGTACAAATTAATTTTAAATGGGAGAAAATTCATAATGATTTCATAATGTTTCTGGGGCCAAGGAAAATTAAATACTGTCCCCAGAGGTCCCCTGCCAACACAAACATCCGCTAGTGCGGAACCGAGGAATGAGATTAAAAGGGAAATGTGGTGTGGTTAATGACGAGGGGCAGATTATTAAATCCTCTGCAATCAATCTAATCAAATTCACTCTCGACTCGAACGAGGCGAAAATGTACAACTGCTACAATCTGAAACTGACTCTGATCTGGCTTTCAGTGATCACAGCAGTATGGAGCAATGGCATGTCATGATTTCACTTTTGGATGATTAGACTGTTTCATGTCTTATTTTAGAAACAGAACTGTTTTTATTTATTTATTTTTTTTAAAAACCTTAAGCAAGTGATTCCACAACACTAATGCACATGAAGAGAGGAAAAAGAGGGGGGATATACAGTACCACCCCTCATTTCTGTCATACAGCTACCCCTCATGCCTAAAAATAACTAAAAAATTGCTTGTTTTTGTAACAAACTCATTTCCCATCTTGTCTGTTCTAACCACCCAGCGTTTAGTCTGACCAGTATAATCACCAGCTGGATCATCTGTCATCATCTGCACCTGTTTCTCACTGGTACACACCTTAAGTTAGATGGTTTGTATGCTTGAAGTCACTGTATGCATTAACAAACAACAACATTTCTCTGAAACTCGTCTGGTACAGCGACTGGACTAAAAATTAATGCCAAAAACTTGCCAAAAAGGTCCTTCAGAAAGCCTGGAGAACTATTCCTCGAGACTACATTAAAAACACAAGAAAGCCTGGATCTTATTTCGGGTTTCATGTGCTCAGTGACTCTCGACGATCCTGATTCTGCAGTGACATCAGAATATGGCCAAAATCTGTCACTGAACCATCCCACATGTGCCTCCTCAGTTCCTTCTCTGACTTGTGATCTCAATTTCCAGTTTCAATTCCTAGTTATAAATAGGCTCTGCTGTTGGAAGGGTTTGGGTAAAAAAAAAAGTCAGTGCAAATTAATTCAACATTTTTGACTTCATCCTATAATTAAATAAAGTTGAAGCTTGTTGGCTTGTTGTAAAATTTGTACAAAAATAATTTCTATAATCTCAAATTGTGGTCAACAATTAGGGATTTTCAGTGGCCAGTTTTGATGCAGATTTTAACTGAGTATGGAGGCCAGTAGATAATGTAGTACAGCTGAGGCTGACCCACCAAATTACGGAAGAATATAACAAGAAATGAAAATACCATGGATGAATATTTCTGCTGCACTAACCATCAGCAGACCTGATAATCATAAATATGGCAGTGTGGTAAAACCGGAGTACCTGATTGAAACCCAGAAAGCATGGGAAGAGCATGCAAACTTCACATACTCAGAGAGGAGGCTACTCCTAAACCCGCAACCCTGGCAGAGTGAGGAGACAGTGATAAAACACTCAGCCATTGTCCGCCATAATAATGGTCTAAAATATTTTTGAAGAACATTCAAATAAATTCTTCAAGAGTACTTCTTAATGAATCTTTAAATCTGCTTTAGTAAAGACAATTCATTTGCATTTTAATAATATACCTCTGTAGTTTTAGTAAAGGTTCATCAATATATAATTCATTTTGAATACATTCAAACCTCATACAGCAGAGACAACTGGCCCTTTTCTATAATTCCATGTTGTTGTAGCATCTCAGAACAACTGCTGATAATGTGCCCCCTTACTCCAATCTCACCCAGACATACACACACACACACACACACACATACACACAAAACGTCTAGTCAAAGTATAAACCCTAATACAGTTTCATTCACTAGTGACAGTCCTGCCTTTCTTCCCTGAAATACACCTCAGTGTAAGTGGCTGATGCAGTGGTGCTGGGTGGTGCAGTCTGCCCTGTATACACTTCTCCTGAGCACAACAACCTTCCTTATGTGGAACAACAGCAGGAAGGGCACGGCGTGCACGTCCTCAAGTTCCACCCATCATTGCAGAGCAAGTGAGGCAAGCCCTAAAGCCTCGAAAAGCCCTTCGTCTAATAATCATTAAACTCAGGGACTAGAGGACACAAGATGCCATATATTTAATAGCTATTCAAGTTGCCTGGCTTCAAAGCAGAGCAACAAAATATATTTCTCTGATGCATCCACTGTAAGCTTTCCTTCTCTGTGCTTGCCAAGCAGATAAAACTGGGAATTTCTCTTTTAAATAAAAAAGACTAAGTAAAGACAGGTTATCTCACCTACGCGATTTGACTATGCGAGAACCGACGCATGGAAAAGTGGAAACCTAATCACAGTGCCAAAACTTGCGGTGAATCATGATGAACCGTACTTACGGCCATCATGCAAAACCGCAGAGGTGAGATAGGGGTATTAATAGTTAACAGATTATGGGCCAAACTTGGCTGAGTAATGATGGTAGAATAATTATAAAGGTCTTGACGAAAACAACATGCATGAGGAATCACAAAGGAGTTTTCATTTTCTGCAATGGAAAATAGTGATGGCTCATTCATGAACGATTTGTTCTTTTTGATCTTAAACATGACTCAAATGAGCGAGTAGTCTCGGAGAGTGATTCGTTCATTTTCTATTGGGCGCGCATACGCAAAGCATCGCAAAACCTCTGTACTGTATGTTATATACAGGAAACAGAATTGAACGATTCTCAGCAATGAGTCTTCAAGTCTTGAGTCTTTTGACACGTGACTCCCATAGTCGCTATGCAATGCAGTACACAGGAAACAGTATTGAACGATTCTCAGCAATGAGTCTTCAAGTCTCAAGTCATTCGTTCCTTTGTCACGTGACTCCCATAGACGCTATGCGGTGCAATAGATTCAAAAGAACGAACAACTTAGATTGGAAGATAAAAGAGGTGAGCTGCTCATTCTGTTTATTATATGTTCTTAGTTCCATTGTAATATTTTCATAACTTGAACTATAGCCAAAATTTGTGTATGTAGACGTATTGGGGGTATTTTTATTGAAAACGCAACATTTTAATTTATTTCT
>JAQMYL010000003.1:17243836-17254227 GCA_030014365.1 Clarias pachynema | reverse complement strand
TTGGGGTATATGAAAAATGAATAGCATTAAAAAAAAAAAAAAAAAAAAAAACACCGGTATTCGGTATGAAAAGGTATACAGCCCAGCCCTATTGCTGTGTAGCGGAAACATGTATAAAAGTCAGAGGAACCTGTATGTGTATCATGCAGATACAGTAACTCTGCATGCTCACAACTTGGCTGTGTAAAAAAGTCGAAGTACAATGCAAAAGCACTGCAAAAGCAAAAGTGTGCAAAAATTAATATTAATTGATCACTGATTGGTTTACTCAAACTGATGATCGATTATGGAATGGTTGCCGACTCCCATCACTATGCACACAGTAATCAAAGCTGTGCATCCCAATGGATAAAGCAGCCTCAATAAAAACCTTGCTGTTAAAAATGCTTCTATGAAATAAGTGTACTTCTTTTTGTACATCTATTTGTTCATAAGGTGTTTCCAGAGTCAAAAAATCTTCTTAAACTTAATGAGTCCATTATACCCCATGCTTTCCTAAAGGTAAAAGGAGACCCCCCATAACTAAAAATAATACTGTAAACGCTTGACATGTTTACTTACTTGAAAAGAATAGAAGGCATGGGGATCTCCAAGAACTGCTCCTTTAGGGGTACAAAGGGCAGAAGGCCAGTGTAGAAAAGCCCCATGAGGATCAGCACTCTGGGTAAACTGAACAGCAGTGGAATCTGAGGATTCTAATCACACAAGGCAAAAACTAATTATCTAAAGCTGTTAAACTATATTACTACATTATGAAATATGAACCGTAAACATAACATAATGCTGTACAGTATATATACATATACAGTGATGATAAATAGAAAGTACAACCTCCTTCAAATTTTTGTTTTGATTTACAGTGAACCCTCAGCATACAAACGCCCCAAGCTGGCTTGCGAATTTTCGACTTACAAATAAAAATTTTGGTTGAAATTTGTATGCAAAGCAGTTTCGGCTTACAAGCGATCAAGCCGGGGAGTGCATACTTCTGGTTCCGCGCACTTCTGGAAGCTCATCACAACTTGTTTTGGAAAGCCAAGCAAAGTGAGTTTTTTTGTTGTTGTTTTTTTTGCATTTTGTGCAAGCTTTAGTGAAGACATAGCACCATGAGTCCCAAGTATGTTTATAGTGCTCGTATTAAGTACCTAACCGAGATAACACAAACACAGAGCATTTATCTCATCTGCTAGTGTTAAGACGAAAGACAAACAGCACTCAATATACCAAACCCAAATGTGTATTATACAACACAGACACTGTCACAAAGTTCTGTACTGTGTGAGGGTATGCATGTGGGGGTGCGGGAGTACTGTATCGGCTTTAATGCACAATGATGAAAAAACTCTGCCCTGTTGACCTCAATGTGAAGCTACGTGGGGACGTGATGTGGAGAGAAAGTCTCGTAAGAGGAAAAAAACCGGAACCAAAATAGAACTGATCGGGCAATACATCATATGGAAACAGATTAGGAAGTATACAATCCCATTATGTGGCTGCGCAACATGTTATCAAGGAGGGCATCAAGCGGAAAACGAAGCCACTTTCAGTTACGTTTTCAAAGTAACCGGTACCAAAAAGAATCATAAATTAAAGTTAAGTAAGGTTTAATGTCTATTTAGTTCATATTTTATATGTCTTTTATAAGTGTTTTAATTGTTTTTATTAAGCAAAAATATAATTATAGTGTTGAAAATAGGTAATATTGGTAATATTGTTTGGGTGGCAGGAACAGATTAAATACATTTACATTATTTCCTATTGGAAAATGTGTTTCGCAATACAAAATTTTGCCTTAAAATTTCCACTACGAAACAAATAAAATTTGTATGCAGAGGTAGCACTGTATTATTTAGGGCCTATATGACAGTTGCTTGGTTCTTACCACCTACAGTATAAACAAACGAATAACTCATGTGACGACAAGAACAGTAAATCAAGCTTCATAAAACAGATGTTCTACTTCCAAAATCATTAAGAATGTAATTATAAATGTTATAAAGTTTATAAATGTTATAAAATTATAAAGATTACTACATATAAATGTCTTAAATATAAATATATAAATATAAATGTAACTACAGAAAATGTCTACTTCTGAAGAATTTACTGTCTCGCTTCAAACAATAGCAATTTAAAATGCAATTTATTCATTTTCTTTGAATATTGATACTTAAATTAGAGTAAGCTTGACCTGCAAAATTGTTGCTTTAACTGTTTTTTGGTAAAAGCTTAAAAAAGCAAAAAACCTGTAGTGTTCGTAAACATGTCAAATTCATGTTGCAATATATATAGAATAATACACTTCATGTCTTTATGTCTTCAGGTTCATGCGAAATTGAAATTAAATTCTATGTTACGGACACTACATAAAAAGGCACAAAATTGTATTTCGCAAAGGTTTAAAATGTTTTTTTTTTTTTTATCTAATAACAAAGCATTGATCTGGAGATAAGAAGCTTTAAGTATTATCAAAAATTGTATTATATGATGCTATTTTGAAAATTCACTTTTTGGCCGACGGGTAGTTCACAGGTGTTCTTCACTTAATGTAACAGTGGGCAGCGTCATAAATTTTTATGTCATATTGTGGCGCAACAGGAGGCATCATCAATATACATGTCATAATTAAATATTGCCACATAATTCAATACAGCGCGTGTGACATGCAGAATTAAGGGCTGACGCAACACTGGAGCAGTGTGAGGAGCAGCAGCGCACTCCCTATTTGCAGGTAATGGTAGCATGCAAGCATTGGGATCTGCATGCGGGCAGAGGTAGGGGTAACCTCTAAAAAAGGTGTTTGACATCATGCGCAGTGCTATGTTTGACAGGCGGGAGTCTGTGCTAGGCTAAAAACAAACCCTAGCCGGCCAGCTTTCCGTCCATCTTATCAAATGTCTGCTCCCTGGACAATAAACTGGACTACATTCGACTCCAACAGACTACAGAGCGTGAGTTTAGGGACTGCTGTATCTCTGCAGCGACAGACTTCCAGACGCCGCCAATCAACTAGATGGACTAGCCTCATTTTGCGCCAACAGAAATGCAGCTCTGTGCGATAAGACTCGCGGCGGCGGCGGCTTGTGTGTTTACATCAACAAGAATTGGTGTAAGATCTCTGTGCTAGTTTCTAAATTTTGCTCACCGTTGCTGGAGATTGTGACTGTTAGATGCAGTCCTTTTTATTTACCATGGGAATTCACCACTGTTTTCATTATCGGAGTGTACATTCCACCTAGCGCTAATGCTAAGGAGGCGCTCTGAACTATAAGCTAGGATCAGTAATCTGCAGAACAATCTGCAGATGGACTGTTTATTGTCGCTGGAGATTTCAGCCATGCAAATCTCAAGACAGTGCTTCCTAAATTCCATCAGTATGTGGACCCCGGCGCATATCGGGCAGAGCCCCGGCCCCACATCGGCTACTCAGACCACATCGCTGTTATGCTAATTCCAGCATACAGACCACTCGTCAGGCGTTCAAAACTGGTTCTGAAGCAGGTGAAAACCTGGCCAGCTCTTCAGGACTGTTTTGAGAACACTGACTGGAAAAATGTTTACGGAGGCTGCGACGTATGGCTAATTCACCGACTTGGAGGAGTAAACATCATCAGTGATCAGCTACATCAACAAGTGTACCGATGACGTCACTGTCTCCAAGAGTATCATCTCAAGACGTGATGCCGTGGAAGACCACCCCTTCTCCGAATGACCAGGTGCTATGTCTCACAAAAAAAAATACGCGGGGTCAACCCACGTAAAGCTGCTGGACCAGAAAACATCCCAGGCAGGGTGCGCGCCGTCGTTCCCACATGCTTCAAGTCTACCACCATCGTCCCCATACCGAAGAAGTCTTCTGTGTCCTGTCTCAATTACTACCGCATTGTTGCACTCACACCCATCATCATGAAGTGCTTCGAGCGGCTCGTCATAAGACGCATCAAGACCCTGCTGCCCCCTGACTGGACCCACTGCAGTTTGCGTATCGTCCAAACCGTTCGACGGATGATGCCATCTCCACCACTCTCCACCTGGCACTGACACCTTGACAAGAAGGATACTTATGTCAGAATGCTGTACAGTTCAGCATTCAATATAATCATCACCCAACACCTGATCGGGAAGCTGAGCCTATTGGGCATGAACACATCCCTCTGTAACTGGATCCTAGACTTTCTGACCGAAGGACCTCAGGCAGTGCGGATACCTCCAACACCACCACCACACTGAGCACTGGGGCCCCCCAGGGCTGTGTGCTCAGTCCCCTGCTGTTCACGCTGCTGACTCAAAATTGTGTAGTGACACACAGCTCCAATAATATCATCAAATTTGCTGATGACACGACCGTGGTGGGTCTCATCAGCAAGAACGACGAGTCAGTGTACAGAGAGGAAATGCAGAGGCTAACGGACTGGTGTAAAGACAACAACCTGTCTCTGAACGTTGATAACACAAAAGAGATGGTTGCTGACTTCAGGAGGACACGGAGCGATCACTCTCCGCTCAGCATCGACGGCTCTTCTGTGGAGATCGTCAAGAGCACAAAATTACTGGGTGTCCACCTGGAGGAGAACCTCACCTGGTCCCTCAACACCAGTTTTCTGCATAAGAAAGTCCAACAATGTCTTTTCCTCCTGAGAAGCCTGAGGAGGGCCCAGCTTCCACCACCAATCCTCACCACCTTCTATTGAGGCACAATCGAGAGCATCCTGAGCCGCTGCATCACTGTCTGGTTTGGGAATTGTGCCATATAAGACCGCAAGACCCTACAGCGGATAGTGAGGACAGCTGAGAAGATCATCGGGGTCTCTCTCCCCTCTATCACAGACATCTACACCACACACTGCATCCGCAAGGCCTCCTGCATTGTGGCTGACCGGAAACACCCCTCACACTCACTCTTCACCCTTCTGCCATCTGGAATACGGTATCGAAGCATTCGGGCACACACATCCAGACTATGTAACAGTTTCTACCCACAAGCCATCCGTCTCCTCAACACAAAAGGGACTGGACTGATAAACACACACACACATACAGTACAAATCATTCAGACGAACTAAATAACATCAGGACTGAACTGATAAACACACACATGCACAATCACCCTGATCTACAACCATCTCAAAATTGTTCATAACTACCTACCTGCACTGCTCTTTGCAATATTTGCACAATGTTTTATTTTTACTTGCTATTTGCACATTACTTCAGAAATGTCAATGTTTACTGTTTCTCTTCCTACTACCTTAACTCATACCTCATCACTAAAGAAAAAAACAAAACAAAACTTGTTTTGAAACGTTGTTTCGTTTCGCTGTGTACTGAACTCTATATGGTTGGAATGACAATAAAAGCCTACTTGACTTGACTTGACTACTTGACTTGACAAACACGAATGGCAGCATATCACCTCAAACTCATTCTAGGTGTTAAGCATGGTCACGGTAGTAGAGAGGTGATGATTTGTGTGAACGTTTTTGTTTTGCTGCAAAAGGACCAGGGAAGCTTGCTATCAATGAGGCAATGATGTTCCCTGCTTTATAAATATTTTTGCGACACATGGCCATCTGTCCAGCAACATGACAATGATCCCAAGCACCCCAAAAAAATCTAACATACTAACTAACATATTACTGAAATTGGTTTGCTTTTAGGGGGAAAAACATACACTTAGATTTTACACTTAGAATTAGACTTTCTTTGCTAGTTTGTTTATAGAAGCTGGAAAATAAATAAATAAATTAATTAATTAATAAAACCACAATCAAAACAGGATGTACATAACTGCTTAAAAAGAATGTTACCCTTTCGGTCATGACTCTTACCTCTTTGTAGCATTTCTGAACTATCTTGTCACTGGAGTTACCCCATACAGTCAGCTGCTCCCTATCATATTTAACAACCAGCTCAGAGACCTTCAGGAGCAAGACAGAATCATCCAGTCAGTACCTGTTATGAATAGCTGTTCATCAGTGTATAAGTGGGTTGTGGAAGTACAGACCTTCCTAATGAGGGTGTCATTATTAGCTTTGATGTCAATGTTAATGGGGGTCTTTGGGAAAGCCTCAAATACATCTCTCAGCAGAGGGATGTCTTTATCGTCACCTCCATCGATAAAACACTCTGTACAGATACATGGCACAAGAATTTGACAAACAAGATATTATTTTTGGGCCCCCCTTTCATAAAATGAGATCACAGATCATACACAATAATTTAAGTTGTATATTTAAACAATATGGTAAACTATTTATCTCATGGGGGCAAAACAATCCATATATTAGTTCTATTGTTTAAATAGTTTTTTTTTTTTAAATAAAAAATATGTGTGAGAAATATTGACAACTCCAATTAAGATTTAAAACAACTGCAAACAAACACTCATACTGTACTGGAAACCATAAACATTTGCCATGAATGCTGTTTCAATAAGGGCTGCCCAAACTGTGTTACATTTTTAAAAAAGCAGAAAAGAGACAGATGATTGTTGACCTGCACAAACAGGTAAAGGAAAAAATAAATGAGGAGTTAAAATGACATTTTATCACATTTGCAGCTAAAAAACAAAACAAAAAGAAAAAACTCACATCTGGATGAAGAAGAAACACAGCCCAAAGATCACAGTTTTAGGATTGCACAGTTTAGCTGATTCTTGTGGTTACCAAGAAGATCACTGATGCTTTGGGGTTGTTTCTTAGAATGTGGTTCAGGTTTGTAAAGATCATGGTATCATATATTCTATAAAGCACCAGAACATGTCTGAGTTGGTGATAGTTTTTAACTATATGATGAGCCAAAAACACAGTGAGGTCCACAGATATTTCTAGACAAAAGTATTTACAGTTCTTTATTTTGGTGATAAGTATGGCTACCAGACTTCAGACAGTGATTGACTGCAAAGGATTTCCAACTGAGTATTCAAAATGTAATTAAATATATTTGTGATTATGTGATTATTTGTGACTAGTTTGTTCAGTTGCGTTCAATTATATTTGGTCCCTTAAAGGGGCTACAAAATTGTTCCTACAAATTCCCACACTATTACCCTGATTCTGATGTAAATACCCTTTAAATTATAGCAGGACATCAGATTCATTATTTCTTTCAAACTCCTATTTACTTTGGTCGACATGCTAAAAAAATTAAAAACACATCTGTAAATATCGAAAGATTATACACAAACATACTACCTATAAACAGACACTCAAGGTTTTCTGACAAAATGTACACCAGTCATACTGTAACGTTCAAACCATTAGCATTAAAACCTAGGTTTGGGTTTCCCTTGGGCTCTGGCCCCTCGGGTCATGGCTCTGCAGGACCTCAGGGAGTGTGCTTTGGTGTGTGGCACCAGTATATTGGCAGCAGATTCTGTGGGTTGTGGTGCGGGGCCTCAATGTATCTGAATTTGTCTAGCGCATTCTATGGGTGCTCAATAGTGTTGGGGTCTGAGGAGTTTGGAGGTCAGATTGGTGGCCTTGGGCTCTTTGTTTGATGGCCCATGTGCGTGGTGGACTATGGGAACCATTGATTTCTTTTGGGCAAGACGTGCCACATGCCACATTTTCTGTGGGGTCGGATAGAATGGGCTGGAATTTGGTCTCTACAGGTATGGGTGAGCTTTGGGTGCTCATGATCCTGTCACCAGTTTGCTTCAATCAATTGGTGATCAAAGCTGTTCAGATCACCTGGCAGTGGTGTTATGGCTGATCGGGGTATGCACCAAATTTGTTGTAGTCTAGAAGTAAAAAACAAAAATAATCTGAAGAGGCTGGATTGTTGAACAAACTGAGGGAGAATTTTCCCAGAGAGAAATAGCTAGCAATCTTTAAATAGACATTACTTAAAGATGCATTACTGCCAATGAGAATAATCCTCTCATTCTATGCACAGGAGAGTCATTTCTCTTAAAGCTGCTAAAGAAGACTTAAAGTATTAATAGCTAAATCTTGCTTTCTTAAATTAAAAATTTGGTGCACAAATTTTTATCACAAAAACTATATGAGGACTATATACTTCCTGCATCTCTGGGTCTGAACTGAAGCAGGAAGTCCACATGCAAAAAGCTAAGAACACAAAGAAGCTTAAATATTATGCATTCTACAAATCTCTCTAACCTCTTTAGACATTATCAGGAGACCTGGGGGTCAAAAGGGTAGAGATGCATTTAAAACCAGTGGTTTGCAGTAATAATTTGCAGTATTTATTTATTTATGAAAATCGGTAATCATCCAGTCTGCTGTACAACAGCTAATTTTGTACAACCAAAATATCCTTATGAGGTCAATAGTTCAGTGCTACCTACAATACAAAGGCATGCTTACACTAACACATGCTAAGGTGGTTACATTAACACACATATCTGAAAGAATAAGTGGGCTGTTACATATCTTACTAAGCTGAGACTACAGGAGGATTAAAAACAGCTGCTGATGACCAGAGCAATCACTCACCTCGCTTGAAAGTCACACCAAGTTTGCACAAGTAAGGTGGAAGATCCTAAAGGAAAATTAACACACACACAAACATACATCATAGTGCTGTCTTACCCATGAGCAGAAATCTATTGACATTAAGCCAGGTGTAAATACAAGACTGAACTCTTCCACTCACAGCATACGCAACATCCGAAATGTCAACGCTAACGCCAGTCGACCTCTTCAGGTTGGAGTCATGCAACACCACCACCTGCTCGTCCTTGGTCAAATGACAGTCTAGCTCCAGCATGTCAGTGCCAAGCTCTACAGCACTGTGGAGGAGGAAGAGGAGGGATACAAGAGGAATGGAAAATGGGAATGCATGGCTCAGCTACTCAGAAAAAGATGTTATGATAGAAGACAGGAGCCTTGAAGATCACTAAAAAGTGTTCTTAAATATGCATGCAAGCAGGGAATTGTGACCGGCGAGGAAACGCACTGTCTGAAGGCTGCCATGGTGTTCTCCAGGTTCTCACCTGCACCTGTGGGCGGGGACAAAAACAACATCAAACAGTCATTAATCAGGAGTAGTGAAGCGAGCAGACGTTATCAGATGGGAACTGCATGTAAACGGGTTAAAGGTCTTATGAGCCTTGCGAGCTGATAACACATCAGTTTTCAAAGTGCCATGGATTTTCTACTGACAGAGAAATACACCACAGGTCCACGTGTCACTAGTGCACTGTCATAGAGTGACACGACACAATAGAGCGTTTTTATCCGGATATGATGCATCATTTTGGTCGTGATTAAAAGTACCAGGGTATGTGTACTGTATAGTCTTATACGAACCAAATTAGAGCCCGAATGAAGTGGATAATAATAATAATAATAATAATGACAGACTCACCGCCGCGGTGTGAGATGTGACGGCTGCGGAATGTCTCGCGCTTCCTGCGATGCAGCAGTGAAGGACATTTGAGCAGCAGGGCGGATGTGAGCACATAACCCGTGACCGTGGATAAAACATACACCGCGGCACTCATACCTACAATGACCTATGACCAGAATTAAAATAATATAACAGACAGGAGTGAACCAAGCGCTTCGCTTAGCTTAGCTACCAACTACTGTACTTCCAGGTTTCTCGCTAGCTCCTCGGCTACACACCGGCCGGTAACCTGCCTCACTTCGAGCTGTCAACGGACACAGCCGCTATAAATAGCACCTAATTGTTCAGCAAAGAAACAAAAAAACTTTATTTTGTTTTAACTTTATTCTGTCATTAATTCATTCACACGTTCCCTATCTATACGCAGCAGAAACCTGTCATGTTACGATAAATCCCAGGGGTGCCGATGGTCTCTACTGTTTCGCTGTTGTTTTATTCTACGCGCATTCGGATTGGTTGTGCATAAACCGGAACGGGTGTCACTGATTGGTCGAAACGTTTTACGGCGCATCAACCAATCAGCAGCACAGATTTTAAGCCTCTATCTATATACTAACTCGCTGGGAATTCGTAATTAACTGGAAAAGTGTTTTTAGAAATAGTCAAAAGGTTAAAGATAAAAATGAGCTGATCAGCTTTAATGTAATCGGTTATATTATTTCAGGTTGAAGCCCAGGTACATATCTGTCTGACTAAATTATTACTGCACTCCCTGTTTAGTTATTGGAGAATGAACCACAAATAAGAAATCTTAAAAGTAAATCAAATAAGTATTAAGTTTTGTCTTAGAAAATATTGAGGGAAAATATTAACTAATCCCAGTAAAAATATTCAATTTATCTTTTTCAATTAATATCTATTGGTGCAGATGTTTATTTACTTTGAGAAAGTAATTTATTAGTAGCTTATTTTTAGGGTTGTTCCGATTCCGATACTGGTATAGGAAATGCTGCCGATACCACAAAAAAATCTGGCATCGGAATCGGCGAGTATTTGAGTCCACGTACCGATCCGATACC
>JAQMYL010000003.1:17219828-17234547 GCA_030014365.1 Clarias pachynema | reverse complement strand
CACTAGCCAATCATGGGTGCAACTGTACTGTATGTGTGTAAATAGCGCTGTTGACAAAACGATTATTTAAAATTCTTGTTCTGTTGGACCAAATTGTTGGTGCAGCTGTATGTAGGTGAATAATCTTGTTGAAAAACAATGATTACAAATTTTTGTTCTGTTTGAGCAAATAGTTTCTGACTAACAATAAAAAATTAAGTAATGTAAACAAAACAATACAAGTTGGCCGAGCTCGAGTTGAGAAAACACAAAAATCTTTTCAACTGTTCCCTGCAAACACTGGATGGGAAACCAGAATGAATGGAACCAAACACCCCCACACATACTGTGTCACATTTGGGCTAACTGCTGCTTACAAAAAAACTATCCTAATAACACTGCAATCTGTAATTACATTATAACTAATCTCAGTTTTTAAAACACTGATGAAAGTAATTATTCAGCAGTATTCACACTCAGTTATATTTATCATTATAGTGATGGGGTTCTATATTATTATTATTATTATTATTATTATTATATTATTATTATTATTATTATTGCTGTTGTTGTTGTTGTCGTCATAATGATTTAGGATAGCAATAATGATTCTGATGCTAAGGAATATGATGCTTTAATCATAATATATTGTACTGTGTGTACAGTGGATCTGAGATGAATGCATTTCTAAATTTCTAATAAAGCGATAATCAAAAACGAATATATCATTTTGGAATAATTTTCACTTCACTGTGTTGTTGACTTGTGTTATGTAGATTTGTGGATGCACTGGTGAACTTTGTCTTGGTCTGGTACTACTGCACTTTAACTATTCGTGAGAGCATCCTCATCAGCAATGGATCCAGGTTAGTAAGGGGCTCAGATCAGAGGGGTTTTAAATGCATTAGCTACTGTAGGTGCAGGAAGTAATATATAATATATTTAAATTGTATAAACTCTAATGTGTCCCATATTTGAGCAAACAATGATCATGTCTAATGATCATGCTTTCCACATTAGGATTAAGGGCTGGTGGGTGTTCCATCACTACATCTCAACCTTTCTTTCTGGGGTCATGCTGACTTGGTGAGTAATTCGCACAGATTTATCATGGAAGAGTGGATTCCGTTTATTGACAGGAAGTGGAACCAGATGCAAAAGGGAACTATAAATTATTATTCTTATACTAACTATAACTCTATATTATAAGGTAAAAATAGTACAAAGTCCTAAGGCGAGCACAGGACAGTGTTTAATTCGACTTATGATTATCCACTGATGTAAGGGTAGACCTGATCATGAACTAAATGCTGAGAGATCTCAGATCCTTGGGCACCTCAGTACAGCCCAGAATAATTTTCTTTTTTTTTTAAATTTCCTACACCACTCTGTATGTAGCCTTGCAAAACAAAAACATGGACTAACTACAGATTCCTAAGGGCTTGACCGTGAACCGATAGACTAATGACATTTTTTTTAAGATCAAGAACTACAGGCCAAATGAAATATAATTCTGCTTATTATCCTGCCTTGTTCTTTCTCAGGCCTGATGGTGAGATGTACCAGATGTTCAGGAACCAGTTTCTCACCTACTGCATGTATCAAAGTATGACATTTGTACTAACTTGTGTTTTATTAATGTTCACTGTGATTAGAAGTGTTATTTACTTTGCTGTCTCTGCAGGCTTTCTGCAATTCCTTCAGTACTACTATCAAAGTGGATGCCTTTATAGACTGAAGGCTTTAGGGGAAAGACACAACATGGATTTGACAGTGGGTGAGAAGAGATGTTGGTAATATTTAAACCAAAAATGTAGAGTACAGTATAAATTCTTTTTTTAATTCCTTGTTCAATTTAAAGATATCATTAAATATTCTTGAAAATGACTGTTAGCTTAGTGAGATTACTCTGAGTGAAAAATTGTTCTACTTTATAGAAGGATTTCAGTCCTGGATGTGGCGAGGACTGACCTTCCTGCTACCCTTTCTATTCTTTGGTCACGTAAGTGTCGTTCTCTTGTACCTGAGGCCAAAAGGAAAATAAATGTGTTGAGGAACATGTAATTAAAAGAAAAATATAAAATATAAATGTATAAAATCTAATTCTTCTAAGACTTTTATTGATATTTGCTACATTAATTAATAAAAAATCAATAAATGTAGAATATGTTTACTTTGGTCTGCTTTTTAGTTCTGGCAACTTTTCAATGGCATCTCTCTGTTCAGAATGGCTCGACTTCCTGAGTGTAAGGAGTGGCAGGTGAGATAATGCAAAACTGCAGTTTTCCCAGCATTATAAATAATGTTTCTTATAATTCTTAACATTCGTTGTGATTACTGTAAAAACATATCGTGAGGACGAAACCTTAACTTTTTTATTAGTTAAAATTTGCTGCCAGTATAACTCACTAAAAACATATTTATTTATAAAACATATTCAGTTACAGAAGCAAATAAGAAGAATACATCTGACAACATAATGTCATTTTAAACTACACTTTGTCCTCTTAATTGCCTCTGTCTTGTTTTATTTATGTGTAGGATCAGCTACAAAGCTTGTAACATGAGGCTGATTCTGCCCCCCCCCCTAAGACAATAAAAAATACAAGTATATTCTACTCAAAGAATAGAATATCAGTAATCCACTTTCAGTAATCAACATTTTTCTAATTATATTTCTCCATTATTCCATTAATCTTTACAAAGATAAATAAAAGAAAAATGACATTATTACATAAAGTTAGACTAAGATCCACAGAGTTGCCAGATTTTTTTTGTTCTGGAGTTAATTAGTAAGCTATTGTTGGTAAGTGAGTGTACAAAAAAGTTGGAATTATTTATTTCATGATTAATGTACAGTTGTTATAATTCAGTTTTTGTAAATATTCCATAAACGTTTCCCCTCTCTTTTCTGCTAGGTTTCTATGTGTGGGATTTGCTTCATGATTTTATTTGCAGGCAACTTCTTCACTACACTCGCAGTAGTACGTCACAAGCTGAAAAACCAGAACTATGGAAAAAGCAAAGGTCTATAAACCTGGAAGTTATTGATGTCCATTATTCATAATTCATGCATTTACAGTACATGTTTGACATAAGGCCATTTGTCAAAATCTATAAAATTGATACTGCAAAATAAAAGCTCATGATCTGGTCAACCCTATGGCTTTCTTGTCTGTACAGTGGTGGCAAAAGTAAAATTCAATAGTTTAATAATATTCTACATTTGTTAAACTAATGACAATCAGGATAATAAGAATAATTAGTCATTTTATGTAATAAAATTGATATACAACAATCAATCTTATTATCTTCAATCAATCTTATTAAAAGTATAAAGACTTTTATTCTTCAAAACCTCCTGGATGCGGCTGGGCTTAGAGTCAAAAAGACGTCTGCAGTGCTCTGGTGTCATTTGCTCAATCTGCCTGCTTGATTGCTTCCTGAAGATCATGTACAGAAGATGGTCTGTTGATTGCTACTGCCTTCTTTACCACTGTCCAACAGTTTTCCATTGGGTTTAGGTCTGGAGGTGACCCAGGCCATGGCTCCAGAAGCTGATTAACATTATCACATTGTTCATTACAGTTAGTTAGCACAGCTCTTCAGCCAGGTACGATAGACCTAATTAGTGAAATCGTTTGTTTTATGCTCATGGAGAACTATAATATATGGCATGTGCTGGATTCTTTCTTTTGGCAGCCACTATACAGTATATACTGTATTACATGCAAAAAACAGGTCTAGCAATGTTTCTTGTTGTATTATTTATTGATAACATTTATTTAATTATTAATAAATAAATAACAACTATCAAAAACACTTTAGATTGTATGCTAGAAATAGTTGGTCTTTTACATTTCACGTTATGAAATAAATGGTGATGAATTCAGCTGATGGTTTGCATTTGATGGTAACCAGACAATCACATAAATAGACAAAAATATACAAAGTATTTTCTGTCAAGTCTTACTGCTTTCAAAAGTCAAACTAAGTGGCATTTATTTTAATCTCCTGAGACCTAGACAAGACATAATTGTGAATACAATTAAGAAAAACAGGCAAGAAACTGCTGCAAGGATTGTTTTAGGCATCTGTAAGAAGTGCCAGATACAACTAGAGCACAAAATACTGTATATATTTTTTGAATAATTTTAAATCTGCTTTGCTACAGAAGGAGAACAATTTATCAGCCTCTAAAATACAAATCAAGGAAGACATTTATAAATAAGAATACATATAAAGACACTAGTTTTAGGGAAAGCAATATTCAAAGTTTTCCACAAGAATTCCAACTAAACTGCCGAACTGTTGACCATCATAAAAAAGTGTACAGAGGCGCCTCAACACTAAAATGATCCAAAGTAGACCAGACATTTTTAAAATGAATAAAACAATTGATAAAAAAAAAGGTTGCAGACATAATGGCAACCTACAGCCATAAGCTGTAGGTTGCCAAAACTTTAGGGCACTGATGGGAGGCAACAGATAGAGACTTTTTCGATTGAAGATTATTGATACTCTAGTTTGGATAAACTGAAAGTTTTGTGGAGGAAACTTCCACTACAGTGTCACAAAAAATGGTTGGTTTCATGTCCAGACACTGTCTGAAAAACAACGGCAAAAAACAATGGCAAAGAAAGAAAAACAGAAAGACTGCAATTGTGATGATTAATGTACCCATTAATGTAATCCTGAGTGGCCATATACTTTCTGTGTAATTTTTGAACTATATACTGAAAATATCTATTATTAGAAGTTTACCGGAGGCGGCACGGTGGTGTAGTAGTTAGCACTGTCACCTTGCACCTCCGTTCGAGGTTGTTCGATTCCCGGCCAGGCTCGATTTCACCAGATATACTGTACAGGATGTCCAGACAATTTTACATAATTTCTTAGTCTAACTACATTGCCAATTCTTGCTCAAATTATCTTAAACTTTAATGAATGTGTAAAAACTATCTGTTATGTAAGTTATGTTTTAGGTTTGCTTATTTTTTTTCTATATTTAATGTGATAATTTGCTGGTGAAATGGCCACCATGTTCACCTGACTTGACACCTTGTGATTATTTTCTGTGGGGCTATGTGAAAAGACTGGTCTTTATCCCCCCCCTCTTCCTACAAGCCTAGAGGAGCTCAAACAGAGAATAATTGAGGTGCTGAAGAATGTTATGCAAGATATGCTACAGCGTGTTTTGCAGGAGGTGGACTTCCGACTTGACGTGTGTTGGTTCACAGGCAGTGCGCATAGTCAACAAAAAGCTTGTAAAGCTTTGAGAAATCAGTTAAAAAATCTATATCCATTTAAATATATTGTTAGAGATTTGATAAATAAATCCTTTATTTGTCAACATGAAGCCTATTTAATTTTGTTTGTCTAGGATGTGTAGTTACTCAGATATTCACATTTCAAATCATGTAAACTTTTTTGGGACATCCTGTATTATTAGTGATTTAAATGAATTGTCCAATGAATTGTTCACAATTAAATGACTTGACCTGTCACATCTAATCAGTTATTTAGTGGCACTTTGGGTGATTTGAGTTATATTTAAGTTATATGTCATTTGGCAGATGCCCGTATCCAGAACAACTTTATTTTATCTGTTTTTACACCTGAGCAGTTGAGGGTGAAGTGCCTCACTCAAGGGCCCAAAAGTGTCAATTTTTTTTGGTAAAAGGTATTGCTGGGGTTTGAACCTGGGACCTTCCATTAAGTAGTCTAACGCCTTAACCACTGAGCTAACCCTGACTTATATGAGGTTATAGATATATTCAGATTTCTGAATCAATAAGCTCCATTCTGGTATCAAGTTCATTACTGTAATGTCGGGTTGATGAGATTTGGCCAGTGCGAGTTTGTTTGTGTAAAGTAGTAAGAAAGAGGGATCCATCAGCCTCATTTTGCATAATTACCTCACAATATGACATAAAAAGTGATTACGCTGGCTACTGTTACAGGACATTCAATGACATTGGGGACGCCTAGGATATTAACACTTAGAAAAAGCAGTTTATGTGTCTTATTTGAAGTACAGTACATGCAAACCTATTACAGAATAACAAAAAATCAATTCAATTCTAAACTTGAATTAAATGAATGGTAAAATACTTTATTCATGAATACAAGTTCTTAATTAAATGCTATTCAAATAAAAAAAAAATATGTGTAATATGTCAAACAAAAATATTTATCCTAGAAAACAAAATGGCTAAAAATAACTAAGAATGTTTGAGGAAATATTAATATTTATATGTAATTCATATTAAGTGTAAATGTGTATTTTTTGTCATACATTATTTATGACCTTTTAAACAATTATTTAGACTCTAATGTATCTGTCAATAAAATCACGAAAAGTAAATAAATACAATACAATAACTGACTACAATACAATAATGCAAATACTTTTGGATTTCACACTGAAATAAGCTCCGCCTCTTTACCCATAATTCCACAGTCAAAACAACATGGCTGCCTCCTTGTGTTCGCATTTTTGAATTTCGCTGCTTTAGTAATCGTCAAGTCACAAACCGAGCCGGACAGGTCACTCGATATTACTTTCGGCGTGTATGAAGTGCTGAGTGTCACAGAGCCATGATCCTCTCCGTTATAACTTTATTAACGGTTTCTTTGTCCGTTGTGTCTGCTGCTGAAGTATCAGGTGAGTGTGTTCAGCTAGTGTGGAGTCCATACTCGGTGTTGTAGTCCTCTGCTAGTTAGCACTGTGCCTTGTTAGCGAACACACCAGCAGTGTACATGGAGCGCGTGGAGTAAATACACTCACTCTGAACTGCATTCTATCTGACTGACTGCTAGCAGCTTAATGTGGTTCCAGGTGCTGTGACCTCACAACTGACAAATCTTAATCATCCATTATTTTAAAAGCAGTACTAATAGCACAAGTATTTTCTTACATAAAGTATAAATAAATAAAAATACACTGCCTGGTCATTCCAGAATAGTCTCTATCAAGCAAAGAAAACAAATAAACATTTTGGAATTACTGAAGCCAGGTTGAGAATCCATCAACACATTATCAAAACCTGGAAGGATGTTGCTGAACTGTCAGCTGTATGGTTAAAAAAAATAAAATAATGAATGGCGATCACTTACACGCTTGGTTAAGTTGCAGGGTAAAAATCCGTAATAAATACATAGCTGTAGTAAGAGCATTTCCATGCTATACACAGTGTGATGAAAACTCACAGGATCAGGAGTAAACAGTTGTAGGTCCATGAGAAAACCATTTGTTAGTGAGACTAATCAGAAAAAAAAAAGGCTTCAATGTGATAGGGAGCATTAAGATTGGACGATGGAAAAAGGTCATGTGGTTTGATGAGTCCAGATTGACCCTATTCTGAAGCGACGGGAGTGTGGCGTGAGCGATGCACACATCATGTATAGTGCTCACTGTACAAGCCTCTGGAGGCAGTGTTATGATCTGGGCTTGCTTCATTTGGTCAGGTCTGGACTCAGCAATATTATGTACCAGTAAAATGAAGTCAGCTAATGACCTGAATGTACTGTATGTGTACCAGGTTATCACATCTATGGAGTTTTTCTTCCCTGATGGCACACAGATATTCCAGGACTCAAATTGTGAAAGAGTGGTTTTAGGAGTGTGGGGAATAATTTTCACACATGGACTGTCCACTCCATTGTGTGCTGTAAACAAAGCTGAAAGTGACTTAATGAAATCTTAGCATGTGCAACTTTTTGGGGGCCATGCAGTGTATAATGCCAGTATGCCCTTGGTACAATTCAATTCTAAGCATTTTACTGGTTTAAGTAAGATCTTACCAAGTTTTGTCTATCAGTATAAATATGTTTATTGTGAATTACTATTCAATGTATATCTGACAAAATTGCTGGAGCTCTAAATGGAAGCAAGAAAAATATCTGAAATGCTGTTATTAACAACACTCTTGAACAATTGTGCTACTTTTCTTACATATACTGGTTTTTAAGCAGCTCATTCCAAAATCATAAGAAATTAGATTTATTTCTCATCTCCTTTGCTTGCTATAGTGTGACGTTAGTGGTTAGATAAGCTCTTATGTTACTGCGGATATTTGAGAAGTGTGTGCCGAGGATGATCAGTTTAAACTAAAGAGCTTGCTTACCACTCCAAGCTGAATTGCAAACCTGTTTTTCTTCTTGGACAAGATAAATGCTAGAAATTTAAAGCACATCAGTTTATTTGTACTAGTGGTCTGATCTACATGGACATGAATATCTTCTAAAATGTTATTTTTCAGGGTCTTTGAACAATGCCTGGCTTTACGCTGAAGCTTTCCTTTTGGCTGTGTGGCACAACAGATTATACTTGTACACTGCAGCTGCCCTCCTTATTGGGTTATGGTTAACTGTTAACATGACCAGGAAAAAGGTATGAATGTAATTTATTTTTGTATCATCTTTCTTCTGCACATAAACATTCAGCTGCTATGTGAATATTAGAAAGTGGCCTTTAGAGTAGGCGTATCTGAGTAAAAGGAATTTACTCATTGCTTGCTTAATTTATATATTTTTTCTTTTTTTTTTTTTTTTACAGAAGGAGCAGATCAATTCTGTGAAAGCCCAAGTTTCCAACTCTGAGAATCAGAAGGAGAAAACAACTGGCAAAGAGAAGGCTGTGCATGTTGCAGGTGTCCGAATTTTCTATGGGTCGCAGACAGGAACTGCAAAGGTTTGCATTATTTATAGTCATACACACATTCAGTTTACATTCAGTTAGCTCAGTGATTTGTAGAACCGACACCCGATTATTACCTCAGTACTATGGAGAGAGGATTTCTTCGGGGGTAGCCTGAGGCCATGAAGCATGAAAGCTGCCTGACTTGTTTTTCGTGTTATAATGTCAGTTGAAATTACTTCATTTTAATAAACTCTGTATTCTTTTCTTCTACATGATATAGTTTTAGTTTAAGCAGTTACGGTAAACCATAATTCTGCAAAGCCTGAGATCGTCCAATTAAGAATTTTCCTTCTGAACTTTCTTGACTCAGCCATTGGCACACTGGTGGCAGTGGTTTTGTGTTAACCCCCTGGCACTCAGCAGGATTAATCTAAAGTCTGTATATACTGTATATAAGTGGAGATACTGTACACTTGTGGAGATAACTAACTTGAATCATTTTGCTCAGGGTTTTGCCAGGGAACTCGCAGATGATGTCCAGGCGCTCGGGTTCCAGTCTGATGTAATTGACTTGAAGGATTATGACCCGGAGGACAAATTGTCAGATGAGGTGAGCTGTTGTGGTTAATTAGATCCTATGAACGGTTTCAGTTAAAGTAAAACTGTAATTTCAGTTCTCTTAATAAACGAACAAACAACATGAATGTTACTTTTCTTTGGGATTTTTTCAGTCTCCCATGAGTTACAGGTATATTTAACTTTTCAATTTCCAGCTAATTTGCGCTCACTGTGTTTTGAGACAGGTGTAAGCGTGTGAAATGAGTTGGTTTGAGACTAATTTGCTTGCAGAGTTTGGAGAAAAAGGCAAATCTTTGTGCTGTTGTTGATAATGTATCGCCATAAAAATATGTTCCTGTTGTGCCACTCGGAAGCTTCTGCGCTCTTTACAGAATCGGTTACATCTAAGGCTGAGGATCACACATGGCCAATCATACTGAAAGCCAGCTAATTCTAGTTACTGGCTGATTGACCGGTTCATCTCCATTATAAATGTAAAAAAATATTTGAAAGCAATTACTTTGGAGTCATTCAGGCGATACGTAAATTGTCTCACAAAAGAGTTGCGATTCATAACTGAATCAATTTCCTCCCCATCTGTAGTGATCAGTGTATATTGCAAAACTACTTGATCTGGAGAAAGTAATATATAGTAGATCTTATGTCAGGTCTGTTCATTAATACTGATACAGTAAAAAAAAAATTATGTATGTAAAAAATAAAAAATTTACGAAACGTATTTTGATTAAAGTTGCGTAAAATGCCTGGCAGATTTTTGCACATCATGTTTCAATCAGAGTTTATTTTCCTACATCTGAAAGTTAAGCTAAGTTAAGTTGTACAAAGTGGACATGCTTGTGTTTACTGGAAAGGTGAAAGTGCACTGCTTCCAAGTTAAACGTTTCTAATGTCTCTGTATTAACAGGATTGGTTAAATTTTAAGAAATACATTCAAGTTAGGTTCCCTAGAAGAAAAAATAAAGAAAGTACTGTATACGTTGAGAAATGTTTATTTTTTAAATAAATAATGTGATCGAATCACAAGTCATATCACACTACTATACACTAAATGGGCAAAATGTATGCAGACATGTGACCACTGAACATTCAATGACAACTCAATAGTTATTAGGATTTTTTAAATTTTTAGCAAGCATAGACTTACAGTTGTTGGGTCCATAAATATTTGGACCATGACATCATTTTGCCTCTGTACACCACCACAATAATCTGGGGCAGTGATTACAACATAAAGCAGGCATAGAACATTGTATAAAGAACATAATTTATGATACCATCATAGTATTGGTATTAAGGTAAATCTAGTATTTAAAGGATGTAGAACATGCCATACTGGCTATAAGTGCATTGGAATCACTTTGAATAGAATGTAAAAGGGTTGCCTGGTTACGTATATACATAGCAAGATCAAAATTATTATACCAATACACACTGTTGTTGTACATTTAACACAGTGCAGGTTATATCGGTGTAATGTCTTATTATTTGACATTGGGGGGAAAAGTCATTTTTTAAAAATCAGTTCAGTTCTGTATTGTGATGTTTTTATAATTTAGCTGACTAAATTTTTGTTTGCATTTGAGGTTGTAAAATGTTGCAGTTCCTCTATAATCCTACAGGTGGTGCACTCTACACTATTCATATATTGCCAAACAGCACAGCATTCTGTCTGCTTTGAACGAATTATTTGCTAAGTATGTTTAGAACTTTAATGAAATCTTTTTCTATAAAATTGTAAAAGTAAATATCAAAGTGGGATGTTATTTATAAAATTATATTTTAAAATATTGTTAAAAAAAAACAACAACATGAATTGAATTGGCACTTAGTTATTGTGAGGTATCGTATCTGGAGGTCCCTACTGATTCCTATACCTAATAATTCCTGCTCTATTACTGGTCCCATGTTGTTATTTGCCAGTGTTTAGTTAATGTTTATAACTATGTTCTTCCTCTTTACAGTGCACCAGTAAAATGATCTGTGTGTTCCTCATGGCCACGTACACTGAAGGCAAGCCCACAGAGAACGCTGAGTGGTTCTGTAAATGGCTGGAGGATTCATCCACAGACTTCCGCTATGGCAAAACCTATCTGAAAGGAGTGAGATACGCTGTCTTTGGGCTGGGGAACTCTGTATATGCTGGCCATTACAACACGGTCAGAAACACTCCATCTTTTTAGCCTCAGGGCATGCTTGGAATTATGCTGTAGGTTAAATACATCCCTTTTATGCTTACAACTTCCTCAGTTATCTTGTTAGGTCAGTGTTAGCATCCTAGTTATCCTCCAGGAATAGTGAGGAACATTAAACATATCTTAAAACATTAAACATAATTTATCTTAGCCTAGTAGGCTTTCGTACTTTTTTTTTTCTTCTGTCAAATGATTATATGCATGTATGACTGTATATATAAGTACATTATTTATTTAAGGTGATTTAATATATGTTACATACACCTGGCCAAAAAAATTATAATGTAAAAAAACCTTAAACAGCTGTCTTGGACATAATTGTTTCTGCTTTAAATTATGCTTATTGATACAAACTGAACCTGGATAACCATCATTTTTTTCAGTCCTTGTGAAATGGCTACTCACTTATAGCAGGCTTGTCACTGCTATATTTAGGGCTAGTGAGGTCTACTTTATGATGCAGCTAGCTGAAGTGCCTGTTGTTATGGGTAAAGAGTTTTTATAAATAGTTAAAAGGTTAAACCTTAAAATAAGCTGATCAGCTTTCATGTAATCAGTGATATTATTATTTCAAGTTGAAGCCTAAGTACATGTCGGCCTGTTTTTCTGTACGGCAGAACTCTGTGCCTAACTTATTAATACAGTTTTTGTTTTGTAATGTTGAGTATCTTGTGCCTTGTTAAGCTAATTTGTACTTCTTTTAATGTGTGAAATACACCTGTTCGGTAATCGATGTGAATTACAGATGAAAAATCAGAAAAGTTTATTTCAACAGTAAAAATATTACATAATCCCAGTAAAAATGTTTATTTTAGCATTTCTATTTAATATGTACTGGTGCAGGTGTTTGTTTACATCAAGCAAGTAGCTTATTAATAGCTTGTTTTAAAGGAGATTATTTAATCTCTGTTAACTGTTTATAACATCGCTTTTACTTAACATTTTAATTTTACTTATGGTCCAGGCAGATATCTTAGTTCTGCCAAAGTTTCATTAAATTCTGTCACAATTTTTCCTCATTGTTTTTTCAAAGAGTTGAAGTCCTCAGCCTGCTCTGTATTCTTATAAGCTATTATATTATAAATTTTAAGTTTTAAATTATCACCAAGGTGTCACTCGAGAATTCGGAAAGCTTGTTAATATTTCAGTTTTATTTAATCTTTTATTATTGAACCCCTAAGTGTGAGAGACTGATGATGACTCTGTTAATAATATCATCAGTACTCCTACAGTAAAATTAAAACTGCACAAAATCCATTTCCAGGTCAGCAAAAATGTGGACAAGTGGCTGTGGATGCTGAGCGCAGCACGTGTCATGACCCGCCGCGAAGGCGACTGCGACGTGGTGAAAAGCCGGAATGGCAGCATCCAGGCTGACTTCCAGGCATGGAGAGATGATTTCCTGAAGCGTCTTCAAGCCCTGGCCAAGGGTGAGAAGAAGAAGTGCAGCGGCAAGTGCAAAAAAGGCTCGTGCAAGAGTAAAAAGAAGCACCACGAGGACTCGGAAGGCGAGAAGCACAGCTCTGAGGCAAGCCTGTCTATATCTGGCCTCTTTTATAACTTGTGTAGTCATAGTAACGATAGTGTGTTATCTGTTCTCCTCGGCTCCTGTGTGTAAATGGATTTCAAGCAGCGGGTGAAACGTTCCTTTACTCCAGAGCCATTTAGGCGCTCTTGTAAAGAGTATGGCTTTTCTACCTTCTGTTTACAGCAAAACAGCAGGCTTTTATTAAGCTTGGGTGTTATTTTTTACTAGTTAATATGCTTACTTGAATATCAAATTCAAATTTTATTTGTCACATACACAGTCATACACAGTACGATATGGAGTGAAATGCTTATACGACTGCCCATGACCTCAAAAATAAAAGCTCATCTTATCAAGCTTATCAATAAGAAATAAATATGAATAAAAAAAAGAAATACAATAAAATAAATTTAGCTAGGATAAAAATTTAAATATTCTGTACGAATAAAGATATTCTGTACAATCTAGAAAAATATAGAAAAAAATTAAATTTAGTGTAAAAATATAGAAATTTAGTGTAAGAAAAATGTCTGGGGGGGGGGGGGTGCAAATATGTATGAAAGTGTCTTATTAAAGTGACTTGTGTGCAATGATCCAGAAATGAAAATATAAATATGCAAGTGTGCATGAATGTCCATAAGTGTCCATGAATGTCCAGGATGAGTGTATATTCAATCTAATTCTCAGATTTTCAGGTCTCAGACGGCTAGAAGCTTTTATTTAAAGATATACCCTCTCTCTCTCTCTCTCTCTCTCGCTCTCTCTTTCTCTCTCTACACACAGTGTAATATATATACTGCATAGTGTGTGTATGTATGTATATGTATATACAGTGATATATACTGTAGCTAATTATAAACACAATTAAAATATTGAACAAAGACAGGCATATTGATGAAGGTTTTCTTAAAGCAACAGAATCTTTCTTAAATCAGAATCGGTTACGCTTTGCACTTTCTTTTATTAACTTGAGTTGAACGTGAGTGTTAATAGCTGAGGTAAGTGACAACTTGATTTACTGAAATTCAACATCTGTGTTCCTATAAATAGTCAAATATAATGTCTTTTTGTGTGTGTGTGCGCGCGTTCGCATTGAACATGTTGGTGTGTTTCATGTTGTAGGAGTTGTACGAGTCTAGCAGTGATTCAGAGTCTGGAAGTGAAGAGGAGAAAACTCATGGCTCTGTCATAGACATGGAGGATCTTGGAGACGTCATGAACCACATGAGGAAAGCTAAGGTAGGCGTGGTTTCCCAGTCAATACTAGTAAGGGGTGGAGTTTATCTGAAGTTAAAAATTGAGGTCATCAGGCTTTTTATCGTTTGTGTGTGAGAGTGTGTGAGTGTGTTTTTAATCAACACTGCCTGGTCAAAAAAGTCAAATTATTAGCCTGCAGCAGCTAAGGATATTTCTGAACGCTGGGACTCCACAGCTGTGTTGCCATTGGAAAACCATCTTGGGTTGTTTCAGTTGGTCAGGTCTAGGCTCAGCAACATTATGTGGCAATAAAATGACCTGAAGTCAGCTAATGACCTGAATGTACTGAATGACCAGTTTATCACATATATGGACTTTTCTTCGCTGATGGTACAGGCATATTCCAGGACTCACAATGTACTGTAAAAGAGTGTGAGGAATCATTTTACACATTAATTAACCACCACCACGTTCAGTGCTTTTAGCTTTAATTACGGTTAATTAAAGCTAAAAGCACTGAACATCATTCATTCATTCATTCATTCATCTTCTATACCGCTTTATCCTTGTATTCAGGGTCGCGGGGGCCTGGAGCCTATC
>JAQMYL010000003.1:17184323-17196767 GCA_030014365.1 Clarias pachynema | reverse complement strand
TATCGGCCGATACCCTGAGCCCAAGTATCGGAATCGGTATCGGGAGGGAAAAAATGGTATCGGAACATCTCTAGTTACAGCACCCGGGAATCGAACCAGTGATCTCCGGATGATAGGGCAAGCGCTTTACCACTGCGCCACTCGGAGGCACTAGCATCAGGCAAACTTGTCTAGTTTTGTCATGCTTGTTTAAAAAAAAAGAAAGAAAAAAAAACATTTTTCTTATCTTGCCTTATTAAGAAGCAGCAACTCGCATGCATTCCATTTATCTTACAGAAATGATGAGTTGCTTTCTTTGTAAAAGTTGTTTCAGCCTGTGACTTGAAGACAAGATCGTATTCATAGTGGTGCATGATATTAGAACTACCAAACACGGTGCTGATAAATTGTCAAACTTGATTAAAAAGCGTTATCCTAATAGCAGTAGTGATAGTTGAGGGATACCTTACAACTAACGTTAGTACTAAAGAAAAGCTTGTATGACTGACAAACAATCTTTATGGAATGTCTTAAGAACTCCAATGTTTTTCTTATTACCTTTAAGAGAAAGAAAAAAATAATAATTGTGGGAACTATAGCTTAAGTTAACTTTACCGGTCTGAAGTTACTGTCGTTTTTTTTTGGATCTGAGCTACTTCCATATAAGATACTAGATTGAATATATATCTGAATGGTGATCATGAAATTTGTATAAGAATGATCAGATTGGAAATGACAGAATGTGACATTTTGCCTCACTGTCGTCAATCAGCAATACCTGCTTAAACAGCTAAAGTGAGGTGTCTGTTTTTGTTGAGGTCCAGACGAAGGAAGAAAGCCAGAGTCTAACTGCTTCCCATACTCCAGAGCAAAATCCCAAGTATATTTTTTGTTTAAATATCATCCATTGTTTGAAATGTATAAGTGGACGAACAAATATGATGTGTTTTAACTTGGGTAACATGAGCAAAGATTTATCAGTGTGTGCACAGACGTGCCTACATTAGAGCCTACAAAAGTCGCTTGTAATTTTTAATACGTATGACATGACATGCAAATCTGATCTGCCTAATTAGATTATGAGTTTGTCACCTATACATTGCAACATAATAAAATTATTTTCTTCGCATAAGACAGCTTGTTAGGAAGTGGGAGTCAGAACAGAGGGTCATCCATGAAAGCCTGAAATATGGAGCTTACCCAAGAGTCTTTGGATATTCCACTAATTTTTATTGTAACTATAAATAAAAAGTATGACACACGGTTGCCTTAATTAAAAACTTTTCTATTAATGACTACTAATGGAATGATGATACTTAGCAGAAGTTTAAATTCAGCGCGGTACTGCATTCTCGTGGGCTAATACTGGTTTTGCTGACTCATGTCAGAGGTGTGGATGACTGTTCCTCATCTACGAGAGGCGTTCAAGTCAAACTGGGAGTTGTGGTGGCATTTCTTCTTGATTGACGATTACAGAAGACTTTAAGCACAGTACGGTGATTAGACTCTTAGCCACAATAAAACATTTGGAAAGTGCAAACGTTTTTAAGGAAGGCTGTACCTCCATGAATGATGATCCTGGCCAAGTTGGCTCAGAGCCCACTAAAGCGGTCCCCTTGAACATTCATCAAATTGACAGATAACTTGTAACACTTAATAACACATCCCAGTACAGTCCTGACCTCACTCCAAGAGATTCCAAATGTTTGGAACATTAAAGGAGTTCCAGGGAGGCCCACATTTCGGACATGAAGCAGGTAGTCCAATCATGGTGCCAGAGTACTAAGAACACTTTCTACCTTGATGGTATCCAAGCACTAGTGAAACACTGGTACGAGTGCATTAGTGTTGCAGATGATTATGTAAGGAAATGTAAGGATGTTTTTACTCTCATAACGGTCTTCTGTTATTTTGCAAACACAATCAAAAGTCCTGAATTGACTTGTATGCTCTGCATAGTTTATTTGCTACTCAAATGCTTCACTCATACTGTATACACATCTACACTAACTGCTTTCTTTCTGAACTTTTTTTGTTTAAGAGCAGCACAAATATTTGTCAGTAGATAAGTTTGAGACTTAAGGTAGGATTTTGACACAAACAAATGGTTTGCATGATGTAATACGCCTAGGTTTCTGTTTCACAGTGATGATAGAAACTTTATCTGATACACTTATTGTGTTGTTGCTGACCACCTGATTTGGAGTACATGGACAGAAAAACAAACAGGAATAAATGAACAAAGTGCCTGAGGCCATTAAAAGCTCAGTGGACTTGCATACTGAATGGAAATCTATGGAAAGTTGAGGGCCATGGATTTGTGTGGTTTATATATTTTTTGTTATTGATTTTGTTTTTCCCCTCTCTGCAGGAGCCTGGTGCCAGTCACCCAGCTGTATGTGAGTGTAGACGCCAGCACCAAGGACAGTCTGAAGCGGATAGATCGTCCTCTTTTCACAGACTTCTGGCAGCGTTTCCTGGACAGTCTCAAAGCCCTTGGAGAGAAGGTGAAAGCTGAGAAATGTTCAGATACCCTGATAGGAGTGAACTTTTATTTCCTTTTATTTAAAGTACAGAAATATCAAAATATTATACACCAGTATATCTGTGTGAATCTTCTTACTACTTTGAATGCTACTGTAGGTGCCATCGTAACTGACAAAGTAGAAGGTTGTGTGTCATATAAATGAAAGACATTCAAATGTTTAAACTACGGTAGAGGCTTACATTTACATTATACATGTTATGCTGAAGTAATTCAGATATATACATGTTTTCTCCAGGACTCAGTGAAGGTCATTTAATTTCCTCTCATCATTGATTATCTAAGGAAAACTTTTTTTAAATTTATTTATTATTTTAATTCTGTCACCTTATTTTTTGAGTTTCACAGATTTACAGTTTTAAAGAATTCAATAATGTATTTTTGTTCTGTGATGGACCTGCCATCACTGGTCAGGGATTTCTTTTTTCCCACAGCTCATACCATGTGCTTACTAAGAACTCACCTTGAGATTGTTTTCAGGTCATAGGAGGAAAAATCTCAGTAACCCTGCAGCGAGGAAGCTTAAAACAGGCTACTGTTGAATGACTTGACAGCTCCTGTGGTGGCTACAAGGTTTGGGTGATATTGAAAGATATTGTTGACAGCAGCAGGAGGCAGGACAGCAACATCTCAGATGTTCCCCAGCCCATCCCTCTCAAGTTTCCTTGATTTCAGCCCATTAATCAATTTCTCTGGGAGTTAAATATGCTAGACCTGGATTTATTACAAATCCAAGACATTTACAGTTGTCTATCAGAACTGATTTAAAGCCTTCAGAAAGCTGTAAATGAATGATGTTTGGCTTAAAAAACTTTATACAGCAAATCAAGTGGCGAGATTTACTAGCTTCTTTACTTGGTAGTAGAGTAGATTTCATTACTACCTTTACTTCTCAAAAAACAATTTATTTGGTAATTTCTTTCTTTTTTTTTTTTTTTTTATAAAAAAAAGTTTAGCTACTTGTGCCTTCCTGTATGCTACACAATGTGTATGTATATAATTCATCCTAATAATAAACCTATTTTAATGTTTAATCTTTAGCTATTTAACAAAGAGAACAGTTGATATGGTGACTCTTTATGTATGTAGACCTTTGACTGATTTCCATTTACAGAAGGAACAACAGTCAAGCAAAGGAATAACTACTCTTTTATACTTTGCCCTATGGGAAAAGCTGGGTGAAAAACGTTTCTCTGTAACGGTTTTTAGTAATGTTTTGTAAGGGTTTTTTTTTTTTGGCGAAGAGAGAAGAGAAAGTACGGCAATAGTACAGGTAGAATCGTTATAACTGCTATAACATAAGCGATGAATACATTAATAAATAACTGCATATAAATAATGCATTTTTAAGTAATAGCTATGAGATTGGTAAAACTTAAATTCTTTGATGGATGATGTAATAAAGCAGTTTTTGGTAGTAAATTCGGAGCAGTATATTTTTTTCTTCAGAGTGCACTGTAGTTAATGAGCGTTGAGCATGTGCTGGTAGGGAGGGCGGCACGGATAATTTAGCCGACGTGATCTTTCTTGACTCAGCTCTGAACTCGGCGACCTTGAATCTGCAGTGTGAAAATGTGCATCATTCTTTAGGGTTCATTTGGAAAGCTATAGTTTATTGCGTTTCTTGTTTATCACCTAGAGATTATTAGCAGTTAAGTCTGCTTAATAGAGCTTTATTTGACAAATGTGCTATACACACTACAGGAACAGGAGTACTGTTGAGAGTCTCATAGGCATATTTCCTAAAAGTTCTGTCACGTTGAGGTCTTCGGGAATATGAATATGTGCACGACACCAGCATTTGTATTTAAACATCTGTATCCAGACCAAAATCCTATTGAATACCCGAAGCTGAATTATTCTCAAGATATATCTGAAGATTCTGCTCAGAAGTAACATATATCATTAGTCTGTTGTAGCCATGACTTAAGCCAAAGTCCTTTTTTCATTCAGTCTACAGTAGGTGCTCGTTAATTTCCCTAAAGCTTTGTGTTCTGCTGCTTTGCATCAGAAAAAGTCAAAGAGATTAATTTTCAGACAGAGTGTGTATCCTTGGCTCGTCTTGTGTTCTGTATGGATGAGTTGTGTTCTTCTGCTCGGGAAATCTTTTCAAGACTCCAAGGTCAAGTTCCTCGACCTCTTGAAAGCTTTAATTCCTTTTTTTTTTTTTTTCTTTTTTAAAGACATATCGCCAATGTGTGTATTGAATTTAGGATATACACAGATCAGCCATAACATTGTGACCACTCACCTAATAATAAATAGTCCCCCTTTTAGCCCTGGCCCCTCACTTCACTGGATCTCTGAAGATGTGCTGTGGTGTCTGGCATCAGGCTAAGTTACAAGAATCCATAAATCAGACTTATTTTTCTAGCACATTCCATAGATGCTCGATTGGCATGAGAGCTGGAGAATATGGAGGCCAAATCAACACATCAAACTCTCTGTTGTGTTCTTCGAACTATTCTTGAAGCATTTTTGCACTGTGCCAGTTGTATTTTCCTGCTAAAAGAGGCTAATGTCATCAGGAAAAAACGTTTCCATGAAGGGGTGTACTTGGTCAGCAACGATGTTTAGGTAGGTGGTGTGTGATAAAGTAACAGCAACGTGAATCCCTGGATCTCAGCTCAAAGATCTACAGTATGTACAGTATACTGAGATCAGATTACTGTCTGTGTAGATTTTGGCTTGTTCCCTACATGGCTGCATGGGCTTTCTTCAGGTTCTCCGGTTTTCTCTCACCTCTGAAAAACATGGCAGTTGCCAGAATGGCAGGGCTAAATTGCCCTAGGTGTAAATAAGTGTGTCAATGAATGTGTACCTGGAGTACCTGGAGTACCTCCAGTACCTGGAGATGCACAGATGCCCTATTGAGGGTGAATTCTCATATCAAATTTAGAGTTCATTATATGCTCAAGAGAAAATCTCCCCCCTGGTAATTTTCTGTGGATAAATGGGAAAATCTCTTTCACTCTCTCTCTCTGTTTCTCTCTCTCTCTTGATCTCACTCTTCCACTCCCTTTGTTGTTCGTTGTTCAGCTTAGTTGATATGGATATTATGAGATCTTTTGACAGGTTCTGTAATGCATCTTGCCAGTTATTGTTAGAAATACTAAAGAGAGCATATTCTCCAGAATGATTGACAGGGGAAATCAGCAGACAGTAGCCATTGTCACATGAATGCATAGCCTTTCTTTAGAGTTTCTGTGCTGGTGCATTCTGGGTTATAATGGGTTTAAGACTGTTTGGAAAGATAAGGAGAGATTTGCGTATTTTAAAGCTTATCTCTTTCACTTACCTGTTTCGGCCATTGGTAAATAAAAGACTGTATGAGAAAATATAACGGTGCAGGTATAAAAAGAAGACTTTTTATCTTTCTATGGAATATGTTTGCATGTCTTATGGAATAGTTAGTTGTGGGGCAGGATGTGTCACCAAGCAGTGTATGATTGAGTTCTATGCTCTGTTTGTTAGATTTCACTTTTTGTTAAAGATTCCCTTTGTTCATGTCTCGCCCTTTGTAGCAACAACGCACAGTATACCGCCTGACCCTGGTGAAGGCATGGAACATAGACGAGCTGAAAGCCTATGCTGAGCTTATTGCACTGGGCCAGCCAGACTTCATCGAGATTAAGGTAAGCCCCAATGTTTTCTTCTCTTCACATATATATTCCCTCTCTTTAGTTATCAGGGTCATATCAGTCACAAATATTGTACTCTAATTGACAGTTCCTTCAAATTCCCTTATACAGAACTGGTGTTTTGTTCTCATTTTCTAAGCATCTACAGTAATTCAGATCATTTTACCCCACAAGGCTACAGATTAGTTGGCCTGTGTTCGAAGAATAAAAAGGAAGATGAGTGAAGTGTATCCAGCCTAACCGGATAGCTATCTGAAGACTGAATAAAAAAATCTGTGCGTTAGTTTATCAAGAGAACCACATAATGACTAAATCATTACATTTTCTCCATGGCCAAGTGGACAAGTAATGAATCGAGACTATCAGCAAAATAATTGAATCTTTAGTAAGATGAATTATTTTGTTTTTTGGGGGGGAAATTAATGTACTGAGAAATTACTGGTAGTGCTCTAAGCACTATGTTGAACTCTAACTATTATAAATGTTGTAGTGTAATTGGTTTTTAAATATATATTTTATGTAATATATAAAAAAACATAAAACATGTATGTTTTTAGGCATTTGACTTTTCAGTGCTTAACTTGTATTCTGACTCATGAACAATCCTGAACTAAGATAGACCTAATGTCCTATAGTGATGCACTGAAAATATTGAAAGCTCATATTCATCTTGATAAATAAGAATAAAAACAAAAATATTATATTTTGGATTTATTAAATAACTTCAAATCCTTTTTTTCAATATTGCTTTCAGAGTGTGAGTTTGGGATATTCGGATTGTTGTATACTGTACTGCCTGGCTAAAAAAAATTTAAAAACTAAACTTATTGGCCTATATCAAGCAAACACAAGAATTACTGAACTAGGTTAAGAACTGTCCAATGTATTATTAAAACATGGGAAGATAGCTGAAGTCACGTTTGCATAAGAAATGTGAAAAAAAAGAATATCATGAATAATTGTGATTGGAGATAAATGCTTGGTAAAAAAAGAAAAAGAAATCATAGCTATGTTTAACAATAAAAGTAAGCATAGCCACACAGCATGAGGTGGGACTGAACATCTGTTTGTCCATAAGAAAACCATTTGTTATTGAGTATAATCAGAGAAAAAGTCTTCGGTTTGCTTACATAAAAAATGTCATGTGGTCTGATGAGTTCAGATTGATTCATGTCAGGTTAAGAAGGAAAGCGAATGAAGCGATGCACCTATAATGCATAATACCCAGTGTACAAGTCTCTGGAGGCAGTGCTAAGATCTGGGCTCAGCAACGTTATGTGACAAAAGTCAACTGATTACCTGCATGTACTGAATGATCAAGGTATCACATCTATGGAATTTTCTTACTTCCCTGATGGCACAGGCATATTCAAAGATTTTAATGCCACACTTTTCTTCATCAAGTAAGGGTTAGCCACTGTTCAAAAGGGCAGTTTTCCAGGCATCTCAATCTTGGCATGAACCTGCACTGTCCACTCTACACATTCCATATAAGTGACTGGCAGTGTACCTTGTTTTTAAGAACTGGACGTGGAAAATTCCTTATAATATTCCACAGTTACTAAATATTTTTAATCCAGCTAATAAAAAAGGCATTAAACAATTCTCCTTAAAAACTTAATTAATCATATGGGCAAAAGTGTGAATGGTAACTTCTTCCCTTTCTATTCTTTCTATCACACTGTTTGCAAACTCATAAACATTAACATTATTCCATGCAAAAGTGTAACACTTAGATGTTACCGTAGAATTTTTTGTGACTTCCCGTTATACTAATCAACAAATATCTCTGGAGTGATTTTTTTTCTAGAGGACCACTCTTTGGAAGAGTAACAGTGTTGTTGACTTTGCTAAAGTTGTATATCATCCTCGTCACATTGAATGGGTGAAGGCCAAATCAAAGGGCTTTTAACCTTTTCCAGCCTGGTGACCACTGATGACTCTCTTTCTGAGATCCTCATGAATCTTTGATTGTGGCTTGCCATGGCACACTTAACTAAACCTGTGTGGTTGCCTCCTCTTTAAATTCTTCCTACCCTGCACTCTTATATCTGCCATTATGTCCATTATGAGGCGAGGGGAATCTTGCCGGTCCGCAGTGAAGCTGTTAATCCCATTTAGCAGCCGTTCAACAGCCTCTTGATGCGTCACTGCAAACAGGCTTGGCGCATTTCCATTCCAAAGTGAAGCAGCGTGTAACTTTGACATGCTGTTTCCTAGCAACAATAATCGAGCTGCTTTGACGGACATTGGGATGCCAGGATTTGTGTGACCCTTTCTCGATAAAACGCACACAAGAATGTGTGGAAATTCTGCTGAATATTGTGGTTTAGAAGTTTGCCACTACCAGACTGCTTTTTAATAGTGTTAATAGTATTTTTTTTAAAATCAGTTCTGCTTTCCTCCTATTAGTGAGTAATTTTCATCAAAATTGGAAGATTAATTAAATATTCAGGAACTCATTAGCCTTAAAAACATCTTGTTGCTTTGATGACACTAATGGCAGTATACAAATTATATAACTGCCCTCACAAGGTGTCCCTGGTCTTTGGAAATGAAAGGTAATTATTTCTCATGATTATTTTATTGCATGTAATGCACTAAAAGAATGTTTAATCTGTTGATTTCCAGAAGCAGAGAGCCAATATATTTTCCCCCTTCTTTTATTATTCGTTGTGCATACTCTGAAGCACACCAGTTTCTCAAGTACAGGAGAATTATTTCATCAAGCAGTGATGTAAAGTGGAAGTATTTTGTAATTATACTTTTTAAGGTTCATCAGGCTTTTTTATTTTATTTTATATTTTTGATGTATACAATACAATTTTTGATGTATACAATACAAAGATCCAGACTTTTTGGTTACTTACTATGATCTTAAATTAGTCAAAATTATTACCAAATACTTTCAAGCCTACGCATTAAATTTATTTTGTGAATATTTTTAGTTACATTAAGTACGGTATTCTTTATTCAACCAGGTTATTGTAAAATGTATTTTACATTTACTTGAAATAAGTGTGAAATACAGTATACTTACACTTTTACAAAGTACTGTGTGTATTTACCAGGAATTATGGTATTTCAATACCACATTATATGGTGTTCAAGTAAAACTGTAAATAAAGCTGTAAATAAAGCTGTGACACCAATTGGCATTTACTAAAGTCTTCAAGCACAGCACGGTAATGAGACTCTTTGCCACAGTAAAACATTTGAATGGTGTAAACGTTTTAACGAAGACGGCACATCCGTGATCCCGGCTGAAGTGACTCGGAGCCCACTGAAGTCGTTCCTGTGAACATTCAGGGAGTGAAACGCTTGATCCTTGAAAATTGCTAGATAACTTGGTGCCAATTTGCAGAAGAGATTCGCCAAGATCAATTGCACCTCGTCTGGGAGTTATTGCCATATCTCCTGTACTGTCCAGACCTTGGTCCAAGTCATTTCCACATGTTTTTTAAGACATTAAAGGAGTTCCCAGGAGGCCAGTGTTTCAGACAAGAAGCAATCAGTCCGATCATGGCTTTAGTGTACTGAGAAAACGTTCTACCTTGATGTATCCAAGCACTAGTGATACTCTGGGATAAGTGCATTATTGTAGCAGGGGATTATATAGAGAAATATAGAGACATTTTACTCTCATAACTGCATTGATATTCAGCACAATCAGAAGTCCCGGGAGTTTTAATAATTGTATATATTTTGTTCAATACAATCTTATAACAGGAAATACAAGATACATTTGCTAGATAATTTTTTTGTGTAAGTTAATTTATTATATACTATGAAATATATTTTAAAATTGGTTTAAATACCGTAAATAGGTTTAATAATTTTATATTTTGTTCATTATAATTGTAAAAGAGCTATTGTCCAAGAGCTAAGATTTCAGTCAAATACTAAACTAGTAAGGGTAATGAAAGCCTTAAAAGTCTGACATAAATTGGAATTTGAATCTATAAGCTTTTGCTTTTTGCTTTTGAAAAAAAAAAGTTTTGCTTTAATCTACATTAGGCATGTGCACATTAAAGTTGCTGTGTAGTTTGTGGATTGTGTGAAGTAACTCTTATTCCGCGCATAGCCCATCATTTCTTTCTTTTTAGAAGACCATTTTTGGTTGTGATACAAACACAGATTATACTTGTACTCGTAATGCTCTAGTTTTATTTTATCTCAGTAGTTTTATAACATCCATTCATGGATATGAAGAGTACAGCAGAGTTGATGAAAGTCATATTAGTGATAAAAAAAATTTTTTAGTAAAGGTGGAGCTTATGGAACAGCTCTCACTCCCTGGACGGTGTGTTTGATTTATCTGAGCCGCTGTTGTAGGTCATTGTTACTTGTCATGGTTTAAGTGCGTATTGATTGCCAGGGCATGTTGTTTCCACCTCATGACTGCATTATTGTTTCTGGAAATAAGCCCTAGATATATAAAAAAAAAAAAAAAAAAAAACCTTAACAAATATCACCCCAGTGTCGAGAAATAATAAGGTGAGAGCACTTTATTGATCACAGGTTAGTATAAAAATATGTATGTATAGCAGGGATATAATATAAATAGCAACTATAGAGTGTACTACATCACATCTATGCATTTGTCAATATTTCCATTTCCATTAATATAATGTATAGTACATATTATCCTGTTCTTCTTGCTCCTTAGCACAGGTTTATGCTATGCATACATTTCTAAATAAGTGTACTTTTAAGGTGTATATTTTTATATTTCAATACTAATTACCTATTATTATTTCATATTCGTAGTTTGTGCCTTGTGTTTTATGTCTGAATAGAGAATAGGTCAACATACTTATCAATTCTGTGATGATAACTCCTAGCTAATTATATGAAATGTTCACATCTGTTGCAGATCATCAAAACTATGCAGTCTATCAAATGTCAGCTCAATTTGACTTGCAGTTTATTTCAAACATACATTTTGTGTTCCTAATACATACTTTTTTTGTGATTTCTGTAAGCTCTTACAAAGATTATTATCTACTTATGAACTGTGCTGTGAAATTTTTTTTGCCCCATCCTGATTATTATTTTTTATTATTATTTATATTATTATTGTCACACTTAAATGATTGAGTAATTTTAATATTACACAAAGATAAATAAAGTAAATACAAAGTGCAGTTTTTAAATAATGATTTCATTTATTAAGGGAAAAAGCTGTCCAAACCTGACTGGCCCACTGTGAAAAAGTAATTGCCCATTAAACCCACTAACTGGCGGCAAAAACTGCAGTCACTAACTGGCAATGAGTCTTTCACATTGCCGTACAGGAATTTTGGCCCACTCTTCTTTGCAGAATTCTTGATTTCAGCCATATTGGAGGGTTTCTGAGCGTGAGTGGCTTGTTTCAGGTCATCTCGATCGGATTTAAGTCCGGACTTTAACTCGGCTTTTGACTAATTGATTGATTAATTTATTAACAAAGAATTTTGAGTCATTCAGTGGTGGACTTGCTGGTGTTTCAGATCATTGTCTTGTTGCATAAACCAAGTGGGTTTGAGCTTGTGGTCATGAACTAATGGCCAGACATTCTCCTTTGATGTCCCCCCAAAGCAGCCTCAGACCATCACACTACTGCCACCATGTTTGTTGGTTTGAGGTGCTTTTTATGGAATGATGTTAGTTTTACGCCAGATGTAATGGGATGCACACTTCCAAAAAAGTTAAACTTTTGTCTAATTAGTCCACAGAATATTTGCCCAAAAGTCATTGGGATAATCCAGATATTTTTTGGCAAATGAGCCTTTCTGTTCTTTTTGGTCAGCAGTAGCTTTCGCCTTGGAACTCTCCCTTGGATGCCATTTTTGACCAGTCTCTTTCTTACTGAGAAGGTTCACTATAGATCCAAATTTTCTCCATTTGTGAATAATGGCTCTCACTGTGAGTCACCAGAGTCCCGAAGCCTTAGAAATGGCTTTGTGGCCCTTTCCAGACTGATACATGTCAGTTACTTTGTTTCTGATCTGTTCTTGCATTTCTTTAGATTGCATTGCTTTTTTAGATCTTTTAGTGTGCTTCACATTTTTTGATTCAACAGGTCTGGCAGTAATCGGGCCTGGGTGAAATTTAACTACTAGCTTTCCAAAAATTACAGTTCATTTATGATTTAGCAAGGGGAGCAATTACTTTTTTTTTTTTTTTTGTTACATAGGGCCTGGTAAGTTTGGAAAGCTTTTTCCCCCCTTAATTAAACTCATCATTTAAAAACTGCTTTACTTGGGTTATGTTTGTGTAATATTTCTTTGATCTCAA
>JAQMYL010000003.1:17169258-17184223 GCA_030014365.1 Clarias pachynema | reverse complement strand
GCGGGACACTCGACTTATTAGTTTTCAAAAAATGTTTTAGACCAATTAGGTGAAATTGAATAATTTCCCACGGCACATCTGACGATCTCTCACGGCACACTAGTGTACCGCGGCACACTGGTTGAAAAACACTGCCCTAGAGATTTATTTAGGTCGTAACAGTGGTAAATTGCATTTGGATTTATTGTTGTTGTCTCAAGGCTTGTTTACATCCTCCTGTCCAAAGAAGCTCAGTATTTCTCTCACGCACAGTGACATTTTGAATTGTGCTGTGTGAGCTGTGGTTTGCAGTATGTTACAGAAACAATTTCACGCTTGTAAAACTTTCCTCTGAAATGGAGAGATTATTTAGCAAGCCTCAAACAAGACCAATTATTTGTGTCTATTGCATTTTCCTTTGATTTCTTTATGGCTTCGAGTGTTCATTTTACCCTTTTTTGAGAGTTTTTCTTCACATGATTGTTTGAGAAAGTTATGACCCTGAGATTATCTTAAAGCAAACCTCTAAATGGATCCTATTTTCCAAATAGATTGGCACTTCAACAGGAGTGAAGATTTGATCAATTCAAAGCTGCCACAAAGTTCTATGGATGTGACACAGCAATGCCAACACAGTGAATGTAGATGAAAGACCTGAAATAAGGAAGTACCATAGTGAATGTCTATTGATTTAATAATGTGGTCGTTTTTCCAAACAAAAAACAAGGCCACACTTTCTCTTTTTCTTGCAGAACATGTGCGGATAATACCTGTGAGCCAGGTTTATGTAAATACAATGTACAATGAATGGTGCATGTATTTTTCTTTTTTGGTCATTGGTGTGTATATGAAAATGGCTGTGATTCCTGAATGGTAATGGCACACTTTTGTCAAACCCCTTGAATTAAAGCTGAAAGTCCTGACTTCACTCACATTTTGATGGTTTCATTTCATGTTTAGTCTGGTGTTGTATAGGGGCCAAATACCAACAAACCCTTTTTGTTCCATAATTTATGAACCTGATGTTATTATATTGATGTGGTTGATGTTGATTTGTTGGACCTAGACTACAGTGACCTAGTGATGAGAGATATTCACCAGGAAGGAATTAATCAGGCATTGTTAGTACTGTTTATAGCACTTTCCTGGTCCCTTTCTCTGCTGATTAAACTGAACAATATGCTCTCACTGTGTGTGGTCTGGTTCCTTCCTGGATGCTTCTACAGCTAATTTTTCCTGATCATTGCAGCATTTGTGAATGTAAACTTATTAATTGTTCACATTTGTTAAAATGAGAGAGTTCTCCCATGTTCAAATATCCATATAAGCAAATCAGCTTTTTCCTGCAGTGCTATAATGTTTCAATTTATGATGTCCTGTAAACTCTTTAACCTATTTAAAGCAGCATTGTTGAAGTTAGGGTGTGGTTTAGTGTGAAGGGAGGAGCTAAAGGTGTATGGAAACTGAAAGACAGCAGATATGTATAGAAACAACAGAAAGCAGTAACAGAGCTGGGAAGCTGAGGTATCTACTTTGACAACCAATTGTATGTTACTGACTGTCGGACATGCCAATGTGCACAAATACATAGAGACACGCCTGAACACTCTCACCCTGAGTCTGCTGTCCTCTCTAACATGGTTACAGACATATTCTGAGGTTTGTAGTTTAGTATTTTGTATGTGCTGTAGTTTGAATCTTGCAGTTGTTCCCTTTTATTATTATTATTATTATTATTTTAAATAAAACTGGTTCTGGATACACTAAATGTTTCAGACACAATTAAGCTGCATTATGTGCAAATAGATGTATGAAATAGAGCTGTGAATCATAGCAGACTGTTGATTCGATATTTTTATTTATGATTCAGTTGGATTCAAGAGCACTAAACTTTAAAAATCTGATTTATTTTAAACAACTATATTTTATCTTTTGCAGTATTAATGACTAGTACAAGTATTTAGAAAAAAACACTAAAATGTTGAGTAGCTTGTGTTGTTGACTCATCTCATATAAATCGTGGCAATTCTTCTGCTCCACACTCCAATCTAGTAGGTGGCGATATTGCTCATGAATGCAAATGGACAACAAATTTTACTCTCGTAAAATGCGAGTATTTACCGAAAATGTAACCGGTTTCTGTAAGTGTTGTGCGATATTGAATCGAAAACTAATGTTTAAATCAACCAACCCAAGTCCAATCATTTCCCTCCATACATTTGAGAAAAACACCTGGAAAAATGCAGATTTGCAGTTATCATTTAATGCACAAATTTTTAATTAGTGCTTTGATCAATTAAATGTGTGATATATGTTCTCTTAAAACTAAGTGTAAATTAGAGCCGTTTGTGTTCATAGGATCTTTGTCATTTATGTAGATTACGTTAGTAAATGAAGGGTTAATAATTTATGAAGACAAACACTGTAAACAATGTCAATTTTAGGAAATGTTTAATGTTCCAGGAGCTGTAGTCAACAAGAACATCTGTTATACAAAGCAAATTATGTGCATAAATGTTTTTTATAGAATTAAATGAATGCCATAACAGCCGGGTTAATGCACTCCTCCTTACTTGTTCTGACCAAAAATTTATTTCTATATTATGTTATATTGACTAAATAACTGTGAGTGAACTGAATTATAATATTATTAGATATATAAAAGGGCTATTTAAAAAATAATTCAAAAGTGGGCATGACCTTTATATTAACTGACGTACAGTAGGTTGTTTAAACTGCACATATTGGTTAATTAACTCTTCCTCTATACAAAGAAACAGTACTTATTAGCATAGTCTCCACTACAAGCGATGCTCTTGGAAAATTTTCTTTGGTGGACTCGCGCTGCGTAGTTTGTCTTCAATGCTGTTTTTTCCCTTCTTTGAATTTCCTCATCCATCTGTACACATTGATCTTGTCAATGGTGTCCTCCTTGTAAAACATTCTGTAGCGAGGTGGGAGAACATCCGCCACAAAGGGGATTTTCCTAGAGGATTTGAGAACCGGGTTCAGTGATGCCACAAATGGATGGCTTGTGATGAAGACTATGTTGAGTAATACATTTGTGTAGAGGAAGAGTCACTCTAAAGAGACTTACTCTACCAACATGCAAATTAAGCTGTATTCTATTTTTTTTTTTAAATGTCAGGATAAAGCAGAGAATTTGAAATAAAATAGCAGTGCAGAAGAGGTTTGTAGCAGTCTTACATTTCTCTCCTTAGTCTTAAGTTGTTGTTTTTCAACAATTTTTTTTCAACCTTTTATCACAGCTTTTAAAATTACTTTAATTTAGCAGCTGTTCCAGATGCAGGTTGCATGATGAACTACAGCCCTAGTATACTGAATGTAAATGTCAGAGCTAGTTATGTTTTGCACCGTGCAGAACCTGACATTTTCCTCTATTGCTGTCCTTTGATTTTATTTTCTCTGCAATTTCACAATGTTCTTCTCTTTCATTTCAGGGAGTAACCTACTGTGGCGAGAGCTCAGCCAGCAATCTGACAATGGCTAACGTGCCCTGGCATGAGGAAGTCGTCCACTTCGTGCAGGAGCTCACCAACTTCCTGCCCGACTACGACATCGCCTGCGAACACGAGCACTCTAACTGCATTTTACTGGCCCATCATAAGGTAATTTTTATACACACATTCACATTGATGCCCTTCTGTTTATATTTATGCATTTTGTATATCATTGTAAAATAACAAACTCTCCACGCAGTTGTTGTTCTCATGAATTTAAGGCTAGGTTAGTATTGTTTGTTTTTCATGAACGGAATTCTGATCATTTACATGGATCATATTCAGCCTTCAATCCAAACATTTATCCGCATGACAGTTCTGAGGCACAATTCATGCCCAGTTTACGTCCAATTCAATCACTTTCACAATCTGCAATCTACGCTAAATCAATTAGGGAAGCATAGTGATGGATGCGTCTTAGCATCATCTGTCACCAGAGCAGTTCATAATTTCTCTGCATGATTTATGCTGCTTTGTAGGGACATTTCTATCTTCATAGTGATCATCTCAGAGCTATACAGAAATATAGTGCACTCATGATATCACCTCTGTAATAGTGTATTTAAAGATAGTAGTTGCAAATTGGATGGTGAGTCAATGAGAGTGGAGCAGCCACTATTCACACCCAGACAGCCAGGATTAGAGAGAGCCTGAGTGTGTGCAGTCTGCGGTATGTGTGTGTGAGACCCACAAGGGACTTTGTCAGGACAGTCTAATATCTGTTATTCCAGTTATCTTATGTTGCATCTTTATTGCTTTGGGATATTTTGGAGTTGCCATGTTTTCTTATATTTTATTGACACAGTTGTACAATAAAATAAAATCGAGTTTGTTTAAGATAAGATATACCTTTAAGATAAGATATACCTTTAAGGTCACTTGTGAGAACATTGTCCTATAAGTACTGTATGTCTCAGAGCAGTGGTTAAGGATATGCAACACAAAGTATGCATATATATTAACCATAAAATTGGCTCAGTGCTTGTTCTGAACTGAGTGAATACAGTTTAGTTTTAGACTGAATTAATGTTTTAATGTGATTTTCAAAATGTTCTAATCGAGATACAAACACGCCCATATATTTCCACCCCAGTACAGATGGTGCATACAAACAATTAAACTAATAATTTTATTTGTATAGCGCTTTTAACGATGGTCATTGTTGCAAAGCAGCTTTACACTATCAAAGGGAAATTATGGAAAACAGAACACATTATGATGATAATAAAAACTGCCTTTATATAATCCTCTGCTACTTAAATACACTCATCACTGCTTTCCACTAGTGCTCACTAATCCTGCTGTCTGCTTCACGTCTGAAACTCTGGCCTCCCAGGAACTCCTTTAACCCTTAAAAGCCAAGCATCACAGATCTGTGCCAGCAACACAGCATAGGTCAATGGTGATTAAAAAAAATATTCATGTGCTTATATGAAAGCCTTGCCGTTGTGTTTTAATGGGGAGACTTCAGACACCGAACTGTGCATTTGCATTTTCAGATATGTCAGGTAGAACGAAATTTAGCATTATTATAACGTGTAAATTTTACCACTACAAAAATGTAGAACACTCAAAATTAGCATTTATACATATTTTTTGGGTACAGTACGAGTGTGTGTTACACCCTTATTCATATTCATATACACTCGGTTTCATTGTTTTCTAAATTACTAGCTTAAAAACCTAAAAAAACATGTTTTGGATTAGATTTGATTTGATGGAATTTATGCCATGAACCTGGGATGTTAAACTAACATTGATCATGTGCGCAAAAATACAACTTGTTTTAAACATGCCTTCATTAAACCACCAATATTTTGCGTAACGTACTGTAAACCCAGACATTTGCAGAGGATTTGAATGATAACTAGCAAACGGTCAACTCTGAAAAGGTATCAGTCGATACCCAGAGCTCAGATCGCAAGTATCCTATTGAAAATGAAAATGTGGAATCAGTGTTTCATGTTTACTATTTACTGTAGGATAGTGTGTAGAACTCACCTCAAGGTCCTAGATATGCGATTACAGGAGTGGTGGTGACGTGGTGATGAGTTTGCAGCCTCCAGCAACATCAGTTCTGGCCCCACATGAACACTCATCTATGCACTGTTGCCTTTATGCATCTATGTACTGTTCTCCTCAGTGACACAAGGGGGTTGCCACAAACACTTCCGTCGGCCAAATTACTCTGTAATGAAAGTACGTGGCTTAGAAGGACTTGCCCCATGAGGAGTTATATTTAAAGACTTGCTAGACTCAGCACTGAGATTGCATTTACCACTGCCACAGGTGAGCATGAAGGTAGAGATGACATTGCAGCAAAACAATTCACTTCAATTTTATTTTTATAGCACTTTGAACAATGGTCATTGTCGCAAAAGAAGCTTTACAGAATAAAAAAAAGAACATTAGGGAAATGAGTATGAATTGTATGAAAAAATATTTATATTTCAAAATGCCTAGAAAAGACGGGAAAGACAAACTGCTTGCCTCTTTTGTAAAGTACTTTCAAAATACTATTGCTGCTGCTTGTTCTTCTTCTTTGAAGTTTATGGGCGGTTGGTACAATACCACCACCTACTGCTCCGGAGTGTGAAGCGAAAAAAAAAAAAAAAAAAAAAATTATATATATATATTTATTTATTTTAGTTTTTTTGTACAAGACTTGGCATTTAAACAAAGAACACAGCATTTCAGTGTTTATTAGTTACTTTTAGTAGTTTTTTTATACGTCCAAACCTGTAAAAAAAAATATAGCTGTTTAAAACAAAGAAACAATGTTAAATCAGACAGCATTCTGAAGAGAAACCTGTTTGCAAACAAAGAATCCCTTTTTTATATAGAGTGCATCCATGAATGTTTGTCCACATTCATATTTGATCCAAAAATATCTTTAATCTATGAAGAAGACAACAGAAATACTGTTCTGAGAGACGGTTCGTGGAGGTAAAATGCTTAGCCTTCCTTTCAGCACAGCAGTATATCACCCCTCACAGGCACCTGATGAACAACTTGATTTGCACTTAAGCGCACACCCTGGAATCGTGCCTCTTGGCCACCTGCCTCCCAGCCTGTAGAAGTCCATTTGGGGCTAAGTGGTATATTACATTTTGTGAAAAGCTGTAGGAAATCCTACTTCTGCTGACAAGTCGCAGATGCTATGTATTATGAAATGATGTCTGGATTTTATGCCTCATGGGATGAGCCCACTGTTGCAGTGCTTTATTTAAAAATGGTAAGGGTAAAGATCAAGACATAAGGCATGTAGCTAAATATGTAACAAGAAGCGTGGTCACAGTTTTTTACCTCGCTGGTATACAGTGGAACCGTGGATTATGAGCATAATTCGTTCAGGAAGCGGGCTTGTATTCCACAACACTCGTAAACCAAAGCAAATTTTCCCATAGGAAATAATGGAAACTCAAATTATCTGTTCCACAGCCCCAAAAAATTAATATATAAAAATAATTACCACTTTTATAAAGTAAAAATAAAACAAATTAACCTGCACTTTACCTTTAAAAAACAGTAAAAATAAATCCTGACAGATAAGTGTTTCCGTTTATGTCTCTACTTCGCCTTTAGTGTGTGTGTGTGTGTGTGTGTGTGTGTGTGTGTGTGTGTGTGTGTGTGTGTGTGTGTGTGTGTGACTCTGAGAGGGAGTGCTTCACACACACACAAACACACACAGTAAAGGCGAGAGAGTGTGTGTGTGTGTGTGTATGTGTATGTATATGTGTGTGTGTGTGTGTGTGTGTGAGAGAGAACCGGCATGGTGTCAAATTACGCGCATGCACACACTTAACGACAGAGAGTAAAAGTGGATTTTTAACCTCTAATGAGACTTTCTTTTGCTTTACATGCGCGCATACACGTGTTATAAGAAACAGTACACGTGCGCTTTCAAACACAAAATAAAATATGTTTTACACACACACACACACACACACACACGTTGTCACAGTGTTATAGTAAACAGTACACGCGCGCTGTTGATTATATGTTGATTATACCAGTAAGAGACGAGCACTAACACCCAGCAGGGGAGACGATTACCCACAATTCCGCAGCGCAAGAGAGAGAAAAAGCGTTGGTTCAGTTGTGATCACGTGACGCTCGCCGTCAAAACAAGGAGCGCATGCGTGATATATGATACTCGGTGCTCGTAAACCAAGACTTTTCAAGTCAAAATGTATTAAAAACCTTTGCTCGTCTTGCGGGACACTCGCAAACCGCGTTACTCGCAATCCGAGGTTTCACTGTATACAGTATAACTGTCCGGGAAAGCTGCTCCCTGTTATGTTAACTGAAACTGTAGTCACCCCTTTAGAGATTGGGGGTTGGGGATTCATTACTTCAGGGTTGCTCTATGTCATGGAGTTTGCATGTTCTCCCTGTGTTTGTTCGGTTCCTTGTTTTCCTCCTACAGTCCAAAGACATCCAGGTTCATTGACATTTCAAAATTCCCCATTGTGTATGAATAGATGTATGCGTGTGTTTGTGTGTGTGAACTTGTTCCCCAAGTTGGATCCTCTAGGTTATTCTCCAGCCTCCCTGACCTATAGGGGTACCTCAGTGGTTAAGACATTGGATTACCGACTGGAAGGTCATAGGTTCAAACCCCAACACCCCCAGTCTACCAGATTCCTCAGCACACTTTTGTCCTGTCTATAGTGTAGTACTTACTTCGACCCATTTTTCACGGAATTTATTCTAGATCCAAGGGAATCCTTGCAACCTTTCTCTGGCAACTTCATGCACAAGAGTCACTACACATCTAATTACTTGAGGATAGGTTTGCTGAAACAGAGAAGCTCTCCTGTGCATGTTCTCACATTCCCTCACTTGTTTTGTGTTCTGCCTCTGCATGCATATCTCCTTCCAGTTTAAAGTGGATGGAGAGTGGTGGACATGGATTGACTACGAGCGATTCCATGAGCTTATTCAGCAGTACGACGAGAGCGGCGGGACCAAGACCTTCACCAGTCTGGACTACATGGCCAAGACGCCCAGCTGGGCCGTGTTCGGGGCTCGAGAGAGGGGTTTCGACCCCTCAGACACACGCTTCCTGAGAAAAAACAAGACCAAAGACATCTCCGGGTGCTGATGTCAAACACTGGCAGCTGAATCTCTTTTTCTGAATTCTCTTGTTTAACATCTGCATAAGAGTGATGCATTTTAGACAAACTTTATTTAAAGGAATTTAGACTTTTGAAGATCTGTCTGAATTATTATTCTACATATAATAATAGAATTTTTAAGGATTATCCCAAGTTTTTCAGAAGTACTCACTCGTGTTCCCTTGCCGTTTATAGATTTCTCATTTTTACTGTATGCTAGGTTTGAAACATCACATTCATAATCCATAAAGTGGACATGCTCTGCATTAACAATGAAGTCTTGTCATTTCTTTAATTTTTCACCTTCACCTGTTTCTGGTTTCTTTTTGTCCCCAGTTTTCAGCCTTGTTTTAGTCTGCGCCAAAATATTCTTTTATTCTTTCCATTTAATTAAAATGTCACTTCACACACTGGGTAGTTCTTTTGTGTAAAATTTGCATAAGGCCAGCTGTGTCATGAGCTTTCATTCCCAGAATTCAATCAGGGAAGCTAATATTGCAGTGACATTAGCACTGCAGTTTTTTTTTTTTTTTTCAGTCGGTGTAATAGTTTCTTACTGTAAATGTAGGTGTTAATTGATTTTCTTTTTTGTGTGTGTGACTTCTCATTATGTTTTGTTCAAGGAGCTTTTATCAGTTTGAGCTTGACTTGACTTGCTTCATGGTTATATCTGGATTTCAATGACAGTTGCAGAATGTAAGCATATCATGTGATTTGTCATTCGCTAACTGCATTTTCCACATCTCTCTATTTTTAGATTGCTCAAAGGGTGTCTTGAAAGGTTTTATCTGCTTGTACCTGAAAATGTGGTGCCTTATTGAATTTTGAATAAAATATATTGTACTTACTGAATGTAGTTTTCTTTTACAAAGTATTAAATACTGTGACTTGGGCAAAATGTTGATGTAAGAAACGGGTAATACAGTTAAGTTTCTTAACTTACAGTTATATACTTATATACACTACAGCACACACATTGGTGGGTGGTTCATGTGTGAAAATGATTCCTCATGCTCCCAGAACCACTCTTTCACAATTTGAGTCCTTGAAGAAAACCTTAATAGATGTGATAACCTGGTCATACAGTACATACAGGTCATCAGCTGACTCATTTTATTGCCCCATAATGTTGCTGAGTCTAGCTGTGACTAAACCCGAAGCAAACCCAGATCATAACATCCAGAGGCTTGTACGGTGGGCACCATGCATGATGGCCGCGTCATTTCAGCTGCTTCCCTTCTTACTCTGACACGCCATCACTGACATGACATGACCGTTTTCATTGCCAAAAAATTCACACTTTGTTCCCTAGCAAATTCAAGCTTTTTTTTGAGTAGTCTTACCAACAATAGGATTTCTTATGCGAACAGGTTTAGTCCCAAACCTGTGCATCGTCATCACATTGAGTGTGTGTGTGTGTGTAAAAATGCTCTTACTTTCACTATTAAACATAGCTGTGATGTTTACTGTTGATGTTTTTACCATGCAACTTCATTAAGCTTTAAATTGATCTACATTCATGATTTTTTTTTTCTGATCACAATCTTTAAACAAAGGTGGTGATTCAGCTCTACCCTAACCCAGTTCCAATAATTTAAAATCTCAATAAAAATAGCTTTATTTTGTAAGTACTCAGTAAACAGTTTATGCATAAATCGATTTCTATCCAGCTTGATAAATGTCTTAATTTAGATCCTTTGAAATAGCTTTTTTCCCCCCTTTTATCAAAATGCCACCAAAGAGATGAAATGAAGGTGATAAAAGACCACGTTCAACTGTATGAACTATTAAGTGATAAAATCAAGGCTTTCCCATCTGGCTTTTGGATCATGCCAAGCAGCCATAAGAGCATTAGTAAGCTCAGGCCTGGGGTGCAGTCCGAGATCAGCCATTTAGTTCCAGTGAAGGGAAATTGTATTGCTCCAGCAACCAAAGACATTGTGTACAAATGTCTGTGTTTGTGGCAATGGGTGTAATGGTTAAGTATGTACATACTTTTGGCAATATTGTTTACTGTATATATCTGTTTTCCTGATATTAAAAATGTATATCTAATATTACAAAAAATGTAAAGAATTCACACAAGTCATTACCCAAAGAGAGGTGTCTTTGTGTCTCAATTTTTATTTCAGCATCATTCTCTCCTGAAAGATTTGGAACCAATCAATGAACGACACCATTGCTAAAGGCATAGCTGACCCCTGAAATATTTTACGAGGATTCTAAATGCTTATTTGTATAATGCAAAAATACATACATTACAGCTAATTGTACACTGTATATATGACATGAGACATTTGCAATATAATAATATTCATTAGCAATCAACCAAGTCATTACCTTTCTTCCATGTTTATTAAGGGTTGATCTCTTTGTTATTGTTTCAGTCATTTTTCAGCGGAACGATCAATCATAAAGGTGCTTTGCAATTTTATTATACTGTATAAATTTACCAACAAGATTGTTTGACAGTAGATCGTGTGTGAAATCATCAAATTCTAAATTCTTGCCCTGTATCTACTCAAAATGCATGAGCACTTCATCTTACTCATTTTTATTTCATCAGCCACACCCGCATTGCGCTTTACATGCTGTCGCATGCAGATCACGGATGGCCACTCCGGGACTACAGGACAGCTGGGAATTCTACATAATGAGAAAATGCTGAGTAGCATCCATTTAAATATTTTCATGAATTGAAATGAGGCAGTGGGTTGTATTCGGCTCGCAGGCCTCAAGTTTGACATGTGCGCCCTAAGGAATTTTGTGAACAAATGCAAACAAACTGTCATTCTTCATGAAAGTATTTTAATTTATTTTCAGTTTCCAGGGAGGAGTTGTTGTTGTTGTTGTTGTTTAATCACTTAAGGTTCCTAAGTACATAAGCATTTAAAGCTACAATATGCAACTTTTGAGAATCAAGCAAACTCTAATATGTAACTAAAATCAATTGAGTTTGCTCTGTCAAACTCTCTGTGTGCCCACTATGCACTGCTGCAACTGTTCAAAAGTGGAAAACGTCTTTGATGGGTTTCGTACTGTTCAAAGAAAATCACTTCATGAACACATGTAAGAAATGCATGGTGCATTAAGATGTGTGTGTATGTGTAATTTACAAGTAGGGAATGCCATTATATTGCAGCCCAAACCATCACTGATCCACCCCCATGCTTCACTCTGGGCATGCAAGAGTCTGGGTGGTACGCTTCTTAGGGGCTCCTCTACACCATAACTCTCCCGGATGTGGGAAACACAGTGAAGGTGGACTCATCAGAGAACAATACATGTTTCACATTGTCCACAGCCCAAGATTTTCGTTGCTGGCACCATTGAAACTGATGTTTGGCACTGGCACGAGTGACCAAAGGTTTGGTCATTGACCCTGTGGAGCTCCTGATGAACAGTTTTGGTGGAAACAGGAGAGTTGAGGTGCATATTTAATTCTGCAGTGAGTTGGGCTGCTGTGGTTTTATGTTTTTTGGATACAATCCATGTTAGCACCCGAACATCCCTTTCAGACAGCTTCCTCTTGCGTCCACAGTTACTCCTGTTGGATGTGGTTTGTTCTTTTTGGTGGTATGCTGACTTTACCCTGGATACCGTGACACTTAAAACATCACAAAGACTTGCCGTCTTGGTCACAGATGCACCAGTGAGATTCGCACCAACAATTTGTCCTCTTTTGAACTCTGATATATGTCACCCATAATATTGTGTCCATTGCAATATTTTAAGCAAAACTGTGCTATTACTCTGCTAATTAAACCTTCACACTCTGCTCTTACTGGTGGAATGTGCAATCAATGAAGATCGGCCACCAGGCTGGTCAAATTTAGCCATGAAACCTCCAACACTAAATTGGCCAGTGTTTCAGTTTCATTGTCCAACCCCTGTATATATAGCCGGCGGTATGGACCTAGTTGATCTTTTTAGGAGACGGACAATGTTAATGACATCGTGTTCCCAAAAGCAGTCCACTGTTCAGAATGCTGAACATCCCAGACTTTGACTTCAGTAGTACTCAGGTCCGGGCCTCAGCCCGCAGTCTGAAAGCGGACTTGAAGCACCATCTGTAGGGAGTCAAAGAAATGTTGTGTGAATTCACCTCTAGGTGGCGCCATAGTTCAAAAATCAGTAAACCTGCTCAAAACGTTCGAACCATTTTAAGGTCAGTTTAAGATTTCTATATTTCATTCCCACACGTCTTTCTAGTCAAAGAAATTTGAAACAGGAAGTAAGTTATTTAAAAAATGTAATAATCAAGATTTTTATGTAATTTAATATTTTTTTGGTTGTTCTCCTACAAACTTTGTCAAGTCACCGCACAATTGGGATCACAGCATTGTGAAGGAATGCGATGGCTAACACAGAGACAAGATTTGATACAGCTGTAAATGCTTAGAAGAACGTTCCATTTAATAAATATAAAAAGATGTAGAAATAAACGCTCAAAGCAGAAACATAAGTTTACATCTCTATGCATATTTAACGCGTCAAAGAAAGTAATCATGCTGTGTTATCACAGGGACACCCCGACTTCAGCCGGGCCCAACTCCTTCAACAAAGGCAAGCAAGGATTCTCCGACCACCAGAAGCTCTGGGAGAGGAAGCTCAAAGCGCAGACGGACCAATAACTCCTGCCGTTCTGACTCTTTCGACAGACTTTAGTTTTGTAAAATATACATGTACATACGTGATGAGGCTTTCCCACTCTGGCGCCACTTTTTATCCTGTGTGTGATTGTTGTGAATTTTTTTTTTGTTTGTTTGTTTTTTTCCCTTAACCACAGAATCATGGCCTTTCATTAACTGATGTGGGCGGCTCTGACAGTGATTCATATATATTTTTTCTAGATGTACCACAGTTAGCTTATTTGATCTATAGTAGTACGAAATACTGATTAGTCAAATATTATTATAATTATTATTAGCAATAAGGAAATAGATTATAAAACGTAGAGTTGCTGATGCTGGTCAAATGTGTGGCGTCAACAAACTATATATGGAGTGAGAGTATGCGTTCTATTTGTTGTGTGATGGTTTCTTTGGGAAAGAGAATTAAATCTAACTGTTGAGATGAGTCTGGGATTTGTTTGTCACTTGATTTCACCCTTAAATAAGGTCCTGGGTTTGAAGTATATTAGGAGCTGACATAAGCAGATGGGTACCTCTGATTGGTAGGCTGAAGCTTGGCTTTGTACGAATACACATTAACTCTCATCATCCAGAAAAAAAAGACATTATTCAATAGCACACAGTAATTTTAGCACAAATAGCATGAGTAACCTAATTATGTAAATGATCTGTAAACATACATTTAAACGTATAGGGGCAAACTGTTAAATTATCCTTGCTTTTGTCAAGCAAGTATCTAAGGAAGTTCTGCTGACATTGGAGTGTGTAAAGTCCATTATTCAACATGGGTTCCTCAGTAGAATTTTCCCATTTTACTAGAGATGGCCAGATGAAGCCAACCAGCCAATAGTTTCACCAAAAGGTTTATTCATGAAGCTTCATTCAAGGGCTCATTCTACTGCCATCTAGTGGACACATTTTGTGTAGGAACTAGATTGTATCATTGCAAGCAGCACAATTAATATCTACATGCAGCTGCTCAAGGAAATGTTTATACACATAATCAACATCTCTGAGTCTTTGAAAATTAACTGAAGAGTGCACGAGCCTTTACTTTAGTGCCGAATGAGTCGGTCACGCTATTCCGCAAACAGCGAGGCTTCGTTAGATATTGGTCATGTGACTCTGAGGGAACCGACACACCTCGAAGCGAGTCTTCATTTGGACTTCTGCTCGAGCTTCTGTGTCATAGTAACATCACTACATTTCACACTGTCTCAGTGGCTCGCCTTTTTAAAAGCATCCTTAATTAAGGCTTAATGAGTTGACACAGGTTATAAAAAATGCTTAATAAATAAAAGAGTTATGTTTTGAAAATATATGAAATGTATTTATGCTGTAACATGGCAACCCTGGGCTAACAAATATGTAACCCAGTATTTTAGATAAATCAATATATAACTTTATATACATAACATTATAATCTTAATATTGCACCTCCAGGTTCCAGGCTCGATTCCCGTCTCTGTGTGCATGGAGTTTGCATGTTCTCCCCGTGCTTGGTTGGTTGGTTTCCTCCGGGTACTCCGGGTTCCTCCCACAGTCCAAAGACATGAAGGTTAGGCTAATTGGTGTTCCCAAATTGCCCGTAGTGTATGTGTGTGTGCCCTGTGATGGATTGGCACCCTGTCCATGGTGTACCCTGCCTCGTGCCCTAAGTCTCCTGGGATAGACCATGAATATCTCACATGTTGCAGTTTTGAGGTAAATT
>JAQMYL010000003.1:17149438-17163876 GCA_030014365.1 Clarias pachynema | reverse complement strand
GACCCCTAGACCCCCCCCCCCCCCCACCAAATGATTACAGAAATAAATTAATTAATAAATAAAAATCATTAAAAAAAAAAAAAATTTTAACGCACCATGATCAGGTATATTTAGTTTGGCCTCCCTTTTAAAAAACAGGAAATGGAAACAGTATACCTGTTTGCAATTCAAGATTCAAGATTCTAATAACTTTATTAATCCCAGGGCAATTGCTTTATTAATCTCAGGGCAATTGCTTATTCTACAGTTGCTCACAGTTGTTATCGAATAGAAAGGAAAAGTAATAAATAACTAAAAAATAAAATAAAGAGTCCTAAAACAGGACTGAATTGAAGAATGATCCCCTTCACAAGAAAAAGTTCAATTATATTCCTCACTAGCCACTATGTTATTTTTTTTGGTTAATATTGTAGCTTTATAAACACTGAAAATGATTGCTCAGTCTACTGTATACAGTATATTGTGTTTTCAGGTATGTTGGCTCCATATGGCTGCTTAAACATGTGCCCTGATAATCTAAGAAACACCGGGCACATGCACATGATCCTAACGTGTTCTTGTGAATCTTTTAATTTTTACAGAATCTTCCATTATACTGTTTTCATGTGCACAGTCTCAACATGAAAACAACAATATATGCCAAGATCAGATAATGTATTAAACGTCTGAATATTTAAATCTTATTAAAATGTATTGTACACACAAAAGACAAGTTATGTAGATGGATGGTTAATATTGGAGAAATAAGTTTAAAAAATCTGTTTATTTTGTTAAGTTTTCATCAGAAATAAGATAAGACCATAAGCAAAGAGTAATATAAAATGTTCCTTGGTGGAAACATGATTCTACAAAATTATTTTATTTAAAGTTGATAAGAAAGCTTAGCCGTGAGAACTAAACATTGCCTACATTTCCTGTTTTAGAATTAGAATGCCATACTTTTATTGCAGTGTTAATGTAATTTTTTTTTAAAACATCTCTTCTTAGTGGAGTTAAACGTTTTGGAAATAATACTTATGAGCAACAACTTTTTATGTTACATAATTTTTGCCTGTCTCATCAGTTTACCATCAAGGTCAGTAGCACTGCTTTTTAGAGTTTTTTCTCCATCAAAACCCAAATTATGCCTGGAGCAGAGCTGTCTTTTAAAAAATACATTATGCTGTTGGCACCGGTTGTAATTCTCAGGGCAAGAGTGTTATGGCTGAGTAAATCAAGAGCCTAGGCATTGGCAGCTTGTAATGGATGACACTGCACCTGCCAATCGTCTGTGTTGCTTATCTTCTGTTTGGCAGATACCTTAAAACTTGTAAGTGTTCTCCATTCCCTTTTGTTTGTTAAGCAGTGTACAAATGAACTGTCATATTACTATAAGAGCATTTTTTCTGGTTCATATCTAATGTGATTGGGTGTACTGGTTTGACCTACTTCACTAATAAGAATTAATGAATCCTTGTTTTTCAATTATTCATTCATAGCACTCTAACTCTCATGCACTGTATACTAAACAGAATCAGAGTGCTAAAATTGCCTCTCCAATTTAGCGAATTCACTGTATTCACAGGAATTAGTTTTCACAGAATAGTAATGGAATATTTCACAGAGAAAGGTGACTAAATATATATGTGAAAAATTCCAGGATAATGTGAATCTTTGAATGGTTTGATGAAAATTATGTAAATCATTACATTTTCATTTTCACAGTTACCAGATCTCAACCCTACTGTTCCCTCCATGAATAGCCTAAAGATCTAGGTAGTGGATGACATTACTGTGGATGGTACCACATACAGTAGAAGTCATAATCAAAATCCTTGGATAGCATTATGACTAGAATTGCTAAGAACAGTCTGACCTTACATTTGAATCACTGGATAGTTTGATACAATACACATAAATGTAAAACTGCTTTCGCCAGCTTGTTTTCTGCCTCTGGTACATCCTGGTGCCATTTGTTCCATGCATCCAGGGATCCACATGATGGAAAAGAAAACTGGATTCATCAGACCAGGCCAACTTCCTTCACTGGTTTGGTTCAATTCTGACAAAAACACGCCCATCGTAGGCACTTTCAGCGGTGTACAGGGGATAGCATGGGTACTCTCACCAGTCTGCCTGTTTGCCGCCCATTTGCCCTTCCTTGGACTACTTTTATCAGGCATATAAAACTGATCCCTGGGAACACCCCACAAAAGCTGCCATTTTTGAGACCATCACAATTTACTATCAAAGTCATTCAGATCCTTACACGTCCATTTTTCCTGCTTCCATCACATCAACTTTGAGAATAAACTTTTCACCTGATGTCAGATACATCCATTCCCTGACATGTGCCCCTGTAATAGAATAATCGATTGTATTCACTTCACCTGTTGGTATTTTTATGTACTGTAGACTATATAGTGTTGACTGAAGGTTTTCAGACCCTTTCCAGTTTTCCACATTTTGCTGTTTCACACTCAACTTAAAATGAATTCAAATCCTTTTTTTCTCATTATTCTACACACAATACATATTTAGCCTGAAATATTTCTCTTGGGTAAGTATTTAGACCCATCATTTAGTACTTTGTTAAAACAGATAATTATAAAATAAAATGTTCCTTAAGGCGCTCCTTACAATAGCTAGTAATACATGGAACATATTTACCCTGATACACAGTGTACTTGTCCTCATCATCAGTTGTCAGAAGGTTTTAGGACTGTATTTTGAGGTCAGCTGATTCGGTTCATCTCTGTGATGAAAGATATCTGAAGTACTTGTGTCAGTGGATGAGTGAGTGAGCAAGTGAGTCAGCTGGTGGAAGCATTTAGAAGACACTGTGGCTGAGAAGTGAGGGGGATTCTAATTATCACATCATATCATCACACTGCTGTTCTGTGTGTATTAGTGATTGAGAGAATTATTCTTTGCACATTTCTGTTCAACTGGCTGACATGCTTAGAATGTTCTCTCCATGTCTTTGCTTTCCTTTTACTAATTGGTAAAAGCCTCGCCATATTATCATATTGAAATGTCAGGTAGTCCAACAAATGTTGTTTTGATAAGCTAATTAAGCTAAACAAATGAATAATCCGTTTGAGCGATGTATAATAGAGTCTGGTGATTTATCAGCCTTTCTCGTATGAACAGGGTTTCTCAGGATGAATAAACACTAAGAAGAGAAATTGCTCTTTAGGTGGTGATGCATAGGGCCGGTGTACTTCTCATTTAATGCTGATTAATGGATACATGCTGACCCACATTCAGCTTTCATTGGAGTCTGTGCAATACTAGAACTGTGCATTTCACTTTGCTCAATTAAATGGCAATTAAGCACCTTTTAAATTACCTTCATTTTCTGAATGAAATTTAATCCTCTCGCTCTCTTTCTCTCTCGCTTTATGACAGAGACAGACTCTACACATAATTGATGATAAACATTTTTTCAGTAATGTAAAAAAACAAATAAACATAATTGGATATATATTTATGTGACATATTCTGCCAGTTTACTTATTATGAATGAAAACATTTCTTTTAACAGTTTTTTGAGACAAATAAGTGCAAAATTGTCTCCTCAAATAATGGGTACACGCCAGGAACACATCTGGGGCCATCACCCCAACACAGGGCACCACAGACACACACATAGGGGTTGACCTAGAAAGAGCCACAAATACAGTACACTGTAGCTGTTTTGCACCAACACTACCTGCTGTATTACCGTGTCACTCTAATAGAATACCATTCACTCATTTATTCATCTTCTATACCGCTTTTTTCTGTACTGAGGGCCTGGAGCCTACCCCAGGGCACAAGGCAGGGTAGACTCTGGGTGGGGTGCCAATCCATCACAGGACACACACATACACACACTACGGCAATTTGGGAACGCCAGTTAGTCTAATCTGCATGTTTTTGCACTGTGGGGGGAAACCAGAGTACTCGCAGGAAACCCTCCAAGCACGGGGAGAGCATGCAAACTCCATGTACACACACTCTGAGGCGGGAAACGAACCCGGACCCTGGAGGTGCAAACCAACAGTGTTAACTTTTACGCCACCATGCCTCCCCAGTAGAATACTATTGCTTTGTAATTGATAATTACAGATTTTTTATAGTAAGTGGCCTACAGTCTATCTATGCAACAAGTACCAAACAAGCTTTTTTGCCCCTTCATTTTTTTCCTCTGGCTCTTCCTCTGTGGATACTTTCCTTTCTCTATTTGAAGTTAAGGTATGCTGGGCTATTTTATCATGTGCTGACATGCAAGTTAGTACCTGCTAGTCTATTATTTAGTAAACCTAAGCTAGTGGCAAAATATTTTACAACTTGTGCATACCAACTAATTTGACATAGGTTTGCTATTTAGTATACTACTGTACATACACATATGTGGATACATAATCGTCATTATACTCATGTTATTCCTTTCAACACATAGCTGAAAGCAAAAAACTGTATTGGATGTACAGTATAGCATTAATAGCTTTACTGGAAATAGGAGTAACAAAACAAGTAAAAAAAATGTTGAGGTTGGAGTGGAGAACTCAGGTGACACAGAGCACTATACAATCCATCAGCACATAATGTTTGCTCAGTCATGTCATTGTCAAATTGCACATATTTCCATGGTCCCATAAGTTTTTTATTATTATTTCTTTTATATTACTGTGAATTGCAGCGTGGCTCCCAAAACCAATACCAGTGCTAGTGAAATGACCCAGCAGAGGCAGATTTTCGATGCTCGGACTTAAACTCACAACATTCTCAATATATGCCAGGCCTGCTTGTCCAACATCATCACCTTAACATTTTTTGGCAGGAGGGGCAAATCTCCCCAGCCACATTCCAAAATGTGGTCCAAAGCTTGATCTTTGCAGGTTATTATAGTTCTACTTAGCAACCATGAAGATGGCCTGCATTTAATCCAAAAGTGTTTTACTTTAATGACTCATGGCTGCAATTACTCTGATTAGGCACGAACAAGTATATACCCAGTCAGCAGTTAATCACAACAAAGTGTACTTTATATTAACTAAAAACAAAGTGTACTTACAAAGTGTACTTCATATTAATGCAGCTGCACTTTTGACCTTATAGCACACATTTTTATTTCTGTAAATCTGCTTTGTGACATCTAATGTTAAAATTGCTGTACAAATAAAACTGAACTGAACTGACTTATACTGTACCAGCTATTTCTGGAACTGGATGTTCAACAAGCATCAATGCATGTGATGGTCAGGTTAATACACACTGTACTCACAGCGTGTACTGTAGTGTACTGTATTATTATCTTGTGTTGCTGTAGTAATGCGTAGTGGTGTAGTGGTTAGCACCTCCAGGGTCCGTGTTCAGTTCCCGCCTGTGCTTGGCGGGTTTCCTCCGGGTACTCCGGTTTCCTCCTACAGTGTTGTTCCCAAATTGACCCATAGTGTGTGAATGTGAGTGTGTCCGCCCTGCGATGAATTGGCACCCCATCCAGGATGTACCCCGCCTCATGCCCTAAGTCTCCTGGTGTCTCCCCCTGTCATACTGTATAGAGAATAAAGCGTTATAGACGATGAGTGAGCTGTACTATTTAAGCACATCATTTTGACACATGCGAAACTGCTGTAGGTCGGATACATGTCTAGCTAATATGGGGTAAATTGACTGAATAGTACACCTCCACAGAATGTTGTCAGGCTATGTTCTCAACCATTCAGTAGGCATGGACTATAAATAGTGTACATATAGGGTTCTGCTTCTTTTCTGTCTGCCTATGGACACGTAGCCGAGTCATTTCATATGAATGTAATCATTTTGGTAAGGGTATGCGGTGGCGTAGTGTTGGAACCCATCATGTAGCCCGGTAATGCTGGTGTAAGAGCCAGGCACGGGTTAATGTTAGCTGTGAAGGTAACCGTGGGAAAGCAGCAGAGCAGCTCGCGCGCATCCATAACGTTAGACAAAACTCCTGTGTGTGTGTGTGTATATGTGTGTGTGTTTATTGCTCGCTTTTGGGGCAGTTTTTTCCCTCCACCGAGTTTTAGTGGTCACCTTTTTTTTTTTTTTTTTGGTGAGCAGGACTTTCCTGAGACACCTTTCATATGTCCACAGTCAAAGGGAGGGAAAAAAAAACAACAACAACAAAAAAAGCAACACCGAGTCGCGCGGCTGCTGTGGAGGAGATGATGGAGAGCCGCGGGAACTGACTGCAAGCTGATTAACCGATCGATCTGCGCTGACGCTCAGGAATTAGGACGCGTTTTGGACTCATGCCGTCCAAACCAGTGGAATAGCCATTAAACCCACACACCACTGGACAGCTATTTCTCAGTCGTGCATTTGTTTTTCTCCCACAGCTCATTTGAATCGGATGTCGGAGCGGATTTGAGCAGCCATCACTTCCCAACCGTGGATCTCACTCTTAAAGGTGAGCATTTAAAAGTTTGAATATAAATAAATATGTGCAATAAAATTTGTTTTATAATAAAAAAAAATCACTACAGTTCATGCACAGTGTTCGTGGCAAAATCTTTCATTTGAGAGCTCCAGCACCTGTTGTGTGATTCATTTATGCTTACTGTAAATCAAAACCATAACGCACACTGGTTCACTTGTTCCTGTCTGAAAGGCTTGATTCATTATGCGGGTTCAGCAAAAAAAAAAAAAAAAAAAAAGCAAATTCATTCGATTTATTTAGTTCCAAAAAGAAACAATGCAAAATAAATAAATAAATAAATAATCCGTTCCTGTAAAAAAAAAATTAAAATAATTAATCTAGGAATGCATAATCATCATCATCATTATCATCATCATCCTGTAAGTCATGTCCAGGTTTCGATTTTCCTGTTTCATGGATGTATTTTGAAGTTTGGGGTTTATTCCTTATCTGTGTGGAAATAAAACGAATACATATTATTATGGCATTCACTTGCAAGTGCACTGCTCTGATTTCACCACATCAATATACATCACAGCTCAGACACATCAGACTGCTGATGAGTGCATCTTTTATATGTTGCAATCTGCAATCCAGAGTAGAAAAGAAAAAGTTTTATAGCAATGTTTTCAGCAAACAACACTAAAAGTGTTATCTAGTTAAAGATATGTTGTCTCTAAGCCCCAGAAGGCTTTGTAAAAAAAACAAAAAAAAACAATAAAACATCTGTTACATCCTACGTACAGGTGAGGATGTGTCTTGAACCTCACGTGACGCTGATTGCCTTGATAGCCCTCTAGTAAGTGCAGCTGAAATGGTTATAGTGACTCAAGAGGCACTGTGTGCTGCGTAAGTGCTTTATGGGAGCGCCTTCGCTCGCAAATCACAACGGAGCAGCTCGTCTTGAGACATTACTGCACCTACACTCTGAACCGCAGAGGATGATCTACTCTAATCACAGAGCTCGTCTAATGAACTCGCAGCTGCTGCAGTTTCATTTGGGCACGGACAAGTGACTACCTGCTGAAATACCAGCCTGGGATTTAACACTTGTGCTCCATGCTCCTTTGGGAGAGGAGCTGATACAGGAGGCGGTCGGGCTGAGCTGCCCGGTGCCTGCTTCTTTTCTGTCCAATGGAGGGCACCGATCCAGAGAGGGAAACAGAGGAGCAGCCGGAGGGAAATTGGAGCAGTGGTGAGGAGGACGGGACACTGCAGTACCCTGAGGAGTGCCATCAGAATGGGTAAGATGAAGCAGGGTGCCAGGGCTGAGCTTAAAAGATGCATTCACTATAGAGATGTTGATTCGAGGCGGTAGAAGATTACCTGACTTGAATTACTTTGCTTGTTTTGTTAGAATATTTTGTGCTGTTGTTTTTGTATAATTTACAGATTTTCTCTTCTCCATAGAGCTTACTCAGTGTTTAATCATCTGTTTTTATTTTATACGATTGTTTCTTAGTGGACATATTATCTCAGTTGTGTTTTTATATCTGAGATTTTTCTTTTTGATTTGTTTTTACATGTATAAGTTTTCCCACTTTGTTATCAAGATTGGAATTTTTTTTCCAAGGAAATTATATTTTATACTTTTATATTTTATTCAGCCTGCACAAGTACTCTCACATCTGTCCTCAAAATTAATTATACTGCTGTTTCTTGTGAATGCGTCTTCCGGATACTCTGGAATATTTTAACAAATTCAAATATTCTGTATTTTAGAGATATCATTTATAAGACAGCATGGGGAAGATTTTTTTTTTTGTTACCCAAAATTTTGTGCCTAGCTGGACAAAGTGCTTATAATCAAAGTTGCTGCCAGCTGTATTTCACCTGTGCTGTGGTTTATTTTAATGTAGAAGGTGTTCTCAGTGACCTTTTCTACTTTAAAAAAATGTGATTTGAAAGGCTTTGCTCTTTAGCAGAACAGCAGTTGGATTAGTCATCCTCTTCTCAGCTCACGGTGCTTTCAAGACACTGCACGGGGGGCTCGGCTTCAGTCTCTTCCAGTTTAGACACTATGGATTAAAACATATAAAGAAATAATAATACAGTCTGAAACTACAGTCCTAGGCAAAAGTCTTGATCTAATGCTTGTTTTTATTTTATTTCATATATTTTACTTATAAGAGCCAGACTTTCTTGGATTTTTAATGTAGTCTTGAGGAATAGTTCTCCAGGCTTCCTGAAGGATGTTTGGCTCGCATTTTTGGCAAGTTTTTGGCTTCCATTTTCAGTCCAGTCCCTGCACCTGGCCATTTTCAGAGGAATGTTTTTTGTTTGTTAAGCCGCACACTGACCTATGAATCATTCAAGCATAAAATCATCTAACTTAAGGCATGAACCAGAAAGAAACAGGTGCAGATGATGACATATGCTCAGGCAGGTGATTAGTATACTGGTGATGCTGAGTGGTTGGAACAGACGAGAGGGGAAATAAGGTTGCTGCTGAGATTATTACATGAACAGACAATCTCAACAATTTTTAAATGTATCTTTGTCAGTCTGTCACATTTGTTCCCATTTCTTTAATTTAATCTACATCATTAAATTTAATTTAATATGAAGAAATATGGTCGCCTCTAGATAATTAGCTTAATTAAATTTGTCAAACTGTACTGCTCATCTGGGCTGTTATATTTCCAGTATCATGATTTATTTTCTCCTCCATCTCTGTTTGCACAATGTGTTGGAGTTTATGGCCAGTGCAATGAATGTTAAAAAAAGAAAGCCTTGGATGCTTTCAATGTAAAGGTGCATTCATGTGGAAAATAAAGACAGGCCTTATGATTTAAAGTCCTGAGGCCTTAGTGGCTGCCAAGAACACTGTTATAGCCAAGGACCAGGCGCCAGAGTTCATAGCAAAGAATAATGTAAATGGTTGCATACAGCTAGATATTAGTGACCATGGCCTTGAAGAATTGTTTTTGAAAATCTTCTGTTATGCTGCCACTGTGTTAACTGGCAGTTACAGCCAGTGGGTAGTGATTAAATGAATTGAGTATAATACACACTCTGTAATAAGGTTGAAGTAAATTTCTGATCGTTAATGAAAGACATATGGAGCACAAGCACCTGGAAAATAAGCAGTCATATTACTGCATTATTAATAATACTGTAGGAATCATATTAAGCGCAATATCCAGACCCAGACCATAAGAATTTACTAGAATGAAAAGTCGTTTTTCACACCTCAGCAGAAAAACACCCCATCACACGCAGCTGATTTAATTTCACTCACTGATTTATAATCACCCATTTCATTACAGTTCACTTGGCTGACTGTTGGGTTCATGACTGCTGGTCCCCCAGCAGCATCCATCTTTTACACTCAGCAGCCAGCAATCAGCCAATCGACCTTCAGTGGGCTGTAGTTTCAATCTGGCGTGTGTGTATTGGCTGTGTTTTTCTCCTCTCTTTTACACCCAACTGTGACCCAGGCCCCTGTTGTGTATTCACACTGTTTATGGGCTCTGATCCCTAACCACATAGTCTATGATGACCTGATGGAATTTTTTATGCTGGTTTTCCATGAAAAAGGTTGCAGTGCCTCATGTGTTTAGAGTTGGACAGGTTTTGGACACAGGCATGACAAAGAATAGACAAGTCATGATGAATTTTTGTTGCTAATTTAGATTTTTGAGCTCTTCAGTACACATTGTTTAATAATGCATAATTGTTTATTTAAATATTTTACAAATATTTTTAAATATATACTGGAGTAGTTTTAGAGGATAACAAAGTGCAAATTTGAACTCTTTGCACTGCAATTATTACTTACCTTTAGTAAGCCAACCTCAACTTGGTGACACTATACACATTTACATAGATGTTATTATTATTATTTTTTTTAAATTTTATTTTATTTTATTATTTTTTTTTTTATGTATCTGTTTTATGAAATACAGGGAATTTTACAGCCGGAAACAGTCCCTGTCTACAAAAATGTTGAAAACTCATGTCTTACAAATCAAACACAATGTTTTGTTAGTTACAGTTTGATTAAGGTTGTATTAATAAATTTAAATTATGAAATTTTGGAATTATGGATCTTGTATTATGTTTTTATCTGCTGTTTTGTTTACTGAATGAATTATAATTAAGAAATAAGAAAGTATACAAGAATCCAATAGATACAATATTTTAATACTTTTTTGTTTGTTTGTTTGTTTGTTTGTTTGCTTATCCAACTTGTAACTATTCTGGATTATTTAAAGTGCTCTTTGAAATAATTTTATTGGAATAATTACAGTGGAAGGCAGTACGATGGCGTAGTAGGTGTTTTCATGTTCTCCAAATGCTGTGTGGGTTTCCTCTAAGTACTCCAGTTTCCTTCCAGAGTACAAATACATGCAGAATAAGTTAACTGGTGTTAACAAATTGTCCTAGTGTGTCCTTAGTGTGTGTATATGAGTGGCTGTGTGTGCTCTGTGATGGATTGGCACCCTGTCCAGGTTGTACCCTGCCTTGCGCCCTAAGTCTCCTTGAATAGACTCTAGGACCCGCGACCTTGTACAGGATATAGAAAATGAATGAATGAATGAATGAATGAATGAATGACAGTGAAATTGTAATAGAACACTCAGCAAAATTAGTTTTCAGTTCTTTTCTTAGGTTCAGAGCAATGCATTGTTGCTAATAAACACTGGAATAAATGAATGAATTAATGAATGAATGAATGAACGTTGGCACATTTATAAAACTTCTTTCTTTCTGGATTCTATTGTGAGTTTACTGCAAGCACAATCACTGACTTTAACTATCAGTTTGTTTTTTTCCATCGTGGTTAGGGAGAAGATGCCCTTCCATCATGTGACGGCAGGGCTGCTGTATAAAGGCAACTATCTGAGCCGCTCTCTGTCTGAACAGAGCGATAGTGACCAGCTGGCTAGTATCTCTGCAGAGGAACTGGATGGTGAGCGAGAAGCATGACACACAAACACACACTCACACAATGGGGTAATTTACTACAGCAATTTATGTTGATTTGTTCCATAAACAAGCACAATTTCATGACAGTATAATATTCAATGTGAATAATCTATCTGAAAAGCTTCTGACATTTATATATGATCTATGATCTAAACAGTTTCATATATATCAGTCTCTGTCACTCAGTATGTATTTTCAGGAGATTTCATTTTTCAAATTAGAGATTCAGCAAGTTTGAATTATTAATGTTAATATAAAGCACTATGTCTCCTGTGTCTCAACGCCAAGTTAAATCTGAAGTACTATGCATTCCCAATTTTTATTAAATGAACAGCATGCATAGATTTTTGTAGTACCCTATACATCTAAAGGTACTGAACACCCTGCTGCTATAATAACCTCCACTCTTCTGAGAAGGCTTCCGCTAGGTTTGGAGTGTGAGTGGTGAAGGTCTAGTGGATAGCCATCTTTCCAGTTTCCAGTTGAAGATTAAGATATACTGTATATTGATCAGCCATACCATTAAAACTATTAACATTAAAAGCATCTAGAATTTTGGTTCCTATTTGGTTACTATTTGTGCTATTCTGTGGGATCAGATTGGACAGGCTGGCCTTTGGTTCCTAAAGGCATAGGTGAGCATTGGGTGCTGCTTATGCACCATGATTCTGTCACCAGTTTACTGGTATATAATTGATAACCAGTATATAATCGATAACTAGTATTATTCAATTCACCTAGTTACTGTATTGTTACTACTACTGTACAGTTGTTAGTTTTATGGCTGATCGCTGTATATGAATCTACTTATTTCTAAAGATTTCTACATTTAGGACTGGAGTTGTTTTGTTTTATTTGCAGATGCAGTCAATTATAAAAATTTGTGCCCTCAATTTTAATTCTATGTTTTTTTTGTGTGTATAAAAACATAATAAAAATCATATGATCATACCAGGTCTTAGTATTAGGCAAATACAACCTCAGACGAACAACAAAATATAATTTTATTTACCTTGACACTATTTATTTAGAAAAATGAAGACAAAAAGAAAAAACATGCAGGCAAAACTAAGTACTCCTTCACTGCACGAACAGGATTTAAGAGAGTAAGTTGCAGGCAGGTGCTAATCATCAGCGCTTCATTAATGGATCATGAGCAGGTGTGTAGACCTCTATAAAACAAAGGTTTTGGCAGTTTGCTGGCCTTAAGCATTCAGCAGTAACATAAGCAGTGGTCATAGAGAAGCAATTGTCCCTGCACATCTGGAAAAGGTTATATGCCCATTTTCAGTTGGGAGTTTAACATTCTACAGACAGAAAGATTATCACCCAGGACAGTTGCCAATCTTTCCAAAAGTCTAGTATATTCACCCCATGATCAAACCATGCAATGTTTAAAGAAATACAAAAAACCCAAAAGGTACATCTCAGACCATTTAGGATTTACTGAAAATGTTAAATGTTAGTCCATTACAGCACAATTAGAAGGTGATTAAACAAGTACAATTTGTTTAGGAGTGTTGCCGAGAGAAAACTCTTCTGCCTAAAAAGAACATGGAAGCACGATTGAGGTTCACTAAAAGTGTCTAAACAGAAAAGAGGGTGCATTAACTTTTACACATGTCTGTAATTAAACTTCTTGTTTAAAATAAAGACTTAAAATTAGAAAATCACCTCCAAATAGAACAGAACAATTTCAACCGTGAATTTAATACATATATCTAAATACTGTAAGCACAAATTTGTTTCAGCATAATTTATAAACAAGAACCTCTACTTCTTCAATCCTAAGTTAATTCCAGTATTCCACTACAAAAATATAAAAATGAAAATTAAGTTTTGTAATACAATATTATTTGTTTTTTACCTTTGTAAAAATGGGAATTTCATACACCTTCATACTGTATACTGGTGTATTGATATTATTGTTATTGACTGTATTAAGATTAAGCACACATGCCACATATATTTAGAATTACAAATGTGCAACTGAATAACAAACATTACATAATCATAATCATAATCATAATAAATGTGCCTCCTATTTTCTTCTCCACTTCCACTCTCCTGAATCCACTGGCATCCTGCAGAGATACTGTTATTTGTATGCTTTGTTTCTTACTTTTTTAGTTTTTAATCTTATAAAAATGTGCAGTGTCAGCCTGATGTCACATTACAGCCTAGCATTCACATATTGTAAAGCAGCTTTTATGGTGGAACTGCATTTGCAAAATGAGAGCTGTTTTCAGCTTAGTCTCAGACACAGACAGCCACTCAGTGGCCTGACTCATCCATGGAACTTATATATATTTATGAGCAGTTATACACAAAAATAAATCAAATGCCTTTGTGCAGACACACTTGTAGCTGATTTGCTGATCGGCTTTAATCACTGCTTTTATATTAGAAGATTCTGTTTTTTTCCCCCACCTGCTTTGAAGCATAAATTATATTTCAAGTGCATGTAATGGTGCAGGGGCATCAGGGTGATTCAGGTGTAAGATGTAGAAGTCCAAAGGAAAATTACTGACCTGCATCAAGCAAATCAAGAATTAAAATGACTGGAATTCGGTTAAGAACTGTCCAGCACATCATTAAAACCTAGAAATATCATGGTGTGAACCATCAGCTTCATTGAAGAAATTGGGTCAGTAAAAAAAATTAAAAGAATGACCGTTATTAGGGATCAGTCCTGGGTGACACATTACTGAATACTGTATCTATACTAGAAATCACAGCTATGTTAGTAGCAAAAGTAATTTAAGTAATTTCCACAAATGTAACAAAACTTCGCAGAATTGTTCCTAACAGCTACTGTATGTGACCATGAGAAAACCAGATATCTGAGATTAATAAAAAAAAAAAAAGGTTTAAATTTGGTAGGGACACAAAGATTGGACTTTGGAGCAATGGAAAAAGGTCATGTGGTCTGATGAGTCAAGATTGACCCTAGGCTAGAGTGATGGGTGCGTCAGAGTAAGAAGAGCATGAAGTGATGCACCCATCATGCATAGTGGCCAGTGGTGTCAAAAGTATTCACATTCATTACTTGAGTAGAAGTATGGATACTAGGGTTTAAAAAGACTTCTTTAGA
>JAQMYL010000003.1:17119437-17130214 GCA_030014365.1 Clarias pachynema | reverse complement strand
AAGTGTTTTTTGACCTTGCATACATGTAAACCTGTTTTAAGAGACTCATTAAGCAATATTAGCAACCTTTAAAATGAAATAATAGGGGCACTTTAACATTTAAAAGGAAAATTTTATTGATTATTTTATTGATGACTGGTCTGCTTCTGAAGCCTTAACCACTTTTGATAAAAAGAAAGACTTAAATACAAAGCAAATAAGCACTATTCCACAGCACCCAACCAAAACAGCAAGATGCCAAGATCAAGCAGCACATGACACTTGTGTCAGCTTCAAAAATTGAGACCTTTTGAGACCTTCAAAAATTGAGACCTGAGCAACAGTCTTGAGCCACCCCTTATTTCTTCATATTAAATAAAATTAAATAAACTTTAATTTAATTTAAAAAATGGGAACAAATGTTTTACTGTGACAGGCTGCAAAGATTGCCAAAAATGAGAACCAAAAATTTCTTATTTCTTAAGAATAGTTCTCCAGGCCAAAAGTGCATTACAAATACAAGATTGTCTGGATCTTTGGAAGCAAACCATGACACAGTACTGTATATGTCTGAAATTGTTTGTCCTCTGAGATTATCCTTAGCTTATATTTGTGTCTGGGCTTCTTGGGGTTCCAGTGCTATTCATTCACTATTATGCTCAATTTTACCTCTAATAAACTGATCCAAGGTTGTTTCATGGTCATAGTGAACAATGCAAGGCACTGTTACCTCACAATTTAGTCTCTTATTAGCCTGCAGAGCCAGGAGAGTCAAACTCTGTGCTCTAGGGCAGGAATGTTTAACTACCCTATCAAATGGGGCACAGACAGTAAAACGGTACATTTTGCCATGAATACATATACTGATATGTGTTGATAAGGTAATGTAATTGATAAATTAAACAATTCATTTCATTCATGTCATTTTGCGCTGGAATTGTAGAATTTTAGTGTAGTTAGTTTCTTATTAGCTGAACTGGCTATATACATTACAGTATTTGATGGTGGACTTACAAGCTAGATAACATCAAATTGCTGACAGATTTGAGCTACAGTATTTCTAGAATGGAGATCAAACTACACTTCTTTGAGCTCCTCCTTTTTCTCAAATATTGTACATGCTACCTATTTCACTAGTGATGGTCTCAGCTTTCATCTTTATGCTTTGGTTATTGTTCTGAAATTTATTCAGAATTATATATCATTATTAATCAATGCCTTTTACAATCAAGTCTCCCGCTGATCTGATCTCCCACCAATCATTCCAACAAAACAGAATTATTTTCAAGGATGATAAACATTCGTTTGTGCTCACAAAATCTAACTTTATATTTTCACCTTAATAACATTGTCTTTGCTTTTTTTTCAAAATCAACAATGCAAAATAATTTGCCCATGTTTTTTTTTTTTTTTTTTTTTTTTTTTTAGCTCTCATATCGATTATTTTAAAGGTCTTTTTATTAAGCTCAGAATTTAAATTAAGAACAAACATCAATACAGGAAAAACACAGCTGCTAGAGCAGTAATGCAATCTACTCATTGCACATCTGTGTTGTGTCAGGTACATTGGTTACAACATAAGCTGCTTTTTATTACTTTATTACTTACAAAACCATGGTATTTTGAAGTTCCTCTTTCACACCTTGCACTCTAATCCCCACCAGGCTTTTCTTTAGTGCCAAGACTACCAAACTGTAAGAGAGCCCAATCTATCATAAAGGTACTATTGCTTCTTTAGCTGCAAAACTTTATCTTCATACCACATTCTTTTTCTCCTCTTTCCTCTCATTTTTAAAGTGTGAAAGTCAAATATAAATGTTTTATGGACGGAAAAACTTATATTAATCTGGTTTACATCATCATGCACACCTTATGTGACTTCGCTCAGAAGGAACTCATGTTCAAAGGTATTTATCGTACATCTACAGTATCAACATCTATCTGATAAACCCCAAATAATGACCAGTTGTTTCTGTAGGACATTTTCTTAATTAGGTGCAGGATTTTATTGCAAAAAAATCCAAGTATGTCAAAAATTTCCAAAACATACATGCAATCACCCAAACCATGTGCCAAAATATGCTATGGTTTGATAAGACCAAAAAATAACTTTTTCGAAGATAATTCTAAGAAACAAGACAGCTCACCATCCAAAGAACACCATACGTGTGATTAATCAGACTGATGGCAGCACCATGCTGTTGAGCGGATTCTCTTTAACTGGGACTGGGGCTTTAGTCAAGATGGAGGGAATCATGAGTCAATCTATTCTGCCACAAAACCTAGAGGCTTCGGGTAGACAGCTGAAGATGAAGAAAGTTTCCACCTTCTTGCATAAGCCTAGTATAAGAGGTATAAGAGCCTAGGCAGAGGCAGAGATCTAAATCCTTTCAAAAACCTGTGAAATGATTGGAAGTGATTGCCATTTGCAGTTTAGCAGATCTGGATCATTGCATGGAAGAATGGAAACAAATTGGCAAATTATGATATTCTAAGTTGTTTGACACCGCCCCAAAAAAAAAAATTTATGCTGCATTATAAGCCAAATGTACTAGTATTTTGATGGCTGTATCACGTTAAAAATGGAGAAAAGTCTGACATAATGTATCTTGGTAAATAAATGAATGAATGAATAAATGTATGAATGAACCAGATAAATAGATAGATGTGTAGCCACTATAACCACTATGATTGCTATTTAACCATTTAACAGGGGTACAGGGGTAGCTCAGTGGTTAAGGCATTGGACTACGGTTCGGAAGGTCCCACATTCAAACCCTATGACCACTAAGTTGCCACTGTTGGGCCCTTGAGCACGTCCGATAGCCCCTTAACAGCTCAGATGTATAATGAGATAAAAATGTAAGTCGCTCTGGATAAGGGCGTCTGCCAAATGCCTAAATGTAACAGATGAAATGGCCCAGGCTAGGTGTATGTGCTGATGGCTGGATAGTTGTCCTCTAAAGTGATTTTAAGATCTATGCTCACTTCTGTCCTGTTTTAGGACTATAGACTTAACAGCCTATCGACTTATCTACCCAAGCTCATAGCATTGTAGAAATAGTCAAAAGGCATATACTATACAGCCAGTCAGTCCAGTCAAATGTCTGAGCATCCCAGTGCCTAACGGATTGAGCACAGCGCTGGAACGAAACCAAATTAAGTGCAATTGACTCATCCTTCAGGAAGTGAGAGCTGTGATTAGGCACCGGCGGCATTGTGCCAGTTTGGTTTGACCAGGTCTGCATTAGAGGAGGTGGATACTTTAGTGACATTTAAGAAAGCAACTCAAATTTATGTCTTTTTCACTTTATAGACTTTTCTAGTGATGATTCATCAGACTGACACGAGACGTATAATGACTGGGGCAGAACTTTAAGGACTAATGCATCGAATCATTCTTGTCTATATGAATGTTAATATACACATTTATGTATGTGACTATAAATCCTATAAAGCATACACATAAACCCTATAAAACAGAAAAACCTACCTGTATATCTATCTTTTTGGAATCTACAAACAGTCTGTACTTCCCTTTCTGCCTATATATCTATTAAAGAATTATGGAGGAATACACTGACTGTGATTTTTATTTTCAGGTGATGGACAGGTGGATTTTGATGAATTCATGACGATATTGGGCCCGAAACTTCTATCCTCTGAAACACGTGAAGGCTTCCTTGGAAACACAATAGACAGCATATTTTGGCAGGTATGCACTCATTCGCTCTTAAGATTTTACTGATCTTATTTTCATGTTCTTGTTGTCCATAAATTCTAATTCTAACAAATCTAGTTTGTTATCCGAATGTGTCTTACATGTACTTTTTAACACAACTTGCAAAAGCGGTTTCAGATTCAGCACACATCGTTGATGTATGAAATGTGTAGTAATTTCAGGCCAAGTGATTGAAGTAAATAGAAGCATGCTGGGATTGCAGCCATGCTGAGGACAAGTAAGGTACTGAATTCGGCTGTAGCTTGAGGTTGATGCTATCTGTAAAGATAAACTGAAGACTTGTGTGACCTTGGATGGTTGCAAAAGCAGTGCCTACTTTCCTGATTTAAACAGCTGATAGCCTGCAGAGGACAGAATGACCTTCTTCACACATTTCTCTGGAGAAAAAAAAAGTGAATTTTGATCATTCTTTTTTCTTCTTCTTCCTTCTTCTTCTTCTTATTGTAGTGCAGTAGCTGGCTGCATCTGGTGAACTTAGATTGGACTGTGCTTTTAAAACAGTGTTAAATGTATCAGTAGTTTTCCAAACTAGCAGACAGCAACCTTTGTGCTTTTACTGCAGTGATCACCTTACATATTTAACATATCCTACAAATGTATTCCTTTAACTACAGATAACGATTCAAAATGATCATTTGTAATTAATATCTTCTCTGGCTTTAGAAAAAGAAAAGGTGCTAGCAAGTCACATGGAGCACAACGATTTCCACTGCGACTAAGTGCAGTGATTGACACTCTTCTTTGTGCTTCCTGTTAAGGGCATCTGACTCATCCAGTCCTTGTGTTAATGGCCAGTAGATTGTGCAGTGACTAATTTTCCCTTCCCTTTGAGCACTGAATACTTCACTATTCAATTCACATTCTCTGGTCATGGTGAGAACTTGATGGCAGCTTCTAAGATGGAATAGGTTCATTTCTGGTCTCTGTTTTCAGTCTGTACCCCAAGGGCAGTCGCCAAAGACGCTGCAGTACATTCTTGAAATTAGAAGTTCGCTGGAGCTGATTATTCTCTCTGGTGCATAAGGACAAGGGGGCACTTTATTTCCTTCGTTTTACACAAGTGTTGTTAGATTGATAAAACATAACGTACATACCCTACATAAATCAGAAAAGTGCAGAATGACTGCACAGGCTGAAATTAAATAAACTTTTTTTTTTTATGACCAACAATTGTTTCTGCAGACACTATATGAATATATATTAGAATACATTGCCTTTTATGAAGCACTCAACATGGAATCATTCTTCAAGCTTTGGCATAGTTGTCTATTCAAAACTCTCCACATGGCTGTCATAGGCTTAATTATGGATTATGAATGGATCCTTGAGTTCCTTAGAGGACATTGAAATAAAGTATTTGCATTACACCACATTATCCAGCCTGTTCTTTGTAACACTTTTAAAGAAAAAAGTCTAGGCAACCAGCCAAGATAGCTTGGTGGCCAGTTCTTGCTTTTTTAGTTTAGCCTTAATGGGTAAGGAGTAAGGGACTGTCCACATATCATTGGGCACATCAGGTGACGAATACTCCCCCAGAGTGATGTCTGTCTTTTCAGTTTGCAGGGTCAGGTTGTCAGCTTGATGCCCTTTGCGTAGGTGAGACTAACATAAACATAATACAAGTCTCATAAAAAATTTTCAACATAATGGCCTCAAACCATATATAGATCTTGAGTTATGCAGACTTGCCAATATGTTTTAATACAGAGAATGTTTATTGGTTCCACTTTACCTGTTCCTGCTATGTTACAAAATCCTTTATTAAAAATACCTCATATATATCTCATGCAGCAATAAAGATGTTCAAGATTCTTACCTTTCAAAGGCTATCATGCAATTTTATAGGTTTTAAATAATTTGTAGCAAGAAAAAAATAAAAAGTTCTATCCATGATCAGGTTCAAATCATTAAATCATTCCAACATCATTGAGAAAGCTAAATAGCACTATTTGGCTTGTTATAGGTGTCACGGTGGTTAGCAAGTTATTCAATTGTGGATTGTATCATTTTGTAACAAGTACATGCCTTTTCATACGATGAAAATGCTTTTTCGTTATAGATTATAGTTTCCAAAAACACCCTGAAATCCTTGTTTAGTTTTGCAGCAGACATCTTCGAGCTGCCTACGTACTAGAGCACTGGCAAAAACCACTCATACAGGGGGTGGAGCAACTCCGGTCAAATCGCTAAATCCAAATCTGTCTACCAAACTCCTAAGTAGTATGCTACTACATACTGTATGATGGTTTTTACTGTAGAAGAATGCAACAGTTTCATAGCTTCTGTTGTTACAGTTACTGTATCTCAATATCTCTTTTCTATGGTCCACGGGCAAAAACAAATTGTAGCAATTCTTGCGACAAGTCTTGCTAAAATAAATAATATGGGTTAAAAACACATGGTAGCAGTTCTTGACAAGTCATGAAAATTCATATTAATTTGTGAAGTGTAGTAAGTAAATCATGACAATCGTAGGCGATTCTTGATCATTCAGAGGGAGTGTGATAGAGACCGTAGCGGATTCTTAGGTATAAATAAGTCTTAAGATTTCATAGCTAATGTGTGTAAAAACATATTTGTATGTGATTAGGCCATATTACATCATGGAGCCAAGTGGAAAAGCTCCCTTGCTATTGGTTTAGGGATTTCTGGCCATTTCCTTTCATTTCCTACACCTCCCTCCCTCTTTCCTTTCTTCGTTCCTTTTAAGCTCTTCCTTATTTGGCAGTATTTCCTATGGTCTGCATCTGGGTGAAAATCTACAGTATGCAAATTCATCTCCTTGAACTTAACCAGAACATGTTAATGCCTTGTTGATCTTTGATGTACTGTACTAGATGTGCATAATACAAGGTGTTTGGCTCAGTCTGTCTTTGCTGTTAATGAATGAGAGAACATCAAACAAAAATCATGCATGCAGTATGTATGTGTGTTTGCTGCCTCTCACGGCCAGCAAGCGTGTTGAAGCCAGCCGTTACACACATCATGGTGCGGCAGACATTTCAAGCAATTCAGTTCCCTTTGAGCTTTCGCAGCATTTTTGTGTGTAGATAATGATTGTCAAAATCTCTGACTAAATACTTAATATTTTTTTCCTATGTATTTTTGCTCGCTCTTTTTCATATGTGATGTAAATATATATAATAGCAAAGATCCTATTAATTATTTTGTTTAGCCTGAACAACTTTTAGAACATCTGTTACCTATGTGAAATTTGATGTCTTTGGATCTTTTAAATTACTCAGCATACTGTATGCAACTACTGACATGCTCTATTCAAATTAACTGATTTCTCATTTCTTGAGGCTTTAATTTCCATTGTATTACAATCATTAAACAGAAAAGGAACAGCCCGCTGAACAAATTCCTTTCTTACACATGACAGAAGGACTCATTTTGAAAATCACAACTGCTGTGACTTTATGCTCAACAAGAAGCCTTGTTAAGAATCATTGTGATAGAACTCCTGTGGCACAGTTAACACCGGAAATATTGCCACCCTGTTTAGAAAAATAACCGAATGGGAATATGTAAAAAGCTTAAACATACAGTGTACAGATGTATTTTGGGCTTAAACATACAGTGTACAGATGCTGTATAGTTTACTGTTAACATAGTATATTTCAAAATTAAACATAAGGTTTCCTTAAATATTGCAATTTTCTTTCTGTTAAATACAGAATTCAAAATCAGCTGCACTCACAAATAATTCTGAGTGGAGATGATCGCTGAGTCATTTATGTTTAACAAGGTTAAAGACAGTTGTAGAGGGTTCCTGAATCACTCTTGAAAAAAAAAACATTTCAAGCTCCTTTAAACAGTATTCTTAGGTTTGTACGGTATGTGTAGACTGCAGTTTCATTCAGTTAACATGTTTAATGAGGTTTAAATCCAGCAGCCATTTCTGTGTTGATCTGTTTACTTGATTTGGCCTTAACCTCAGTATTTATATGAGAATCTTCACCATGAAAACATCCTGACTCACTACCATATTTTTACAGTGTGTTTTAGGTGCTGTTCGATGTATGTCTGTGGTGTTTGGTTAAAGTTTTTTGGATTTCTTGATTACAATTTGACAGGTTATTTGACAAAACAATTTCTAGTGAGTTTCAGCAAGGTTTTTATTTTTTATTATATTCTCAGGAAATGCTTCGTTTGAAGAGTGTCAGTAATTCTGAAGCTGAATTGGTCAGTCAACACTTTTCTCTTTCAGTCAAAACAGAACAGCTGCACAATTCCAACGTGTCCCAGCATGCTTAGCTTCCCTAATCTTTCAGCAGTCTACCTTTGGAGGATTTAAACCTCTGCTAAGGTACAAAGAGTAAATCAAGGACATATTATAAATCTTGGGCACATCGATGTGATTTGACTTACTGCCTCAGGCCAGGATTATTAATTGCTTTCATAAGACCATGGGAGACCATGCCAAGCCTGGCTAATAAGACCACTATTTATATGTGATGGTTTCAGTGGATTGTCATGAGGAAATAAGGCACACTATGGAGGGGCATTGTTTGTATTGTTAAATTGCACCAGAGAAGAGTGTGACTTAGCCTTCAGACTTTCTTGTGTGTGAGAGCTGTTTAACTCTTAACAATATAATATATTTTAAAAAATGAAAATAGCAACCTCAAAAATTATCGAAATGAAAAACAAAACTGGTATGAAAATGATATGGCATTTTTTGTGTGAAGGGTAGTGCCAAAGGGACAGTGGGAAAAGAATTGTGCAGCTGTTTAAAAAGTCCCATTGTGGGTACCTGCATTATTTGCGTTGTGCATATGCAAGTGGACATTCATCAGGTAGTGCCAAGGCTGCCTTATCTATTCCATGCATGTGTTAACATATTTGTTTCAGAATAAATTGCAACAAATTTGTTAGCGCATGCATGAAATACAACATTTGTCATGTTTTAAAACTTGAATGTAAACCCTGCGTTACATTTTTTTTATTATAGCATTGTCGCATAAAATTTCTTGAAGTTTTTGCAACACTATGTTTGGAGGATTCGCTCAAAAATAGTGTCATCATGTAGTCAATGTTATTATAACATAATTTCATCAAAGTATTCATAAAATTCAAAAAGAAACTAATACTAATGTTCTTATGACACGAGAGGGAGTGCTGAACTACTGAATATCAGGCAGTCTGATAGTCAGCACAACAGCACAAGCAGAAGTGTGATATGACCAACACTAAATGTAATTAACAGGGGTGAAAGTAGTTTTAAATTCTTACTGGTATTATGTAGCCAATGGGTGAGGAGAATAAAATTATAGAGGTGGTGGACAGTTCTGTAAATCTCTTAATTTTCTCTTTATGGTATCACTTAATCAACTTTAGAATAGCCTCAGCTAACTAACTGTTCTGGGGTTAAATACCAAATCATGTAAAATGGAAAGCTGGTGTGCTATGTAGGGTGTATTGTATATGTCCACACACCAAGTAGTGTGATTGACCAGTGATTAGCCATTGTTAGAACACCAGTGAAGCGAAGTGATACATTTAGTAACATCCCAGTGCTTTTATACTCTATATCAGCATTTATGGAACGCCTCTTTTCCAATCTAATTACTTGGTCGGAACTAACTGTTGTATAATATTTTTACATACACTACGTATAGGTACTTACACATACCTAATATACATAAATGCACTGTAATGTCCTACAATGATACATGTGCAGTACAGATTGGGTACAATTGTAAAGGAAAAACATGCACATGTGCAAAATTGGTGACACCCCTAGCATCACCAAGCTGGCAACATTGGGCCCTTGAGCAAGACCTGTAACCCTCAACTGTGCATATCTGTTATGTTTCAGTTGCAAGTCACTTCACTTTCAAATTTTTCTTCTTTCCAAAATGTATTTTGCATGTAAGAAGTGAATTCCCTTTTGGAGGAAACATTGTGGAACATTCTGTGAAATTAGGTGAACCTCAGGGCTATGACACTGGGAACTTAATGCTCCAAGAAGTTCTGTTGTTTGTGATTAGATCTACAGTAATGGGGGATGTTGAACAAAGAGTACTTCTAAAGGCTATAAATAAGGTGCAAGGTAATGGGTTATGCTGAGTTTGACATGCTCTCCCTATATCTGCATGGGTTATCTGTTTGCTAGTCACCTCCCAAAAATATGTGTAGGTGGGTTGACTATGAATTTCATGTAGTTTGGAAGCATCTGGCAGAATCTTTGGTGAGAGAGGAATATAATTCCCTCCTTCAGAATGATTCCTGCTTCACCAGGGATTAGGGAAGCCATCAAATTAAAGTAGGAGGACTTTCATGCATTGCTCACAAACAAATCTCCTAATTCAAAAACAGTTGCAGATACATTGGCTGAAGTGAAAGTCCAAGCAAGGGAGGAGCTTAAAGAGATAAGAATAGGTGGATTAAAAAAATGGCTTGCGTCAAAGATGTTCAAGTAAATACAGTACTTCTCTGGAGGAGGAGATGATGCCATGACAAGCTCTGTTAAGTGCAGTAAGTCTGGGGGAGTGTTGACCTCTCCTGGGGATATTGTAAAGCAAACAAAAGAGCACTTTTAAGCAAGAAAGAGAAATAGAACTTTTAAGCACCTTAATCCATGCTGTCTGCTCGTCAGGGTGTCAGAAATCTCTTGTTTTTTTAAAAATCCATTTCAGCGGGTGAGGTTACTGTACCAGTTAGAATCTGTCATTGCAGTAGGAATGCAGGGGTAGATGACACTTAGCCTAAGCTCTTAAACTTAACATGATCTCTGCAGTGGTACTGTATGTGTTCATTGGATTTGGTCTGGCAAATTGGGGTGATGGTTTTTACTTTTAAAAAAGGGGTACAGAATTTATATATGGACCTTATTATGCTTCAAATGCTTTATATATATATATATATATATATAGTACAGGCCGAAAGTTTGGACACACCTTCATTTATTCAATGTGTTTTCTTTATTTTCATGACCATTTACATTGGTAGATTCTCACTGAAGGCATCAAACCTATGAATGAACACATGTGGAGTTATGTACTTAACAAAAAAAGGTGAAATAACTGAAAACATGTTTTATATTCTAGT
>JAQMYL010000003.1:17082199-17100892 GCA_030014365.1 Clarias pachynema | reverse complement strand
CCCAAAGCGTACCATCCAGACTGTTGCATGCCCAGAGTGAAGCATGGGGGTGGATCGGTGATGGTTTGGGCTGCAATGTCATGGCATTCCCTAGGCCCAATACTTGTGCTAGATGGGCGTGTCACTGCCAAGGACTACTGAACCATTCTGGAGGACCATGTGCACCCATTCAAGCATTGTATCCTGAAGGCGGTGCCATGTATCAGGATGATAATGCACCAATATACACAGCAAAACTGGTGACAGAGTGGTTTGATGAACATGAAAGTGAAGTTGAACATCTCCCAAGGCCTGCACAGTCACCAGAACAGAATGTTTTGAGTTACGCATCACGTAGTGACCTGGCCAGTATTCTGCAAGAAGAATGGCTCCATATCCCTCTGGTCACTGTGTAGTAATCTGTCATTCCCAAGACGAATTGATGGTGTATTGGCCACAAAAGGAGGCCATATACTAATGAATTATTGTGGTCTAAAACCAGGCATTTCAGCTTCATTGTCCAACCCAGGACCAACCCTGGACCACCCATATAATATTATATTTACCATCTCCAAGGGTGTGAACTGTTTGACATGAGACGTTTACTCATTTTGGCAAATCATTTTCTTCTGGCATATAAGGTTGTCTATAACAAAGTGTTTAATTATACTGTAATAAGATTTAATAAGATAAATAAGATTTATTCATTACTTCATTACACAGCAAAGTGCGACATATCCTGGATTACTTGTTTCCGTCACATGATCAGTGAAGCGAACCTGTCTGCTGTACAAAATAGTGGCTGCCGTGAGTGAACTAAATGTGTTCAGTGGATTTTTGGAGAATGTTGAATTTTAAAAAGATGTTCACACTCAGGAATTGCAACTCCAGCTTTCAGGAACTACTGGTATGTGTTGTTTAATGTCTTAAATAAGTTCTATGAAATAGGATATTAGTCAATTTGGATGTTGTGCAAGCACCATATTATATGCTTAACAAAAAAACACATTATATAGTGACTAGCACTGTTTTTGCTCCATTTGGGAGCCATGATGCATATTTGAAAGAATAATAAGCAGAGAAATTACATTACAATACTGAAAATAACAATTCAATACATATGTGCTAGCGTTTTTGCATTTGTTATTTCTGGCTATGTCTGCTCTGTGCTGTTCCCCATTGTGATTTATGAACTCTATTATAACTTGAGTGTATACCTACAGGGGTGCCATAAAGGTTGGGTAAGTAGGGACAATTCTAGGTGCTCTGCATGAGAGGAAGCCCTAAAAATGGCATGCCAATTGATAACGGTTGGCTTTTTCAAGGTTGAGGACCCAGTATAATAGGTTTCTAAGACTCCTAAAACCTCTAATGGGACTCCTGCATACCTGTTCTGTAATAAGGTGCTGTTGCCAACTACTGAAGTGAGACTGAACCTTGTTGAGGAGGAGGCTGATAATGCATTTATAATTTTTCGTTTAGAGTAAGAGTTACAATTTAGTGACTCACAAAAAGAACTTTTTTTGTTTTTTGTTTTTTTGTTTTTGTTAAAACTCAATATTGTTAACCAATAAATTATTTATATAAAATTTCATACTTAATGTGCTACAAACACAACTACAGCCTGATTAATCCATTGTGACAAAACTCGGAGGTGAAGTTAATCTGATATAACCACATCAATTTTGTGCTTTTTTCACCCTTATGGATCACAGAATGCACAAAATATTCTCTACTTTATCTGACAATCTGGCTTAACTTAAATCCATATCTGTAAGCATCTCCAAGTTTTGCTGAGACTGCAGCTTGAGAAGGAAATTATTAGTGGACAACAACTTCCTAGACATGGCAGTGGCCTTGTCTATAAATGAAGAAAGTTTCTTGAGCCCATAACAGTATTTTGTTTAACCCATTAAGACCAGATAAAACATTTACATCTAAAAGATTATGTAATTTTGTGTCTAAAAGATGTCTACATTGGACATCCCATGGGCAGCGGAATGAGAAACATCATTCCAGAAAAGACATCTTTTAATGAACATCTTCTAATCTAACACATCGTACCTCATACCTGGCTATTTTATTTTATTATGTTTCAAGCCAAAATGGCTAGTCTGACCTAGATTTAGTTGTCCTCTCAAAGTCTAGTGTTTACTGAGATTCATGCATACACTTTTAAGACCAAATGTGAGCAAATTTTTAAACAATTATTCAAAATATTATTCATTAAAATCACCTGCCTAATATTGTGTTGGTACCAAGTGACCAATGCCACAGTAACAAGATAATAGATTCTATTCACTTCACCCATCTATGGTTTTAATGAGATGGCTAATTGGTGTATATGATGTCATAATTTTTAAGACTCATCCAAAGAACTGCATTGCAATTCACTGAAATACACATGGGAAAGGTCCATTGTGCTGAACACATTATTTATCTGTAAATTTTCATGGACAACTTCTACTCTGGATTTGTGGACATGAGGAGTGGCTGCCTGTGGTAATATTCATGCTAACAGACGTAGACTCCCAAAAAAAACAAATGCTGAACAAGCAACTCTCCTTTGGCAAACTTGAATTCAAACTGGCTCAAGAGAATGATTTCACTTTCTGTTTTTGGCAGAATGTTATTATGGTACTGTCCACTAACCATGGTGACACCGAGAAAAAGTCAGTAAAGAGAAGGAGGCAAATATGCAGCCTTAATGAAGTTGTAATAGTAGAACTCCAGCTCTTAATGCCAGCAAAAACACATGAAAGGTGTAGATTTGCCAGATCAAATGGTTGCATATTATCTCTTCCAGCATCAGTTAAAGAAATGTTGGAGAAGGCCTTACTTCCACTTCTTGGCTGTCAGATGAAGCAATATTTATATTCTCAGCCAGGGAAAAGAAATGCTAACAGGAGCTGCAAAAATGTTTTATATATAAATTCCTAAAGAACAAATAATAGGTTAGGTATTCCATAGAAAAATAAATGAGCATACTGTATGGCATGAATACGTCATTATGCTAGCTGGAGGCCAAACTATAGAAGTTGGAGTCAAGTGTAACTTTCTTCAGGCTACATCACCTACTGAAAATTTCATCTTGCCATGTTGTTGGGTGTCAAAATAGAAAGAGTAATGGCTTTAACTTTAATCTAATCACATACCAGCTTTTACTGTCAGTTAAAATGTTTTATTTTTTTTAAACAACATGCTCATATTTGCAATGCCCACTTTGAGAACTAGGGGAAATTATGTTAGGTGATTTTTCTCGTGACTCTCCAAGCATACCAGGATACCATAAAAATATGTTGTACATGTTTAGGTACCATAATGGTAATATTTATATAATATGGTACCATTGTTTGTATGTAACATTAATTAAATACCACAGTGAATGTTAAAACTAACATATCTAATATGATACAATACAGTATGTACAAACATACCAGAGTGGATACCTGCTGAACCACTTCAGTACCTACTAATGGTATTCACCAAATTACTGTGGTACATTCCATAGTACTACCACAGTACATGCCACAGTAACTATCCTGATACTCTATAAAGTCCTACAGTGCCTACCATATTAATGTCAGAAGTACCATGGTAATGCTTTTGTATATTATGATATGTACTATAGTTTAATGTAGTACACTATAGTACATACCATAGGAAAATTTCTTATGAGCCAGATCATAAGAATGAATGGATTTGCCAGATCAAATGGTTGCATATTATCTCTTTCAGCATCACTCAAAGAAATGGTGGAGGAGGTTTTACTTCCACTTCTTGGCTGTCAGATGCTACAATACTTAGATTCCGCAGTAGACGATACTGTCAGATCGCACATTCACTGTAAATGTAAATGGCAATTCTGGTCCCAGTGTATAATGTTAACTTCTTTTACTAACTCGTGCAGTTCTGGGGGGTAAGTTGACCACACATATTCAGATAAACTCATATTTTCTTCAGCAACTGTTGAAATACAAGTACGTATAACAAAACGTACTACCCAGCATTAGTTAACATATCTAACGCTCCTCCCAAAAAAGGAATATTCTTCTATAGAATTTCAGTTCTGTAGGGGAAAATACAGAAATACATTTCTGTAAAAAAAAAAAAAAATTTTAAAGGTTGGAAAGGTTTTTTGTTCCTGATATACAACTCTCTCCATTTATTAATACTTGGAATCAGCACACACATCAGCTTGTACATTTATTACCTGACCAGGAATCAAACTTTAGCCATAGCAATGAACCCACTGAAGACATACCACTGTCCCCTTAGAAAGCTAGTATTTCTCCACCATAACTGCAGCATTATATAAGGATGGAATTTTGCTCCACAATCCAAGCTCTCTTGGGACGCAAATAGATAATTTAATAGAATCTACTCGTTATCAAAAGAGGCATGAATAGCTTGTTGAGAAATTCCTTAGAGATCTGTAGAAGTATGTTTTAATTCTGCAGTTCATCAGTATCATAGCAGAGGTTCTGTAAAGTCTGATTGCAGGTCTATAGAGTACTGTAGAACTGATTAGAAGGAATAGAACACATCTTGGAAAAGACGTCCTATAGAGTCCTGTTGCAGGTCTATGGAGTTCTGTAGCACTGATTAAAATCCTGTAGAACCGGCACCTTGAAGCAGATGTTCTGTAGGGTCCTAATGAAATCAGAAGTGTTTCTGACATTCGTGACTTTGCTGCTGTCTGTGGCTAAAGACATCAGTGAGGCTGTACACATCAAGCAAATTCCTCAACATTTTCTGGTAAATGATGATGACATACAGTAATTGTGTACAGTAAAAAAATTATATTCTTACATAGTTATAGTTATTGCTTTACCAAGAAAGATGAAAATATAGCTGAAAACAACAAGCATATTTGTCAACTTTTTTGTTGTTTACAGATTTTTAAATATATATATAATTATTAATGAACATCAGGGAAATGGAATAAATTAAAATAAAAACCAAACATTTAAGCTCAAATGGTTTTATGTCAATGTTCTGGCTGCTTCATAGGCTAAGAAATTGAGTGTTTTAGTGATCATTGGCAATTCTGCCAAGTTTATCAGAAAACCCTGAGGTTTTTAAGGTTTTTTTTTTCTTTCCAAAAATGCTAAGGTTTTAGAATGCTTTATAGGCGCCTAAGGTTTAAATGCATTAATAGTCTTTTTTATGGGCCTAAATAAATGTGTTACCATTACAGAACCATTATACGCTCATTTACTATAGTTAACACATTATACACGCAAACCACTCAAACCGCCCACAGAACTTTTATCAGATCAGTCTTTCTCTACATAACACTAAAAAGAGGTTAGGTCTAGAAATCTCTTTTTTGGTTGTCTTTCTGGAACGAACTTTCACAAACAGTCCAAGTGAAAGCCTGCAGTTTATTGTTTTTCTATCACAAAGGGCTCCAACTGTAACTTCTCTTTTTTTGACAAATTGAAAAAGCAAAAAAAAAAAAAAGTCTTTGAAAGAAACCTTTTAAGAGCTATTCAATTTATATTTATATTTTATTTTATTATTGTTTATTTTCTTAAGATTGGGGTTCTTTAATGGCTGAGCTGTGTTCTGCCCCTCTATGACTGAAATAAGAGAATCCTGTTTTGTTTCATGACATTTAGAAGAAATAAGACTTTAAGACTTGAACTTACAGTATATACTGTATACTGCAGAATGATTTTTGTCACATTTGTTCAAAAGAAATATATATATTTTTTACTAGCACTTAGTGAGAATTGTAAAATGCTATATAGTCTATTACTTCAATTCTGTTTCTGTCCTAATGATCTACGGTAGTCTTTCCCATGCCTTTTGAGTTTCTTATGCTTTAAGTTATATTTTGAATCATTATGTATAAAGTATTTGACCAAATAGTCCAATGACCAAATGTTCCAACTTCAAAATGCAGCCACCAGGATTCACCATTAAAACTATTGCATTTCTGATCAATGACATTTGCTGTAGATATTCAAGGAAATGTGATAATTTAACATTCTCAAACTTCTTTAATCTTCAACCTTTACATACAGTAATACTACTGTCATGACAATGCTATACACTCTATTTGTTGGACATTTCTGACTGAAGCAATCGTACGTGATTAAAGGGTGCTTATTGCAACCATCTGAAGTGTAAAGTATACATAAAACATAAAGTATAGGTTCCCCTGCTGATGGTTCTTTTCCTCTGTGTGACTTGAGATATTATCTGTCAGCTTAAAATAGATAAATAAATACAAACTGCTGGCTGGTAAATGTTACTGCAGCTATAAAAAATACTAGGGCAATAAAATAACATTTAAAACAGTCCATATTTTTAAGAGTGAAAATGCTGATTTAGTATGAAAGTTTTGTAATCATTTGTGTAATTAAAAGCAATAAAAAAAGAAATTGGAGTACAAATGAAACTGATTGCTAATTCACTGTTTTATGACTGAATCATTCATTTGTGCAGTGTCTCTTTCACTCTCTTTCTCTCTCTCTCACTCACAAGCACACACACCCACTCTTTTGAGACTGGCCACCGTTTCAGTGCCCTGTAGTGGGTGCATGCTGGTAGGTTGTTAAACAGACCAATGCACAGCACGAGGGATGTATCGATAAACCTTTCACTGTTTTCTAGGGACAACTCAATGTAAGCCAATAAGAGTGGCCTTAATCCCACTATGCTCAGCATGCAGAACGGTCAATATTGTTCTGTCACATTTCATTAGTCTCGGGGTGAGACTCCTCACCTTTTAATGTCAGGCTATCCAATGCAGCCACTAACTGTTACCATTGTTGTTATTTTTATTGTAAAGACTTATGTACTGCACAAAAAGATATAATTTAAAATTACCCAACACTTCTTAGGCAATGAAATGAAAAGAACTGAAATCCCACTTGTTTTTCCTGACTTACAGTAGAGCAGTGGGACTGTTTTGATGTAATAGATGATGATGGGTGTGTATCGGCATGTGGGCAGACACAAGCCATCCACATAAACATGGTGATTCTCTTGTAGTACAAGGGAGTTAATAGATTTTTTTCTTTGATTTACAGACTCTCTTTTTTAAAGTGTAGAGTGCAGCGATAACTCTGTAAGCTGGTAGCTCAGTTCCAGGTCTAGCCCTCAAAGAACGCCTGAACAGGATGATTATGTGGAAGCTTCAATCTTTGTGTTTTTCAGAGATTAAAAGACAGAGTAGAGAACAGATAATAGTCCGGTGTGCATGTCTTTCCCTAAGTGGAAAAAATATATAGGAAAAAAAGCACAGTGCTGAGAAGAATGTTTCTGCAGAAATTATCGTGTACCAATGCAGCCAAGTAATGCTGCTCCAGCTGTGGGTCAGCTGAAGGGCATGTTCAATCAGTATTTATTATGTCTCTTGAAAAGCCTAGAACAATCATAACTCTCATCAGCAAGACTAGGCATGATTTATGGCCTGGATCTCAAGAAATAGAAATAAACATAAAGCAGAAGAAAGGGAAACCAGCAGGCAAACAGGAAACTTTCATTACAGGGCTAATTTTGTCTGATTTCTTCTCAGGAATGGCAGGGAAAGTGTCCAGGACTACAGCGATGTAGCATATTCATGTAAGGGGTTGTTTTTAGCTTGTATGGACTAATGCTTATTTTGTGTTGTTTTTGTCTAGTCACAATGTGTTACAGTAAATTAGTGTGCATGCAAAGGGCAATCATTGAGTGTTCCTCTTTTAAACTTTGTTGTTGAAGGAGCAATAAAGTAATACCAGTGGCAGCATGCATACTGTAGCTGTAATCATTCATAAGCTTGCCAACTACTGTAATGGCCTGTTGTGTTTCTCTATGAGACCCATAAATAAGATGCTAACCCTGGCATCCATTTTCATTTTAAACAAGCTTGACATGAACCTTTGTACAGTCCTGTGCATGAACTTGGGTTTTATGAGAAAGGCCCATATGGGTTTAATGTTGCATTACTGTGGTAGTAAGTTCTATTAATCAATAATTAAAATAATATTAAAAACACCTGCAAGCTTTATGATGGAACCTTTATCACTCGAGCAGCCCAACTTCTCAATGCTTAGTGTAGTAGATTTTGTTTTATACTGACTTGCCATTACAGATTGTTTCACATTTGGTGAAATTTAGACAAAATTGAATTCAGGTGCACTGCCCGACCAAAATAAGTTGGCCCATAGAATACAAAAAAATTGTAACTTCACAATATGTTATTTTCTGTCCAGAGGTTAATTTTTCTAACCACTAAGAGTCTAACCACTTCATGAACTTTTCTCCAGCACATCCGAAAGACTTTCAGTAGGCTTAAGGTCAAGACGGTGTACTAGCCAATTCATGTATGAAAATAATTCCTCATTCCAAATCCATGTTTACAGTTAATGCCTAATGAATCTTGGCACTGTTATCCTGGCTGTTACTGTACAATATGCCTGTGCCATCAGGGAAGGAAACATTCCATTGATTCAAATTCAAATTTAACCTGATAACCTAGTCATTCAGTACATTGAGGTAGTCGTCTAAATTAATTTTATTGCCTCGTAACATTGCTCTGGAATTTGGTCAATGATGCTTTTCCATTGCTTTATGAAAGCCAAATTGGAGCCTTTTTCCTGATTAGCCTCATTAACAAGTGAATTTCTTATGGCCACATTGCTGTTTAGTCCCAATCCTGATGTTGTCACATTTTGTGTGTTTGTGGAAATGCTTTACTTTAACTTTTAAACATAGCTCTGATTTCTCCTGTCACTTTGTTTTTATCACCATTCTTCCTGTTATTAATGCATTAAACAGTTCAGAATCCAGCTCTAGTTATTTCAGCAATTCTCATAATTGCTGTATTTGCTTGATGCAGGCCAATAATTCGACCCTTTTGAAACATGACCTCAGGATATGTCTTCCAGTATGTTTCTTTTTTTTTTTTTTTTTTAAATAAATAAGAAGCTACTCACTATACCAGTTAGGGTTAAGAGTTGTTGCCAGCTGAAACATACTAACCACTGTAGTACTAGTATCCAATCATAGTACTTAATATTTGCTCATTTCAGTCCAAACAGTGACTTTTGTTGGCTAACCATTGCTGCTGTAAATTAAAATCGCTTGTTAAAGCCAAATAAATGAAAATTTATCTTGGCATGGAAGAGCATATGTGTATTGTGGTGAACCTCAGGCAACCTTGCTTTATATGTTTCCAGCAGCCTTTAACAGACCTAAAAGTAGATGTCAAAAAAAAATTGCTAGACAAAATCCTGCAGACCCACATAAATAATACAAAAATGTCAGACTTTTAAAAAGCTGTAATGGTGATTTCGTTCCAAACCTTGTGTCAGAGCTTACTCAAAGCCATTCTGTGAAAGGTTAAGCCTACAGTACGTGGAGTATTTTTTAACTAACCATTTTATTCCATTTTTAAATCTGATTTTCTTTTGCTGAGTGCATTTGCTGCTAACTTAAGTGACTTGCCACAGCCCATGTACCAAAATGTCCTTTTGTGTTGCTTACAATGACATAATATTAGCAGAGAGTTCTTGAATTCCTTGTGAATGATTAACCGAGTATGCAAATCCTGAATGCACAAGTCATTTTAAGGCAAGGTCAAATTTTAGTATAACTCGTAAAAAAGCATAATACTACTGTTATTGCCAGAAAAAAATGCCCAATACGGCTACTTTCAGAAAACCTTGCACAAAAGCAGTTAATATTCTGTTAGAGCTCACTAATTAAACTGCATGGGCAGAGCATAAAGGTGATAACAGCCCCACTCTGTGATATCCCTGTGTAGTCTATCTTCATTTAACCTGAAACATTGCAGCTTTTGAGCATTATCTTATTTCATTCTATGCCTGAACGCCATCTAAAAACCTACTGATTTTAAAACCAAAATGTAATTTTCAAATATTTGTCTATACACAGTATGTGGCATTTTCATATTGAGCTGTAATGATTATTTTGACATAAGTAAAGGGTCCAGAATTAAGGTTTAATACGATAATTTTCATGATGTTGTTTTGTTTCTTTTTTTGCAGTTTGACATGCAGCGGGTAACATTGGAGGAACTCAAGCACATCCTGTTCCATGCCTTTCGGGATCACCTTACAATGAAGGACATCGAGAACATTATCATCAACGAGGAGGAGAGCCTGAATGAGAATTCAGGGAACTGCCATACAGAGTTTGAAGGAGGTGAGGTGGACCCTCTTGTGTGTGTGTGTGTGTGTGTGTGTGTGTGTGTGTGTGTGTGTGTGTGCGTGCTTGTGTTTGTGTGTGCGTGCGTGTGTGTGTGTGTGTGTGTGTGTGTGTGTGTGTGTGTGTGTGCATGTTGTTGCAACATGATTTAGCTACATGATTATAAATCAGCAAATAATTAGTCATTGCAATTATTAGGGCTTTATGGGACATTATTAAAACTTAAAATGCTTACAGTGAATAATTAACAACTTACAAAAACTTACAGGATAATACAATTGCTGATGTTAAATTTCATATCTGTAAAAATTTATATGGAAAAAAAATAAATAAATATTAAGATCACGTTTGTATGAAAGGATCTTTCACAGAATGAGGCAAGGTCCATTACCTGCTTCATATTTTTTTAGGGGTGAGCTGACAGATGATCTAGCTACTAGCTCATACAGGGCACGCTTATCATTAAGTCATGGAGTTCTCTGACCCTTTGAACTTACAATAGGTGACTTCCAGCAAAAAAACTTGTATGGAATTTCCATAGCTGGCTTTTGGTGGAGTGTGGTGGGTGAGACTATGAGCCAAGATGCACACAATTCCAAGTGCAGTGTTTACAAGCACCACAACAAGGAGCTCCAGCTTTCAGGACTGCTACAATGCAATCATCCACTGTCAACCAGTCCAAGGACAAGAGAGTGTTTTTGAGCTTGAGTGTGAGCAAGTCTCCATAGTATTATAGGCACTAGCATAAGCAGCTGTGGCAGCCAGGGTCTTGTTGGCCATTCCAGGTGCATGCTTCTATGTGAGAGACAGAGCATTTTCAACCTCTTTCCACCCTGATCATTTATGTATATGACCATTACTCCATTGCTCAAACAGATCAGGATATTGACAGTGTATTGAGGAGGTAGGAAGAAGGCCACCCTTCATTCTAGCAGTTAAACGAGTTCTGCCCTTCCATTGCTGGTCGATATGCTCTCTCTAGTGAGAGAAGTGACAATGGTGACCATTGGTGGGGTACACCCTGGGCAAGGTGCTAATCCATTGCAGGGTACACACACACACACACACACACACATTCACACTACGGCAAATTGGGAATGTTAGTTAGCCTAATCTGCAGGTCTTTGGACTGTGGGAGGAAACCCACCAAGCACGGGAAGAACATACAAACTCCAGGAATCGAGCCTGGCTGGGAATCGATCCCGGACCCTGGAGGTGCGAGGTCACAGTGCTAACCACTACACCACTGTGTCGCCATCAGTCATGACTACAGCGTCCTTAATAGGAGCAGGATCGCTTCCATCATGCGATCAGGAATTGTAGGTCTGCAATTGTTGAGAAGACCTTAAGCCCTGAGAGGGTCAGGGGTCAATGAAGGAACTGGAGATGGTGTTCAATGGGCAGTGTTTTTAGCAATGAATGATCCCTTTGACAGCCCTTTTTCTTCACTGGCAGGCTCCGTAGGCGGTTCTTTGGGGGCAAGTGTATCACTTACAGTAGTGCAAAACTCATAGAAGAGACGAGAGACACCCAGACATTTGTTAGGGACCTGTGTGTATGCTTTTATATGATTGTTTAAAATATTTGTATCTTTGATTATCTCCTTGAGGACTTTTAGAGAACATAGGAGTGTTGGTTATTACCATATGGTTAGTCTAATTTTTTTTTGTCATATTCACTATTGCGAAAAATAAAATATCTTTTCTAGGACCACAGTTCCAAAGAGCAGCCCAGGAATGCAGGACAGACTTTACAGCTTTAATTGTAAATGCTCTCGTATTGTGCACTGTGCCAGCCCCTAATCTATCAGAATGGCTGTGCTTTAGGTCATGAGCCATAGTGTCTGGCTTTAGTCCTAACTTTTGAACTGATTTCAAGCCATTCATCAAGTTCAGAAAGAAAGAAAGCCTAGATTTGTACTATATATTTGCCAGTGCCATGCATCTATTTATGGCTAGCAGCCTGTTTGCCTGTACAAAGGCATTCCGCTGGTGACTGTCTTTGGGTTTCAGGAGTTTCTGCCAATTGTCCTGACTTCAATCGATCCAGCAGCCAAGCAGTCCAAGTCTATACAGCAGGTTCCATAGCAAATGGAGGGAAACATTCAGTTCAGCACTGTGAGTGCCTCCAGCACCATGGAGCATCAGGCTCTAGTCTACTAGTGTGACTGCAGCTGTCACTTTCAGTTAGCAGGATTGCAGGTAGCCACAGTCCTGAAAGCAAGGTTGAACAAACTCTCCAGGGTTATGAATGATTCTATTCTATGAACTTAAATGAAACTGTAGTGCCAAGTCAGCAGCTCAGTGTCGGAATGCAGAAGGTGGCACAATGGCAATGAGGGGACCTGCATGCTGGCCCCCTGGTAGTGCTGGTTGATTTGAGGTAATAGAAGGTACATAGATGCCCTTGTCCTCTGATCCAGAGTGAATCTCAGAGTGAGTGTGGTGTGGCAATTGAGGAGTGCACATGCCCTGCCCATGTTCACAACAATAGCTTGAGTGGATCTAAAGGAAATAGATGGAGCTGCACACTCCTAATCTTAAGTAAATGTAAAACTTAAACTTAGAACTAAATGTAACTGTAATATAAACAGAAGAAGTACAATATGAGATGTTTTGGGATGTTCTGATGAAAGATAGTATAAAGAATTGTAAGTAGTGCTTTTCAGGTTTTATTACCATCTAGGATGTCATACGGTAGTAATATATGTTTTTTATTGCCACAATGCCACAAACACTGTAACTTTTTTGTCTTCATCTTTATTCCAACAAATTTCATTTCCACAATCAGGATGGATAATGAAAGCCATTTTAGAAGGTTCTTCAAAGTAATAATTTAGTACCAACAGGATTTGAAAAAAGTGGCATTAACAGTTTTTTTCATTTTCATATACCTTATCATTTGCTGTCTGTTTAATGGTGTATGTCCTTATAAAATGCAAAATGAACAGGTGACTCCACATCTTGAAGAACATCCTGGCCCTTTTGCCATGTCATTAAAACAGAAGGAAGAAATTAAAGAATCCATAAAGAAAAGATGTCTTTAGGCATGAAGCTCTTCCATATTTATGAGTAAAAGGCTTTTCATTCTTTATGTCAAGGTCCCTCTAGACAAAAGTCATAAAATATTATTTGAATCCATAAGTGCCCCTAAAGCAGTTATCATTTTTACGATTCCATTCACAAAAAATTTCATCAAAAATCCTCGTTTGACTTGAACACTCCTGTACTGTACATGGTGATGTATTTGTGGTAATTGTGGCTGTTCCATAGTGCTTTTGAATTCTTAATTTTGTTGGTCAACAGCAGATCAGACAAGAGTGCCAGCAGTGAATTGTAAAAAGACTAAAAGTGACTTAAAACGTTACCTAGGCAAGAAAAGGTTGCTATGATTGCTTTCACTGTGGAGCTGTTTATTTAATATTTGTGGCACCTCTAGTGTCAGCACTTTAGCAGTCAGAGTTGGAACTGTTCCTTTAAAGGAAAGCCCAAGGAGAGAGGATAGTGTGCTTTCCGCATTCTCTGTAACAAGCTGCATGCACTTAGTACTGAAAGACACAGTGCGGGTATGACTGTTTTAGCTGCTGTAAGGTGTAAGCCATAAGAGTAAGCCATAATGTAAGTCATGTCATAAGATAAAGAAGGACTGACATTTGGTGGTTACAGTGACTCCATTTCATTGACTGTTTTCTTATAACAGCAAACCCATGGTCTTTTATTCTATTTTCCAAATCTAGAATTTGTTGCCTATAAAACGTTTGTTATTAATATGTGTATCAAAAAGTATTGTATGAATTGGGCTACCCACACATTCATACTTCCAGCTTTCTGAGCATTACAGTAATCAGGCCACAAAGTGCCTGCAAGCAGAAATACAGGGAAGGAAGGGGATGATTAAACGTGAGAAACCATATAGTTTGTCCCACTGTGTATTCCAGAGGTACATTAAAACATTTTCAATCTGAGGCACCTATGTAGCCATAGTTTAAAGTAGATTATAATTTCTCCAACCCTGCTGTCATTCATGATATTCATGTATGTTTGTTCGCAGCCATCGCAGCTGTTCTGAGGCCAGAGTAAAACATGTCTCTTTGTTTCTTTCTTCACTCCAGTCCATCCAACAAAGAAGAACCGACAGACGTGTGTGCGCAAAAGCCTGATCTGCGCCTTTGCCATGGCCTTCATCATCAGCGTTATGCTTATTGCAGCCAATCAGATGCTGCGAAATGGAATGGAATAGCGACGCCACTGTGAGCAGGGGTGTGTGGGGCGGAACCTGCATGTGCATGTCCGTCAGAGACGTCATTCCCTTCTGCCTGAACACAAAAAAAAAGCCTTCAACCTGCATCCTTCAGACTAAAGAAACCAAACACCTCATAAAAAAGTATGGTGGAGTGGTTTTCTGTCAGGAAGGACTGCCAGCAGGGTCCATGCTTTACTGAGTCTCTTCTCCACCTCACTGGCAGGGACTTTAAAGGGCTGACTTGTTCTCTTGTTGTTTTTTTTTTCCTTCTTCTCTTCCCATGCCATCTTTGTTTCCTCGGTGCAATAACCTGTAGGAGTCTGCCAGAACCTCTTTACCGTTCTATATCTGTCTCACATTTTCATCAGGGATGTGCTGAAGAGCTGCTTCTAGGCACAGACATGCTGGCAAATGGAACTAAGTTATCAGTAGTCACCACTCGTCCAAATTCTTTTGACTATACCTGAAAGATTCATCCTGATTTTATTTTAACAGCTAATCAGTGCTTTAGCTCATGCCTTTCTGCTTTGATAAATGTCCTAAATTTGATGTTAGATTATCTTAAGGCCAGTATTATCTGAGATCGTCCACAGGTGTCGCACAGATAGTTATTTCCAAAAGTGCAGAGAATTTGAACACATTTTAGGTATGCACATGCATTGACTATCCTAATACTATGCTTCCATTCCAATCCACGTTCACTATGAACACATAAGATAAAGTCATTGTCACTGACTCCCAATTGGCTGCTGACTCCTGCCACTTACCATGTTGTCAGAAGTTTGAGTACAATAACGTTTGACATGAATTAGCTGCCTTGACGTATAAATAGAAATTGCACACCAATTCCAGCCCCATACCCATGACAGTTCTATGAATAACTCTAACAGGATTATCATGACAACACACAGCATTTTATATTAGAAAGTTCTTGTTTCTTGACTCAAAAAAAACAACAACTCTGCACTATAGCTTTGATATATTATTTATTAAGGTTTCTTTAACTTTATTTCAAACTCTGGTTGAAGCTACTTGCTTACAGTGGTGGACCTTCTACACACATCCTGTACCTGAGTGAAAGTAGAGATACTTTAGGTAAAATGTGGCTAGTAGAAGATCTTCATTTAAATTTCAGTTTGATTGTACTTAAATATCAAAAGTAGTGACTTTGCATTAGCTCTATGTAGCCTTAAAGTTAACAGGTAACGGTTAACGGTAAAATTATTTACAGTTAAACATTGCGAGCATAATTCGTTCCAGAAGTGTGCTTGTATATCAAAGCATTCGTATATCAAAGAAGACTTTCACCATAAGGAATGATGGAAACTCAGATGATTCGTTCCACAACCCAAAAATATTCATATAAGAATAATTGATACAAAATGTATCAAATGGGTGTTTGCATTGAGACTGAGCATGGGAGACAATTACCCACAATCCCGCAGGGCACGAGAGAGTAGAACCACTGGCTGAGTTGTGATCATTTGATGCTTGGCAGACAAAACGCATGCATACTACTCATTTACATTTAGGCATTTGGCAGATGCCCTTATCTAGTTGCCAAAAGTGGCAACTTGGTGGTCATGGGATTTGAACCTGGCATCTTCCGAACTGTAGTAAAATGCCTTAAATCACTGAGCTACCCCTGCTTTGTATGAATTCCCTTCTGACCATTATCATTCAATTTGCATGTCCACATATTGGATATATATTTGATCTACAACCACAAGTGACTCAGATCCGATCTGAAAAACATCAGATTTTTGTGTTCAGACAGCCTTAAAAATCAGATCTGTGTCACATTAGAGTAAATAAAAGCTGATTTGAGTCACTTCAGGCTTGTAATGTGAACATGGCCTTAGTCTACAGGCCATGTTCACATTACATATTGCCTCTTCTGTATCAGTTTTCAAAAGAAAAAGTTTTTAATATGCCAAATTTAGGTTGATCATGCAAAATGTAACCAGAAACAAGAACTTTCAACAGTAATGTATGTGAGCAAAAAAAAAAAAAAGGAATTTCTTTACATTTGTAGCTGAGTAGAAACTAAAATGTAACAATAATCAGTTGATAATCAGTTAAACTACAAAGGTGTCATTAATAATACTTAAGTATATTAACAAGTTACAAGTACTATACTGTACACCACTGCCCCAGGAGCAAATCACTTTTACCCATGGTCAAACTGGTTGTTGCACATTACAGAGCACCATTTACATGATTTCTGGTCCACAAACTGGTTTAAAATAGTCATCAACAAAAAAAATCCACACTCTTACCAAATAATGTAGCAAAAAGTGTGAAAATGCCTCCGGGTTCCAGTCTGCGGTGGTGGTTGACAGTGATGTAAAGCCTCCAGATCAAAGCCGTTCTATGAGCTTCTCCTTTCATCCCAGTAAACCCACTGTAAGTATTATGTGATATTTCATTCCAGACAGACATATAAGGATGAATAACTTCTTTAGTGTCGGACTGTTTTTTTTCCCTAATGGATGTAACTGTACCTTTTTTTTTTTTTTTTTAATACTATTTATATATTGACAGCATTGCTCCAAATGTTTAAACTGCACAATGGCACTGTGGATTTTATGGAGTCATCCACAACCACAAGCCTTTTCAACAATGAATCTGCTTGGGTTGACAACTGTTCTGTGCCTGATTCAGCTCTTTTATTTCTTGTTTTGTTGTTTCGTAAGAATACCAGTATGTATTGTGTATGTGTAAGCAGCATGTCCTCCCCTTCCTTTGCTTCATCATGCATGTGATCTTGAAAGCTGTGTATATAGACGTCTCATGTAGTTACCTGTGTAAGTGATATGTTAACGCATGACTGTGGACAGGTCAGTATTTTCTGCACAGACAGCGTCAGTGTGCACAGAGGAGGCAGCTGAACCCAATACCAATGCGCCAGCTCTCAGCTCCTCCAGTAGCCTCTGACTAAAGCCATATTAGTCTGGACAGATGTACTGGGAAACACACGCGTGCATTTTCTACACCTTTAACAGCGAGAACTGCTGATGTTTGTGTGTAGGAACACCATCCCTCTTTTGCACGGAAATGCTAATCCTCAAGCCAGGATGTGTCGAGTTCGAACAATTACAGTGGCTCCATCTGGTGGTTCATGTATAAACAAGTTTCTTATAACAGGATCAAATATCGTGTTTGTCCTCACACCGTCTGTCTCAACTTTAGCTTGTAGCATTTGATATCTAAGAGCAGGGAGAGGAAATGGGACACTAAACCATATGTGTTTACATGAGTAGATTATTTTTATTACCACCGTTACGGAATATGTGTGCAGACCTAGAGCTAGACTGTATTCAAGAGAGAATGGCATTCTGAATGTGATACATGTGCATTATATTTTGGAGTGAATGTTGTCATTATTTATAATGTTAGATTTAAGAATTTTAAAAGGTCCTACACTGGAAATCAATTTAATTTGTCCTTTAGTGTGGATGTTTTTTTTTTTTTTACTGAACATGAATAACTGGATGGAGCCAATTACTACTACTATTATTATTATTATTATTATTATGGGGTTTATTTTTTATTTTTTATAGAAATATGTAGGTGGATATCATAACATATTGATTGAATGAATGGCTTGACAGCTTTAAAAGTTTATGTGTAGATTTATTATGGGTCCTTCTCTCCTCTCTGTCTCCTCTAACTGATGCTTCCTCGACTTCATATATCCACATCCTTAAGCAAACAAAAAAAGGTTCATTAAAACTGTTTCATTAGGGACCTACCAATTCAATAGATGCGTTCAGAGGAATTGTCGAAATAGAACGCTTTAAAATCGAACAATCGAAGTCCACATCGATTGCAATCGATTGAGAATTGGTGCGTTGTATATTTAATTTCAAATACCTACTCACTAAATAATTTTCATAATACACTTGTTGTAGTGGCATAAACATCAGTATGCCACTTGTGTAGGAAATCTTATTTTCTGAAGTTAATTCTGTTTGTAATCATTTTGAGTACAGAACATTAATGTCATCACTTTAAGGAAGCGCTTCATTAACAAGGACATCTCATTAGGAAAATATTCTTTGCCATCAATTCCTCTGTCTACATATTTCATCCCTGCATCCTTTCCTCACATCCTCATTCTATAAAAATGAGGCAAAATGAGACAAAAATGTGAGGAAGGGAAGCAAGGACAGGAAACGAGGAAGCACAATTAGACACTAGAAGAGCCCTATACACAAGCCAAATACGCATGCAGAATATATATATATATATCTCCATATATATATAGATACCATAGTTATATGGTTATAAGATTCCCTAGAT
>JAQMYL010000003.1:17003029-17014402 GCA_030014365.1 Clarias pachynema | reverse complement strand
GGTCCTAATCATCTCCTTAAATAATAGAGGCATATTTTATTGTTCAAGTGTTTTTCTTTAGTTGGTCTATATATATATAGAGAGAGAGATATAGATATAGATATAGATATATACTTCCCCGTTTTTATTAGAATTTAGATTTTCCTCAGAATTCTGACTTTTTTCTGAATTTTCAGATTAAATTTGGAATGTTGAGATTCTGAGAAAAAAAGTCAGTGAGTAAGGTTGCTCAGTCAAGAGTCTTTAGTTTGACAACTTTTTATATTGTACTTTTTATGATCAGAAATTTGTTTCTTTTGATTAGCAGAATTTTGACACACCTTTTCATTTTGTTTTCTACATTGTACTTTGAAGAATCCAAAATATGATGTGTGTTCTTTGATAGTGTTAATGTCATCAGTGTTGTTAAACAATGTAGCAAATAGTATAAATAAAGAATAAAATCCATATAAAAGGATGACTAATGATGACTAGACTACTGCTGACGTACACATTCTTTCATGCTCCATGTTTCAATCATTCTGCTGCTGTCATACCCACACCATATTTTTACATTTCTGTACTTTTACATTATTTATACCTTACAATTTACACTTTTATTTTGTAAATTCTGTTCCTGTGTAAATTATATATTTTTATTCTATTTTACTTTTTAACTTATGTTACAAATTATGTCTTTAGTTTAATTGTATTCTCTAGTGCAATATTCACTGAAGTTGAATCTTTCTATTTTATAAGCATTTCGCTGCATATCATATTGTGTATTGTTGTGTACGTGACAAATACAATTTGAATTCTGGTTTGAAAAATGCTCTGAATTGGTAGGTGTGTCCAAAGTTTAAGTGGTACTGTACCACTAGATTAACTTGTGCTAGTAGAATACTTTTGGTTAAGCGTACACCTTCTGTTCCTGTTGCACATCTAAACCTCATTTCACTCGATTGTCTCTTGTCCTCTACAGCTGAGCCTGTGGTTCGCGGGGAAATGGCTCATCTTCCTGAAGGCTCTGTCTTCATTTACTGCCAAGTGGGAAACCGGCCATAGTGAGTTAATCGTTAATTCACAGTATACGCACATGATGTTCTTATTTATACAGACATTTCTCCGTACTATCCCTGCACTCCAAGATCACATCATGACTGCAGATTTTGATGGGGGATGGTGACATTAATAACGACAGCCTCAAACAAAATCAACATTTGACTTTATGCTTGGCAGGTTACTAGGGAGAGAAAAAAAAAAGCTCAGAGCTGCCAAGTTTCCATCCTGACTGCATCTCAAAAACCACACATGGGAAATGTCAATTTCTGATCTATGGACAAGCTCTGCTTAACAATCCATCTTTCTCTTTCCCAATCTTTGCAATATGCCTAACAGTAAATTGGTTTTTCTACAGCATAAACACATTATTTATAATAACAAAATCTTTGCAGACATGGATTATTTATAAACCAGACCAGTTTGGTGAAAAATTGCAAACATGGCAACTCTGTGATTAACTGTCCTGTCTGTTGTTCCTCCTCTGAGTGTGTGTGGGGGTTTTCTGCCTCAGTGGGTCTCTATTAGTGCTTGTTACAGTTTCTATTTTTGACCACTAGGTGTAATAATAACTATATTGCCTGGAATAAAAAAAGGTTTAGTAATAATTTAAATAAATAGTCTTTGATTAAATAAATACGGCAAGAGTAGCTTTTCAATTCTTGATTACATCAGTGGCCTGCATCAAGCAAAAAAAAAAAAGCATATTGTTGAAATTACTGGAATTAGGTTCAGAACTTTCCAACACTTTAATAAAACCTGGAAGTATATTGCTGAACCATCAACTTCACAAAAAAATAATGAGATTGAAAAAAAAAAATCGCAGGTCACCTCCACGCTTGGTGAAGTTGAATTGTAAAAACAGCCATATTTAATAGTGAAATTTAATAGTGAAAGTCATTTTCACACACAGAATTCACAGGATTAGGACTAAACAGCTGTGTGGCCATAATCAAACCACTTGTTAGTGAGACTAATCAGGAAAAAACTTTAAAATTTGCTAGAAGCACTTTGGAAAAAGAAAGTCATGTGTTCTGATCTTGGTAGTGCTTCAGTTGCCTTATGTGGCAATAAATTTAAGTCAGCTGACGACCTGAAAGTCCTGAATGAAAGTCCAGGTTATGTCATCAATGCTTTTTGCTCTTCCCTTGTGGGGCAGATCCCAGGAAAGAGTTGCTCTGGGAGCATGAGGAATCTTTTTGTTAACTTTGTGCCACACTAATAAGTATAACGTATTATTATTATTATTATATATAATGATAAGACAGGTCTATTAGTCAGTGTTGCTTTCCAGTTGAAATATTCTATCCCATGTTCTTTGTTTGTCTTGCTGTATATCAAGTAAAAGTTTGTTAAATATATGAAAAGTACTCTTTTAATAAAAGTTCTCCTTCCACCAGCTGGAAAGATCAGAAGAACGACTTTAAGAAGAATCTAAAACTAACTGGAGTTCCTACTCTCCTTCGCTACAACACAGTGAGTATCTTTTCCCATCATGGTTGTGATATTGATTTTAGATGTGTTGTTTTGTCATCATGTGGTTTGTGTGTGTGTACGGTATAAATGACAGTTACCTGTACCCATTCTATGTTTTCTTTAGCCGCAGAAGCTGGTGGAGGAACAGTGTTTCAAAGCGGACCTGGTGCGCATGATGTTCACAGAAGATTAATGCCATAATACTGGCGGTGTTCCCCGTATTGTCACCTTATTTTCAAAAGCCTTCGCTTTACCATTGGTCATTTTCAATGTTTTGCTACCATATGATCAGACTCATACGATTATGTGTATGTGTGTTTAGTGCAAGGTGATGGGTAAAGTATCGATCTCGGTCAGCATTCTGTGTCTAAAGGCAGTGTGTGCTGATAGTAGTGAGAATTGCTTGCAATCACATAATGTAACATAGTCTGTAATTTGTATTTGGGTACAAAATATAATGCTTATGAGCTTGTTAGAGCTGATGCCGCAGATTTGTTGATCAATTCTTCATTTGTGTATCAAATAAATTTTTATTTGCTAGGTGTGTCGGACATACAGTAAGTACTGTCTAACAATTTTTGATCTTGTCTAAAAACAATAAATAAATCTTGGTGACTGAACATGTGAAAAGACACTTGCCTATTTGCAAATGTACAGTGCGTTAAATAGTTCAGTGTTTTATTACGTTACATGTTTAAATACCATAAGAATGACTTAAGCAGTTTGTTTAAATCGTTCAAGAATAAATTAATCCAAATGTATTTAACTTTTTCAACAATTCCATGGTATGCTTTGAGCAGATAAAGAAAGACTAAATGCAGAATTTGTGCTCATACAGTTTCTTCACAGGTTTTGTATGTGGGTAGTTATTTGTCTAACAACACTCTTAGAAATGGTGCAAGATATCATTCTAGGAGGTGATGCTGTGGAAACTGATACCATTGGGTATAAAAGATCCACAACTGCACGTCACGATGGAACAAGGTGACAGCATCTGTAAAGGTGCTTTTGGGTATTAGACTTGTTCATAATGTTGTCTGAAACTTTTGCTTCCTGATTCTGTGATGGCACAGGCATTTCTGACCTTAAGATGCTGCTCTCACAACATAGAGAAATAACTCTGGCAACAAGACAGTGAGAAAAAAAAGCCTGGATATTCTGCTGTCACTTGTTAGAAGACCTGAGGCTTCTCAGAAAGAAGAGCATGTTCTGGTGTTTTCTGTACAAAGAAAAATCTCAATTACCCGTCTAGGAACCTGTTGCTCATGTGGACTCTTGGGTATGTGACTGCAATTTGAGTAAACTGACATGCTAACATAATGAAGCAGGAAAAGTAGTTTTGACTTGCAGTGAAATCTGACACGTTATGGAAACGGTGGCAATTTTCACCGATGCTTGACCAAATGATCCAGTTCTGCTGGTGCATATTACAAAACAGTACAATAATTGAACAGTCAGTTGTGAAATACCTGGTGAAAACACCATGTCACTTGTGGTTTTTGAATTTAATACCTCTGTGCTGTTTTAATAACTTCTGCTCTTTTGAAAAGACTTGGTTGTGTGGATTTGTGTTCATTCAGCCACAAGAGCGTTAGTATAGTCAGGTGGTGATGTTACGTGAGGAAGCCTGTGGAGCAGTTGGTGTTGGCAGGTCAGGTCAAGGATCTGTGGAGGACATTAGACAGCTCTTCTACTCCAGCCTTCTCAAACCATGTCTTAATGGAGCTTGTTTTGTGCACAGAAGCATTATGTTTGAACATGTTCAAAAAATTTAATGCTACAGCATGCAAAGACGTTTTTTTTGTGTGTGTGTGTGTGTGTGTGTGTGTGTGTGTGTGTGTGTGTGCTTTCAGGGCGGCACAGTGGCTTAGTGGTTAGCACTGTCGCCTTGCACCTCCAGGGTCTGGATTTGATTCATGTCTTTGGCCTGTGTGTATGGTCTGTATTTTGCGTGTTATGCCTGTGCTTGGTGGGTTTCCTCCTTCTGGTTTCCTAACCCTAGTCCAAAAGACCCCAGAGTCAAAAGACATGCAGATCAGGCTAATTGGTGTTCACTAATTGCCCCGTAGTGTATAAATGAGCATGTCTGTAAGTATGTGTGTAATCCTTTATACAGGATAAGCGGCATAGACGATCAGTGAGTGAGTGTGCTCTCAACTTTGTAGGGCCAGTTTCAGGTAGAACCACACATGGGTGTGATCGTCTGGTATCCACATACTTTTGGGTATGCATTGTAAGTTTTGGGAAACAAAACACTTTAATCATGTTTGTTAGTGTAGAAATGGTTTACATTTATGTTTACAAGCCCAGCTGTGTAGTTTTCGAGTAAACGTTGAAGCTGAGATGAATCAGCTTCATCGACGTTTGACTGGAGATGAAGCTGCAGTACCAGCACGCACCAGTAGGTGTCAGCATTGCAGCGCGGAGTGTAGAGGGCGGTAGCGGCGCGGGTGCTGGAGAAGAGGCTAAAAGCAGAGCGCATTCCTGAGCAGCACTCAGTGTGTCGGGTCCTCATGCTGAACGCGGCGCTGAAGCCCGCTCTGTGCGCCTCGAAAACGGCCGAATAACGGGCTCCACAGAGCTGCGGCTTCCGTCAAGCCTGTTGAGGTGATTTATTCCGAAATAGCGGGTCGAACTGCGGAGTACAAACTCGTCCTGTACAGTCCAGAGCGACGATGTCGGAGTTCCTGGTAAGTCTGCTCGGAGAGCGGCTCGTGACCGGAGAGAAAGCCGAGGTGGACGTGCACGCGCTGGGCAGCGGGCTCGCGCTCGTCGGCCTGTACTTCGGCTGCAGCGTGAACGCGCCGTGCCGCCAGTTTAACAGCAGCCTGGCAGACTTCTACTGCCAGTTCAAAACCTCCTCCGAGCACAAGGACAAACTGGAAATCGTCTTCATCTCGTCCGATCAGGAGCAGAAACACTGGCAGGACTTCGTGCAGGAGATGCAATGGCCGGCTTTGCCTTTTAAAGACAGACACAAAAAGGTGAGCGCGCGCTGAGTAATCCCTGCTGCTGCAACAGCTGGATGAACAGCAGATTATTCCTATCAAACATCACAGAAGTATAAGGTTTGATTATTTAAGTTAATTCCGCGAGATACCGAGATCACAGCCAAACCCCAGTGTGTCCGCTCACATGGCTCTCTTATTTCCAGGCATTTATCATCAATAATGCAGACTTGATCACTGGATCACTTCATGGCACTGTTTCCACATGAGCATGAAACTCATTTCCAGATGTTCATTGCAACGCTAAAAACAAGATTGCAGCATCATGGCCTTAGTAATAAAGAGCTCTAAAGTCAGGAAGGACAGTTTTTTTGCGTTGTAATCTGGGAGTCTCCTATTAATCCTTACAGCAAAAAAATAAATAAACACCATACTTTTATCAGATAAAACAGACATCACACACACACATTATAAATTGCATATTTAATCATATCATTTTAGAGGCCTGAGTCCAGGGAGCTGGAGAAAACTAGAAAGACTTGAGCGACTTCATTTTCTTAAACTAATCTGTATTAAACCCCAGCCAGCTCAACAATAGATACACAAAGTACACAATACTGTCTCTTGTGTTGTGTGTCAATGCAGGGTGTTATGAACATTATTAACAAAGAAGCACAGTGTAATTTATATAATGCAGTAGTACAGTAGGGTTTTAAGTTAAGGCTGTAATGCCAGAGTAACAGTTTCATTTAGAGATCTGAAATAATCCACTGAGTCCATATGCGAATGAAGTCATTTCACAGGAATGTGTTTGAATTGCAGGACATTTATTTTTCAAATGAAATCTTAACACGTGTAGGGTCGGAGGTGTGAACAGATGATCTTTTCTCTTCCTGTAATTGTCATTTTACATGATGCTCTCAAAAAAAAATTCTGCAAATAAAAGGAAATGAGCAGAACTGATTCTGATGATGATAATAAAAAAGATATCATAATGGAAGAATTTTTTTAATGGTGGTATGGTGATGCATATACAAGCCAATATTATCATGGTATTGGTTTACAGTTTAATCATTTTTATCACATAGATAAAAAACAACTTTCTCTGAGTTCATGTAATGTTGCTCATTTTTTAAACACTGTTGTTAATAACTACCACTCTACCAACTGTCACATTATAAAATTATCAACACGTTTATATTTGTTTCATGTTACACACCCACACTAGTACATTGTCTCGTCCCTGGTAGTGATATCTGTGTGCTTTGTCTAATTTTACCCCATGTCATTTCCCAATTACACATCCTGGCACATGCTTCCTGTATGTTTTTTTTCTTTCTTTGATTTATATTCCCTGTGTCAGGACCTGCATCTGGATTGCGTCTTCATTCGCACCTCTGCCTGCTGGTATCCATGTTGGTCCGTTACATGAGTGAGCGCAGCGTCTTTCTGCATGTGTTTACATGTTGTCTTTTCACACACACATTAGCTGTGCAGTTAATAATCCTCGGTGTTCGAAGGTTTTAATGCATGAGGGTTCAGTGGAATGTAGGATTCGGTGCGAGTGTGTGTGTGTGTTATAAATGATTTGCTTTTACACAATGCAGGTCGGATTAGTGCTGCGTTCCTTCCTGGCAGTTAATCGATCATGAGAAGTACTGCTTGGGATTTTTAATCCCCAGTGCTCTTCTTTAGGAGACCTCATTTAGAATGCAAAAACCCCCTGATTGTTCGGTAATGCGCTCTGGTCGCACAGTGATGACAAAACATCTCCCAAACGCTGGATTTATGTGTAATATTTTTGGCGGTGCGTAACGACTGCACTTCATACTACTGCTCCTTTGGGCCGAACTGAAATGCAAGGTCGTGGCACTGAGCTGGAAGGAGTGAATTTTTTTTTTTCATGTGAAAGTAATGAAAAAAAAAAAAAGGTATGGTTGTATTGATGCCAACATTTTCTTGTTCGACTTTCTGTATGAATAAAATGATAATTCTGGCTGTGATGCTATAATAATGTCCAGGGCCACAATAAGAATTAGGCTATAATGTAACTAGACTGTGTTTTATGCCGAACGTCAGGGTAAAACAGGACCCCGTTTTAGTAGCTATTTCTATATTTCCTGTCTTTAGTTATATTGCTGTCGTATTGAAACCTGACCTGATTTATGTGGCCGTGGGTTCAGTGGCAGCTGTAGGTTTGCGTTACAGTATGAAAGCCCAGCAGAGCTCCTGAGAGCTTTATGGCACCGTGATTGATAGAGCTCATGTTCTCATTTGCTCAGTGCTGCAGCCATGAGCCAGGCTGTGTATGAGCTCTGAGTGTTTTCGGCAACAGAAAGCGTAATGAACGTGTTAATGTACGGCAGTGAGCAAAATCTTGACCCCTCCACCCCCCTTTTTTCATATTAAATGAGAACAAATGTTTTACTTACAAACTTCATTTTCCCTCTAGTCGGTTCCAGCTTCAGCATCACCAGTATAATAATCATCCTGATCATTTATCATCATCTGCACCTGTTTTTCACTTGATCAAGCCTTAATTTAGATGTTTTTAGGCTTGAATGAGGCCTTCACAGGTCACTGTGTGGCTTAATGAACAAAACGTTCCTTCAGAAACTGGTGAGGTACAGTGACTGGACTGAAAATGAGAGCCAAAAAACGAGAGCCAAAAGTCCTTCAGGAAGCCTGGAGATTATTCATCTAGACTGCATTAAAATACAAGAACGTCTGGCTCTCTGGAAGCAAAATATGAAGAAAAGAGGGGCGGCTCCAGACTTTTTGCACAGTACTGTATGATTCTGGTTTTGCTGAAAAGCTGTATGGACTTTGAGCACCTACTGCCCACAACTGTCACTCATCTCATCATTCTCTTCCTCCTAATCTCTTGGAGGTTTCCTTATGTAGTCATGAGTTTCAGGTCTTGAACATCACACTTAACCCCTTTCTCACTACACAAACAAAAAGCAGATTTGTTACTAATTGCATAGCAACGATTAGGTTTTACTAGCCTGTGCTGGAAACGAGTCCTGCTTATACTAATCACTAACATCAGAGATGTCCATTGCTTTTACTGGATCCATTTTTCCCACCGCATGCAGTTGGCTTTTTTTCCCCTTTGTCACTGCTCGGAGTATGGCACAAAGTAAAGAGGTCAGGGATGACTGAATAGTGCTGCTATTCTGTCCAGCATCAGTGTCAACTTTTCCCCACAAAGTATATGAAAGGGAGAAGGTGCCTGGACAGTATTGGGAGAGGCTGGCATTGCCTTACAAGGAGATGCTGCAGGGAGAGCAGATCGTAAATCAACCGTGGCCTCGAATCCCCTCACAGCCTGGATCTGCCAGCAGCGCAAAGCAAATGGCAGTTTGGCTGCAGAGAGAGAGAGAGAGAGAGAGACACAGACAGACAGACTCTCTTTCAGGCAGCGTGCTCTTCGTCTCTGCCACCCGGCTCTGTTCAGCGGGCACAGAGACAGCTGCTGGGATCTTCTGAGCGAGTTAAGAGGTGCCTGTCATCGGGTTGAAAACAGCTGACATGTACTCCTCACATAATCCGAAGCTGTGCCGCGTTGGCCACTTTGATTTCAGTGTCTGAGGTTTGAAAGCGATCAGGGCCTTTCCTGCACACAATGACTCGTATGTGCTCAGCTATCAGTGATGGTGAGTTTAACGTTTGGCACTGAGGGCACTCTCTGGGTTGTCCTAATGCCTAATAGCTCTAACTGGCAGTATGGGTAAAAGGGGGAGTGTGAGGTGATGGAGATTGATTTATTTGTCCACCATGTGACCGTTTCTTTGGGGGGGGATCATGGGTAGAAATATTTTGAGATGAGTAGAAGGAAAATATTTAAGTAAAACTAGTGTACTACTACTACAGACGACTTCAACCACAGTACAGTGATGAAACTCTTCACTCCAGTAAGACATTTGAATGGTGCAATTGTTTTAGAAAAGGCCATACATCCACAAATGACGATCCCGAGTGAGGTGGCTTGGAACCCACTGCTGTGGTTCTCGTTAGCATTCAGTGATTGAAACGAGAAGAGACGCATCTGTCTGTGGGAACTGTACACATAGTCATTCACCAACACCATTTGCAAATTACAGGAATTCGTCTGGGAGTTATTGCCGTACAGTCCTGACCTCCACATATTTGGGTCATTAAAGGAGTTCCTTGGTGGCTGTTGTTTCAGACTTGAAGCAGACAGTCCAATCATGGCTGTATCATACTGGATTATTGTAGCAGTATTATATAGAGAATTAAAGATTGTAGGCTCCCAAGTGGTGCAGCGGTAAAGTGCTCCACCATCATCTGGAGATTCGATTCCCAGGTGATGCTGTAGCCTCCTGCAGCCGGGGACCTAGAGAGAGCTGATTGGCCGAACTGTCTCAGCGGGCAGGGATGGGAGGCACTCTGCACTCCCACATGAATCACAGCTCTACAACCAATCATGGGCATCTGAGAGCTCACACAAGCAGAAGGAAGGAGCGGATAGCGCTGTCCCGTCGAGTTTGTTACTCTCCTCCCAAGTGAGCGAGCAGTTTGAAAAGATGCGGTTGGCTGGCGTCACGTGGCTCGGAGGAAACGCACGATGGTCTTCGCCCTCCCTGACTGGTAGGAGCCTTAATGTGGAAGTGTCCCTAGTGTCCCTAGTAGAATTGGAATGGGACACGACTATAGTAAATTGGGAAAAATCTGAGAAAAAAAAAACAAAATTCTTTTAAAAATAAAAGTTGTTTTTACTCAAATAACTGCGTTCTGTCTGCACAGTCAAAAGTCACAGTATGACTTGAACAATTACTAATAGTAGTAATAATAATAATAATAATAATAATATGTGAGCTGTGTGATGGTTTAAAAACAGTAATAAATCCTCGTTGATTGTAGAGAGATCCTCGTTGGTTGTAGAACGCTTTTAGACGTCATTGTACTGTATGTCTGGTTTGAAGGAAATCGAAACTAACAAGCATTGCATCCATGTACTTTTAATAAAAATATTTTACACTTTAAACAAAGTTTCTCAAAACCAAAAATAAATTCCTTCATTCTGAGTGATTCCCAACAATGTTTGAACAGAATCTGTGTAAAATCATTCTGGAAGAGTGCTCTGATGAATTAGTCTGAGGAACATTAACGCAGTCCTCACCTTCCAGGCACTGTGTAAGGATCGCATTTAGCATTTTCAAAAGGATCGAGTTTATCGTTTGACCTGATTGCTGACTGGGGTCTTGGCATATAATACAGAAGGTGAGCAGACACTTGCTGCAGGCAACTTTGCAAATAAAACTGCCTGCCTGCCACTGGTTACAGATGAATTAATTCAGATTAATTTAGAGCCCAGGACGTCTGATCCGAATGAAGTCACTGTAACGCTGTGAGCCAGGACAGCTGGAGTGGAGTGCGCTCGTGCCATTTCTGGGAGGATGGAACAAAACGTCTTCTTTGTGGTTTCGTTTACTTATCCAGAGCTCAGGAGACAGTCTGCTGGCTGGAGTAGGAAAGTTAAACAGTCTGTGTCGGGCTGTGACCTCGGGCAAAACCGGCCACCCAGAGATTACAGATTGTAGTCGAGGAGGAGGGAGAAGATGCATGCTTTGCTTTTGATACAGGAATCAGGAAAAATCTGAGGAATAGCTCATGTGAACACTAACAGTACTGAAGATTTCCTTTTAAAGATATTCCAGGCCCTTAGTTTCAGTCACAGATTGGAGTCTGTTGAGGAAACTGAGGACGTTCACTTCCTGTCACAGAACCCTGTGAAGACGTTTGCGCCCCATGTGCTTGAATGATGCTTTAAGGATCAGCATGTTTGAGTCAAAGCTGTGTGAAATCAGCTTTGCCCAGCTGCACCCCGTGTGTGTGTGTGTGTGTGTGTGTGTGTGTGTGTGTGTATGTATGTGTATGTATGTAT
>JAQMYL010000003.1:16979970-17002929 GCA_030014365.1 Clarias pachynema | reverse complement strand
GTGTGTATGTGTGTGTGTATGTGTGTGTGTATGTGTGTGTGTATGTGTGTGTGTATGTGTGTGTGTATGTGTGTGTAAGAGAACCCATTAACCTTTCAGAATCTGGTTCCTCTGATTGCTGCCTGCCGCAGCTCTCCTACCATTTCCTGCTTAATAGCTCCATAATGGCTCCCAACCCTAAATACTCGTCACCACAAACTCGTGCACGTTGTGTCTTTTTGGTTTCTTTTATTTTAGCTCTCAATTAGATTGTTGCTTTTTTGTCCCATATTCTCTAAATACCGCTGTTAAACCACATATTCTCGACAAGATTTATGACTAAGCCGAAGTTAAATGTGCAGAAAAAGAAACGCTGGTTTAGACGCTTGTGTGTTTCTCACCTGAATAGCCGATTATTAAATAAGTCTAAAATGAAAAAAAACCCCACAAGAAATATTTTTTTCAAATGAATAATTATTTTTTATGCTAATATTTTAAAAAGATTTATGGATTTTCAAGAGTCAATTGAAGCAATTATGGGTATTGAAAAACACATTATTTACAATGGAAGTGGACTAAAGCTTCAAACTAGATTTATGAAGAAAAAACATCGGAATATTTGTTTTTAATTAAAAACTAAAATGATTGCATGGTATTTGGCAATATTTGACAAAGCTTACATGAGAGCACAAAGAAAGCTGTTTTTTTTTATTAATAAGAATAGTACTGCTTAATACGATTAAAATTATTTACATTTTATTTGCCTTTACTTGGTATTTAATCAAGCTGTGCAATTTAATTGATTATGCAATATAATCACAATTTTCGACTCAGAAGAGATTTTTTTCCCTTTCTTTTTCCCAAACCAATTATTGTTGAATGTTAAATGGTCTAAAATTGACAATTCTTTATTCTTAAATAAAGAATTCTCATTCTTTACTTGCATCTTTTGCATTTTGCTAAATTATTCCCTCCTTTTCTTCTTTTGATTTCTTGGGCAGTTGGTGCCATACTCCCACCTACTGGACTGGAGTGTGGTGCAGAGGGAAGGAAAAAAGGTTGATGCTTTGTATGGGGCGTGGCATCAGTGTTTATTAGCTAGTTTTGAATGCTTCAAAACCTGTAAGAAATATAGCTGCTTGAGACTAATCAGACAGTAAACATTAGTGTTATTGAACTAAACAAAAATCTAATTCATTACCTAACAAGGTAAAACCTCTTATCCTGTTACTTTACATTTTTTGGTAAAAAACAGTCATGATTTGACTTGTTGTAATCCCTTGCAGTGTATTGCTGTTCCTTTGCTGTAGACAATTTATAGCATTGCGAAACTTTGTTAAAATGGAAAACATTAAGTGTTTCCTTATGGGCTTTATGTTCACAAACCTATTGTAGACTTTTCTAGAAACCTTATACCTTTGTTTATTCTTAAAGCAGGTTCTCAGGTTATAATAGACACAGAGAGGTGTTAAGTCAGGGTCAGTGTGTCACGAACTGCTGGCTGACTCCACTGTGGTGAAACTCAGTCCGAACACAACACTGTGTGCTAGCGTCTAGACGCCTCGCATGCTTTTGTCAGATCTGTCGTCTGTCTCCTCTTTGCTCAGGTGAGATGTTTGCTTGTCTTGTTTCACTGCCGTGTTGAATCTGGCCCAGAGTGCCACGAAAGAGCTGTACGTTTATTTTCAACACTGTTAACTGCAGTAGATTTATAACTGTAGTGAATCTGAAAGAGTTAATCTGAAAGAAAATGGTCCAAGACCATCAGCATCAAAATGCACATTTGCATCAGCGTTCCAAGCAAAGAGTTGTCCAATTCCTGAGGTTTCTAGAGGTCAATCCTTTAATGAAAGCAGTGAAAGCATGAAATTTTCTCCTGACATTCACTATCAGTGATGATTCTGCTCATTCACATGGGATCAATGTAACTTACTTAAGTGTATTTCACATTGTGGTTAACCCATGATCTCAGCCACAAGAATATGGACTGTTTTCTTCCCCCCAGCTGGCAGCAAAACGACTGGCCTCATAATAAATTGTGTTTCAAGTGTGTCATATAATCCTCTTGGATCTGGGTACATGGTCTGATCCAGAACCACTGCCCGGGTGCATGCTTGGGGGGGGGAAAACCCCTCTCTGAACCCTCCAAAAGCAAGAAAAACGTATCATCTCAGGACATGTCGCTCTTTCAATCTTACACTGTATCGTTGTTACACGTGCCATACCAGCACAGGACTCCAGGCTGAAGGCGGGCTGGAGATAATTCCCTACTTTCTTGGTTTCAGCTTTAAGCTTGTATCTTGTATTTCAGTTTTTCTCAATGTGCAGTAAAAGCCCAGGGGATGGAAACAAGGTCAGTGCTCCGTGACTGGCTGCTCGTTATGTGCACAATTAGTGTCCTGTGACTCCAGTGTAGGAAAGGAGCTGAAACCACTCCTGTGAGTCAAGCATGCAATAAGAATTAACTGAAATGTTTTGTAAGAAAAAATTTTATGCAAAATGTGACCTGTAATCTGCAAAGTCTTAGATGAACCACAGTTTTGTCCACTATTTTGTTTCCACAACTGTACAGTCTGACAGCACTCGTTTGTGTGTGACTCTTATGCATCAAATAAATATGGTTTGTTTTAACATGGCTAAGCTAGCTGACTTGGACCTAAACCAGAAACATTTGTTTACGTGTAGAGATCTTGTAAGAGCTTCTGTGAATAGATGAATAAACAAGTTCTACAGACATCAGATTAATCTGTTTCACCAGAGATGTTGGTGGTGTTCTTTCGGCTGCTCCCGTCGAGGGGTCACCACAGCGGACCATCCCATCTGCACATACATCTTGGCACAGGTTTTACGCTGGATGCCCGTCCTGACACAACTCTCCCATTTTAATTTGGGTTTATGACTGGCACTGTATCCAATGGCTGGGGGAGACCATCGGGTTGGAATTAAACCCAGGCTTTCCGCATGGCAGTTGAGAAACCTACCACTGAGCCACCAATGCCCATCTGTTTCACCAAAGCTTATTTTAATTGGCTAAATTTGATTTGAATATAATACGTAATATATTACGGCCTTGTGATGAAATTTCTCATGAATGATGAAGATCAGAACTGAACTATAGAGTGTGCCAGGTCTTTTCCACATGTTTGGGCCATTTAAGGAGTTCCTGGATGGCAGCATTTCAGATGTAAAGCAGGCCGTCTCATTATGGCTCCGGTGTGCAGAGAAAGCTTTCTACCTTAATGGTAGCACTAATGAATCACTGGGATGAGTGTAACATTAGTGTAGCAGGGGATTACATGGAGAAATAACAGGAGTTTTTACTCTCCTAGCTGTGTGTAGAATAACAGAACAGTCAGAAGTCCCGGTATGACCTGAATGCTGCTAATAATTGAATTGATTAACAAAAGATTGCAAAACAGAAAATTGTGTGCAGTTGAACTCTCTTAGAGAAACTGTAAAAATTAAATCCGTGCAAGAAAAAAGTCTAACTGAGTGGATCCTTTTTCCAGCCACGTGCTTTTCTTGGCTGGTGCTTGTGTGTAATCTGTTGAAAGTGAAGTGTATAAAGGAGTGCTCGTCCATCTGAAAGGAGCACTGGCGGTCGGCCCGCGGCCTCCCGCTGAGCTCAGACAGCAGGGGGTCTGTGACTACATCGACGCTGTAATCGGCGTTTTGATTAATCATTTTCAGGACAGGTTTATAACTGATCTCGCTGGCATGTGAGACGAAAGGACTTATCAGCTTAAGCCGATTGTAGGAGCGCAAGTCTTTTCAGCGCCGAGGGACTGAAGTGTCCAGATGATTAGAGACGCTCTTCTCTCAGAGAGATTAGTGATGTAGAAAAGCGAGGCGAGTCCCATTTTCCTCACTTATCACAGGAAACTTTGGGCTTCGACCATCTTCTGTGTCCGAAATAAACCTTGAACAAGGCAAGTTTGAGCTTGTAGTGGTTTGTTATTCCACACACACACACACACACACACACACACACACACACACACACACACACACACACACAGCCTGTTGTTTGAAGGTGATTAATTGTGTAGTAAGTTTAAGCAACATTACTGTAATTACAGATAAAGTTAAACATGAACAATTACACAGACTGTGAACTAGAGATGGGAAAAAAAATCTATTGTGTTCTCAATTGTGATTCTTTTGTGTGCTGATTCATGTATGATGAACCACTATGACGTTTATAATAGAGATGCATCAGTTGATGAGCCAGTAATCAGAACTGCACAAACTTCTGAATGGTGCAGTAGAAACATTTGTTTATTGCGCTACGTTATCAAAAGTTGTCCATGTTAAAAAGCCTCCAATTAGCCTTTTCCTCTAAACGTTGCAAGCGAATTAGGGCACATGCTACGCTCACACTGAAATTTCGGAGGAGATCAACGGCACTGATAATGTCAGGTTTAAACAGTGATCCACTGCTGTTCTCAGGTTCTATTGCTTCCGGATCTGATTCGCTCCATGATGAATACGCCGTATTGTTCCCTGGACCATCTTGTCCAGCAAACTCGAGCACGGTTCCGGAGCGCAGAATTATTGTGTTCTTACTGAACAAAATTCAGACTCGAGTCAAGTGTTCTTGGAAATTATCCCGGTGCCCTAAAGTGAAAACACCCTTCATCTCAAACCCATGTTAGAAGCTGCAAATGTCTGCATTAGAACCCGCCCATGTGCTTGTAACTTCCCAACACACGCTCAAGACTTTGGAGGCATTTGAGACGGTAAAACGTCACCATTTCTTTTGAATCCTGCAAGTGGTATACTTTAAACTATTCACACAGTAGGAGTGTAAATTTGTTTAGAAATAATAAATATAGCGATGATCGAGATATGTTCTGCTGAATTAAAATGTAGCTGTTTGTTTAATTTAATTTTAAGTTCTTTTATGTTATGTTAAAATCTTGTATTTTAAGTAGTTTTCTATTGTTTAAATGCTGCCCTTGGTTTTTAAGTGAGAACTAATGCTATAAGCAATGGGCTACATTTAATTACTCATGTTCAGTTGCTAGCAGACTCCCTTATCCAATGCCACATTTTATCAATATACATCTGAGCAATTGAGGGTTAAGGGCCTTGCTCAAGGGCCCAACTGGGATCTTAACCACTGATCTACCCCTCACCCACAGTTCACTTGTGAGTTGGGTGAATAAAGCTAAGGTATACAACTTTTGAGTTGTGACAGTTTTTCATTTTAAGTTGAATTGAACTCCCAACATTTTATTAAACACAAATTTATGTACATATAGTGGATACAATTTCTCCAGTTCACTGTGAGAACTTCACACATACATTTTTTTTAAATGTAATACTATTTTTGAGTAATTGATGACTATTTCTGGACACAGGTGTACGTGTGTGTTGAGAATGGAAAATAAACCTCTAAAAAACTATACATTATTCTGCTATAAGGTTTCACAGTACTGTCACGTAACACAAACACACAGCATCCTGAAAAGAGAGTTTGCTTCCTGCGCAGGGCTGAGGGAAGCCGACCCTCCAGACAGGGCTGCACAAGGTCACTCTTTAGCCCTACGGCTAACACAAACATGTCACTCAGAGCTTGTTCATTAATCGAAGAAGACCTGCAGCCCTGGCAGGTTTGCACCTGTGCTCCAAAGACCAGTGAGCTCAGCCCCTGCCCCAAGGCTGCATAGATCTGCCCTGCACAGCATGCTCACCTTTCCCTATCAGATTCTGCTCTGTGTTTTTACTCTATATGTATGACTGTCTGATTTTTAGCTGATGATAGAGGGTTAATAAAAGCTCGCATGTTGAAAGGCAGCAAGTTAGGTACAAGCTGTGCAGCCGCTCCGCAGTGTCTGCTCTAGCACAGATAATTAAGACAAGCTGGAGCTGTGTAGTTTAAAATTCTCAGAATTTCATCTGTAACACATCATCAGCAGTGATTGAGAAATCCCACAAAATGCCTTTGGAGGAGAAGCTAGATGTGGATGGAGTAAGCACACATTGGCCGGAATGCAAAAGCAGAGATGACAGTCATAACTGTCACAATCAGGGTAGATATTGAGTTTTGGTTTGAATGCAAGTGTTACAAAAAAATTTTTTTTTTAATATCTTGCCATGTTTGGTGTTCAGACGAAACACAGCAAGAAACTGAAACAAACTTTGATTAAAACTAGAAGTTGGCTCCTGATGATGCTACAGCGATCCATGAAGCGTAGAGAGCAAATGTCTTTCTCACTGGGAGAGGATTTATGCTCTCACTTGCCTGTCAATCAGAATACGGTGACTGATGCTGCCCTGTGATGTAAAGTCTAACTGTAAACTCCCCTGAGGAAGCACATGTTTGTCCCGCCCTCTCTGGTTTATTAGATGGCATGTAATAGGGTTAACTACTGGCTGGGGGAACGAGTGGAGGGAGCGTTCCTATTATGCAACAAATTAGTTTTTCTTTTTTAATTAGATCTTTCTTTTTGCTATTAGATTATTGCCCTTGCTTTATCTAATATCGCCACCACCAGCAGTCACTGAGTGATGGATGCTGCCTGGATGTGTAGAATAAGGATCCGCTTGGTCTGTTTCATTTAATCAGTGTTTCCATTCAGATCTGTGTATTTTTCAAAACTCCACTGCTTTGCCATGGAAATGTACTCGGTTGTATCCTCTAGAGAATCAGTCCAAGTATCACAGCTCATAGACTCTGTCAACATTTGGGCTTTTTCTTTTTTTATATTATTTTTTGATCTTTAAAATGACCAGCAGAAAAGGAGAGTTGTGCTTTTAACTTATGTCTGCAAACTAGTTGTAAACATCTTGGTGATCCTGATGTATAGATCTGGCCATTACCTGGAACAAAAATAATAGCAGTTTCAGAAGGGTCACATTATTGGCCTGCATACAGCTAATGAACCAATGAAGGAGATTTGAAAATATTGGAACTGAGTTAAGAACTGTTGAATGCACTATTCAAATCTGGAATGATGGTGTTGAACTGTCACCTTTTTAAAAAAAAAAAAAAAAAGAGAAAAGAAAAGTGATTCAAAAACACTTTGATGAATCATTAAAAAAATCAACTGTGGAAATCAGATCTATATTTAATATCTTGAAAGTAAGAGCATTTCTCTACACACAATGTGATGAGAACTTGCAGGATTGAGACTAAGCAGTTTTGCGTCCACTTGTTAGTGAAAGTCATCAGAAAAACAAAGGCTTCAGTGTGAAATGGAGCATAAAGACTGGATCAATGGAAAAAGGTCATGTAGTCTGGTGAGTCTAGATGGAGTCCATTCCAGGATGATGGTATGTCAAGAAAGGAGAGAAGTGCATGAAGCGATGCACCCATCATGCATAGTGCACATTTTAAAAGCCCCATGAGGCAGTATTATGATCTGGGGCTGCTTCAGTTGCTCAGGTCTATGCTCAGCAATAAAATTAAGTCAGCTGATGACCTGCATGTACTCAACGACTAGAGTATCACATGCATGGAATTTTATTTCTAAAAATTTGTCCAACACGGAAGTGCCAAAACAGACCATTCAAATTTTCACTAGCTGTCTGCTTTGCATTACTTTAGCTAACAAGCTAACTGGATCCGTTGTGGATTAACTTACCACAAGAAATGTAGGAGTTGCCAGGATGACAATTCAATAAAATGCAAAGTAATGTTGGGATATAAATGAACATAGCATTTACATTTAGCTAATGCTGAGATAGCTAGCTCATGGTAACTGAGGTAATTGGCCATGTTCCAATCAACAGCCAGGCTCGGTTCATTCTGCGCATTTGTCCAATTTCGGATTAACTGGGTTTAGACGGAGTCAGCTCCTGACAAGATAGTAATGAACAGAGCTCCCACAATTGAGATTAAAACCCTTTCTTTACGACAACCTGTGGGGGACATCACTGGGGATTTGTCCAGTGTTTTTGAGTGTGACAGTGTCTCTGCACCATGACTGAAAAGATATCCTTCTAATCACAAGCAGGGCTTGTGGACCATACTTCTTCTGGGGGCACAGATTATCATTTTTACATTATAATATTCTACATATTTTTTCAGGGTATTATTATTATTATTATTATTAATAATAATAATAATAAAGGAAAAACACTATTTTCACTGTTAATCCTTTATGTTTCAAATCTCAGGGTTTAAAGTTAACTGTGGACGGTGGGGGGCGGGGGTTGGGGGGGATCAAGTTTCAATAAGCTTTTTAAAAACTCATCAGTATGAAGCATTTCTGTCTTCCATATAACACTGATCATTATATAATTACCATGAAATGTCAGCCTTACAGTGGAAAAACACACAGGGGAAAAAAAAACACGTATTACTTTCCTTCTTAACGGCCCTGATTTGTTAAATGATACAATTTCCTTAAAACGAAACCAAGAATGAAGTACGCGGCCAAACTAAACGGAGAGTTTCAGCCCCGGCGTCGCACTAGCATTAAGAGAGGCATAGTTTAAGCGTAATGTCATCGGTAATAAATATTTAACCAACCGTGTTTAAACAGATTCATTTTGATTTCATTTAAATATCTAAGGAGATAGCCTTGTCAGGGGTGTCAGTGGGATCAGAGACAATCTTAGGAGAAACTAGGTGCAATATGGGTTACCAGTCCATCTCAGAGCACCATTAAAATACGCGCACACACACACACACACACACAAACACCAACACACAAATCGCATAGCACACGCTCGTTCTTATTTAGTTATATATGGACTGTTGTTACAGATGTGTATCTGTCTCAGTGATGCGGAGATTGTACTCATTGATTTGCATTTTGATTGCGAGTGTAATGAAGTGTGTGTGTGTGTGTGTGTGTGTGTGTATTACTGAGATAGACGGAGAGAGAGATGGATAGCAAAAGAATTGGGGCAGAGAGTTCTAGAACATTGTGTGTGTGTAATCAAAGCCACTCCCCTCTTGTGGACTTCTGCATTCTGCCTCCATTTTCTTCTTGCTCTTTTTTTTTTGGATCACAGCTGAGAGCTCAGCCAAGCTAAATATCTGGCTCAGCCTCAAAACACAAACTATTTCACAGGAGTAGTGCAAAACGGTTTACACAGGATCAGTTTGAAGGATTTCATGCCTTTCGTCAAACTGGAGAATTTTTATTATGCAGAATAGTTATGAGAGTAAATACTACCATCATAGCTAAGTATATCATTGTTAGTGCTGAATCTCTGGCCACTCCTTTAAAGGCTGGGTCCTTCAATGGGGTAAAAAAAAATAATAAACGGCCTGGTTTGTTCACCAAAGATGTTCTGTTTTTGCAGGACAAAGCCCAACCCCATCCTGTCCACTGACCACTTACTCTCATAACTGTATTCTGTCATAACATCTTAAGATGTTTTCCTCTTAAATCTTTTTTTCTTAGACATGTTTGTGCTTTTTTAAACTACAGTATCAGTAACCTGTCATATTAGCTTGCTTAATTGATTGACTTCTGAGAATTAGCTTATGAATATACAGTGATTCAAAACTATTAATATTTTACACTGTTTTTTATAAATTTTGTTGAAAGTAAAAGCTCTGATTTAATGAAAAACCTTTACCCAGAAAAATGTTGTGCATGGATTTGCTAATAATGACCACAAACGTTAGCTTGTTAGCATTGTCCAGATCAAAACAGGTCCTTTTCTGTTAGCCACGTTAACTTGTTAAATTTCCTCGAGTGTTATTTTCATTCTAAAGCAAACTAAGATCTATACAGAATTAAAATTGTACTTTTTTTTTTTTCAGTCAGAAAAGGTGGAATAAGCAGAAATGTGATGGAATAGCAATAGAATAAAAGAAAAAAAACATGTATAAAAACAAATATATACATCAATATTAAAATTTAATTTAACCATTACATTTCAAATAGACATATGCTAATCACCATTAGTGTCACCATTAGTAATTAATGTATGGCTATAAATGAAATTATTCATAGTGGTTGTTGTTTTTTCTACTTGAACTAACACGTTTGATTAATTCCACAGGGTCAGCCATGTGTTTTTAGTTTGACATAAGGAGAATTACATTACAGCATCTCTCGAGTGTTTTCTTTTTATCATGGATATTTTTTTTTCTTAAACAAAGCCCTGTGGTTTGTTTGTTAATCAGACATTAGACAGACAATGTGATGAAAAATCTATGATGTCTCATCGATATTGCTTTTCTGACGTAATGTCTCTCACTCTTTGAGAGGGTCTCTGTATGAGTCTCTGGTATGATAATCAGTGAAAGAGTGTGTATGTGGAAATCTGTGTTTAAAACTAGAGGTGATGTATGCCTGAAAAAAACAAGGACTTTTTTGTATGATAATCTGCAATGCTACGCTATTTGTACAAGTACAGTTTGCAGGCTCCATATACAGGTCACGGTTTACCACTGGATGACCTCTGGTCAAAATGTATCCCGTTCTCCGTGGGTGCCCATTTCCTCTGGGCGTGATGTAACCAGGGAACATTTCAGCCGTGTGGTTTTCCTTTCCAGTCCCACGCAGCTGGTGTTCTTTCGCTTTTCCTGGCTGTTTGAAGTGATCCTCTGGAGTGGTTTTGGCCTTGACTGGTGATCTGCTTGTCCTAAAACAGTTGTTGTAATCGAGATGTCATTGCTTCATAGCTCAAGGATCTTGCGCTGCCCATGGGAAATTAAAATCTGAGAAGGGAGACTGAGGCAATTTTGTGTCTCAAACTTTGTGATCTCTGTGCTCTTGCATAAAGAGCCTGAGTAAAAACAACAAAAGTTTTCTAAGCCTACATAGTCTCACATTGTGTAAGGAGTTCAAGTCAAACCGGGAATTTTTGATTGCGCAGTATAATAACATGGATTGTAAAAACTACCTTTATGTCTATATATAATCCTCTGCTACATTAATGCTTGACTCTCTTTGATGGTTTGTTCATGTTACTGTTTTATGACTCTGTTTATTCTGAAGGCTATGCAGAGTTCCATAGAGTTTCATCTCTCTCTCTCTCTCTCTCTCTCTCTCTCTCTTTCCTCCCCCTCCTCCTCTCTGGGTTTCCTCTGGTGGGATAGTGGGTGGAACCTGCATCTCATGCTTCGTGAGCCTCCTTCAGTCAGAACATTGGATTTGGGTTTGAGGTTTATATTTAGTGGTGGAGTTTGGGGTTTTTGGGCACAGGGTGATGTGGTTTTGAGTTGGCCATGTGTGATCACAGTGAGATGGAAGTTGGACAGGCGGAGAAAGGTTCTCTGTGGAGAAGACGTCACTCTTGAGCTTTTCAATGTCGATTTCTCACTGGGAACGATTTCCCGAGCACGATTTCTCCCCTTCCCCAATTCCCCGCAGGTTTGCGTGCACACTGTAACATCGATTCCGATCCCGGGCACACTTGCATATTTACACAAACCTAAACAGTAGTTGGCTTGTTTTCCGTCTGAAAATACGGAGAAAGAAGAAGAACACCCGCTCGGTTATGAACTGTGAGACGCCTGTTAATGCTCCGTGTGGATGTTTTTATTTTGTGACAAAAACAACAGCGCTCTGAACAACAATGTCTACTGACACATCTATCGCACGGATACTACGGGAGGCACTGAGGAATGACTTTACAACTCTACTCTGTAACGTGAGGAACCAGGTGCTGTAAATATTAACTTTTTTATTGCATAAATAAACTGTTTATGTACACTGAATTAATCATGCAGATGTAAACAATGAATAAATAAATGCAAGAAATGCTACAAATAAATATAATGCCTGCTATAATAAAGTACAACAAATAGCATAGATATAAATAATAAATATCTAATCAACTATTTTTTGTTCTCAGGATCATCTGGGTTCAAGAGAGAGGTGGTGTGTTACGGCAGCATGTCCTTGAGAGCAGGAGAGACCAGGAATGGCTACCAAATTCCCCTATCAAGAAGACAACATTCCCACAAGAGAGATGCTTGTGCTCCTTTTTTCCTTACCTTGCTATGTGTATGTTTCCAAACTTAGCTGAGGTGCTGAAACTATTGAATTTGAAACCTCACCATGCATCACTGTTTTGTGTTTAACATGTTTTGTGTGCACTGTGCTTATATTGTATTTTGTGTAAATGTAAAAATAAATGTATACTGTAAAATCCAAGATGAGTGTGGGGGATTTGGAACAGAGACAATACTGGTTAGAGTGCAAAACGTTTTATTACAAACAAAAGTTTTGTAATAAAAGTAGCTGTCAAATAGGGGGAAAAAAGTAAACATTTAAGTGTAGCATATTTTTATATTTACTTGTACTTACATAGCAAGAAATTAAGACAACAGTTGTTCCATCGTCTGCATCAACATCCTATTTTCAGTGGTAATGAGAAAGGCAGTTGGTTTTAGCTTCTCTTGGGCATGGCCAGTTTCCTGAAGGCCTCTGCAGTTTGAAACACAAATGCCATTAAAGTTAAGTGTCTGCAGGGGAAAGTCGGGGGGAGTGAGGACAGCCGCTTAATGTGAGGAGGCCCGAGATTTATTGCTGGGGTGAGACAGCAGCGTGAAAGCAAAGACACGTTTTGTCTCGTCTCCTTTTTTTTTTTTCATCAGAAACACAAAGGAGGGAAGGGAAATACCATCTCTCAATTTCTTTCCCTCTTGTTTTTCACTTTCATTATTCTTTCTCTTTTACTTTTTATTTCTTATTTTTTATATTATATTCTAATTTCTTAATTTTCTATAACTGCTTTATTCATATACAGTATAGATATTGTGGTAAACTCACAATACACTTTTTTGGTGTATTACTAGCTTTACATATATATATATACTAGCTTTGAAATTATTATACTATATACTTATATACTTATATACTAGCTTTGAAATTATTGCAATATTAATATTAGTTTTATATACTTCTCACTTTTTAAATATTTTTTGTTGACAATAGCTAAAACTATTATCAAACACTTTGCATTGCATAAATGTTTTCAAGTATTGTAATATAATGCAATCTAATAATAATTTGTCATAGTTTTGTTGAATGATTCAATATTATTTTATATGTTTGAGATGTGAAAAGATTTCTTTTTGCTGTTCTCCCAGTAGAAAAATTAATGCTAATCTAAAAAGAAAGAGAAATTTTACAGGCGTATGAAAGAAATATTGACGCAAATAAAAAGTCCCTGTGTACAGTATATGCTATAATATCAGGCAGCTTGTAGTACAATATATAAATTATTAGTCAATATTGTGATCATTCAAATGTGATGCATGTGATTTTATTTGAAACAAAACCTGCTGAAGGAGGCAATAGTAGTTTTATCACAGAAGCGCCTGATTCTTCTCGCTATGGTCAAACTGGATTAGCACTATTTCCATTCATTGTGGGTTTGTTGTTGGTTAAAGTCTTTGCAGCTTTATTATTTCTCTGCAGCTTACCTCTTTCTCTTGAATCAAAGTAGAATGTCATCTTGTTTTCCAGAAAAAAACACCTCCTTGGGTGGGTAATTGAGTGAGCATAAAGCCAAAAACTCTTAACCCTATTCACAAGCTGTTGGTTCCAATACTGAGAAAAAGAATCTTCCAGTTCCTCTGGATACTTTCTCACACGAACAGTGGGGCTCTTCTCTCAGAATTGTTCTGATGGTGGCTTCCCTGCTGTTCTGTAGAGATGATGGTCCTTGAGCAGTGCTACAACACACACACACTTTCTCAGGATCTAACAATAGTCCCCTCAATCCTGGCCACAAATAATCCCCTCATGCACGCTTGTGTGTGTGTGTGCGTGTGCGTGTGTGTGTGTGTTTGTGTGTGTGTGTGTGAGAGAGAGAAAGAGTACGCACTCTCAGTCTAGTGTGTTCACTGCAAGAGGTTGCATTGGCTTCAGATTCTGTGTTTTGTTCCAGGATAAAAACGGGAGTTCATTTAACATGCAGTAGTGTACTACTATTTTTAACTTAATGTCTCATTATTAAGGCATTATTATGCTATATCTTATTTTAAATAGGATTGTAGAGTGTTCAATATTTCAAAATACCATAACCAATTCATACTGATAAGCACATTTTGTTTTATTGTTTGTTATTTTGTTGTTCATGTGAAACAGAAATGCTCCAAAATGGTCATTATAATACATTTATTTTGTTTGTTACAGAATTCTGTCAATTCAAGTCTTTGCAGTTGAGACCTTAGAGTGAATTAAATGCATTATCAATCATAAGATGTATTTATTTGGTAGACTGTGGATTTGATTTATTTATTTTTTTTAAGCAATTGCAATATTCAATTCAATATTTTTTTTCCCAAAAAAAACCCCATTTAATTTCTTGCAGGTTTTGAATATAAAATTATGAAATAAGCCGTGAAATGCTATTTAACTTGTTAACTGTTTAAATATCATGTATTGTACAAAGCAATAATCTTTTTTTCTTGCCGAGGTTCTGCATCACACCCCAGTCCAATAGGTGGAGCAGCAACTATCCATAATCTCAAAATACTCTTACAAAACACAAGTATTTGCACAAGATGCAAGCACTTTGTAATTTATGCAAATGCTGTGTTATATGTTTAAGGAATTCATCCATTTTGTATTATTTAACATTTAAAAGTTTACCTAAATTATTTAAAAAGTATGATTCAATTCTGAATTAAAAACTGATGCGAGTCAATTAATTGAATCGTACAGCAAAGGACTGATTAACTTGCATAATCTATAAAATCATACAGCTCCAGTGTTTGTCAACTGAATTTCACTTAAGTAACATCTGGTAGGCTGATTATCTGAAAACTAAATATTCAATAACTTAGTAATTGAATAATAATAGCTACTAGATTAGTGTATTAAAAATTGTAACCAAACATATCCACAATACTGGGAGTTTTTGAATCAAATTGAGATTTTTCATTGTGCAGAATAACAGAACACTTTTATGAGAGTAAAAATCCCCTGCTATTCTAATGCACTTACCTAGTGTTTCACTAGAAATTAAAATTTTCTCAGTATGCAGGAGCTATGATTAGACCGCCTGCTTCACGTCTGAAACGCTGGCCTCCCAGGATTCTGTGAATTTCAAACTGTTTTACACCGTCATTCAAGAGAAATTTCAACAGCAGTGTGGGTTGTTAAATATTAAGTGGTATATAAGATATTAAAACATTAACACTGTAGCATTTGTTCCAACAGCTTGCTTTGTGTGTGCATGTTTGTATGTGTGTGTGTTCATTCCATTGCTCCAGGACATGCTGTGCCTCATGTAAGTTGTGTGTCCCACTTACAGCTGATAAGATTCCTGAAAGGCTCTGATCGCTATCAGGACAGAAGGAGTTTTCCAAAGAAAGAAAACATGGCAGTTAAGATTAACACTATGTTAGGGAAAGTTTGAGGGTTTTTTTTCACTATTTTGAATGTTTCTCTTGCCTATGAGCCCATTGCCCTCAATGAATAGACTCTAAGCTTGCACTATCTGTAAATCATTCAGCAAGATCTTGACTGTGTTTATCATTTCAAATGAACACAAATGGTCCTAGGAAATCACATTTTAAAGACGTTAGTGGCCAGTGAATCCCATTATATGAGAAAATTTTAATATGTGATGGAAAAATACTACAGAAGATTCTACTGCAAAAGAATTTTATGTAAATCAGGACTGAGGAGACGCTGGAGATGTTAATGATTGATCCTTAATTAATTAATTGCTGATAATAAATCAACCAGTTAAAATTTATTAAACAATAAGGTTTGTTTTGCTTGTAATTGTAAGCTTGACAGTACAGCTGTAATCTAACATTAGCTTGACTGTCTTTACTAGACGGACTTCTTACATACTTGCTAATAACTTATTTGTTATGGCGAGCTTTGTCACAAAACTGATCGCTGTTGTGATACGACACTTTCGGGAAACCGATCGTGGAGGTCAGTGTTCATACTGTGGTGGAGTGTCACAAATAAATCAGTGTATGGGGAAACACTGGATCGTGCTGCTGTTGAACTTAAACTGTTCAACTTAAAATGAACTTAAACATTTTTGACAATTGGTTAAGAAAAATATTTGACATTTACATCCCTAATTCTTGTTGCAATAACCTGTGTTTGTTCATTTACTAATTCTGACTAGAATATCAGGAATCCAGATTCATTGTCCACCCCAGCAGTCATCTATACAGCCATCTGTCCATCTGTATACGTAATACATACATATAGTCATGTTCAAATGTTAGTACTCCCTCTTTTAATTTCATGTTTTTGTGTAAAAACATAATAATAACTGTCAAGTATAGTGCTGACACACCTTGCAGTCATTGAGTCGACCATGAATTTCTCTGTATACCAGAGTATTCTAGAGGCAAATGGGAGGTCCTCTGTCCAATAGCTAATGTTTGATCCAAATTGGGTCATGCAACAGGATAGTGAAGCACACCAGCAAATTTACATCAGAATGGATAAAAAACTAAATGAAAAGAATCAAGGCTTTGGGATGGACTAGTCAAAGTTCAGACCTCAACCCAATTGAGATGTTGTGGGGGAACCTTAAGAGAGCTGTGCATGAGCGAATTCTCAAAATCCTCAATGAACTGAAGCAATATTGTAAAGAAGAAGGGACCAAAATTCCTCCACAATGATGTGAGAGACTGATAGTCATACAGGAAATGACTACTTCAAGTTATTGCTACTAAAGCTGGATCTATAAGCTATTGAATCAGGGGGAGTAGTTAGTATTTTGGCTTCATTTTTGTTAAATAACTAATGAAAAAAGTTATACGATGTTCGTCTGTGGTTGTACAGGTATTTGCCTAATACTGTTCATTCATCTATCTATCCAAGTAATTATCTGTCTGTCTGTCCCATCCGTTCACCAATCCATTTCTCCCAATTATTGAGTCATCCATCTATTCCTCCATTCAAGTATCTCTACTTGAGGTAGAGTAGTCGGTCCTATTTATCCATCCATCCATCCATCCACCCATCCATATATCAGCCATCCATCCATTTATACATATATCTATCCAAGGAAAGCATTGTAGATGGAGTGTCAGTCCATTCCAGGGCATCATAAACTCCTTCACACCAAGACGTAATTTATGAAAGTCAATAACCTCCTGATTTTTTTAAATATATTTTTTTTAGAGTTTTTGGAGCACACCAGGACACTCATAATAAGTGCATCCTCTAGTCCTCATCGTGATACCACTAGGGTGTGTGTGGGTGTGAGTGTTATGGTCTACACGCTACAAGCGTTTGTCGATCAGTCCCCAGGGTGTGATGGAGTAGGAGAGCAAGGAGGGAGCAAGGTTGATGTGAGGGTGATGAGAAATGAGGGAATGGATGGAGTATAGCTGGCAGGCTGACCTTGCTGAAAGCCAGGCACAATTCTCTAAGCTCTATAAATTGTTTTGTGTGTGAGTGTGTATGTGTGTGTTTGGGTGCATCACTGTCAGAATCTATCACCACTGAGCAGCAGAATGAATCATGGGTTCATTCTGTTCATGTAGAGAAATAAAATACACAAAATAAAACATGTATTTAAAAATCTGAAGAATAAGAAGAAAACACACAGAGTTTAAACATTAGGAAAAGGGTAAGGTGGAGACGTGGCAGGATTGTGCGATAGAAATACAACCTCCACCCCGAATAACGGAAAAAAGTGTGTGCTTTTAAAAGGACTCGTCTTGAACAAACCCACGTGGAACGAAATTTCCATATGCTCCTTCCCGTGTAATTTTGTTGCCTGCAGTGAGAGACTGCCAGTTGAATTGTGTGCTATTGATTGTCAGTAAATTGCTGTCGGGATTTGGCTAATGGGTCTTTCTGAATGACTGGAAGCACCAGAGCCAGCTGGCCCATGCTGTTTAGCCGTGCATGATGTGATGCTAGTCTGCTGCTCCCTGTTTGACATTAGTCTGATGAAGCAGCCTATTGAGGAGCTCGGGCTTTGTTCTGGACCTCTTGTCTGCTCTCTGTACCAAACACCCCACACACGTGCACAAATGTGCGCACACCCTTTTTTCCAAAACACTTTGCAGCTCATCGGTGTTTAAATGAACCATGTCATATACAGCTAATGCTTCTAAAAACTTCACTAGCCTTCTTCGATTTATTTATATTATTTATTTTAGATTTACTACCACAAATAAGGACTTGAGGACAGAAATGAAAGAAAGCACAGTCCACTGTGCTTCAACTCTTAAATAGTAATTTATTACAGTGTAAAGGATTTCTGCAGTTTTTGAACGTTGGTGCATGCAGAGTATCGAGTATTTCCGTTTTAACGTTTGCGTTAGTGGAACATTACTAAATTAGCAGCAGATCCCACATGCCTTATTTATAATCCACCAAAAGACACCTGCAGTCTGTGCTGTGAAAGTGGTGTGTGTGTCTGTGTGTCACACTGACAGGTAGACAATGACTTAAAATCACGTTCAATTTAAATTACCTCACTTATATTGACTGGATGTGCAAGGCTCCACCTCGGGCAACACTAATCACAGTTTTCGGTTTTACCACGTTATCATTTGACAGAAAGCTATTGTTTTTCCTTGTGAAAATGATTCCTCAGGCTCCTATATCCACTCTTTAAAATTTTGAATCCTGGATTATCTCTGTGCCACCAGGAAAGAAAAAAAAAACTTTATTATGTGATAATCTGGTCAGTATGTTCAGGTCATCAGGTTTTATTTTTATTTTTATTTTTTTGCAACATTTTATTGCCACATTATGTTGCTGAGCTCACACCTGACTAACTGTATCAACCCCAGATTATAACACTGCAAGACAAAATACGTCATTAACGATGATTATCCATTATATAATGGTGACAGGATCATGGACACCCAATACCCGTTGAGACCAAAGGCCAGCCCAGACTGGTCAGAATAAACTAAAAGAAAAAACAATGCAGCTCAGCTCACTGAAAGAAAAAGTTATTTCTTTTTTTTTTTTTTTCTGGCTATGATAGAAATGCACCACAACACCCAGTGCACCTCAGCCCACTACACAAGGAGGCCCCACCCTGCAACCCATAACACCCAACACCCCCGGAGGTCTCATAGGGTCATGCCCGAGGGGTCAGAAATGCCCTGGTGGCACAAGGGGAGCTTGCATAATATTGGGCATTATTTTTTATGTTGTAATGTTATGGCTGATCAGTGAATAGTCACATACTAAATGAAAATTTTGTTGAGCAAAAATCAGGAAGCAGTAAGTGTCGTTAGATAAAAAATTATATAATGCAATATCTGATTGCTCTGTGAGTGAGGTTAGAGATTTGCATATGTCTTTAGGAATTTTATAGCACACGGTATGGCAGTATTAATCCTCCTCAAAAGCACAGAACTGCTTTAAACCCACATTCAGGAGAGACACTCCGCTGTGTTCCACCAGCCTCCATGCCACCTACATGTCCTCCAGCTCCAGGGAACAATAATCATAAAACCACATGTGTACAAATGATTGTTTGGCTTGTGTGCAACAGCCAATACATGTGTATTGTAGGAAACACCACGTCTCGGTGCTGTTCGAGTGCATTAGTGTGAGTGGCAGTTTAAAGTGCATGGAAAGCACCCGCTTCACTCAATCCTGTTAAGCTGGAAGAGCGTTTCATTAGATCTGGACTGCTTCATTAGACGGCTGCTGGATCTGCCCCGGCTGCATTCGGTACATTGTGCTGTGTATGCACAAGTGTAAAGAGAAAAGGGCTTGATTGAAGATGGGTTGGGTCCTGGATGCATAAATAGATAAATGACTTCAGCAAGCAGGCTTTTGCCTACGGTGTTACCTGTTTTTTTCCTGTAGGAAATATTGCGGATTGTTAGGGCGTGGGATTTAATTTTTCCATAGACCTATGAGTACTTTTAGGTTATGTTTCATTAAAAACAAACATTTGTATCTTAAATGCATTTACATTTAAATTATACAAAATATGTACTATACCTAGCCATCCACATTTTAATTAGTTCTCTCATGACTCATGTGTGTTGTCTTTGACAAAAAAATGTCTTTTATTAGACATATTTGAATTTAATATTTTTAAGACTTTTAAGTACTAATTAAAGAGTGACAATGTTTATAATAGCCTTAATAGAAATGTTTTTAAGCCCAGTGTTTTTACTCTAGATTATAATGATGGTATTATTTAAAAGCAGTAAATGGATATACTGTCAACAAAAATCCTAATGCAGGTTTCAGAAAGAAAACAAAAATGGATCTGTCAAACTGCATAAAGAATCTATTTGAGATCAAAATAGTTAGTTACAATTATAATACAGATTTACAAACTGAGCCAGAGTCATTGTTTCTATTAGGAGATTAATGGTGAGTCAGTGGTTGGTTTCTCGCCTTTCATGCAAGAGGCCTGGGTTCGATTCCCAGACAATGCCCAAAACCCCAACCACTGGATGCAGTGTCGGTCCCAAGCCTGCATAAAATGGGAGGGTTACGTCAGTAAGGGCATTCGGCATAAAACCTGTGCCAAGCTTGTGGTGACACAACATGTGTATGTATATATACAGTATATATATGTGTCTGTGTGTTGGTCTTTTAGCTACTTCCAGCCAGTGTTGGGGGATGTTAGTTTTTTTGAAGTAACTAATCACATTACAAAATTACTGTCTTTAAAAAGTAATCCGTTACATTACAGCATTACTTTATGATAAAAGTAACTAGTTCGAGTACTTTTCCATTTCAGAAAATGACAACTCCTTTGTGATTCCTCATGTATGTTGTTTTAGTCAAGACCTTTATAATTATTCTACCATCATCATTCAGTGAAGTTTGGCCCATAATCTGTTAACTACTAACACCCCTATCTCACCTACGCGGTTTCGCGCGGTGGCCGTAAGTGCGGTTCATCATGATTCACCGCGAGTTTTGGCGCTGTGATAAGGTTTCCATCTTTCTGCGCGTCGGTCTTTGCATAGTCAAACCGCATAGGTGAGATAGGGGTATAACAGCAGGAATAACAGAGGGGGGCGGGTTATCGGGCGCGGGGCTTGTAGACGACTTTCACACACACACTAACGGATTGGCAATGACTGCTGTCTGGTTCACGGATTACATAAATTGTCTGAATAACAGGTTACATTTTTGAAAAAATAACTAAATAACTGAGTACTTAAATGGCGGTTAGATTACTTGTTACATCAAAAAAGTAATCCAAGTACTATTACTCTGTAACATGTTACATGCACTCTCTCTCTTTTTTTTTTTGGTCCTACTACACAGGATGCTGTCATGCCTGCCACTTTATGGATAGTATAGAGCACAACACCTGTAGAGCGCACCTCCTCAAATGCAAACATATATAACACATTTTTTGCAATTTTACAGATGAACAAAGTAATATTGCATGTTATGACTTGATCTTGACATTGTATTGTCATAACAACAAGCTTTACTCTAGATGGGTGTAAATCACAGAGTGCATCACAGTTGGCTGCAGATTTGGGTTCATGTAGGTTAAAATGGCTTAAAAAATCCTCCATGCAATTCAGTTCCCTGCATGAAGAGACCTATCCAATATGAAAAATCGAACATTAGGTGCTGCGGTTCAGTGACTTTTCTGTACAGCGAGGATGGCTATTGTGTTCCAGTCCGTCTAGGAAGACCAGCTTCACCCTCCTTTCTCTCCCTTCTCTTCCCTCTTTTTGTTTCTTTGTCTCGATGCATGGGCACCAATAAGACTAAAGGCTGTAACCTTGAGGCTAACAGCCCTCATGTGTGAATGGGAACTTGGCTGAAGGCACACAAGTGTGTGAGCACTAATCTGTGGATAAAGACTGTGGTCCTGGTTCCAGCTCTGCATCAGCCTCCTGCCTCGATATGTATTTTTAGCTTTCTGTATCACCATGCTGCTTCTAAGACTCAGTTTTTTTTATTCCATGTTGTAGGGGTTTCAGCAAAAGCACAGTTATTTCCTCATTGCACACTACATCATGGATCATCCACATCATGAATCTGCTATTACAGATTACTCACTGGACTTGATTTTTAGCTTGTTGCAGTGCTGTGTTTGCTCGAGAATATGATCTGGTTAAGATTTTGCAGTCTGATAAAGTTAAAATGCCTCCTCCGTCTATGCATGCTTGCTTTTTTTACTGCATATCTGGTTTACCACGTTTATGATTTACACACGTTTTTGTTCAGCTTTTATTACCAGCCCGCGATACTTCTCCATCCCTTCATACTCTGTGGCAGTATGTGGCCGGAGCCACTTCACCCCGAGAGGCCAGATAGTGGCGTCTTTTGTGTCTCAGCCTCTCCACGCTGCTTATTTAGCAGTTGTGTAAACCCACGGTGCATTCCAGGCTCCCCTCCTTCTCTGCATGCTGCTTTTGTCTCTGAACTGCAAAACTTTTCAGGCCTCCATTTTGCCCTTCATTATTGCCTCCTTGTCTCAGCTCAATGGCTCACAGTGTTCTTTAACTCAGCAGGGACTGTCCTGTGGCTATAAATTTAAATTCAATATAAAATCTGGTGGTGAGAGGCGCTGGCAATGTGATGCCTCATCACAGTTTTACGAGCACCTCTGTGGTCACCGTGTGATGTGACATACATTATCGATGTAGAAAGCCATCTTGTCTCTTTTCCTCCAGCTCTGTCTTTTGCTCTTTCCAAGGATTTCTTTATCTCCAGCAGTGGAAAACATTAGTCGTGGTTTCCTGACTGGAGTTTAGTCCCACTGGCTTTTTTGCCACACACTCAACCCCAGTTCCTGAGTCTTATGGCAACTCAGCTTGAGATAATTCATGCTTTATGGTTTAATTGCTTTTTACACAGTGAGACATACATCATAAAACCGAGCTCTATGTTCAAGACAGGGAAAGCCTACATATATAGTTAAGGCTTGTACAGTGGGCACTATGCATGATGAGTGCAACTGATAGGTGTCAATCACTCTGGTAGGTGAATCTGGACCCTTTTCAAATTTATGATTAGTTTCACTAACAAGTGTTTTTTTAAAATTTATTTATGCCAACATAACTGTTTAGTCCCAATCCTGTGAGTTCAAATTGTGTGTGTGTGTGTGTGTGTGTGTGTGTGTGTGTGTGTGTGTGTGTGTGTGTGTGTGTGTGTGTGTGTG
>JAQMYL010000003.1:16954191-16964705 GCA_030014365.1 Clarias pachynema | reverse complement strand
CACACGCACATTAAAGGAAAGACTGTTTTATCGGACAAAGTAACAAGGAACATCATTAATGACACTCGCGTGAGCGCACACTAACGGAATCACTGTTGTAAAGTTAAAATAAAACAAATGAACCTGCACTTTTTTAGTGTTTCTAAAAAACAGTGTTTCTGTGTAGAGCAGAGAGTGTGTGTGTGTGTGTGTGTGTGTGTGTGTGTGTGTGTGTGTGTGTGTGTGTGTGAGAAAGTGAGGGGAGGAGGGGAGAAGGGGTGTGTGCGTGAAAGCGAGAGGAGCTGTGCGTGTATGCGTGTGTGTGCGCGTGTGTGTGTGTGTGTGTGTATGTGAAGGGGCACGGTGTCCAATGACAAAGTGCATGCTGATACAGAGAGGGAGAGAGAAAATGGATCTTTAAGCTCCCTAATGAGACTTACTTTTGCTTTACACGCACACACACACACGTGTGTTATAATAAACAGTACACGCTCGCTGTACGCACGCATACAAACACAAAATAAAAGATGTTTTACACACACACGTGGTCACAGTGTTATACTAAACAGTACACGCGTGCACGGATGTTGATTATACCAGTGAGAGACGGGCACTAAGACCCAGCAGGGGAGACGATTACCCACAATTCCGCACAAGAGAGAGATAAACCGTTGGCTCAGTTGTGATCACGTGACGCTCGGCGTCAAAAAAGAAGCGCATGGTACTCGTAAACCAAGACAACGCTCGTTTTCTAAGTCAAGATTTATTAAAAATCTTTGCTTGTCTTGCGGAACACTCACACACCGCGTTACTCACAATCCGAGGTTTCACTGTATATATTTTTCTGTGTCCATGATTGATTCCTCTGAAATCTACTCTGCCCATTAAACCTTGCAGCAATGTGCACAGACTGATGTACAAGAGTAGAAGGAAAATCTCCTCCTGTGTTGCCCTATCAATAATTTTGACACCCTGCTTTTAAATTGCACCCAGACTCTCTTAGCGAGTCCACAGCACAGAAAACCTCATTCGTCATCAGGCGCAAGAAGAGGCATAGTGGCATGTGTGAAATCCTCTCAGCAAAAGGGAAACTGCTTTCCCATGAGCAGAAAGAGCGATTCCTGCCCAGACTAATGAACCCCAACTCGGGCAGCGGCCGTGCCGAATTATCCGTTCTGCTCATTAGTGCACTTCCATTCAGAGGAGCAGAGATGAGGAGCCGTTTCTCAACCCGGCAGCTCCTCTCGTTTAAGGGGGGGGTGTGTGTTAGTGTGTGTATGTGGGTGTATGTGTGGGCTGTGCTTGTGTATTTAAGCAGGCGGTGGGAGGTTTAAAAGGAAGAGAAAATATTGTGCATATTTGTCTGAGTGTGTTATAAAGTGTGGTGTGTCAAGGATTTGTTACAAATATGCACACAAACAAGCGGTGTTCAAGTCATACCGGGACTTTTAAATGCACAGAATATTAGAACACAGTTACAGTGGCCCACGTTTAAGCAAATTAATAAATAAATAATGGGATCCTGTAGTTTTTTCAAAATCAAGGTTGGGCTACAGTATGTAAGATAAGATGGTCCTGATTAATCCAAAATATGTTCTGCAGGGCAAACAAAGCTCGGATTTTTCATCATTTGTTTGATTTTAGATCATTTGTTTTTCTTCAAAATTTTCTAGCACATTTTACTTTTCTTTTCACCCTGTGTGTCTTTTTAACATTTCCTACTTATTGCACCTACATTAATATACAGTATCTCATCAGTTTTTGCACATTGGGCGTTTTCCCCAAGTTTTGACAATTTTGCACGTTCTCTCAGTAACTTAACTTCTGTTTTTGTTCCTTAAAGTAGCGCCAAATATATATCAGTTACAGTTGGTTTTAGATATAGGGACCACCCTCAGTGTATATTTGAGTGCAAATGTTTTGACAAGAAAATAAACTAAGTATTCCCTTTTTTGTGTTTTTTTTTGTTTGTTTTACTCTGGCAAAGAAATTTCAAAATTGACCCAGAGAAATCATTATGAATTGACATTGATGCTGAATATGAAACAGACAGAACAGACTGTTAGTCCTATCATATGCAAGTTTGGTAAGCAGAGAAAAAATGTTTACATGTATGTTTACCATGCAAGGAACCAGTTAATCCCCACACAGTCTGTCAGTGCCATAACAATTAGTCTTTAATCTCTTCTATATAAGATACAGACTCACACATTTAATGAAACGCATACAGTTTTTATTAAAATGTTATTAAGTAGACGTTAGATTATCAGAGCATACAGTAGAATAATGGCTGACCTGTTGTTTCATAAAAGTTCTTGCTGAAGATAATGCACAACAAAAGGCTGCAGAATAATGCTTGCGATTTGTCATCACCAAATAAAAATGACCAGAGCAAGCAAAGGGTCGTGGACAAACATCTAGTGGGCAGAGGAAAAAAATCTAATCTCTACAATATAAAATGTTTGCATTGCATTGCTGTTTGTGATTGGTAAGACATACACGGTGCTGCAGGCAATACATGATGAAACTCTGTAGTCAAAATGCAACAGTCAGATTTTGGCAACTATTCCTCTTTTTAAAACCTTAAAGCAATATACACAGGCTGAGTGACTTGGAAGTCTCTTCTTGACACCTTGCTCTTAAATGGCACCTAGATCCTCTTAGTGTGTGCGCAGCACAGAAAACCTCACTCTGCTGGCCTCCCAGGAACTCCCTTAGTGGCCCAAATATATAGAAATGGCTTCTATACGGGGGATGTGGTAATAACTCCCAGCCGAGTTCCGGTAATGTGCAGGTGGTTTTGGTGAAGGAATGTGAGTACAGTTCCCACAGACAGATGCGTCTCTTCTGCATGTTGGTGTCAAGTTATCTGTTGACTTTCAAGCATCGGGCGTTCCACTCGCTGAATGATCAGGAGAATGACTGCAGGGGGCTCCGACCCACCTCGTCTGGGATCGTTATTCACAGATGTACAGCCTAGTTCTACTTCGACTAAGAGTCTCATCACCGGTCTGTGTCTTCTGTAAACGTCAAAAGATCAGTTTGATGCTTTAATTCGCTAGAAATTTTATCACAAAGCCTTTTTTGACTTGAACACTTCTCATATATACAATCTATACACATTTCTGTGTTGAGTTTTTGAGTGAAAAAACTGGCTTATCTGGAACAGCTGTGTGTGTGTGTGTGTGTGTGTGTGTGTGTGTGTGTGTGTGTGTGTGTGTGTGGTTGTTAGGGAAAACCCATTGGATGTTAATGTGGTTGGATTCTGGCAAACACTGAATAAACATTACAGCACAGTAAATTTTTTGTATGTTTTTCGTTACATATTCCAGCTGGTTAGGAAGTTGTAGTCAGAGCACAGGATCAGCCATGATACAGTATCCTTTGAGTAAAAAGGGTTAAGGGCCTTGACCAAGGCCAGTTCTGAGGCTTGAACCCAAAACAATCTGATCAGTAACCCAGAGGCTTACGTAAGCGTTGAGCCACTGCTGTGCTGGGGAGACAGTTAAATGATGCGGTAGTGGTAGAGATGGCCAGTCTGTCTTGATGTTTAAAAGAGTTTCTCACACACTAATCTGGGCTAGGCTAGGCTAGGTAGCTAGCTCTAGTTTAGTAGGCTTACTTTTTGATGACAGCGCGGAGACATTATAGGCACTTTAACAGTCCGTGTCTGATTACAAACTGATTTTATTTGGTTTATATCGGTTTCTTGGGCTAGTTTAACTATCCTGCAACTTGTTCATAGTGTAATTCCCACTTAGCTAGCCAGCTTTATCCATCTGTAGGCAGACTAGCTGTGTGTACAGGGTTGTTTTTGTGTGTTTCGTAGACTGGCTATTAATCTACATCACATATTCCTAAATGTTTTCACATCATTTTGCTATTTTGATATAGTTACAGTTTCCTTAAGAAGATGTTGATGTTGAAGATGACATATTGAAATAAATTATGCAAAAGACATGGAAAAGATTTGGCCAGAACTCAGTTGATTTGTCATATTTGGCTGAATGCCAGAAATCCGTTGTCTGTAACTTTCCCAGACAGCCATAATTATTTGTCAAGCCTGTCTGTCATCATGTCGTTGGCTCTGCCTGCAGTTCGACGCTCTAGTTTCAGCTTCAGACCGTCCTCCTGCAGACTAATGTATCCTGCACACTGTTAGAATTCTGACAGCTACAAACTTACATTCCTTCTTCTCCTCTGGTTTTAACGGTCTGTTTAAACCGTGTGTTAAACAGCTGGTTTACAGGTGCAAGTCACTAAACCGTTCATGATGTTACCAGTCCAGCATTTCATGATCTCCACTGAGCCATGCTGGGAAATCATTTAGTTTCCAGGTTACAGGTTTGTTTTTGTTATGGCCTGTGTTTCTATTCGTCTCCTACGTGTCATGTGGTTGGCCGTTTGTGAGTCTGTGTGACAATAAAAGTGTTTGGAAGTAAGTGTTTCTTAGTCATGTTGAGTGACAAAGACTACCAGAAGCCTAGGTGCCCCCAGGCAATTCGTGTGTGTGTGTGTGTGTGTGTGTGTGTGTGTGTGTGTGTGTGTGTGTGTGCGTGTGTGTGTGTGTGTGTGTGTGTGCGCATGTGTGAGAATGTGTTCATGCTGTAACTGGTATAAGGAAAGGTAAAATGATGATGTAAATATGTGTAGGTTTCTCTAGCGAGTGTTTGCTAATATTAGTGTCTTAGATGAGGATAAAACTCATAGCTATGTAACGTAAGGAATAAAAAGCAAAGGAGAAGACTGATGTGGAAAAATGATTACCAACAAAGTGGTGTCGTGGTCCTACCCTTAAAAACCGAAGATGAATATTTTCCAGTAAGCGTTTTGTTCCTCCTGTAACACAGCAGTTTGCACAATTATTATAAATTAATTTATAAATGATCTTTTCTTATTAAAGAGCAAAATAGTCTTTTAATTTTTTATCCATTTATAGTTGCAGCTAATGTAGACCTCCATGAGTTAGTTAGTTAGATCTGATTGTCACTCAGGTTATAGAGAGGAAGTAAGTGTCCTGGAGACTTTCTCAGAAAGCCTTACCTCTTTGTAGGATTAACATGTGCTTTGTGTGTGTGTTTTCATGCATTAACTAATATTAATGATTCACGGTCTGTTAATAGGGTGTGACAATGCGTCTATATTCAGCTTGTGCTGTTCAGGGAGTGTTGAGCGTTTGGTGCTCGAATGCTGCACAGAAGAGAGAGAGAGAATGTGCCGCGTTGAGCGATCGCTCTATAGGAGGCCTTTCTCTGAGCACTGGCCTGCAGCGAGGCGATAGAGAGCACTTCAGCACTCACTCAACAATAGGACTGGAGCAGGAGCTGCTCAGTGGGACGCGCCCTCTGGGCCTAATGAAGCTCTTGTCAAAAAGGCACTTATATAAGGGCACTTTCATAGAGTGTAGCCTGCTCTGTTGACCATAAAAAGCTTTCCACATTTTTTTTTTTTCTCAAACCAGGCTCTCTGGAAGCGTGGAACTTAATGAGCATGCGGTGAAGTGAGAGAAAGTGAAGGGGGTGTTTAGCTTATAAATATATAAGCATTTATATGCTAGATGTGCCAGCGACTTTGTTTGCATGGAATTTAATTTCACACTCATAAGTGCGTTTAAAAAAAAAAAAGTACAACGCCATCTATTAAATTTTGGAATGAACTATAAATTTGTACGTGTTACCATGAAGTGCGCAGAATGAATTGCGTTTATTAAGTAGATTTCAATTGCACACTCATAAGCGTGTATGAAAAAGTGTACAGCGCTATTTGTTGAATGTTGATGAATGAGATGAACTAATGACTTTTTTCAAGTTTTTTTTTTTAAAGGCATTTTTTTTTTTTTTTTTTTTTTTTCAATTAAAATTTTAAACGAGCATGTCTTCTCTACCCTTGAGCCGATCGCAATGAAACGAAGCCGGTATGTTACCTCAATCTCGGCCAATTACACTCAGATCTCCATAATATGATAATGGCTTACAGCTAATGAAAACCCAAAATTCTGTATTGGAGACTCATGGTGTCACACGCTAATCAACTAATTTTGTGAGCCTTTAAATGGTCTCTGTCTGGTTCAGTAGGGCTACACAATCATGGGGAATTCTACTGACTTGACAGTTGTCCAAAAGACGATCATTGACACCCTGTATCCAAGCACGTTAATGGAAATTTGAATGGAAGGGGAAAATGTGGTAGAAAAAGGTGCACAAGCATCACCGCAGCCTGGAGAGGATTGTGGAACGAAGCCCATTCAAGGATTTGGGGGAGATTCACAAGGAGTGGACAGCAGCTTGAGTGGGTGTTTCAAGAGCCACCAAACACCGATAAATCCAGGACATGGGCTACAACTGTCGCATTCCTCAAGCCCCTCTAGAACTAGAGACAACTTCAGAGGCATTGTACCTGGGCTGAGGACAAAAAGGACTGCTCAGTAGGCCAAAGTCCTCTTTTCAGATAAAAGTACATTTTGCATTTTGATGCAATTTTGATTTGAAAATCAAGGTTCCATAGGTTTGCATTAAACCACCACAGTCAGTGATGGTTTGGGGAGCAAAAGCTTAGGTTTTGCTCTAAGCTGTCATCTGCTGGTGTTGGTCCACTGTGTTTTATCAGGTCCAAAGTCAGCACAGCCGTCTACGAGGAAGTTTTAGATCACTTCATGCTTCCCTCTGCTAACCAGCTTTATGGAGATGCTGATTTCATTTTCCAGCAGGATTTGGCTCCTGCCCACGCTGCAAAAAGTACTAATGCCTGTCTAAGGAGCATGGTATCCCTGTGCTTGATTTGGCAGCAAACTTGCCCGCCCTAAACACATAGACAATCTATGGGGTATCGTGAAAAGGAAGATGCGTGACACCAGACCCAACAATGCAGAAGAGCTGAGAGCCGCTAACACAGCATCCTGGGCCTCCATAACACCTCAGCAGTGCCACTGACTGATCGCCTCCATGCCACGCTGCATACCAGCAGTAATTCATGCAAAGGGAATTTTGGGTTTTCATCAGCTGTAAGCCATAATCATCAAAATGAAAAGAAATAAACACTTGAAATATATCAGTCTGTCTGTAATGAATCTATAAAATATTGGAGTTTCATCTTTTGAATTCAATTACTGAAATAAATCAACTTTTTTGATGATATTCTAATTTATTAAGATGCACCTGTATGTAGGAATATATGGAGGACATGCTGTATGCACACCACATATGCATGGACTATTTTGTGTAATATAAGTGTTTTATTTATGTATCTCAAAACAGTGATTACAAAGCTAAAAACGACCCTGCACCCACTTCCCTCAAATCTCTAATCACACCCTGCACTGCACTACATTCGCTCCGGTCCTCCAGCACTGCTTGACTAGTCCCAGTAACTCCGAGTGATCAAGGAAGACATGCATCTGGACTGTTTTCTTCCTGTAGATGTTCATACAGCCAAGTCACTGGCAATCTTTTAGCAATGACTAAGACTCATCTGTTTGTTAAATATTTGGGTTAATCCCCCCCCAAAAAAAAAAGAAAAGAAAAGAAAAAAACCTTCCAACCGTGTTTGACTGATAGATGTACTTTAGTAATTTAATAAGTAGTGTAAGGATATATCCAATGCCCTGATCTTCAAACCACTTTTATACGTTGTCTGCAAAATACCTAAATGTAATGTTTCTCAGGTCTGGAGTTCCCGTGGGGGCCGAAGCCGTTTGCAGAGGTGGTGGCTGGACCCCTGCTCAGTAACAACAGGCAGACGACAGACAGCAGCACCCTGGAGGGCTCCTATGTGGGGGTTTACTTTTCTGCTCACTGGGTGAGTAAAGCTCACACACTTCATTGCTTAACTGCAGTCTAAAAGCCTTTTTCTTTTTCATACATGGGATATGTAACATTTCAGCCTTCATCAATCCATTAGAACATGTTTTTGGTCATTATTACAGACATATGTCACTTTTACCTAAAAGCTCCTCCACACTTCATTCATGACCAGAGGGAGAGAGCCACAGTACAGATGTGATATTTAGCATTCCCGCAAGATTGTTCAGTACGTCATGTTATGTAATATAACCCAGGTTGCCTGATCTAACAGACAAAACTAAACACACCCCGCATTGCACCTTGTTCTTTCCAATGTTCCAGCACTGCTCAAATGATCTCACCATCTTTCAAGGCTCGCGAAAGACATGCGTCCAGACTGTTTTCTGTCCTAGGTCCTAGGTGGTGTAATGAACTTCCTCTAGATGTCCATACAGCTGAAAGGCAATCTTTAAACAATGACTAAAGATAAAGAAGACTATCTGGTTTTTAGCTATTTAGGTTTTTAATCCTTCCTAGCAGATTTTGACTGATGGTAACCTAGTGAACCAGTGTAAGGATATATTTTATACAAGTCTAACTGGGTAAGGACATCTAAATTTGAACCTGCCTGCTTTGATAAAAGCAATTCAACTAACACTGTAATAGATGTGCAGTTTCCCTCATTTTGGTAAATACGGAAGCTTTCCTTAAGATTCAGTTATTTATCACATGTACATTATCGCCTTATAGCACAGTGTCATTTCCTAAACTGTGTCCACTGTACTTAATGTGTTCTGTGTCAGTATGTTGTGATCTTATGCATGTAAATGTAAATGTAAATGTTCTTGCATACAGTTCAGACTTGGTAGAAGTTACCAGGATCGACCTAGTACGAATAGTAGCATGTCTCTGAAATATAAATTTTCATCAAGAAGCAAGTGAACACCAAGACCTCATTTATTTCCAGTTCCTTTCAACATCTTGACTAGTAACAGTCCACACATAGAGCATTTTTACCAGCAGTGTCTCTGCATTTTCACCCTTAAGGCACAGACCAGTGCAGGTAAAGTCACAACTGGTCTGAAACCCGCTAGTGACTTCAAGGTTTTGCTCTAAGCTCAGTCCCTGGTTGTGCACTTATGTCAGGGTTTAGAAATTCATTGTGTCATGTTTCTTCTTCCACTCACTCGGCAATCATCCAGTACAAAATGCTGAGTCAGCCTGTGCTCCAGTCACAGAGATACACAGACTAACATAGAGCAGGATTTTCACTGTATTTTGTTTAGTTAAAATATTAAAAGACAAAAACAAAAACAAAATCAAGATTTGTATGAGGTCTGAGAAAGAAACAATAAACTGTATTAGAGTAATAGAATAAATACAAACAGGAATCTCTTGTTTCTCATTACGATTGTATTCATATGGATAAAAATGTGAAATTGTAATACTTCTGATTAGCTGGGAGGTAACTAAGTACATTTACTTTGTTTCTGTACTAAATACAGTTTTCATGCATATGTGCTTCACCTGAGTAGTTTTATTAGTGGACACTTCTGTATCTATATCTGTATTTTCTACTTCACTACATTTCTGCATGGCACTGCAGTAAGTGTCCACAGTGGTGTGTAGCATTTGAAGTGATAATATTGCCACCTGCAGACTATTATATGTAAAGGCATGATTTGCCTTCCCTCCATAAAACATCACATGTAGCAGGTGTTTGAAAGCAGAAGCTCAATACTTAAGTAAATGTGTAGACCGAGTACGTTTTCTTAAGTAGAAATGTAAATGGGGCACTTTAATATTTTATATTAAAGAACATAGGATATAGATATAGATATAAGGATACAGAGGGATGCATCTGCTTTTACTCAAGTACAGGATTTGCATTCTTCGTCCATCACTGTTAGACAGCAGAACCCAGTGGAAATGCAGGTCTAATCATCAAAAAAAGTCTTTTGGTTCGATGAAACAGCATCTGCAGTTTGTCAGGAAAAACTCTTTGCCAATCAATAAAAAACAAGCAGCTCCATCCAGGGTTGCTGGTATCAACTCTCTATGATGCCATTTGATTTTTGACCATGAACACAAAATTGCATAACCTCAGGTAACCTCAGACAAGATAATACTGTGTAACCGTGCTGTTTCTTTTAATTCAGTTTTGTTTGTATAGTATTTAAAAAAAAGACAAGGTACCAGCACAGCTTTACAGAAATCCACATAAGGATTGAAATCCATAATGATCAAGTCAGACACATCAGTGGCAAGGAATAGCTACAAATCTACAGCATCGAAGTAGAATTATGGTACACTTGTTATGGACCTGGTTGAGTAGAAAGAGAGAGAGAGAGAGAGAGAGAGGGATGAGACTCACTGCTCTTTTCTTGGTGTGTGTGTGTGTGTGTGTGTGTACACATACGTGTGGAAACAGTGCCCTCCCTGCCGAAGTCTGACCCGAGTGCTGGTGGAGTCTTATCGGAAGGTGAAGGAGTCTGGAAACAAGTTTGAGATAGTGTTTGTGAGCGCTGACAGGTAAAGATTTTTTTACAGACTTTTACACACTAGGGATGTGACTAGGGATTAATCATTAATCAATTAATCGCCATTAATTATTTAGCTCATTAAAAAATGTGTTAACCTGTAATATATATACATATATATTAATATATATACACTACCTTTCAAAAGTTTGGGGTCACTTTCTAACTCCATGATGGTTCCTGATTTTTATTTCTTTCTACATTGTAAAGGAATGCT
>JAQMYL010000003.1:16939366-16954091 GCA_030014365.1 Clarias pachynema | reverse complement strand
AGAGGTAGGTTTTGGTCTCGCCCTCCTGGGATGGCCTTCATGAGAGCCAGTTTCATTATGGTGCTTGACGGATTTTGTTGTAGAATAAAGAAAATAAATCACTAAACAAAAACAAAGAAATTTGCAAGTGACCCCAAACTTTTGAACGGTAGTGTGTATATATGAAATAACTAAATATAGTTATATAAAATATAAAAAACTAAATATAAAAAAACTAAATATAAAACCCTGATGGTTGTGTTTGCAGATCAGAAGATTCCTTTATGCAGTATTTCAGCGAGATGCCATGGCTGGCAGTGCCATACGCAGATGAGGCCAGGAGATCTCGCCTCAACAGACTCTATGGCATACAAGGTGTGTATCTGGCAGGGGGTGTGTTTGGGAAGGAGGGATTGATATCGGTGTGCTGTGGCTGAGATGAGGAAGAAAAGCATACGAATATAAGGAGAAGGAGGGGAAGAGGAAAGGAGAGAAGCACAGCTGTGGAGTTTGAGGAATGTGGGCAGCTGATCAAGTTTGCTGTTGAGTTGCTGAAGGAAGCCGTGTCTCCTCCCAGCATTAGAGCTTTCTATGTGAAGGCCAAAGCTGGAAGGTGTGTTCAGTAAGATTCCTGTTCTGCCTCTGGGGAATCTTGTTTAGCTCCACATCAGATGGACAGCTGTTATCACGGTCTGCCTCTCAGAGCCTGTTGTACTGATCCCTGCAGCTGTAATGCCTGATGTTGCTGCTGTTTCACGTCGGGGGTCACTGCAGGCATGTGGGCAGCTGATTGGGTGGTGAAAGACAAAGGCAAGATAACAGTGAACACTAAATTCCAAGCAATCACAGACATGTTTAGGGTGACACCGTGTGGGTGGGGGTGTATTTATTTTTGCTTGGAGTCTCCTGGTTTCCTAAGAGAGAAGCATCACTGCAAATCATTCTTTATTCTATGATGAAAGAGTTTTGTCCTGGTGGGCGTGGTCTCTACTAGAGTGTCATTGCCACATCCACAGCATACGGGGATCACTGAGGAGGAGGAGGAGGAGGATGATATCAGTCATTGATCTCACTCACTTGATCTCAACCCTACTGAACATGTGAAAGAGAACTGAAAAAAGGAAAAGAAAAAGATCAAAGAAAAAGAAATAAAGAAATGGGAGGAAGGAAGATAAGAAAGTGAAAAAGAAAAATATAGGGAAGAAAGAAAAAGGACAGAAATATTGAAAAAAGAAGGAACGAAAATGAAAGAAAGACAAAGAGGATAAAGGATAAAAGCAAAATAACAAAGGCAGACAGGAAGAAAGATAAAGAAGTGAAAGTTGAAGGGGAAATAAAAAAAAATAATAAATAGAGACGAAATGAAAACAAAAAATTAAGGAAATTAAGGAAGGAAGAAAGAAAAAAGAAACAGAAGGATAAGGAATCATATAAGCAAAAGGAACAAGACATGAAATGTAGAAAAGAAGAAAAACAATGAAATATGGAAAGAAAAAGAAACTAAAAGAAGGCTAGTAGGAATGATAAAATGGAAAGGTAATTTAAAGAAAGGGAAGGATGGAACAAATCGAAAAAAGGAAAGAAAGAACAACGGTAAAGAAAATTAAAGAAAAATGGAAAACTAAATTTAACAAGGAAGAAGAAAGCATGAAAGAAAGGAGAGAAGATATAAAGAAAATGAAAGAAAGAAGAAAGGAAGAAAAAAGAGAGAGAGAAAAATTAATGTGCAGAACTCTATACTTTCGTTTATATGAAAAAAGAAGTTCTCTCTCCTGTTTTACTTTATTACTCTGGTCCGTCCCCCTCCGTCTCTTTTCCTCCCCGCGCGGTTCCTTCTCTCGTTATCTCTCTCTCATCTCTTCCCCTCGGAGGCGGTCAGTCAGTTCTTGTTGGCTCTCGGCCAGGCTCGGCTGGAATGAGAGGAATTCTTGCTGGTTGCGGGAATCGACACAGCCGCTGCCCAAAAACTGCTCGCTTCCTGACGCGGTGCAGCCACAGAGCCGAGCTCAAATAGAGGCTCTGACAGATTCTACTGCTCTCTGTGGTGTGTGTGTGTGTGTGTGTGTGTGTGTACATATGATTGAGGTTGGGAGAGTAACTATTATCCTATAACCAGTAGACAACTGGCAGCTAGAATACATTTGTAGTAGATACACTTTAATGTAAATAAATAAATGTGTGTGTCCTTGCACATGCTCCAGGAATCCCCACACTGATTTTGCTGGACACGGAGGGTCACATGATCACGCGGCAGGGCCGGGTGGAGGTGCTCAATGACCCAGAATGCCATCTTTTCCCCTGGCATCCGCGGCCTGTGCTCGAGCTCAGCGAGTCCAATGCAGTGCAGCTCCATGAAGGCCCCTGCCTTGTTCTCTTCGTAGGTGAGTGTGTAACTAAAGCAGAACACGAAATGCTAAACATCTTCCTTTCGATTTTTGTTGCTAAATATCAAAATATACAATTATAATAAAATTTAAATGTTTATTATCTGCTTCTATTCAGTAGTGGAGCAGTAGTAGAAGTGTGTTAGAACGTTAGGCAGAGGGATAGAGGTGTAAGGTGATTCTTCAGGCTTTCTGAGGCCGTCAGCTCCTCTCTGTTTCATTCAACCTCCTATATTCATATTTCAGCTTTTGTCCTTTCATCCCGTCATCCTGGCATTCTGGTTTTTTTTTCTTCTCTTTTTTACTTTTATGCTAAAAGTGGAGGTTTATTTCATTATTACTCTTTCACAGCTGCATCCTCTCTCTCTCTCTCTCTCTCTCTCTCTCTCCCTCACACTCCCTCTGTTTCAGACGCAGAGGAGGAGGGAGAGCTGGAGCCAGCAAAAGAGCTCATCCAGCCAATTGCTGAGAAGATCATGGCCAAGTACAAAGCCAAGGATGAGGAAACCCCGCTGCTCTTTTTTGTGGCGGGAGAGGTGTGTGTGTGTGTGTTTGTGTGTGTACTGTATATGGTTGTGTGTGTGTTTGACCATGTGGTTTTTATGAGAGACCTGCAACTCACTCTTTTGGAATTGGCATGAGAAAACCAGATCGAGACTTCATAATAGAAGATTGATGTGATCATTTGTAGCACAGCACTTTCTTCCTGACCGACTAAGAGTCTGATAGTGTGGTTGTATGAGAGTGTAGGTATCTGACGGCATGGGATGGGTAGCTGAGGGTCTCTCTCTCTATCTCTCTTTCTGTCTCTCTCCCCCTCACCCTCCCACCACCTCCGTACGTTATATCGCTCTTCTTATGGTTTAGGTTTCAGTAGTATCAGTGACGGCCTGGCAGCGAAGTTCATACTCTTGCTGTAAACTGATACCAGCTGCGCGCACACACACACACACACAGGCTATACATGCATACACTGTAGACCACTGTACAAACGTCTGTGCTATTTATGTGCAGCCAGTAGGCCTGCAGGGCTTCAGCTTCTAAATAATGTCTGTGTTTATACCAGCAGATCCACTGTGAATAGTAGAATAGCCTGTCTGAAGTGAACATGTGACAGTGTAGCCTGCAGATCCCTGACCAGCTGCTGCATGTCAGGACCAGTGATGTATGTGAATGTGTGCGTGAAATGCCCTGTTGTTCTTTTTGTGTTTGTTTTGATTAAGTAAATTAAAGGAATATTTCGTGTTATTAATAGCCTTTAGACATGTCGGGACTGCATACACAGTATGATATGCAATGAAATAGCTGTACAACTGTCCTTGACCTGAATAGAATAGAATAGAATAGAAAGATTTAGAAGTAAATTGCGGGTGTGCGTGTCACCTGGGGAAGAGAAGGCAACAGGATGCACTATGGGAAGAAGGCAAGCCGGCAGAGGCAGTGTGATGCTTTGGACGATGTTCTGCTGGGTAACCTTGGGTCCTGACATTCATGTGGATGATACTTTGACCCATACCATCTACCTAAACGTTATTGTTGGCAAAAGTACATTTCTTCATAGAAATGGTATCGCCTCTTTCAGCAAGATAATGCGCCCTGAAGCACCGCAAACATTGTTCAGGAATAGTTTGAGCAACTTGATAAAAAGTTCAATGTGTTGACTTAACCTCCAAATCCTCCAGATCTCAACCTGAGCCTTTGTGGGATGTGCTGGACGTGAGATCCACCTCACAACTTACAGAACCTAAAGGATCTGCTGCTAACGTCTTGATGCCACAGCACATCTTTAAAGGTCTGGTGCAGTCGATTCCTTGATGAGTCGGAAATGTTTTGAGCGACCAGGAACGCAATTAAACCTAGAGTCAGAGTCCCTGAAAAAATTAAAGCACAAAAATGCCAGAACAGCTTCTACGAGTCTCTGGAAGTGTCTCAGTTAGTGTTTTGAAGATAGAGGTTGGTGAGCGCTGTCTGATGTGTGTTCTGATGACTTGTGATGGTCCAGCAGGATTACTCTGGCTTTTTCCTTTAATCAGCCCCCTGTCTGTGTATGTGTGTATACTGTATATACAGTATACTAAAGCCAGACTTGATTTGTACGGTTGGATGTGCTTGGTTTATCAGATTCTTGGGAAAGCTCCAGTAAGCAGAAGAAACTTCACATTGTGTGGCTGTCATGATCCAGAAACTGCGTGGACCTTTATCTCGTTATGAGACAGCAGGCAGCCATGGATCACTGCGACAGTCAGGTTGGCAGTGTGGGTGTTTGTTCACGCTGTATATGTCTGAAAAGCAGTTTATACATGCATTGCAGCTGTGCAAAAAGAAGACGCATGGCTCAGCGGAGGAAGGAAGGCAGCCTGCAAGATGTAATCTCCTCTTATCAGAGAGGCGTGAAGCACAAGATGGATTTCATGTTTCTTCTGCTGAGCCGCAGCTTTAGAGCATTTATACTGAATTGTAGAAGTTTTGCGCCTTTTTTTGTTTGCAATCCAGTGACGTGAATTCCAGAGATTTTTTTTTTCCAGAGGACAATAGTCTCCATCTGGACTGGAAAAGGAAGCGATTATGAGTAATGTCATAGCTTCCCTCCTGCCTGATGTTGTTTCTTCTCTCACTGCCAGATTACAGGAAGTGTCTAATCATCAGCACTACATGGCCGTCTTATTTTCCATCGGGCTTTTTGTTGTCATTGAAACAAACATGTCAGGAGATTTTGTAAGCAGTAGAAAATGTATCCGTAGGTCAGCAGTGAGGCCGGTCGCTCTTTTGTCTGGTTGTTTAAACAAAAGTGTGTCTGATCCATCTGTAAGCAGTTGTGGAACAATAACAACAGCAAGAATTTCATGTCACCTAGTCCGTGCCCACATTTTTTGTCCTTTTTAGGTAAAATAACAGTAATGGAGTTCCTTTACAAGCTTCAGATCAGATTGTGTGGTTTAATGCACTTACTGCTACGTGGACTCGCTCATGGTTTCATTGGTATGAAGTCAGAGCTGGAATGGACAAACTGAAATGTTTTAATAATCAGGCTTTTATTTTACTGCCATCTGGTGGCTGTTGGGATTATAACACATTCAGCATATGTTCCCACATCCAAAAGGGATGAATGTGAGAGGGGAATGAGAAGTGCATGTAAGATAGTGATTTCATTTAATATATACATGACATAGCCAAAAGTATGTGGACACCCTCGAAGACGAACAGACTTCATCTCCTATTTAGATGCTAATGCATATAAAGACAGTCAGTCTAGACAAACTCATTTAATCTCTCTAGACAAGACCAGCATTTAATCTTCCCTTCACTCAGACTACAAACCAGCAAAATGGTTCCCCTGCACACAAAGCAAAGTCCATGGTGGTTATGGTGTTTTGTTTTAAGATTGACTTAAACCCCAGATGAGCACCTTTGGAGTAAACCGAACCATCAACTGCATCTCAAACCTCCTCACCCAACATCAGGGCCTGAGCTCACTAAGGCTTGTGATGCTAAATGAACACACACTTACATAGCCATGCTCCAAAATCTAGGAGAAAGCAATCACAGAAAAGTGGAGGAAAGGAGGGTGACATTTGGATAACAAGCATAAAGGTGTGATAAACGGGTCTCCTTTTGGTCATATCGTATGTTTTTACATAAGTGCTTTGAATCCTCAATCATTAAATGCATCCTTATATTTCTTCACTACGTTACTGACAATCAGTACCACCAGTCTTTAACATCAATTTCCTTGTTTGTTTAAGTACTAGAGGAAAATGTGGGTCTTTGGAAGTCGTTTGAAGCCTGGCAGTGACTGTTCAGATGTCTATGCCAGAGGTTCCCAACCTCTAAGTGTGTGATGATGATCATATTGAATATGTGCAATCTAATTCTGACATCACCGCCTCAGAGCAGACAAAGGCTCGCACATCCCCTGGGTCTTTAGAGGGGCGCCAAACATCCCCCGGGATATTTGGCGCCCCCTTGAGGGGGCGTGGACCGCAGGTTGGGAACCATGGATCTAGAGGAAAATTGTGACACATGCCTTCCACAGAAGAGAGAAGAGTCTTGACACATGCCTTCCTCGTACTCTGAGAGATGGTGAGACCAGTCAAGCAGTGCTAGATTGATCCGAGGGAGAGTGGTTCAGTGCGGTGTGTGGTATCTGCTTTGAGCTGTTGCCCGTTTGTGGCCTTATAGGCAAACATCAGTGTTTTAAATCTGATGCAGCAGCTACAGTAGGCCAGTGGAGGAATGAAAGTAATGGGGTGGTGTGGGACAATTTAGAAAGATTGAAGACATGAAGCAGCATTCTGGATAAGTTTTAGAGGTCGCACAGGAATCTCGCACACAACAGCAGGTGTGCCAGGAGCGAATTGCAGTACCGTAGTCTTGAGATGACAAGACTGAGCAAACACCTGAGTGGGTAGAAATGAATGAATCCTTCTGATACTGTAAGGAAGAAATTAACATGAGTGTGTCAGGTTAGCAGTGTGAGCAGAAAAAGACAGTTAATTGTCTATGTTTAACTCGCGGTTGCATGCAGTGGCCGAACGTGAGATCAGACATGTAATCACTTGGAAGGAATATCAGTTCAGTTTTACTGGGAATATATTTTATATATTGCACATTTTCCTACAAGCTGCCCCTTTGGTTTAGACTTAAAGATCTGTATATTCAGTGTCATTAAACAGAGGAAAGTTAAAGTAGAAATAAAGAAAAATGCATGAAAAGACATTTAAAATACATTCTCTCTAGTTTGAGAACACACACACGCACACATTTGCACTCAGTGTGTTGCATCTCAGGTTTTTTTTTTTTTTCTGCTCAGTAGGCTGTTAGATCTTGCTCAGAGGGGAGCCATGCTTTTTTTACCTCCTCCTGTTTTTTCCTGCTGGGGCCAGAGAGAAGAAAGCGAACCGTCTCCTAACTGCCATGCAGGATCTAATGAGAGAAAACACTGAGCCCTGTGTGACTCCTCGCTGCTTTAAAGTTCTGGCCACAAAGTCTCCTTTGATTGTTACTTATCAAAGCTCTAAATGCTGCTTCAAAGGAAGAGCCATGATTCAGTTTTACTGATAATCAGAAGACTTCACAGGTGGTTACAGCACACATTCCATGAATTAAAACTGTAAAGAAAAATGAACATGTTGTATCTTTACAGAAATGAGCAAACTGCTATAAGATCAGTCAGTACTGAATATTGGATTTATATTTGTATTCATATTTCTAACCGAACACTGAGAAAGCGAATACCTATACAGTATTTTAACACTAATTTTAGCAGCTTATAACTTCAGTTCAATTAATTTGCAATTTGACCAATTTGTCTAATCCATGAGTTTTTCCTGTGGTACTGTATACTGAACATGACTTATGCACATGAAAGACTCATGCTAAAACTGTGCAGCCAGATGCTTCATTAATCAGTACATACTTTGGGTTTTTAGGAAACCACTAAAGGCAGGTCTTCTCCTTTCTAACACTATTATAAATACAGTAGATGAGAGCGAAGATAGACTATTTTTAAGTTTAATAATTTTGAGTACTTCAGATTTAAACCAGTGACACAGATCACTGTGCACATGGCTTGGACTAACAACTAACTTATACCAAAATACCAACACAGACAAAACTTTGTGTCTTACCCAAAAATAATAAAAGAAGAAGGAAGTCTGCTCTAAGTCTAACTGGGCCATCACAAAAAAAGCAATTGCAGATGCATTTGAAGAGACACAGAAGTAAATCACTCATGCTGTTATTTATTACTTATCGAAAGATGTGGCACGCACGTGCTGTTAGCAAAGAGGAATTCTAATGAACACACTTGACCGGTCACGGGACTATCTCAGACACCTTCTATTCCTGATGCATACAATTAGTGCAGGTTTTAGAAACCTTTATTTTATAGATTACCCTTAATTTAATTACTTTTATATATTTATGAATGTTCACTACTGAACTACAGAAGTATTCACTCACCCATTCAAATCATTGAATTCATGGAATCACTTCCATGGTTACAGTATATAAAATCAAGCACCTACTGTAGGCATGCGACCAATTCTACTGCATCCAAGCCATACAAGCCTTACATCACCACGTGCAATGCAAAGCATCGGATGTAGTGGTGTAAAGCATGTCACGCTTCTCCCTGGCAAACCCATGGACAAGTCTGGGTTTGTTAGTCCAAGCCATGTGCACAGTGACCTGGAGAGCGGTACTTGTCTGACTGCTTTGTGCCAAATGTAAAGTTCGGAGTTGGGCTCGGCCCCTTAGTTCCAGTGAAAGGAACTCTTCATGCATACCAAGATATTTTGGACAATTTAATACTCTATAATAGTTTGGGGACGGCCCCTTCCTGTTCCAACATGACTGCGTACCAGTGCACACAGCAAGGTCCATAAGGACATGGATGAGCAAGTTTGGTGTGGAAGAACTTGACTGGCCTGCACAGAATCCTGACATTAATCTGATAGAACACCTTTGGGATGAATTAGAGTCTGCGAGCCAGGCCTTCTCGTCCAACATCAGTGTCTGAACTCACAAATGCGCTTCTGGAAGAATGGTCCTTGTGGAAAGCCTTCCCAGAAGAGTTGAAGCTGTTATAGCCACAAAGAGTAGGCCAACGTCATATTATACCCTATGGATTAAGAATTTGATGTTACTCAAGTTCATATGCATGAAGGAGAGCGAATACTTAGTGTAGTTTGGGTTATTTGTACTAGTAGTATAGAGTACTACTCAAGTAAGTAGTATAAAAGAAAAAATGCCATAATGTAAATGTAATGTGATTTGTGCCATTATACTGTATGCTGTTAGGCTGGATAAAAACTAAATGATTCATTTAATAGTTACATATCACACTTTACATCACAATTTTAATATTTGCCATAATAACCGCAATATAATTTTCTGTATGTTCTGCATGAGCAGACACCAGGAGACCCTAAGAAAGCAAGAGCGGTGTTTCTGTGCTGATATGATTGAGTCTATATTTGGTTTAAGTCATACAGTTTAATCTTGTCCTCATAGAGAATGTAAACCTTTTTGCAGAGAAGACCACTGACCGTTTTCCAATGTGCCCGCAGGACGACATGAGCGACTCTCTGCGGGATTACACCAACCTGCCTGAGGCGGCGCCACTGCTCACCATCCTGGATATGTCGGCCCGCGCCAAGTATGTCAAAGACGTTGAGGAGATCACGCCGGCCGTGGTGGAGCAGTTTGTCAGTGACTTTCTAGCCGAGAAACTCAAACCGGAGCCAATATAAAGCTGGACGGTAGTACCAGTATCTCCCATCACTTCCCTTCAGTCCTCCTGTAAGACTCTGACATGCTTCACTTTGTACTGACTTTTTTTTTTTTTTTTTTTAAACACACATCCCGGAAGCCCTCCTTTCTCTCCTGTGGTGCCTTGCATATTTACAGCCTGGATGGTGAAATCTCATGAATAGATGATTCTGTTGTGGCAGTACATGTCATATCTCAGAATGCAAATGAAACCCCAGAGTACACTTGGATTTAAAACACAATCGTTTAATTTTATTGAATATGAATAAGACATGGCTTTTATTCTCACATAAATGCTTACAGTAAGAAAATCCTGGTGCATTTCTAGGGACCGCAGCAGGAATAGGCTGCACGTCTACGGTCCTTATCGGTGCTGATTCTTGATATTTGATGCAACATAATTTTTTTTTTTTTCCAATTCCAGTACACTTCTGTGGATTTTCTGTGAAGGTCCCATTTAATAAAAAGCAGTCCAATTTTGAAGGCACACAATAGCATTTACCAAGTTTTCACACTAAATGTAGGCATTCATTAGTGTACAGCTTTTGTCTCTCCGTCATTGTGTTTCTGCTCAGAAACCCTGGCCATTAAAACTGACTGTCTCAGTCCTGTGTCTCGTCTCATCTGGTATTAAATGCATTTCTTCATTTCAGGAAAAGAATTTAAGGCACTCCTCTTACACGCATATCCCACTACAGTAATGAAATGATGATTTGATTTAGGATTGTCAAGTAAGTACTTTCCTAGAGACAGACCTTGAGACCAAAGACTTGTATGGTTCTCTTTAACCTTTGGCATCTAAAAAAAAAGTTATGTGGAATTTTTTAAACCAAAACAGGTTATTATGCTATCCATAGAGAGTTTTCTCCAACTTCTCATGAACATGATTGTAAATGGAATGGGTAAATGGTTCCTTGCCTGAATCTACAAAGCAGTGTGTGTGTGTTGTGCTCTGCACTGGATTGGTATCCCATCCATGCCTCATGCACAAGGTTTCTGGGATAACATCCATCTCTGTTTAAAAATAAACCAGAATAAAGCACCTACTGAAAGTGAGTGAGGGTTCACATGTGCACATTTTCACAAATGCCAAGCAGCTGAACGTTCCTTCTTAAGAGCAGCTTAGTGTTGCTGGGGTTACTGGTTAGTGTCTGCACGTTCAGTTCAACACAGTCCTGCGGCTGGGGGAGAAAAAAAAACAGTAAACAGCTAACCTAAATCTATCTTATATATGTATAAGATATATCTTCACCCTGTATTCAGGGTCGCGGGGACCTGGAGCCTATCCCAGGAGGCTTAGGGCACGAGGCGGGGTACACCCTGGACAGGGTGCCAATCAATCACAGGGCGACACACACTAGCACATATTCACACACTACAGGCAATTTGGGAACACCTAACCTAATCAACCTAACCTGCATATCTTTGGACTGTGGGAGGAAACCGGAGTACCTGGAGGGAACCCACCAAGCACAGGGAGAACATGCAAACTCCATGCACACAGAGACGAGAATCGAGCCTGTCCAGGAATCAAACCCGGACCCCGGAGGTGCAAGGCGACAGTGCTAACCACTACACCACCGTGCCGCCGATCAGATGTAGCCATCACATATAATCAGTGAGCTTTAGATTGATTGATCAATTGTTTCAGCCTATTATGTGTATCGCACCTGCCTTCTGTGTTATAACTGGTAAGGGAAAGTGCACCCCACAGGGTCTTATTGTCGCCTTTATAGCTGTTTCTGTGTTAGTTATTAGGAGCCATATAACATGATGTCCAGGGTGCACAGACTCTGGACTCACTGTGACTCCAGGATAAATTGCCTCCTGAAAAAGAATGAATGAAAACTCACAAAAATGTTGCACAGAGCTTTTAATTCCAAAGCCTTGGCCTGTTTAATATTGCATTAAACTCTAGAGCTGTATTAAAGAATTACAGATCAGCGGCTGCTTGATTTTCCTCTTCTTGCTTTCTGTGCAAATTTCATCAACTGTCTGCGCCCTTCAAATAGCAGGATACTAGCCATCATGGCTGAATTCAGACCTTCCACTCCTGGAGCTCTAGGAACAACGAGTTTATAACCATCTGTTTCCTCAGCCAGCTGAAGAGCCTCCAGGCTCAGTCCGTGTGAATCACCACTAATCACGAGAGCGGTGTTTCTCTGTGCCCAGTTCTCATGATACACCCTGGGTTCTATGCATGGAAGAGACAGTTCATCATCAGAGTCTGACTCGGTGTACTCTTCCAAGATGGCATTATCACAAAACTTTCCAGGTGTTTGAACATCTGCGTCACTTCTCCTCGTGTTCCTGCTTGCATCGTCCGCAACGTGGACACTCACAGGCGTCGGTAAATGCTCGGATATGGAGTCCCAGTTCAAACCGGAGAATACGGGCAGACGGAAATGGGCTCCCATCGCAGCACGCAGGACCTTCGGCTCCCACGGATCCACGCAGCCTGGGAGAGGAAGGACAAATTAGATTCGGACAAACACGTGAAAGTGTTTAGAGACTAAACACACACAGAAATACCTTGAGTGAGGAGGACACGATCGCACCCGGCTGCGGCAGCACAGCGCAGGATGGTACCCAGGCTCCCCGGGTCTCGCACGTTATCACAGATAAGGAACAAGGGGACGGACTGGAGACGAAGATCTTTGGGGAAGGTGAGCTGAGATTGAGCTGGCTTTGAGAATATGGCTACCAGAAAAGAAAAGAAAAAAAAGTTAAGGAAGTAGCCATTCTCAGACATGAAAAGAAAATGGTTGATTAAAAAAAAAAAAAAAAGTCTTGTGGTATAAATTCAACATTTTATCATAATATTCATGCATGCAAAAAGAAATTAAAATTTTAATTTTAATAACAAAAGTCTAGTTGTCCCTGTTATTTCTTGGTATGCCTCAAATACAAATACTAAAGTGGTGTATACTTTAGACAGGAAGGAAGGTGTTGGGGGAGAAACTATTTCAGACATCTGACCTTGCTGTGACATTGTGTATGTTTGGGTTCATTTCAAAATCTGATGGTTATTTTATTCTAGATAAATCCTACCTTTAAACAATCAACCACGTGTTGCTGAGAGGTGTTCACGTCAAACGTCAGATTTTGGAACATAACACAGTTATGAGAGTAAAAAGTCCCTTTATTTCTCTACATAATCCCCTGCTACGCTAATGCACTTATATCAGTGTTTCACTAGTGCTTGGATACTATAAAAAGTAGAAAGTTTTCTCAGCACACCGAAGCCATGATCGAACTGCCAACTTTACATCTGAATTGCTGGCCTCCCAGGAACTCCTTTACTGGCCAATGTGGAAATGGCTTGGAGCGAGGTCAGGACTATACTCCCATAATGTGCAAGTCGTGTTTGTGAATGGTTGTATGTACAGTTCACATGGACAGATGCAGCTCCTGCACAAGTTGGTGACAAGTTATCTGTTGATTTTCGAGGATCAGGTGTTCCACTCGCTGACTGTTCACAGGAACGACTACAGTGAGCTCCGAGCCACCTCGGCCAACGTCGTCTTTCGCAGACATACAGCCTTCTTTTAAATGTTTCACCATACAAATGTTTTATGTAAGGTTAAGTAAATGTCTCAGTTTGGCTTGAACGCATCCCTTAGATTTAATGTCATTTAATGATAGGACAGATGGACAGAGATCTCGAAAACATGATTATATTTAATGCAGGTGAATCTGAAATTGTTGGTCTTGATGAAAGAAAAAGTTATGTAAGAAAAAAAAAAGTTTGAACATAAGTGTTCACTTTATGTTTTATGGTATACAAAGACTTTTTGGTTTTGTAAGCAGCACTGCTCTGGGGGACGTCAAATTCATAATTAAATATATACAGCGAATACTTCAATAAAAACAATCTAAATGACTGTAATGTTTTTTGGCCAGCCCAAAATTTACTTATGTATCTGTTTTTTTCCCATCTGCATCAACTTTCTTACTCACAGGATAATCCAGTGTCTCACAGATCTGCATGTTATATTCATCTTCACTCACTCTAGCCCATGATAAAGTTAGGAATAAAATCGGGTGTGCAGTTATGGGAAAATAATCAACAGTTGCAGTCTGGCGCAAAATAGAGATGATTGTGTCCTAAAGTCTCTCATTTGCCAACAATTAAAAGTTTTAATTTATTAATGAATAAGATACCACACTTTTGAACCATTTATAGGTTTTTTTAATATCATGGAACATTCTGCCAAAAAAAGTTCCTGTTATCACGTATCGGCTATAAGATACAGTAGCATTCGTAAAGCAGTGTCTTTAATCCTGAAGATTCTCCAGTGGTGGAGATCTCACTGACTCTTACAAAGCGCCACTGGAGACTCAATCACTTTTAAATTATCAATAATAACCCAATTTTCTTGATATGATAAAAAGGAGTAAACATTTTTATTTATGTATATGACCTTTTAAAGACCATCTATAAATGACCTTAGATTGGATGCAAATCCCTCTGAGCTCTTTCCATACAAACATTAGATATTAGGACACATTAAACCTGTGATTTTGAATACAGTCAGCGCTTCTATAAGGTAATGCTCCCTGATGAATCAGATACAAGCACTGTGGTATCAAATTAGATAAAATAATAACAGACAAAAATCGCACAGCTACTCACCAATAACGCCCTGTGGAGTGACCAGATCAGACCAGATCTTGATGTCCTCAAATTTGACCTTGACCAAAGACGCCTGGCCCAGTTTGTCCAGAGGAAGCTCCCGCAGGCGTTCCAGTCTGCTGAAGAACAGCACCTGAGGAGACGCTCCTGCAGCCAGGGCGTCAGAGATCAGACGCTTTCCCTCCAGCAGCACTTTACCCTCCTGCTCTCTGAACGCTGTGGAGCGGGCGATGCTCACCATCTTCCTGGGGGGGAATAAAAATCAGGAGAGATACGTGGTTGGCATAACAATTTAATGTTTTACACTTTTGGTACTAATAGCATAAGAGATCTTCAGCAACATGGTGATGTGCTCCAGCAGTCTTTTTTATTTTAACACATTTACAGTGGTGTTCAAAATAATAGCAGTGTGTTGAAAAAAGTGAGTAAAGCTCCATATCCATATAATAACTTT
>JAQMYL010000003.1:16867384-16898546 GCA_030014365.1 Clarias pachynema | reverse complement strand
TTTGATTAGTAATATATTTGAGGGGCACTTCAGGTCAATTTGTACCCAAGCGACAAGACTTTTGTCAGGGACTGTATATATATATATATATATTTTGTGGGTACGGAAAGTGTTACGGAAATTTTTTAATTTTTTTCCTCATTAATGTACACACAGTGTACTGTATATGTGTGTATATGTCTGTACCCACTGTATATGTGTGTGTGTGTGTGTGTGTGTGTGTGTGTGTGTGTGTGTGTGTGTGTACACAGTGTGGGCGAAAATTAACTAGGCAATATTTAATTGCTATAGAACTTGTAGTATCACCGGAGCACCACCCCGTTTTGCTCTTACTGTACGTGTGTGACCAGCATTTTCCCGGACATTGGCTGGGATAAGGCAGACCTCATTAATGGTCTTTAAGAAGTCCAGATCTCACTCCATGGGATTTTTCCTGTGGGGCTACGCAAAGGAGGAGGTGACCAGGACAAAGCCTTGCATACTGGAGAACTTCAAGGCATGGGTTTAGGAGGTTCTTAGCGATATCCCACATGACTTCCTTCAGACTTCCTTACTTCTGTCATTCCATCCCTGGCCGTTTGAGGAAACTGATTAATGCCACTGGTGCCTACATTGAAACAGATTTACTTTCATTTTACTATGTAATAAAGTACACGTACAATTTGTTTCAATAAAATTGTATTAGAAATATGGACTTTATTACCAATTTTTAATGCCTAGTTACTTTTCACCCACCCTGTATCTGTCTGTTGGGAAAAAAACACGGCTATAGTTGGTCCCTCTGTCATAGATCCATTGCATCATCAAAAATAAAGAAAAATAATAATAAAGTTGCATGAACATATATTTAATCTGTCCTTTGTGTATATTTCCAAATATTGTTTTTGGCTAAGCTAGAATTTTTCTGCAGGGTTATCCATGTGTGATATTTTGCTAGAAATAATTTCAATATGTATTATCGTATCTGTGAATGATACTATCTAACTTTTAGACCTTGGTATGACCTATTTGTGAGAGACAAACCCAAATGGGAGCAACCTTAATAGGGCAGAAAATTGAAGACCAGATAAAGCATCATTATTAATGTTTTTAATTAGGTATCAGGGAAAAAAACCCAAAGCCCCTGTAGAGTAGGCTAAATATAACATTATCTCTTTGTGCTTCTCCCTGGGGCCCCCTCCCAGACCCCATCCACAGAAAAAACAGTGTCAGTTTCTGCATGTGCAGAGTAATATTGGACAATTCTCCTAATTCTGCACCAATCAGGTTCAGCACCTGAACTCTTTATGAAGTTTCAGTTGCACTAAACTCAACACTCAGAGAGTTTTCCTGACCACTCTCACCTCTGGCTTGCTCATTAGGGATCTCAATCTATAATCCAAGTTTCTGTAAAGCTGCTCTGTGACACTGTCTATTGTTAAATGTGCATAATTATACACATACAATAAAATGGAATTAATTGCTTAATCTAATTTATATATACACAGTAAATATGTATCTGTCTATACCTTCTTTATGCCAAAGAAGGTGGATTGCTCAAGCCTAAATGAGAAATACTGCTAAATTTGGGCCACCTCACAGCAGGCATTAACTCAATGAAGATTTTATTAGCTTAGTTCTCCAACAGTTGTCCTTGAAAACTGGATCATGGAGTTGTTGGAAAAAATTACAAGCTCATGTCGTTATTGCTTTGGGACTTAACTGCCTAGGGAATTTTGAGCTCAGATGAAGTGAATTGAATCACGTTAGACCAGGGGTGTCTGATCTTTTGGGCAAAGGGTTGATCTGATTGTAGTTTTGTGTTCTAGCCAAGCAGGAGCCACACCTCTTTCCGTCTGTTAAATCAGCTCAACTCCGTCATCAATCAGTGGTAGATGGTTGAATTTGTCTGAAGTGAAAACCAGAAACCAGAGCAGCCATTTGGCTATATGATTGAACACATGTTTACATTATTTAAAAAGTGCAGCACTGACTTTCATGGATTGAAGAGGGTTGATGTCATGTTGTTTAGGGCACTTTTTGTAATTCAATTCAGTTCAATTTAATTTACATAGAGCTTTAACAATCTTTTTGGGACTTACTTTCTGATTGTTGGCTTCTGATTGTTTACTTTTCTTTGTGATTAATTAAATACTTTTTTATTATTGCCATATTTGTGACTGTTATTGTTAAAATAACAGACTTCCAGATTAAAATTAAAGCAGGTTAGAGGTGGGAGGTGTGCTTCTCCATGGCCTTTACAAAAACACTTAATGAGGTCATGATATTATGCTCCGCCCCACAGATTCCAGCCTCCTCTGGGACGCTACCATAAAGAACTGGGACAATGTTGCTGTCACAAAAAAGAGCTTCTCATTTCATTTCTGATCACATCTGTGGAGCAAACCAGAGCAGCTGGATCGCTTCTTGGACTCTGTGAGTAATTTTATGAATTAAAGTATGCCTTTATTGTTGTTTAACCAACCTTGTGTGTCAGTACCTCATATCCTTTTACGTTTTACCTCTCTGGATCATTTACACCTGTGAGATTCAGGAGAATATATTCGTACCGACTTAATACAGCCTACTGTTCTCAGGTTGTGATCCCATTGTAAGATGACCCACCAGTTTCCGACCCTCACCACGGAGCAGAAGAGGGAGCTGCATGAGATTGCTCTGCGCATCGTTGCTCCTGGAAAAGGCATTCTAGCAGCCGACGAATCAGTTGGTTAGTTAACCTGCTTCAGTAAATATATGACTGTATATGTTGTCATAGGATAAATATGAATGCCTGAATGCAGTATGAAGTGAAGTGGAGTTACTGTTACCTTTCAAATGTTATGACATCATTTCCTGAAGTGTTTCATTCTACTTATACCATAGGAAAATATAGTTACTTATACATAACCACTTGTACCAATGATTACAAATTTTAAGAGAAACACGTCATTTTAACATGTCGTTTTAGTTACTTAATGTTGTATAATGTTTAAAAATCATGTTAGTTTCATGTCCATGTTGTCACAATATAGCAACTATAAGCAACTTCTTTAGTACTTGATCTAATCCCTCCAAAATGCCAGCATGTCATGTTATAATCACAACACAAATCGCTTGGTCATGAAGACTCTGCTGTTACCTACTGTAAGACTTGTAAACTTCTGACACTGACGACCCTTTCCATGAAATGAGGAACATTTTTGGAAAATACAAAAAAATTCATCTTTATAAAAATACATACAAAATTGTGTTTGTTAAATAACAAAAAAAATGTTATCATTAGTTTTAATGTACATGCTAGGTCTAACATAGAAGTCCACATTAATGCTCCTACTACAAAAACAATGCCATGTGATAAACTAGCGTCTTATCCAGGGTGTATTCCCACTTAATACCTGGTATTCCCAGGAAATGCTCCACTATGCTCCTGACCTGGATAATTAAGTCAAGGAAGAATGACTGTATAAATAAATGAATAAATGAATGAATGAATGAAATAGTACTATTAATTGCATTAATATCATTCTGTGAGTCAGATTCCAGAATTTAACAGTTCTGTGGTAAAACCCAAAATATTAATATTTGTGTGCTTAATATGTTCCACCATACCTGATACTCTTTCACTCTGTGTGTATTGCGTAACCACCAGGAAGCTTGGGAAAGCGTCTGAATCAGATAGGAGTGGAGAACACCGAAGAGAATCGTCGCCTTTACCGCCAGGTGCTCTTCAGCGCAGACGAACGCATTGACAACTGCATTGGCGGAGTCATTTTTTTCCACGAAACCCTCTACCAGACATCCGATGATGGCGTTCCTTTTGTTAAAATGATTAAAGATAAAGGGATCACTATTGGCATCAAGGTATGTGCCTCTGATTAGGAACCTAGATTGGAGACCATTTATCTATCTGTAAATATTCAATGCATAATATATAGAAAGAGCTCAAATTTTTCGTCTTAATTTTTTCCAAAGGTTGACAAAGGAGTTGTTCCACTGCCAGGTACTAATGGAGAAACTACTACACAAGGTGAACACTTTTGTCCTTATCTAAATAACCAATTCTAATTACTTATAACTACTGTTCCACTCTGTTTTGGCTCAGTCCTGCTGGTCACTGTATTGCTTTCCCTTAACTCTGCAACTGAAGCTCTAAACTGATGCTTGTTTCAGGGCTGGATGGTCTATCAGAGAGATGCGCTCAGTACAAGAAAGATGGAGCAGATTTTGCCAAGTGGCGCTGTGTGATGAAGATCAGTGACACGGCCCCGTCTCAGCTGTGCATCACAGAAAATGCAAATGTCCTTGCACGCTATGCTACCATCTGCCAGCAGGTACAGTGGAACACTGATTAAATATTTTAACAAAGCTGCCTTTTCATCTTAATTTTACAAAATGAATGTATGTGGATAAACTTAGTTTTTGTTTGTGTGTGTTTTTTTTCCACCCAGCATGGGATTGTTCCCATAGTAGAACCAGAGATCCTACCTGATGGAGATCATGACCTCAAGCGCTGCCAGTTTGTTACTGAGAGGGTTAGTATTAGTTAAGGCTGTTATCCCATGTAATATTGAAGATAGTTAAAAGTTATTTCAATTTTAAAGCCAGTGTAAAAGCTCTGTATTTGTGCTCCAGGTTTTAGCAGCAGTGTACAAGGCCATGTTTGATCATCATGTGTATCTGGAGGGCACCCTGCTTAAGCCCAACATGGTGACCCCCGGACATGGCTGCCCCACCAAATACAGTGCCGAGGAGGTTGCCATGGCGACCGTCACTGCCCTACGCCGCACTGTGCCTCCTGCAGTCACTGGTTATGTTGATTGCATCACTGTCAGTCATGATGACATAGCCTGTCTGTCCTTGTTCTGCTGAAGTTGAACTGTAATTCTGTGTGTTTCTCATTTCTTCCACTGTCTTGTCACACTATTGATACTTTATGTCCCTGTGTTCTCAGAGCCATTTTTGCATTTTGCAATTTAAATTACATTTTCCTATATTTGTCTCTGCTCATTCACAGTCATTATATGACTTTTTTAAAGTCTATAACATTATAAAAACATCTGCTTTCAGGAATAACATTTCTTTCCGGAGGCCAGAATGAAGAAGAGGCCTCTGTCCACTTAAATGCCATCAATAACTGCCCATTGGTAAAGCCCTGGGCACTGACCTTTTCTTTTGGTCGAGCGCTACAAGCCTCAGCACTGAAGACCTGGCGTGGTCAGAAAGAAAACCAGAGTGCTGCCACTGAGGAGTTCATCAAACGTGCTGAGGCATGTCATGTTTTTCCCTTCTGTTTTAAAATAAACTATATAATATGGATTATACCACATATGCTACACTGACTAAATACGGACAGATAGGTTGTATATTACAGAGCAAATTATGGGACTTAAGTTAAAAATATATAGGGGCTCTGTAGTATATTTTACACCTTGATTTCAAATAAAATTACATCTAACAATGAAGTAAAATCAAATGGCTTTACAGAAATCATTAGAAATAATCTTGTTTGCAATTCACAAAAATATCAAAGAATTTTTGTTTTCTGTTTAAAGGCAGAGAACAGAGTGACAGAGCAACAAGGACAAAAGTCCAATCTCACAAGCTAATGAATAATTTATTAACTTGTGTAGTGTAGGTTTAGGTGACCTGTGATTTTATATATTCCAACTTAAAAGCTGATTAATGCCGGCTGCTCATGCAAAATAACCAATCATATTAATAATATGTTTTACATTAAATCATCATATGTTTTATAATAATAATAATTGTTTTCAGATCAACAGTCTGGCAACCCAGGGGAAGTATACTGGTGCAGGGGACAGCAGTGGAGCTACCGGACTTTCCCATTATCTGTCTAGCTATGCATACTAAAATGCTGCCTTTACCAACTGTCTATTATTATTCAGAATCTTCTGCAATACATCCATTCTGCAATCTACTGTTGTAGAAACCACTGTACTCTGATACTCATACACAACTTCAATGTGCATTTTGTGTTCAGTACATAGCTGTTTTAATTAAATCAGTATTAGAGCTTTTGAAATGAATTTAAGGACTCAATCACTGTTTAGAAAACCTTATAAATGATTATCAATACCGTATAGATAGATAAATGTGTTCTAGTGAGTCTGTCAGTCGATCAACACAATTTGTATTTCTCCTTAAAACTTGTGTTATGCTGTGCTTAATGAAAAACATGATTTAAATGTCTCTTTGTAATGAATAGAAATGAGTTTATTCACATGTACTGTAGTGCCTCTGAGCTATGGGCTTTTGGTGAATGTTGTGGTATTCTATGTGACCAAATATAATAAATACTGCATAAGACATAATAAATTCTGAAAATATTGCATGTGTCTGGCTACAGCTTTTCCTAAGCAGTCCATACAGTACATACACTACACAATAACGATGATTCTTCACAGTGAATTGCCTAGGCTGATAGCCTAGATATCAAGTTAAAAATTGGATTTTTAGGATTAGATACACATCTTTCACCATGCTTTTGCATCGGTAAGTTCAAAAGGAAATAATATTAACTTGTATTATTCTGGTAATAACTGTGTTTTTATATCATAGATTCTTTGAAAGATTCTATAGTCATTTATCTCATTAATTAGTGGAATAATTGTGTGAGCAATAATATTGTGATCTTTTGAGCACTTAGTATATCTTAATATTGTTGATTTATATTTCACACGGCAGCATGGTGCCATAGTGGTTAGCATTGTTGCATTGCATCTCCAGGGTCAGAGTTCAATTCAAGAGTTTGCATGTTTACCCTGTTCTTGGTGGGTTTCCTCCCGGTGCACCGGTTTCCTCCCACAGTCCAAAGACATGTGGATTAGGCTAACAGGCGTTTCTAAGTTGCCCGTAGTGTGTGAAAGTGGGTATGCCCTGCGATGGATTGGGACCCTGTCTAGGGTGTACCCTGCCTTGTGCCCATAGTCCTGGGCTCCAGGCTCCTGCGACCCTGTATGGGTATAGAAGATGAATGAATGAATTAATGAATGAACATTTCACACAGTAACGTTACTAAGAGTTAGTAGTAATTAACGACACTGTTGTTCATACACAGGATAAATAAACATAAATAACAATAGAATTGAGTACTACTACTAATAATAATAATGAGTACATTAAAAAACATTTCTTTGTTTATTAGCATTTATTGGAATTGCACATATATTTATTGTATTTTGGGGGACTATCTCGTCTCGCGGATGTAGCCGGATATGCAGCATGACCCTCGCCGAGTTTCCGGGATCCGTCCGCGCCACTACGCGCGGTTAATGGAGAGAAAGTGAGCGCGCGAGCGTGCAGTGCAGTTGGAGCGCCACGCGCGTATTGTTTGACCTGCACGTGAGAGTCGATCACGCCGAGGTTTGCTTTTGGTACGTCGCGTTATTGCCCTGTTGATGGTTGCTTGTATATGTTTGTGTCACTGATTCACGTTTCGTTAACCGCGGTGTATGTTTTCATTTACAGCACGCTTCTTTTTTTGCCATGTCTGGAGTGATTCGAGGCCCTGCCGGGAGCAACGACTGCCGCATTTATGTGGGAAATCTTCCTCCTGATATCCGCACTAAAGACGTCGAGGACGTGTTTTACAAATACGGAGCGATCCGGGATATTGATCTGAAGAACCGGCGAGGTGGCCCTCCGTTTGCCTTTGTTGAGTTTGAGGACCCCAGGTGAGTGAGCGAGCTTGGTTTAGCTTAGCATAGTGTAGCTGCGCTGAGACTGCCGTGGTGTTAGCTGTGTCTCATGTCTCATGACTGTATTAACTAGTCGGGGTAGAAGTGACGAAGCCGTTCTAGTAGTTATTATATTCGATCGTGCATTCAAATGGGTGAAGCATTGAATGTTTTGTATGTGTGCGCGCGCGCTTTGTTGTGTTGTAGTCTGCAGGCCGTCGGCGGGTAATGATGGCGTCACGCAGTTTTAAACTCCTGTAACTGCTAGCAACTAGTTAGGTGTAATTTATCCTGCATGTGGATTAATTTGCATTTGCATTTTGGGGAAGTGTTTCACGTTTGTGAAATTGTTAATTTATGTACAAGTTTATGTAGTTAAGGTGTTCATGTTGTGTTAGCTGTCTAATGTGCTAAAGCTGCTAGGTAACTTAGGAGTGATAAACAAGAGAAACTTTAGCCCTCAATGCCCGTTTTACGTTTACTGGTGTTTCTTTTCAGCATGTGACTCAACACAGAATATATGTTGTAGTAATAATAATATAAGAACTATAAATACATGAGTTTGTTGGAAATCCTGACTAACCTAAAGATCCAGAACTAAATGTGTTTTGTGTTTTTCTCCTCCAGGGATGCTGAGGATGCAGTTTATGCTCGGGATGGTTATGACTACGATGGATACCGGCTTCGAGTGGAGTTTCCCAGAAGTGGACGTGGTATGGGACGGGGAGGTTTCGGCGGAGCTCCCAGAGGCAGATACGGACCTCCATCCAGGCGCTCCGAATACAGAGTCATTGTTTCAGGTCTGTATTTAACATGCCCTCTTTCACAGAACGTGAGGGCTCATGACTCATACACAACACGTGTAGACTTGCCCCAGTCAGGACTGGACTTAAGACTTGACCCATATGAGGATGGGTTCCCTGTTGAGTCTGGTTCCTCTCAAGATATCTTTCTATTATGATCTCAGGGAGTAGTTCCTTGCCATTGTCGCCCTTTGCTTGTTCAATCTGATCGTTTTGATTTAAACACGTTTCCTGACACTTTTCATAAACTTTGTTTCTGTAGAGCTGCTTTGCAGCAATGACCATTGTTAAAACACTATATGAATAAAACTAATTGAATTGAGGATTTACCAGCTCTCTGATTCTTGGCTGATGGCACTGCTCTGAGTGGAGACAGGAAAAGGCTTTGATATTGAGTTCACTGTGAGAATTGAGTGTCTGCTTGTTCAGCATTCCATGTCCCTTTCATCATAAGCATTTTGCTTTGTGTCTTCCCTGTAGGTTTACCACCGAGCGGCAGTTGGCAAGATCTGAAGGATCACATGCGTGAAGCAGGTGATGTATGTTATGCTGACGTTTTCCGAGATGGAACTGGCGTAGTGGAATTTGTGCGCAAAGAAGACATGACCTACGCTGTTCGAAAACTGGATAACACTAAATTCCGGTCACACGAGGTAGGTTTAAGATTTTAGTCACTACTTTTTGGATATTCCTGCTGTGTTTTACCAAATTCAAATTGTATTTTACATACAGAGTCATACACAGTATGATATGCAGTGAAATGCTTATATGACCGCTCGTGACCTTAAAATCTAAATTATCAATAAGAAATAAATTGGGGAATGGAATAAGAATAAAATCTAGAAAAACTTGGCTGCAGAGAAAAATAGAACAAAATCTAGGGTATAAAAATATTTTTAAAAACTTAGTTGTACGAATATACAGTAATGGCTGTACAAATATGAAAAATGTGCAATGTATATGACCATGAAGTTCAGAGTATCCAGATGATTTAATGTAAAAGTAGTAATGCTTACGTTTGGCTGTTAAAGCATCTTATTCCACTGTTGATGTCGCTTTGGGTCCAGTGGATTTATTTACATTAAAGACGCAGCGTGTGTTGGTTAGCTCATGGGACGAACAAAGGCAACATAAATGAAATTAATGTTTGTGCGTGCAACATCCCCAGTGTGAATTGATTACTCTTCTGTAACTAGCTTCATCGTGGTTGGTGATAATAAGTGGACAAGCCATGGTCATTTAGAAGTTGTCCAGGTGCAAATAAAACTCTGGGATTGGGACTGGATTTCCTTTTTCAAGGATTTTTACAGTAATCAGAATTTGTTAAAATTCTTTTCGAAGTCCTGTATACACCAACACTAAGCTTGCAACCAAAGTCTCTTATAATTCAATATGGATTAAGGGCATGTTAAATAATTGGTAAGCATTTTAATATTATTAAGTTTGTTACTCAGTTTTCTTCATTTTTGCCCATCAGGGGGAAACTGCATATATCCGTGTGAAGGTGGATGGGCCACGTAGTCCAAGTTACGGAAGATCAAGGTCCCGGAGTCGCAGTCGCAGCAGGAGTCGCAGTCGCAGCAACGACCGTAGCCGCAGCTTCTCGCCTCGCCGTGGCCGAAGCTCCCCACAGTATTCCCCTCGGCACAGCCGGTCCCGCTCTCGTTCCTAAGCCCTCCGTGTGCCATACCATGGTGCTTCGAGTTTGCTTTTCCCCTCCTTTGTTATTTCAGTGAAGCTGTTGGATCAGTTGGTTGGTTTTTCAACCCCTTCCCCTATTTTTTAAAACTTAGTTTTTAGTTCTTGCCCACTGTCTTCCTCATGCCACATTATTCTGATGACCCCTCACCCCCTGCTTCTTAACCAACAACAACTGTCAGGTTTTTTAACAATGATTTTTAAGTGACTACTTTGCTTCCCCCTCTTCATTTTACCCTTTTTTTGTCCTCTTTTGAATACAAGATGGAACTCTCATCAACCAAACAGAGTCGTTCAGTGCTTCTGAATATTTTTGTAAATTCCATCTACTGTCTTTTTATGAGAGCTCACGTTTTACCCTTTTGTCTTCCTGTAGTTGCTTGACAAGAAGGATGGACTGATACTTTTTAATAAAGAATTGCCAAATTATTTGAGTTAGCTTGGCATATATAAACAGTCATGTCTCTATGTTTCAATGTTTATTTACCAGCAAATAAGAGGAATGTACTATATGTTTCCTCTAGGTAGGACAGTAAAGATCTGAATGTTTGAGCTTGATGCAGTCAGATGTGTTTTATTTTATGTTTTTGATTGTTTTTCCGGTCATAATTTTTCATGCTGGGCTGTTCCTTTTTTTAAATAACATCCATGTTCAATCATTACATGCATTATTATAGAAAGTGGACGTGGGTGGGGACAGATCATAATGAAGGTGGGATAGAGAGAGTTGGATACACGGAGCAGGATCAACTCCAGGATTTGTCAATCCATGTAATTTAATTAGATTTACCATTTGGACCCCTTCTCTATTTTGTGACAACAGTGGGCTTCAGTGCACACTTTGAGAAGATGCTGCAGTTTTGTTTGATGGAGTCAACAGGAACAGTGTGATAAATGCTTGTCGATGGAAGCTTGTTTTAGAGGTGATGTTCATGCAATAGATTGTAAGTTGTCCTGTGATGGACAGTAGATGTTTTTACACCGTTAGCATTTTTAATTACTTTATTACTTTTTAGTGAACAGTTGCATCAATAAATAAAACACTGGTGCATATAATGAAGGACTCCTTTTTATTTACTTAATATGATATTTAAAATGTTCTCAGTATTACAAAGCATAAAATTAAAGTTTCGCTCACACTCTTCACGGGGGGTGGGGTACAAAAGATGCGTTGGCGTTGTGTGTTTGCTCTCACTGAGCACTGATCGTATATTGGGATGTAAGGCTGTGAGGGAGAGAGAGAGAGATCGGCTATCAGGTTTCTGTCTCTGCGCTGGTTAAAGATGCATTGTGGGATGAAATAAGATGCAGGCAGAGCGGCCCGAGAGGAAAACGCGCGCGCACCACACGGCGGAGGCGGAGCGCTGCAGCCAATGGAAAGCGGCGCGAGCGCATAGCACCCGGAGCAGCAGCGCGCGCGTTTTCCCGGCCAGGACTCCGGTGTTTTGAGTTCTTTATAGACACAAAGCTCGTTCTGCCAGCGCGTGCGGAGAAATAATTAACGTGCTGCTGTGAATATTTATCACTAATATTGTTATATATTTCTGTTGCTTGTCGACACATCCTCGATTGCAGGTGAGTCTCATGGCTTAACATCTTCAGCTCACTGTGTAATAAATGAATAAATGCAGGTCGGTGTTTTCTTGCACTGGCGAGGAAAATGTCTCGTGGAGAAGCAGTGTGTAATTTGACATGCGCGTGCGGAGGAGTAGTGAGAGCAGGCCTTTCCACCATCCGCCTGGGAGATCACGGCCATGTCCAGAACAGCGCGGTTAGATTGGATTTCAGTCTGTTTTTCTTGAAAGCTTTGACCTTAGGCATTTATCTCTACAAGCTCAGTGTGTGACTTTTAAATATTCTGAGCAGAAATGGAGATGAACCTAAGACGCTTTCTTTATTCTTATATACAGATGGAGCATGAAGGCTTTCTAGGATGTGTTACTCTAAATCTATGCCATGTTCAAGCGTGTCATTCTTTGGACGAATTATGTATAATCTATTTATTGGTATATGTAATTGTACAACATTTTATATTTTTGTCTAGCATGATTTTGTAGATGATCAGGAAAGGAATGTATGCTCAGTTAGGCTGTACTGGGTGTGGAGTGATGCCTTCTACACCTTGTGTACTGACTCTCCAGGAAACGTGTTTCCTGTAACATTCACTATAAATTAATTATTATGTGGCTCATTATTGCTCAGCAGCAGCCCCTGTTCCTCTGAGGCAGGTGGACTTTATTTTAGATATGTATATGTGTGTGTGCTGTAAAAGAACTGAATCATCCATTAAGCGTTTAGCCTACTTTAGTCTCACTTCGACTTATCAGGTGTCCCAGAATTACCCTAACAAAACACATCCTTGAAGTGTGTGGAGAGTTTCTGGCAGTGAGAGAACGGCCTCAGAGCACCCGAATGAAAGGCCTCTCTGTTAAAACATAAGGCGAACACTAGGCAGAGTAGGCTTTTTTTCTGGCTCACTTAAGGCCAAATGCATTTATATTTATTAAGTTATCCAAAGTGAGCCGGACTGTTACAGGAGCTGACATGACACAAAGCAGTTATATGAACAGACAGAGCCACACCTAAACTAATGCATGCACACACAGAGCCATGGTGAAACCCAATGGCTGGAGTTGAATGTACATTTCGGTTGTGTAACGACTAATCCAAGCATGAACAATGCAGTCTTGGCAAAGTCAAATTTTGGTGTCTTCTTTGGAACTGTGTTGTACAGTCATGCAAGCTTATGATCTTTGCTTTTGTTTCCCCTTAAGCATAATGACTGACAGGAAAGCTGTGATTAAGAATGCCGACATGTCGGAGGACATGCAGCAGGACGCGGTTGACTGTGCAACCCAGGCCATGGAGAAGTACAACATCGAGAAAGACATTGCAGCATACATCAAGAAGGTAACTTTATTTCCCAGCACTAGTTCCAAAGTGTCCTGGTCTTTAAAATCAGCAAATATTTAACTTGTAAATCCACAAAGCAAATGCATCTGTTTCCTAAGACTCCACTTTTAGAGGGTTTGGGCAGTGTTCATGAACCCTATAATAAAGATTGTCACTAACGTGTTGTTTTTTTCAGGAGTTTGACAAGAAGTACAACCCAACATGGCATTGCATTGTGGGGAGGAACTTCGGTAGCTACGTCACCCATGAGACGAAGCACTTCATTTACTTCTACCTGGGCCAGGTGGCCATCCTCCTGTTCAAATCTGGCTGAAGTCTTACCGCGAGAGTAGAATGTTTTTTTTTTCCCAACATGGACCAAGATGCACTAGTGGCCAATGTCCTGTCTAACCACATGCTACAAATATTAAACCAGGCCATACCATGACTATGCTGACTGTGCGTAACTGCATGGGCTGTAAACCATACTAAATGTGCATATCTTGAGGTTAAGTTGCTTTTCAGTAGGTGTCCTATGTTTATCGGAAGAGTTTTTGTTTATGGTCCTGAGAAGTGTGTTTGGGCGTAGGAGCTATGAAAGCAGGAGGGATTTTGATGAAATACAGCAATGGGAGGTGAAATTCAAAAAGTGCTTTTGTTTGTTAGTTCTCTTTAATTAAAGAGATGTTTTGTTTAATTGGTCATTGCTACCATGTAGTTTTAACGAGCACAGCATGTGTCTGTACCATGGTGGAGATGGAGAATAATGGAAATAATGAATGTAAATTGGTTAATCTAAGATTAGGGGATTATTTTCATGTTATTGGTTTGGTGATGGTATGCTAGGAAATAGATGGGTTACAGATGCACAAATCACACTGTTGTTCTGTGACTTTGCATTTCCTTTTGTTTGAATGTCCTACACTGTTACAAGTGCATTGTCTACTGAAGAATAATCTAAGATGTATTAAACAAACTGTAGTTCCAGCTTGTGTTTCATTTGTCATATGCCAGAACATAAAGGGTCTCTGTGCACAACTTTCTCCCACTCCTTCAGTCTGTTAAATTATTTTTTGAATTATTTAGATGTTTTGCATTTAGCATGCTTTTTTGTTTTTCCTTTTCCACATATCAGGTGTACATTTTTGTTCCCTGTCTGTATTTTGTATGTCTGGATCTTCCACTTCACTTCCGTCCTCCCTCAGTTGGTAGGCCAGTGAACCCTTGCACTCCATTTCACTGTACCCCCTCAGGTACTGCCCATGACAAAAAGCAGATCAGTTACTAAAGTTATATAATTGTCTTCTGAGTTTGGTTTGCATAAGTAATTTGCTGTATTTTGCTGTAATATCAATAAAGAGTTGTAGTTGCATACAAGTGTGTTTAATATGGAAATGGTGCATGAAGGTGCATGTTGTTACAGGAAGGGTACCACACCTGTGATGGTGTGATGTGTTACTACCACAAAATGTAAAATTTATTTCTATTTATACACCAAAGCCATTTCTTAAAAAAAAAAAAAAAAAAAAAGGAAATTGTTTTTACTAATTGATTAGTAAAATGCACATAGTGCTTTCTAATCACTTGGTATTAGCTCAGGTTATAGCAGCTATAATCAGCAACTCCCTCACCAGCCTCTATTTGTTTATTTTAAGTTTAATATGGCAAAAAAAAAAATTTGGCTTCCTTCCTGAGAACTTGTTGCATAATCTCTTTTATCATACATCAACAACAAATAAAAATGCAGTTAGAGAAACATAAGGATTACACTTTATTTACAAATTATTACAAATTTTAATGAATATTATTAGTTTTACATTATATGAAGAGTCGAACATGTTCCTGTGTATTAGCTGCGAGTGTGTTGATACAGTACTGTGATTTGGATTACATTTGGCATGGTGTCTTCAGAGGTTGTGGGTTCAAATGTTGCCTTTGGTCTGTTGTTGGTCCTAAAGTCCAATGACTCAGGGTAAAGGCAAATTGGGATGTCCTAATCCCCGTGTGAATGAGTGTAAATGTGTGATCTATTGGCCCTTCGATGACTTGGCACCCCATCCAGAATGTACCCTGTCTTGTGTCCTCGGGTCCCTGGGGTAGGCTCGAGGCCCTCCTTGGAAGGATGGCTTTGGATTACAGCCAGAACTATTGGCAGAGCTGCTGTTATGTTAAATTAATCAACAACTTCTGACCAGTTAGGAATTCAGTGATCCTGTGGTGTAAATTACCTATGGGCATATGTTACAAGGTAAATAAGTGAACCAATATTTGTGGGAATTTGTCTTGGCCGTGATGTGCTTCTGAAGATGTTGTGGAACTTCTGTTATTAATCTTGGTCACTAGAGGGCATCCTCACCACGCACAGGGATCCTCCATAGTAATTAGGACTGCAGTGTTTCCACCCAAGGTCATGATTCAGTCTGTATTCTGTACCTTTGAATCAGGTCCATTTTACAGCCCAGAGTACGATAAGATGTGCTGAAACATGACATTCGTTTTTTTATAGCACCAGTGCTTTTGCAAGTTTATTTCTTAAGAACTGCTGTGCTCCTTTGACATTTGAGGCTCCGCTTCGGAGTCATTGATCTAATCTGGAGATTGTCCCTCTGAGCCATAAAATCTGTGTGCTAAGTGTGTGTGTGTGTGTGTGTGTGTGTGTGTGTGTGTGCAGAGAAAAAAAGGACTCTGCAAATACACTTTTTAAAAGGGATCTTCAGTGACTGTTGTGAGGTTCTCTATAGGTCCCAAGCATTTAGAAAGAAGGAAAAGAAATATGAAAGTTATCTAAAAATAGGAATAGTAAATCTACAACTTTAAGTCAAGTAATGAGGAACAAGGCAGATTGTGCACTGTGCCAGTGATACACAAAGTGTACTCTTGTCTTGCATTGTGAGGTTCATATGGAAACAATGCATATTCAGGTCATCTGTTAAAAGGCTGCAAAAATGACAAGTATTTTGTTTCCTGTGCACACTGTAACATTGCACGCAGGTCTGTCCTGGAACAGCATTTTGAGGTTTCAGCAGGTTTCAGCAAGGACAAAACAACATTCAGGTTCTGCTCATCCTTTCTTGTCTGCCACTGGCTGCAAAATGTATCAGGAATCAGAGAGTTTCATAGCTGCACACCTTTAAGAAATCATAATATTCAAGATGCCAGTAATAAGGTGTAGTGTAAAGTATAGTAAAGCATAGCATAGCATTGTACAAAATATAACTATAACATATTCATGTAACTGTAGCTAACTTACTACACCATACCATACTATACCATACTATACTGTATTATACCATAATGGTCTATATTCTACTATACTGTACTGTACTGTACTGTACTATACTCTACTATAGTATACTAACTGTAATAGTATAGTATACTATAGAAGAGTATAGTACAGAACAGTATAGTAGAATATAGACCGTTATGGTAAACCCCCCAGCCACTGGATGCAGTGCCGGTCCCAAGCCCGGATAAAATGGGAGGGTTGCGTCAGGAAGGGCATCTGGCGTAAAACCTGTGCCAAGTTTTTGTGCGGACTGGATATTCCGCTGTGGCGACCCCTTACTGGGAGCAGCCGAAAGACCAACAACAACATGGCATAATACAGTATAGTATGTATTATACCATACATGTAGCCATGTAACTGTAACTAACAACATTATAGTATAGTATAGCATAGTATAGCCAAATAAGGTATACTATAGAATAACATTGTATAATGTAGTATAATATAGTATAGTACAGTAAAAGTGAGTATTATATATTTTAATAACTTTTTCTCAAATGCTAATTAGCTGTGTAGCAATTATGTGTTATATATTTAATATTCATAATTAGCTGGATGTTCAGGCTATATTTTCACACATTTTACTCACAAAGAGGTAATAGTAAATGTGTGCTTTAATAATATATGCTATACATATATTATTAAGTGATGTATATAGGCCTATATTAGTGATGTATAGTAATACATTTGCAATAAACAGGACAAAATACTGCACAGGTTTTTACTAATTTGGGATTCATTTTTCTGCATGTTTCTGCATGTTATTTCTGCATGTAAACTGAGTGGGATTGTTTAGAAAGCAGACAATATAGTAGCAAATTGTGCAAATAACTACACATTGACTAAGAATAGAAAGAAATGTATGTTCATGAAGCTCGTAGACAGCTCTGACAGTGACTACATTGCAGGAAAAAAATCTTCATGGTAAATCTAGTGATTTTTCCCTCAAGGTTGTTCAGAGAATTAATACAGTTATGCACCACGTGTGTAAAGCCGGGGAGGTTGATGGAGGAATACAGAATGCCTGGGGGTCACCCAAGGCGATGACTTGGTCTGCACATTTGACAAAGCACAGGGTTTACTTTTAACACTGGATGCCCTTCCTGACACAACCCTCCCCAATTTATCTGGGCTCTGGGGTACACAGGTAGGGGCAAACTACCCAGGGGCTGGAGTTGGTTTTCTGAGTGGGAATCAAACCTTAGGTGTGGAAATGAGAGCGCTACATATGAACTACTTGGTCAATCCAGGAGGACTGCTGGTATTTATGATATATATTATATATTTATTATATGTGTCCCTGTTGTTGTCCTCTGTTTGTTTAAATACTTTTATTATATTTATATGCTGAAAAATAAAACATTTCACAGCAGAACACCAAAATAAAATAAAAATATTAAAATAATTCTTAATTTATTTTGGTGTTCTGTTGTGAAGACATCAAGAAGATGGAGGAGTGCAGCTGTGAAATGTTGATGTCACCACATGGAACTGTATATGCTTATTCACTATTTGCAGCTTGTCAGAAAATGCCTCAGTGATAGTTAAAGATTATCCCAGTTCCTGTTATTTATAGGGGCTGATACTTGAGTAAGAGGCAGAAAGTGAGATGGACGCATGACGGTAAGGGTGGTCAGACAAATAGCTGAGAATCTATGGAAAATTCATTACGCTGAAGCTAGTTTCACAGAAAAGTTGGTTTGGAGTAAATATAGCTTGGGGAGCGTTGCTTTGTCATTCCAGAGCTCTTTATCATGCTTTTTTTATTACTTATAAGAATGTGCAAAACAAACATGATCTCAGTGGATTGATTGTAAGATATGTTTTTTAAATCTGTGTTTGTTCATTGTTCTTTCAAGGACTTCTAAGCAATTACCTTCTAGACGTCATGCCCGATGTACCCTGCTGGCCCCGTGAGCATTTTGGCCTAATGGCTTTGCTCTGAACTGGGTGAGAAGCCGTTGGGTTTAGCAATGCAATGCAGGAAATGGCTGAGGCAGTCACGCTGAACAGGTTCACACTGGATCTGTAGGTGTCATTGCCCTGATAAACAGCGGCAACAAAACTTTATAAAGAGCTTTACTTGGAAACAAATTGTCCTAGTGCAACAATCTGAAAAAAGTCAGTGCAGACCTATAAAACTGAGAAGAACCAGTGTTTAAATTTGTATTGAAGGACATTGCTTAGGAGTTAGTTTAATGCTTTATTATTGGATTATTGTATGAAAAGCAATTTAACTATTACAAGTCTGCTGCTAGTGGTTGAAAAAATTTCTCCAACCTTTGCTCTTCACACTGTAAATACAAATCAAGCAATCACTTCCTGGATGTTTTGTACTGGGCCAAAGCATTCATTAATATATTACTAACGATTTCGCTTTAAATTTGCCTTACTGACTAAAACAAGCCAAATTTCCCCTCCACAATTTCATTAATGCAAAAGAACCCAATCTGAACTGTATTACTGCCAGCTTCCTGTTTGTTGCTCTCCCATTTCGTTCCTTCTCTCTCTCCTTCTCTCTTTCTCCCTCTCTCTCTCCCTCTCCCACACTTAAAAATCTTAGCTAAAGTCTTTATGGTCTTACGTCTTGTAATCCGGCCCCTTTTATTGCTCACTCTGTGAGCTGCTGTCAAGGATAAGGCAATTAGCTTATCACAAAGATGTGATTTATAGAATCAACAAATGACAAAAAGCCTAGTGGTACCTCTGTGCTCACTTTTTATACAGTTTTTCTTTCTTATTACTTTTAGTTGATCTCCGTTCCCAAACATTTTGAGCAGTGCTGGGTCATTGGTTATGGGAGAGGGAGCTTGTTTTAGCAGGTGGCTGGGCAAATAAAACGCATAGCTACAGTGCAGTAGTGCTTGGCTTTTGATGCAATTTTAGAAAGCCCTGGGGGGTCTAAGAACACCCTCCTAACCCTAAAACGGCAGTGTTGGTAGACTTTGTGTGTGTTTCTATGTGTGTATGTGAATGTGTGTGTGTGCATGTATGTGTACAACAGAGGGAGAGGTCAGGTTGGTGCCGGGCTCGTCGCTTTCTCACCTTATCTCAGGTAATATCCCAGCTCTGGAGGCATGTGATGTTGAGCAACTGGGTCATAAAGCGGCAAAACACTTTATGAGTTGTGGCTGTGAAACCATGTGCCCACAGCCTGGTCTGCTACAGAGCTTTGTTCACCTCAGCACACACTTTAAATCTGTTGTGGAATAATACCTAAATACATCTAAGAAAACTCACTTTAGCATATCTTTAAAGACTGTGGATATGATCAACGGGAAAAACACAATTGCTTTCAATAGGAGTTACTTTTGGAAGCCTTTTTTGTCAGTCACCTGTAGAGACTCTTAAAGGGTCAATAGACATTTCCCTATCAGTGCTTAAAAACCTTTAATCACCCAGAGCACCATATTTGCAGAGGTCCAAAGCTTTCGGCAGAAGGCACGGGATAGCATTGGGACCAAGTTTTGTTTGAGAAAACGGCTTTTTCAGTATGTCTAGGGTGTTGTTAAATAAATAAATACATAAAAAACTTTTATCACATTTCTGAGGTTTTACCTGTCCCTGCCTCTGTGCCTTTTCAGAGTGGCAGACCTGACCTTCTCAGCAGGGGGGGATTCAGCAATAGCTGAATGGATCTGGGAGTAAAGGTGTGTGTACAGTATGCTGCCTCTTCTCAAACCCATCTCCCTGCTTCAGTGCTCTTCAACTCTATTTAATGGCTCCCAACTATATTCTGGTCTTCCTGCAGATAGAAGGCAGCCACGCACAACGCTGCTTAATAACTGCATCCTGAACAAGTGAGATCACATCCCAACATGTCCATGGGGGGTCATGGTCACCCAAAGGGGGAAGGAGGTGTCACTATGTGGGAATGCGGGCTTGATTTCACAATTGTATGATTCCTACTCATATTTATGTCCGTAAATACTAAAAAACAAACAATTCAAAGACTTTATAGGAACATCTAAGGAAAGTAGCAGGAATTGTAAAGGAGAGCAGGAGTGAGTGAAGGTGAAAGTGAGTGAGTGGGTGAGTGTATGACTGAATGAGAAATGAAGACAGCAGTAAGAGAGCAAGCAAATAAATGGATGAGTGATTGAGTGAGCGAGAGAGTGAGTGATGAGTTAGCTATGCATTGGCACTGTGTTGAAATGCAGATGAAGCAAGACTAGCGCAAAGGGGCCAACAAGGAGGGGGACAGGGTTGAAAGGTCAACCTCATGTCGCTCTCAGTGCCCAGAGAGGGACAGGTTTTATTTTCCGTCAGGATGCCTCCTTCAGCCGGGGGTTAATGTTCTGACTGAGGAACAGAGATGTGTGACTGAATTCATTATGGGACAGGCAGGGGAGCGTGGAGATAGTTGACAAGATGAAGGACACGGTGTCCACACAAGTATGGCACCTCCTCTTCCATTTTTGTAACCGCTCTCAAGATCGCTGTGACATTATCAAACAATTTGTTCAGTGTAGTTACAAGATCAATTTGTATCTGTGCTAGGAAATGTGGGATTAAAAAAAATCATAAAGATATACATTAATTCATGCTGGAACAGCTGGTGATGATACTGGAACAGAGGGCACCTGAAGATGTTTAAAGTTTGTCAGAAAGACAAGTTTTTCCCTGTACTCATATAATAATGGATAACTTTGTGTTTTACATTACATGGCACCATGCCAGATGTTTGCTCAAATCTCTCTTCATTTAGAACATCCAAAATTTAAATAATACTAAACTGATCAATTTAGGAATAATTAAAGGTTTAGACGAAAGGAGGCGACGACACTGTACATCTTTAATAGACGGCAACAATTTAGGAACATTAAAGGTTAATGTATTTGTAATTTTTTTTTTTTTTGCAGCATTCTGTTTCAGGAAAATATAAACAGGATGCATGGAGGTGTGATGTGGTTAACCACCTCAAAGTTGATTATGTTCCAAAACCTGTACGTCCAAAAGTGTGTCACTGCACTTATATCCCAGCAATCAGACAATGATTAGATCTGATAATTAAATTAATTAAATAATTTATAGTTTATAATTTAGTTTATTTATAGTTACATTGTTTTAAAACAAAAGTAAAAAAAAGTTATTTTGTCATTTATGTTATAGCAGCCATAAACATTCCCTCACCATGCTCTGTTTTTTCTTCAATAACCCATTCATATTGTTGCAAAGCTAATAATAAATAAATAGCTCCCAGATACAAGTTCCTATTTATATGATTACTATTTAAATTTACTATATATATATGTATTTGAATAAGCAAATTAAAATGAAAGATTTTCCTTGCAACTGGAAGTACCACCTGAGCTGCTGCTATAGAAAACACATTTACAAACAACACTGAGTCATGTTATGATAGCACATTTGATGTGCATTTTATTAGGAACTCATGAACAGTTGCATATTCAATCATGTGGCTGATCATTTTGTGCAGGTACAAGTCACAAGCTTCAGTTAATTTTCACATCAAACCTCAAAATAAGAAAAAGATGTGACCTCAGTAATTGCAATTGTGGCATTGATATCAGATATTTTAAGTATTTCACAAACTGTTTATCTCCTGTGATTTTCACCTACAATACTTTCATATAGAATGGTGTTAAAAACAAAAAAATATTGAATGAACGATGGTTCTGTTGGTGGAAACACTAGTCTGAGCTGCCAAAGCTATAGTATAACTCAAATAAGCTGTGGGGAGCACAAAAGCTTGCACAGAACATTAAATCTTGAAGTGGATGGGCTTCAAGATAGAAGCTGGATAGTCAGAAATCTGATGTTTTTATTTATCCCTAAAGTAAAATTAAGGTAAAATATGTTATATTATTATCCTCATCATTATGCTATGTCTTGTGATGTGAAACAAAATTGATATTAATCTGCCCAAAAGTTGTGCTTTGCAAAGCTGTGGTTTATTCGTTAAGTTGATGATTTATAAAACGTCATGGTCTAATGTCCCCCATCTCTGAATAAATCTTCCCAGAATTTGAATTTTGCATAAAGGGAAACAGAATCTAGCACTGAGAAAACTCATTATAGTCCACCCACTTTCAAATAACAACAGATCCCTCAAGCAGTGCACTCTAGTTACACTAATAAAAAAAAGTGTTTTATTGCATTTATAGGGTAAATTGTTAAAATGCATTTAATTAGAAATCTATATTTAGTAGTTCCTCTGTGATGTAAACAAAGATCATGAGTTTTGTGTAAAGTTTTCAGTGTTTAGTATGTGTGTATGATACAGGTATTGGATCTGGTGTCATTTTAACATTACTATATTTATGTAATGGCACTAAAGCAGCCTGGTATAATATATTATTTATAAGATAATTCCTTTGAAAGAGACTTCTTGTAGAATACATTACAGCTTGGATAATACAGATTTAGATTTTTTTTTTTGTCACTTAAATTAGCACAAAAACATGTACTGAGTTTAATGCTGTTCAACTCGCATAAGTGATACAGTCATGTGTTAAAACAATGCCACCTTTGAGTCCTCACACACCACACCAGCATTGACTGGTGTCTGTGCTAAGGGGAAATTTGCTGATCCCTCACACGCTCTGTTACTCATTAACATACATTTATATCTTCATCTATATTTTCACATATAGATTTCACACACACACACACACACACACACACACACTGTAAATGTATTCATACTACTTTCACTACTTTATGACATTTGCATTGATGGTCGTTATTTGGTCAGTAAAAAGTAAGAAACGACTTTATAATAAAGCATTTTTTTAAACAGTCTTCAAAAGAGCTGTGACAGATTCTGCAAGACGCATAGTGTACATGAGACTACTGATGCATTCTGGGTTGTCACGCTAAAAATATAAATTTTGTACAACTAAATACATTTTAATGTATATTGCATTTTGTTGCGTTGTTTAAAAAAACACGTTACATTCCAGCATTGCTTCATATGTAATTTTTTTGCGCACTACTGTATTTTTGCGTTTTGATTTTATCACCAAATGTAGGGTCACATATTTATTAAAAAAGTAAATAAGTTGCTGTTTAATGCAAAGCAATGTCGAATTTTTAATGTTTTTTTTGTATGAAAGATGATAGTTTTGAAATAATACGAAATAATAGCAGTGGGAAAACCTTATGCTTTTACCGATGAATGTAAACAGATCTCACTTGTGTGCTGGGTATTGTTTCAGATTTTTTGTGGGCTTTTGTGATATTCGGTTCACTTCCAGGAGTTCTGTGTATTAATAAAATAATCTCCAATTTTATTGAATGAAACTTACAATTTATATAATACAGCTATGCAATTATATACATTACTGGGCAAAATATTTTTTTTATATTGTGTGCCTTCTTTGCTTAATAAAGAGTAAACCCCCTGAGTAAACTGCTTTATGTAATTGTTGGGTAATTCCTTTGAATTAAAAGATTAATATATGATTTCGATCATTGCACTATGACTGGATCGGACCTCCAGATGGACATTTAGCTATTTTTCTTCTTCTTGCTTTATTTATTAATTTTTTTGCTTCTGCGCTTACACTCCTCAATTCACAGACACAAAATATGCGCAAACAATTACTACTTAATAGAGAACATTATATAGAATTGGTATTTGTGTATTTATTTATTCTGACAGTGATTGTTCCTTTAGTGTCAGTGTGAAATACACACTCATTATGAAGGGCAGCATAAATTTCTTCTTCACTTACAAAACGAAAAAATAAAGTTACAAAAACCTGCGTGGGTTTTCACATTTCTTTGTTGATGAAGGCAAATCTCTTTTGATGAAGGTATAAATGTATGTATTTTTGCATGTTTTATCATCATAACTAGACTGAAAGTATCTTTTCTAATTTCTCTTCTAAAGTTGTCTGCATTCTTTGCACAATGTTATTCGCACAAATGTTCCTGTAATTTTCGTTGGTTGCATAAGAAATGCCATTGTCAAACGTTTTCATTTGTTTATTGTCTACCAAAATTAGAGTTAGACCTAATATTTAGTTCAGGACTAAAAATAAAGTCATTAATTAACTAATTAATATTTGGAAAAAAATAAGTCACAAACATTTTTCTCTCACTAATGGTGGAGCACGTCATGTTTTATAAGGCTGTAAAAGCATATGACAATATTATATATAAACGGCATATTTAAAAGTACAGTATACATTTTAAACCAAACTATTTATTTATTTTATTTTTAAGTTTAGTATTTATACATTTTAATCTTCAGATTCGATTTGTCAGAAATTCGTCTATTTTCTAAAGGCAAATTATCTAATGCATGCTTTTTTTTTTCTAAGACCTGTGCTTTCTAAGCACATATTATCTGTCGAGACAGATAATATGCGCTTCCTTCTTTCAGCTTTATTATGGACTAATAATTGAAGATTACCTCCTTTCCTTAAAGTGTTTACAAACTGATAGTTCTTGAGTTGAATTGAAATTAATCTTCAATTCTCTCGGCGAGTAATATGCATTTTGGATCAGTTTTATTTGTCTTTTTTATATTCGTAGTATGCTTATTTTCAAAGTGGCCATTTTTGCTCGGCAGGTTTTGAGTAAGAGGTTCCACTTCTCATGGTCACTAATGGCTGTGCTGCGTGGCCTTGCATTAATGAGGGGGCTGTGAAGTCAACCCTAATCGCAAAGGAAATCAAGCAGGTAATTGCTTTTGAATGCTTAATTGGGTGGAGTGGGGGCGTTTGGAAGGTTAGGAGGAGGATCAAAGTCACATGGATCTCTGACTTCCCAATTCACCCCATTGTACTCAGTGGCCTACTCTCCTGAACGGCTCACCGCGATAGAGAGAGAGAGAGAGAGAGCGCGCGCATCGTTTTACACAAGGTGGCGCTAGGGAGTAAAAACTTGTCTGCAACAACTGAGGAATGAAAACTGAGGAGTAGGTCTGCAACCTACTCCAGTACAGTGAAGTGTAACACAGGACAGTGTTATAAGCAGGCCCTCCTTATGTCCAATATACGATTACATTACACAGAACAATCTGCTTCCTGTTGTTCCTAAATATAATGGTTTTGGCCATTGACAAAGGATAGATGAGGACACATCTTTACAGACAAGGCTGGTAAAGATGTCTAACTGATGCTTTAAATAGTGACAGTTTCAAATGAGAAATAAAAGCAAAAATCTGACCTTTCCCTGTGTGTGTGTGTGTGTGTGTTTGTGCATGTGTGTATGTTTTGGGTCATTTGTTTTCCCTGAGTCATTCTGTTTGAATATGTGAATGCTAATAACCCTAACACCAGCTGTCTTATTAATCAGGCGGCTTTGGTGAGGTGTTCTGCATCAGACCATTATATTTCACACCTCCCTTCTCTGGACATGATCCAACCTGAACATTATGCTGCATTAGCCATCTATTAATCAATCTAATGACCACAAAATTCACAAGACAATTTGGTTAAAATAGGGGAAAATATAAGGAATTATTTAAAGTTAACTATTTAACTATTTAACTATTTTTCATCTTGAAGTTCTAGAACAGTTCTGAAGTCTTATAGACAGATCAACTTCTACTGGTTATTTAGACCTTCCTAGAACATGTAACTGTTGAAGCATTTCAGCTGCTAAATTTTTTTTTTACCAAATATTGCTTTCCAAGGAAATTTAATCACATACTGGTCAGGGTTGTGGACACACCCTGAAGGTAACACAAGTTCATCAATGGGCACCATGTGCTTACACATCCACACACTCATTCACAGAGGGGTCAATTTATTGTAGTTAAGTGGGATGTTTAAGTGAAAGTTAAGTTAAGTGAGAGAGTACAGAAGAAACCCATATGGCCACAGAACTGAACTCAGGATAGAACTGGTGACCCAGCTGGTGACCTGCTGCTGTTGTGCAATCCTATTTAATGTAAATGAAATATGAATGTAATTTTTTTTAACCTCAACAGAACCAAAAAATATGAAATGTTGCTGGACAAAATCCTGACATGCCAAATCCATCATAGATCATGAACCTTAATAAGCAACATTTATGTAGGCAGAAAGATGACAAGACTGAGGACAAATTATCTAAAAATGGCAACATTACAGATCTTTTAGAACCTTAGCCACTCAATGGTTAGTTCAATGGTTGCTTGTCTTTTGGCTGCTCCTGTCAAGGGTCTCCACAACAGACTATCTGATCTACACACAACTTGGCACAGGATGCAACTCTGACACAATTTTTCTCTGGTGAAACTCCCTTGAAGAACTCTTTTTCTCTCTAAGGTTGTATTTTAAGTCCAAAAAGGTCTTTACACACAGAGGAAATTACTAGTTTTTAGCTAAATCTAACTCGCTAATCTAATGTGATCTCTACTACATCAATATCAATAGTATTTCTTTGCAGTTACACACATCTAGACCTAACCATCTGATGTTAATTGCATTTTGAGTGCTTTCCAAATGCAAACGTTTTGAAGTCCAGTCATGAGGATGGTTTTTGCTTCATGGTTTAAAAAAGTGCTTAAAGTGTAAGAAATTCTGAAGGCATTTTGCTAAAAAAAAAAAAAAAAGTGTTATTTTTCTGTGTATAGGCTGTATGAAGATTATTTTTCTGTGTAACTGTAATTGAATTGTGGATATAATGGATCATAGATCTTAATACAGAGAAATATGCATTAAAATAAGCATAAATTCTATCAAATTAAAATATTTTAAATTAATAATCTTGTATTTTAAATTCATAGTATTAGTGTCAAAAATCACGGAAAACATTTGCACTCTGGACATGCTTCTGATCACTGTGTATTGTTTACTTACACTATATGTCTTATGATTCTGCTTTTTTTCTGTTTAGTCAGACTCTACTGAAACCACAATGAAACCATATAGTCAAAATGGTCATTCCTTATTTTACAGTACAGCAGTAGAGCTTTACTTTGAGTCCCTGAGTCAATATTGATTCCAGGATGGGCAGGGTGAGAAGTACAGAACAGTGTGACCAGAAAACATGGAGGAAGTTTTACACAAAGCATCGAATGGCACAATATTGAATATTAATTCCATGTCACACTTACTATACTGAAATGTGGTAGCACAATGAAAGAAAAAGAAAACTACTACCATGTTAAACTTGGGAACAATCAATCATTTGCACCAGATGATCACTTGTTTCATACAAATGCCCATGTTGTATTTTTTTGAACTAAGATTACATTAATGTAAAAAAGAAGTAATGATATTGTAATTATATCATGCAACATGTTATTCTTTTGGTAAGCATTTGAAGCTATGTTGATCAGCCTCTCACAGTAGTTGCTGAAGGCCAGAGAAGGATGGGAGGTTACTCTTGGGGTCATGGTGCCCTGGTGATGAATTATGGACTGCTTCTGTAAGGACACTCTGACCCCGGTTCTTCAAGGTTTTCTCCAACACTCCCTCAGTCTACTTCATCATGTTTTTTTGACTGTCCTTGAAGAAACTCAACCTGAATATTGAATACAGGTGTGATATGTCTTAGTTGCTCAGCATACTGTAATAGGTCACGTCCTTTGCCTTAGAGAACTGCATTTTTGGAATTGGAGTAATGTGATGAAGAATAATACTGAAATAAATGGACTGAAATAGAACAATAAGGTGAATTCTAATTACCTGGTAATCGCCGATACTGTATCTAAGTTTATGTTGTCAAACGGTGTCTTGAGTTTAGACTCACACTTTTCCAGCACTTTTAAGAGTAAAATATGACTGACAGCACACACTTTCATGTCTTGGGCTTCTATCAGGAAAAGTTCACACATGCACACCCTTTCCATTGTCTGTTGACTGAGTCGACAGTCTGTGTCAGTCAGTCAGAAGGTCAGAAGCAGGGTGGGACAATGCCAATGTGACTAGTCATGTTATGGAGGTTTAATAACACAAGATGTGTTTATGTCAGAGGAAGAGGTATGAATTTAGAGGACGAATTATTGGATTATTGTGATTATTACTGTTAAAAATTAGATATATAAAATCTATGTTCTTTAAGGGAAGAGGATCTTTATGCTTCAAGGATCAGCGCTTAATTTGTTTCCAGTGGAAAATCCAAGTAATCTAATCAAAGATTTTAGTGCTTTAAAAAAATCGTTCTATTAATATTATTAGAAAATTAGTATTTATGCCAAGATCTCATGCAATAAAGATCACTGAACACATTGTGTTCATATTTTGACAATTATATTTGCAATTCCATTCATGAGTAATATATTAATATAGTTATACCTTTTATAATAAAATACACAATGTGAACATCGGACCATTTCCTCTATTTCTCTTTAAAAATGTGATGATACTCAAGACAGTAATGTATCAACAAGCAGAAAGTTGTTTGGAGGGGTATGAAGTTTTAAAGCAGTAATGTAGAGTGGTCAGCACGGGCAGGTTGAGGGTAAGGTCCAAGTCGTTGTGTGGAACGGGACATGATCACCAGCTACTAAGTCACACACCTGCTCTCCACCTCTCGTGCCCTTTTCTCCCCGGAACATTTCTGAATGTTCTGCTCTGTGCTATAGACCGTAGTGAAGAATTTAGAAGATGTTCATGGGTCTAAATGTGTGTCAAGTGTATTTTAGGAGAGAAACATTTGTTCGAATTTGTTACATTTTTGTTCTTATACAACAATCATATTTTGCAACATCTACCATTACCCAACGTTTTAAGTTAGATTTCAATATACTTCCAGTTAACTTTTTTTTTTGTAATTAATATTTTGCTGTATGCATTATGTAACCCAACATTTGCTACAGTTCATTATTTTATTCTTTAACCTATAGTTAACCCTGCTACGCCTGATATAACTTTTATCTATAAGTTTATTTGTTATATTTGCATTTGTAGTGCATTAATTTTTACAGCGATTCACTTTACTTGATAGCAACCAAAAACAAAACTAAGCTGCATCCAGGGTGTTGAGAAGAACTACTGAATGGAGTATCCTACAGTCTAATTTGCCTGATTGACATTATTTAAATATATATTGCATAACAATGCAAAACTATAACTGAGTTGCCTTTTTTCCCCCAACAATATACTGTACATTCACACACATTGACAGAATAGATGTATGACAGTAGAACTTCAGTTCCAAAAACAGTTATTTTCCTAATAATGTAAAAGCTCTATATACTTAAATTTCTTCAGTTAAGTAAATAACAACACCCTGTAATCCGACTCAATTGCTGCCATCATCGTAATCTGGTGTGGAATATCTGGCTTGATGCCTATATGTGTGGGTGTAAAACCTTCAGATATTTGTCACGTACAAGTGTTAACACAGTGTATGATCCACATCTGTCCTACTTTTACCCAACCATCCTGTGTCTGTGAAGCATGTGAGCTTGGGAATGCTGAATGTACTACGCTCTACTACACACATTGCTTACAAAACAGGGCCAATAGGCTGTGTGCAGGATACATAGTTTTTGCTGTTTGTTATTATTTGTTGTTAATGGTTTACACGTTGAAAGCTCTGGAAGGAGGTAAACTTTAGGAATTTCTACTTTCCTAAAGTTTACACACACAAACTTGTGCAACATATTAATGCGAACATAATGCCTACTGTATATACTGTTTAGAAATATACTCTGAACAAATGAGCACAATAATCAGCATATTATTATTATTATTATTATTATTATTATTATTATTATTATTATTTAATAATTCATACATAATTGCATCAAAATAGTATGTATCATGCATATTGCTTTTTTAGCTCCAAAGAGCAAAAGTAGAATATTGAGATGAATGTTTAATTGTTTGCGTTGTAATTTTTGTTGTTGTTGTTGTTATTATTATTATTATTATTATTATTATTCCCTTCACAGCAGTCTGTATGTGACAGAGTCCAAAGTTCAGTGGTGCTGCTGATAAGAGAGGCCAATAAAAGCAGCAGAGCTGCAGTGTAAACACACTCTACCTGCCGGTCTCGACAGCCTGCACATTTACATAAAGGGCAGCAAAGTGGAAACAGTGCCCCGCCCTCTTATTAGCATAATGATAATGCCACGCCCCCCAGAGCACATCATGGCAAGTTATAGCGAGTGGGGAAGTGCCTCGGCTTCATCTAGCAGGTGTCTTTCTCAGGGGGACTTTTTACGCACAGGAGGTGGAGAGGAGAGGGAAGTTTCACAACTTAGAGTTCATTTCTCTTTTATCCTCCTATCAAGGTGGGCCTTTAATACAATTTTTGGATGTTCGCAAACATGGTGTCCAAGCTGACATCTTTGCAACAGGAGCTTTTAAACGCCCTGTTAGACTCAGGAGTTACCCGAGATGTATTGATCCAGGCCCTGGACGACATGGAGCCGAGCCCGGCAAGTTATGGAGTTAAGCTGGAGAATCTACACATGTCTCCATCGGCCAAAACAAACAGCAGCGAGATGGAGGCCAAGCCGGTTTTTCAGACGTTGACTAACGGGCACAGTAAAGGGAAACTTTCGGGAGACGAAGGCTCGGAAGACGGAGATGATTACGATACGCCGCCGATCCTGAAGGAGCTGCAGTCTCTCAACACAGAGGAAGCGGCGGAGCAGCGCGCAGAGGTGGACCGCATGCTGGCGTGAGTGGCCCTTTAGCCTCCAGTCACTCTTTACACTAATGTCCTCTGACACGAAATTGATTTTTTTTTTAAATTAAGTGTAAACATTATATTAAAGACTGGCCTTTTTCAGTTAACCTTAGACTAAATACAACCCAATCTTAGGGTCTAGAAACGCATTATTATTATTATTATTATTATTATATAGGCGTTTCATTAAACAATATAGTGCTTGGAAGAATTGTGATACACATGCAGACCTGTGTCTGTAATCGCGATGAGTTTTTTTA
>JAQMYL010000003.1:16848239-16867237 GCA_030014365.1 Clarias pachynema | reverse complement strand
TCAAGAGAGTTTTGTCTATAACGGTGTTTACAAATTTAAAAGCACGCGCCAAATTCATCTTTTAACATTCTGGTTACTAATTATCTACCTGGTTATTATTTCTTTGCCTTAGCAAAATATCAACTGAAGAAGCTCTATTTATCATTAACTAACGGCGCTCTCTAGGCCAAATGCAAAATCTTATTTATTTTTTCTATATAATTATAAACTATACTCCGGCCACCAGACAAGGTTTGTTTTTCGTTTTATTCTTTTGTTTATAGCAAAAGGCAAAAACATCTAATTGAGAACACTTTTAACAATATATAATTATGTAATTTAAACTTTATGAATCATTCTAAAAATAAATTTTAAGGCTCATGAGTAATGTATGTTTGATACGAAAATAAATTGTTTGCACAAACAATATAATACGACTACTACTACTACTAATAATAATGATAATAATAATAACAACAACAAACGTTTATTTTGTTGTTTTTTTTGGATTTTTTTTTTATATATTTGGGAAAATAAAATTAATGCTAAGCTACGACCCAATTTTATTTAACAATTTCATTCCCATTGCATTAATGCTCTTGTAGCCCGAATTTTCATTCTTGAAGTCCCAACATCGGCATCGTGAAATGCAGTTTTAAAAACCCAAACTAAACCACGTGGCGTTGACTTCTTATTAATTTTATTCTATAAATCATCAACTGAAAGATACACAGTGGCGTATGATTAGCGTGAATGGAGATCTGGTTATTCATTGTCAAAAGGCATAAAGCAGCTTCTCCCACAGCTGTAAGTTACTGTGTGTGTTAGTGAGTGTGTGTGAATGTGTGAGTGTGTGGTGTCAGACTAAAACGGGAGAGTAAATAAATTTTCTTTTCAAATTTTCTTTTCATTTTTGTGAAGCTACTTTGAGACATGCCCATTGTTAAAAGCGCTATATAAATAAAATTGAATTGAACTGAAGAGTAGGATTTGGTACAATAAGGTTTATTATGGCTAGCCCTGGATTTATAAAGGTGAGTGTTCACTCAGTTACAGCAGATTGTAATGAGACCCCGCGCTCGCGCTCATTGCTTCTTCTATTGCTCTTTTGTGTTGTGTGATTTTGGCCGTTTTTGTGTGCCTAATCTTTAATTACTTTTTTATTTATTTAATTAAGCCGAATTAATTTTTTTAAGCCGTTGTTTTTTTGTGCTGTTGTTCCGATAACTTAAACTGCTAAGCATCAGACTCTGATTTAACCAGTGTTCATGAAGCGTTTTGTCTCGCAATTACCTTCAGCGGCAGTTTTTTCCACGTAACAGGGCATGCGATAATTTTGTACCATGCAAAAACTATATAAAAACCTAAATTAATGTTATTAGTACTATTGTTCGGAATTTTATTTAGATATTATAATTGTTTCTGGATATTGTTTCTGTATATATTTCTTTATAATTCCTATAATATGTACAAGTGTTTATAAGCACTTAGTTTCTTCTTTTTTAGAGCCAGTTTTCTTTTACCTTTGTATTTTAGGTCAGATTCTCTGTGTGTAAAATGTAGTTTTAAAATCTGTAACATGCATTCAAACGAATAACAGACACGCAAGTAATAATTATTTCTGAAACAAACAAGCACAACATATTCACTCGAAAGAGAAATTATCGCTATTTATCTATTTGTTTATTTATTTATTTATTAATCAGCACGTGCTTCAGTAATGAAATCCCATCAGAGTGAAGTGTGTTTATCTCATTAAAACTGTAGGCCTAACCTTTGGAAGTATTTACGGCCCACTGAAAGCGATGATTAACGATCGTTTATTAGGGTGATTAACAATCATGTGTGAGCTCTTACACCATTTTAAACCATGAATCTGACAAGAGACAGAGGGGGAAATCGAGACAGTGTTCACATCGGGAATTAAGAACCATGCTTTTATGCTTATTTTTTACAGTTGGTTTTCAACATTATTAAGAATCAATAACTATACTCAAACATTTTCTGGAAGTAATAGTATATACAATATACTATTGCACACATAATAAACTTTTTTCTTTTTTTACATATTAACTAAAACAACCAAACTAAAAGTCTTGTGTCTGTATGCCTGCGCGCGCAGAGAGGACCCGTGGCGTGCCGCGCGCATGATCAAGGCCTACATGCAGCAGCACAACATTCCGCAGCGCGAGGTGGTTGACGTCACCGGCCTCAACCAATCACATCTTTCTCAGCACCTGAACAAGGGCACACCCATGAAGACGCAGAAGCGCGCGGCCCTTTACACCTGGTACGTCAGGAAGCAGCGCGAGATTCTGCGACGTAAGTTCACTGAATTTGTAGTGAACCCAGTGAAGTTTAACATATATCATTAGTCTTATATTCAGTAGTTGATAATATGGAATATTATATAGGCCTAATATATATTTTAGATTTGCATTGGTTAAAATGTTCTTTAGTTACCGATTTTTTAGTCAAAAAGCTCATTTTATTGCTCTTTACTATTTTTGTGCCCATATATCATTTACTCCCTTCTGGGTTACTAGATGCACTTATGTATACATTAAATTTGTGTAGGTTACAATACATACCAGAGTCTCCTGGCACCCATAAATACACCAAAGTGCATGTTTTTCTAATAGCACAGAAAAGTTACAAATACACCAAAATGACTTATTTTTATTTCTACAGAGTTCAACCAAGCAACACAAGGGTCTGGCAGTATTATGACAGACAAAGGCAGTCAGGATCAGGTGCTCCTTCTTTTCTCAGAGTTCAATCAGCCTGGAACAGGTATGGCACAGCCTGAAGTTGATGCCGGCACTGAACCTTCCCTCAAGAAACTCAGACGAAACCGCTTTAAGTGGGGTCCGGCATCACAGCAGATCCTCTACCAGGCATATGAACGACAGAAGAACCCAAGCAAAGAAGAGCGGGAGGCTCTGGTAGATGAATGCAATCGGTAATGTTGTGTGTATTGTGATAATTATTAATAAAATGATTACAGTATGCATTAGCAAGGGTTCTGGCATCATGCACATTTTGTAATCAATGGTTAAACTTTTTTTTTTGCCACATTTAGGGCAGAGTGTCTCCAGAGAGGTGTGTCACCATCTAAAGCCCAAGGGCTTGGTACCAATTTAGTCACAGAGGTGCGTGTTTACAACTGGTTTGCCAATCGGCGCAAGGAAGAAGCCTTCAGGCAGAAACTGGCTATGGATGCTTATGGAGGGCAAAGCATTAACTCCATTCTCACACATAACTCCCCACATCATTCCCAGGCCAGCACTTCTCCACCCAGCAAGATGCAAGGTAACAATATTTCACCTCCAGTTAAAGTAATTTACGTCTGAATCCTCAGTCGTGAATCTAGGTCAGGTTACTGAGGCAAGGCTGTTATCAGGACTGTAGTGTTTGATAGCAGTGTGGGCAGAAACAATGTTTGTCGTTAGATTCCACTCCAGTTTTATGGGAAAAGAAAAAAGAGTTGATACAGATGAGATTATATTGGTAAGAAGAGATGTGATGCATGCGTATTGGGTTGAGAATAGATGTCATTATTAAGAGTGCACAATTTTTATTCTCTGCTTTGGAAATGTGTTCATGACAATCCACATACGTACCTGGGATCAGCACCAGGGTCAGCCTTAGGTCAAAAAAACAGGATAGAAGTATGGTAGTAGTATTGTTGTTACTGTAAAGAAGCCATTTTAATGTTATCCCTCTTCTGATTTATAATAAAGAATATATAATAAAGAAATAGCAAGACCCTATAATAATAATAAAAATCTGTGGGTTAAAAGATTAGAAGAAGTGAGCGCTTGTTTTCCTTGAACATACTTTTTAATCTTCTTGATACATGTTTGCTGTGAGAGGTTTGTTTGTTTGCTTATGGATTATCCCTCCTGCACACCTGGCCAATCAATGACCCCAGGTTGCAAGGAAAGCCAGGGTCACTGGCTAGTGTGTTAGAGAGGAAAGTGGTAGAAGCTAAGGGCAAGGAGGTAGGGGTGTGAGTTTCAGAAGAGGAGGACTCTTCTTTGCTAAACTTTTCACTTAGCTGGGTGTTAAGGTGCTTACAAGACATCCTGCCAGCAGCATCAGATGTTTTTCAGTGTACAAGCCCGACCCAACAAGAATGGCTCAGCAGGTTGCCCTCATCATGTTGCTAAGACACAGTCTGTATTATGCATGCTTAATTGACAATTAAAATCCTCAGCTACTACATCTCCGAGACCTTTGATAAGGGGCTCCCCTGTTCCCTGCTCTCTTTACTCTCTCTTAGCAGGAAGCCCCATTGTTCTTGGTGTATTAGAAGTGACTGTAACCTAGGTTCATTTATCTCTGTTGGGGTAGGGGAGGGGATACTAAAGCCCTCCCCCACCTTTATGAACTAGAGTATAGTGGTTGAAGCTGGGATGGGAGCAGAGCAGCAGGAGCTGTCCCCAAGTCCTGGGTCTTTTTTGACTAAACAGGACTGATCACTCCTTCTGCTGTGGGTAAAGTTGGTTGTGAGTGAAGCCCCCTTTTTTCTACTCCTTTTCTAAAATCACATCAAGGCTAGGTCAGAAGGAGAAGGTCAGTAAAGGGTCAGTTCTCTTATTCTAGATTTATTGACCTTTTATTGATCTTATCATGATACTGATAAGAGTTATAAACTATGTGCTTAAGTTTTTGGCTGTAAATGTTACCTCTGTTTTGGGGTCCAGTGGAATGCAGATAACTGTATATACTTCTGGACTCTGAATTAGCAGCAGTTCTTGAAAACCAAATAAAAAAAACTCAGCTCGTCTTTCTCTTATCGTACTGTACCTTCTTAAATCTTTTAATCAATTGGAAAATAGTTTCTTAATGGAAGAATTCCACTCAGCTGGTGGGCCAGAGTGTCGAACGTTGTAGTTTATGGTGGAATGTCCTTCTAACTGACCTTTGCACAGAGCTCATGGGTTCAGCTGTCCCTACACTTACTGTGAAGCCCACAGCCAGGCTGAAAGGACACGTACGTCCTACAGAGACCCAGGAGGTCTCTCATATGCAGCAGCATTTTAAAGACTATTGCCTGGGGTTGGGCACCACAGCTTTGATATTACATGGATCCCAGGGAGAACTGAAGCTTTTTAGTTCTTGCTTCTACTCTCTGCTACCACTCCCCTTCTACACTTACAACCCTTCTGATTCTTTTTTCCCTCTCAAGCTGGGCTGTTTTACTAGATTTTAGATCAAGGATCAACTACTGAACAAGTGTATTACAACTTTTGTAATGCATATTGTGACCTCGAATAGCTACACTTACTTATGGCACTTGCTTATGTTTATGGTTTTTGTCCTTCATTGCCCTGGCCCTGTGTTGTCAAAGACCATATTTTCCTTACTTGTTGCCTTAGAAACAGACCTCTCCTGCTGGTCAGACTGGATCAGACATACAACCCAGGCTGGCAAAGAGAGAGAGAAAGAGAGACACAGAGCAGTCCCTGCATCCTAGGTGAATAGCAGACAAAGTCAGACAATGCCCACAGTAAATTGCCCCGTCCTCCCACTGACACTTTTACAGGGTATAGGCCTATAAAGTAAAGTCTGTTTATGGTGGTTGGTCCATTGTATGGCCAGGGGTCCATGGGTCCGATAGAGTGCTTTATTGTCCACTGTTGGTGTTTACAAGATGCTGTAGATCTGTAAGAGAGTTGGCTGCATGCTGAAGCCGACAAACACAGGTTTGTGACCATCTGTGAAGATGTCTAACTAATGAACGTGTGATGTCTAGCTAATGAACAGCTTGATGAATGAAACCTCATACCTCCATACCTATGATGTTTGTGTAGTACATGGTGCCTTTGGTAATGGGTCGGCAGTGACTGGCAGTGTCAGTTATAGGGTTTGTGAAGACGGAGCACTTGATGTGTTATTTTAGGTAATCATAGCCAATGTCTCTGTCAGGTGGATACTGAGATACTGCCTGCATATCAACAGAAGTATTTGACACTGACATTGATTTTGTAATGTTTGCTTGGTCAGTATCAGAGGAGGCTGGGATTTGCAAACACCCACTGCACAAGAGATGACTAAAATCTCTGTAAAGCGAACTCCCAGGACTTGACATGAGACTTAAACTACAAAGCAAACTATCCTGTTAAAAGAATAAAAAATTTTAATTTATCAATGTCTGTCTTTTACTCAAAGTCAAATCGGACTATGTTTAAGGTGTCCTGGGAAGCACAAGCTGCCTTGAGTGCGTGGTGCTATTAGTGACAGGCAATGTGTACACTGGCCTTGACTGTGTTCAGCATGTTTCTGTAGTGGAGTTTGTTTGCGCCGCTTTAACCCATCTGCGGGTCAGAACGCAGACATAAGCGTCTGTGGCAATATGTGGCTAATGCGATCTTTACTTTATCCATTTACTGTGAGTCTTGTGACACACATATGGCTAGCCAAGACAAAAAAAAAAAATAATAACCCCCTCTTTTTCTCTCTTTCTAATTTGCCTCAGCTGTCAGGTACAACCAGGGTCCCAGTGAAGTCAGCTCCTCCAGCACTATCAATCATCACAGCATGACGAGCAGCCAGTCTGTATTGCAGCAGGTCTCTCCCGGAGCACTGGACCCCAGCCATGGCCTGCTGTCACCTGACGCCAAGATGGTGAGCACACCTGGCCACTCCCGCCTCAGATAAGATAAGCCAAGGCCTACTTTTGATACAACAACAACGAACAGGGCCCCCAATAGTCGCTGCCATTGACTGCTCCATATCCCAACAAATACTGCATTGTTCTTTTTTCAGTTGAAGCTCCAGGAAACACTAAGGTTTAGTCGACAGTATGCCACAGGGCAGCTATGGTGTTACTATGAGCAGGGCATGACCATGGCTATGCCAATAAACCTGACAAAGAAACATTCTGCTGTTATTGATTAAATGCCATGGAGGAAGAAGTAGCGGGTGGAGCTCTGCTTGCTCTGGCAAGTGGACTGACAGCAGCGATCGATTAACCTGGGCTGCTACAGGAGGGGAACATCTGACACCCCCCCTCCTGCTTTGTGCAAATATTGAATTTTCAGCTAGACAAACCTCAGTCACCTTCGATGTTCTAAACTTCTTTATATATCAGAGATATTGACTTGTTTAATTTAGTGAGGTTCTGAATTCACTGGGATTTTTCACTGGGAGGATAATTGTGGCTTGTCTTTCCATTTGCACATTTGTCTGAGCAAAACAATCTCTATAAGCAGTAGGCTATTCATAAATACCTATTGTCACTTCAAACTCTGCATTTTTGCTTTTAGATATCATTGTGGATCCTTTGATAAAAACCATCTCAGCCTTTTTGCTTATAACTGATCTAATGCTTAAAGCAAGAGTTTGCACTAGAGTAGAGTACCTTGCCTAATGGTAGCTAGATATTCTATGTCTGAGTCTCTGTATTTTTCTTTTGGCAGATCTCAGTATCAGGTGGAGGACTTCCCCCAGTTAGCACCTTGACCAACATCCACAGCTCTCACCATGGCCACCAGCAAACACAGAACCTCATTATGCCCATCTCCGGGGTCATGGCCATTGCACAGGGTGAGTCCTGTCTCTTACTTTTTTGGTTTCAACATTAAACTTTTGTTGTCAACACCATTCTTGTGGACAAGACGGATCTGTCTGTATTAAACAGTTTATACGCAGTGCATATTACAGTCCATGACCACAAGTAGTTCAAATATTCAATCAGGCAATACCTGTAAATTTGTGAAATAAGAGATAACCAGTTGTCATTTGTAAAATAACACCTCAGTAGAACCTCTAATTTTATATTTAATCTTCTCCAGCTTAAGAAAAAAGTAAAAAAGCTTTAATCCACTAAGAAATGGAGGGAAACTTAATGGCAAGACACCAATGACAGACAGAGCGTTATAAACAGTGTGTAAATTTGCATACAGGTCCGAGCACATCGCAGGCACAGACGGTGCCAGTAATCAACAGTGTGACAGGAAGCCTGGCCACCCTACAGCCCGTGCAGTTCTCACAGCAGCTGCATAGCTCTCACCAACAGAGCCTCATGCAACAGTCCCACAGCCACATGAGCCAACAGCCCTTCATGGCCACCATTACACACTCACATAGTAAGTCTGCTCTATTTTCTTAAATGTATACCCACTCATCGTCACTGGATTAATTAATTTTTTCATATATAAAATTCCTCATGGGAAATAGCAAAATGTTTGCATATTTATTATTTTATTATTTTTCCTGATACTTTAAAGACATTTTACTTTCTGTTTATTTAATTATCTAGATACTCACAAATTTGAAAAGTGAAATTTTAGGTTATTTGCAAGAGCATTCTAGCATAAAATAGTATTAGTCTCGTCTTGTCTTGAACTTTTTTCTTGTTATGCTTTACTAATTTACACCAAGGCTCAGACAGTCATGCCCTTTGGCAAGGTCCTTGACCCTATGTCCATACACAATCACTCTACCGTTGCTGGTCACATAGTCTGGCTAAGGAGGGTTGGGCATTTTGTTAGCAAACTCAGCCTGTAAATAGAACAGATGAAATCTGTCGCCTCATGTGCACAACAGCAAAGAAGGAATTAAAAAAAAAATGCACCAAACCTAGATTAACCTAAGCACCAAATCTAGATTATCATTAAAGGACAAACTTCTGATAAATAGACACAATAAAACTACACTCTTCTATACTTATATAAAAATAGCAAGGGCGTGTTAGTTCCTTGAGTTGTCTTAGTTCTGATTTTTAAAATGTTTTATAGCTGTTAAAAGTATCTGACAAATGCCTATAAATTAAAGTGTAGCCTTTGGTTCCCACATGGACAGACATGATATGTGCAATTTAAACAAAACAATATTATATTGTAAAAAATGCAGCTCATTTGTATTCTAACTACATGCAGACATTTTTGATACATTTTTGATATTTCATCTGTTTTTTTCTGTCCTTTTAACAGTGTATCCACACAAGCAGGAGCCACCACAGTATTCCCACCCGTCACGATTTCCATCCGCCATGGTAGTGACAGACAACCTCAGCTCAATGTCTTCCACTAAACAGGTCAGTCATGTGCTCCTACCTTCACCTCATTAATTTTGCCATAATATGTGTGGAATATCTGTGTGTGCCTTTCAACTGTGTTCTTGGAAAATTTATGCATTCAGGGCTCTATCCTACAACTTTCAAATTAGCATGTTTTTTTTCTGTTTGGGGTTTCGTTTTTTTTTTTTAATTATTTATTAATCATGCTACACTAATGTGCACCAATTGTGGATTATCACTAAAGGACACATTCTTACTAAACGTCCACAATGAGCACTATACTAATCCCAACTGATAACTGTGTTCATTCTGACAATTTATTTAATCCCTGTCATGTTAGGATGTTCCTGTAAACAAGATGGTGCAACTGGGGGGTCTCAACTGGGTAAATACAGTTTAAATAAAGTCAATTAATAGTTCTGCACTGTGGTGAAGTAAAATGGTGTTCTTTTGTACCTTGCCTGTAGAAATATGCTTTTTACTATTTCATATGAACAGAATGTTTACAAAATGAGTCATGCGGGAACAGCTTGAGATGAGAGACTCAGAGAAAGGTGAATTTATGAAGTCAGGAATTGTAAAAGGGCCACTTAGGTTTAGCTATGCTCTCTGCACATCTGAATCAGTAAAGCAAGCAACTGTAGCGATACTCCTCAGAATACCCATTTCCTTTGAACGGCCCGACTGACCAGTCACCCGTGCTCTCTACTGATATATAACCAGCTCTCTTTGTCGCTCTTTTCTCTTCCTCTCTGCAACTCTCTCTTACTTCTACTATTTCCACCTCATTTTCTTTACTTTATTCCCATCAATCTTTCCTTTCCTTTTTTTTTCTTTTTAATCTCTGCCCCATGCCTGAATCTGCTTCCCTCTTTTCCTCTTCCCACTCTCTGTTTCACAGCTCCCGGACCAGCGCTCAGCATTATCAGACCAGGAAATGACCCTCGCTCTTAATTAAAGCTAGTGTGTCGCACTTGTTTCCCTGCCGTGGGGAGGCGTGTGCGTTCACTAATTCCCTCTTCCCCTTTCTGACTTCTCCCCACCCGCCATGAGCGCTCTAGCCTGAAATCCAGTCCTCACTCAACTGCTTTCACACGCTCAATTTCCCACGTTGTACTGGTGATGGCCACTATGAGCTGATGAGCTGACATGACTTGGCCTTAACGTCAGATAGGGCTCTTTACTAGGAGAGCCTCATACGCACACACACACACAAACTCTGGATAAAGATAGGTAATCAAATAAAATAATTTTAAGTTTTATTCCTATATGCTGTTTATGAGGTACTAAGGTATGTGATACCTCTGCCTCTTAGGAGGGCAGTTTCAGGTTCTCTTATTCCTTATCACAGCCCTTGTATTTGACTTGGGTGTTGTAACAAATGGCAGTGGGCTTTCTGGGGATATTACAGACCCAATCTGGCTTTATGGCCCTCCTGTTTGCCCTTTTTTCCCTGCTCACACTAAACACCCCCTCTACTCAAAGAGCAGCATCTAAAGACTCTAATCCAAGCAGCTGGCCCACACCTTTATCAGGTGAGACTGTTTGTTGGGCAGCAGGTCATGTCGGGGTCACCTGCTGCCGCCCATACAGAGCAAGAGAGAAATAGAAATAGAAAACAATAGCATAGAGGACATATATTTGAAAAAGGGAGGCAGGAGAACTGATTATTTCAGTCTTAACTCTGATATCTTTTAACTTTACCATCAATAGCAATATCTATAATGTTGTTTATTAAGGTCTGGCCATTTACTCAGCTTTTTCTCTCTGTCCCTTCTCTCTTTGTCCGCAGTGTCCTCTGCAAGCCTGGTGAGCATATCCACCTGACTTCCTCAATGCCTAGCAACAGGAAGACATTTCTCCGGCTCTCTCCCCACTGTATCTGTGGCAACTCCTAATCACTAGCAACAGTGCACTGGAAGATGAGCTGGTCACTAATGTAGGGACTAAAAAAATGGAGTGCTGTCTGAAAGGAGACTCTGGCTTGATCTGATCGTACCATGGAGAGACAGGAGGATCACATGGAAATGACTACAGTGAATCAAGCCTTTAGTAACAGTGTTTTGCCTCCCACCATGGAAAAAGAGAGGATGATTCTGGCATGCTTGAGCAACAAATGTGAATGATGTGCAGTGATGGTAATAAACTGGTCAGATTTTGTAGACACACAGGGTTACCAAATGCCAAAGGATATCCAGTGATCCATTTCTGGCCAAGCGGACTCTTTAATGGACTCCTAGGAGGTTTCATCTAATTTAATCCTGTCCCTGGACTGTCATTCTGAATTGTGGTCTCTTTTACTAGTGAGCTCATCTTGACATACAGTAGATGTTATTTAATCAGGTTCTGAATGAAATGACAATCAGCGTATCTTAGCTTTAACATATTGGTCTTTTTTTGGGGGTAGAACAACACATAATGGACTGTGTTGGATTTTTCTGCGTCTACATTGCAGCGGGTCTTCCATTTGTGTGGTTAATATGAGAAGTCACTGATCTGTACAGTTGTAAATATAAATGATAATTATGTTATGTTTTAAAAGATGTACATATTTCAGGTTTAGTTTTTTCCCACCAAACTGTGATTTCGAAATGACAATCTTTAGAACAGAAAGGACTATGCAATGTACTGAAAGGTACAAAACACAAAAAGTTGTGGGATTAGTTAATTTTTTTGCAGGTTTGAAAACCTTTTCACCAGTAAACAAAAAAACAAAAAAAACAAGAAGACAATAGCTTGTCAAAACCAAGCTGCAGATATTGCACACTTTTCTTTTTTTTTCCATTTTGGTATTTGAGAATGATTACATGAAAATAAAATCATAATGTAATGCTATTATTCTGTGAAAATAAATATTAGTGATGGTCTCACAGGCAGGTTATTAACTAGCAGGTTTATTGGTTATTAAGTAGACTTGTATAAGAACAGTCATTTAGAGGCTGATAATCTCTCCTAAGAGTGAGATGATTGCGTGTCATTAGGCCAGTTTCACCGGGACAAACAGTATTACCCACTTATGCAACACTGAGGTACACAAAACATCTCATAAAATCAAACACTAGACACCACATGCTTTAAATTCATTTGTGGACTACTATGGAAAAGAGAAGAATGTGATTTTGCTGGTTTGCTTTGCTCTTTTAATTTTCACCTGTTGTACTTCAAAAAGTTTCAAAAAGGTCATTTTTAAGAAAAAAGTTGTATTGAGCATGTCACTTGGTTACAATGTCATTCTCAACACATGCCACTAGATTTCCTCAGTCTTTCTTGTATTATTTTTGTATAAAATGAAAATCAATCTTTTAAAAAAAAAATCATTATTTATACTATGAGAAATAACATGATGAAGTAAAGGCTCTTTCTGTAAACAGTGATATTGATTTTTATTTTTGGTGTGTGTGTGTGTGTGTTGTGTGTCTGATTTTTAAGATAGCTGATGTTATCATCACTGTAAGTTAAAATAGTTTGTTCCAGATTTTCTCCTGACCCTCGTTACATCTTCATGTTTCACAATATTAGCATTATAGAAATTTCTCAAGGAAGGCTGACAAAAGTTTCAGGAATGTATGTCTATTGAACGATTCTCCACACCTCCTATTCCTGACAGGCATTGTTTGTATAACTTATCTGCAGGACTGAGGTCTCAGTGTTTGATGATGCATCACACTGTCTGTGACTGGTGTATTTGCTAATGTGTGTTTTCTACCTCGGCAGTACAATATCACACACAAAGTACACAACCCTTGAAGCAGGGAGGCTTTGTAAGAAAACTAAACTTTCATGTGTGTTTATACAGACCACTTGAAATTAGTGAGAAAAATGTTGAATATTTTAAACATGTCTGCCAAAACATAGTAAAGTGAAGCTCCATCAGGGCTGTGTTTCACCTCCCTCATACTGCTCTCCTCCTGAGCTAAAACCAACAGTTTCAGAAATTCCCATCATAATGAACAAATGTGAGTGATATAGGTGTGGGTGTATTAATGAAAGTCAAAGTCAGGCCAGAGCACATAGCTTTAATAATTTGTCTTGTTGCCAGTATGTTTCAGGACAACAACTTCTTCATTCTCTGGCACTGGGTAATAAATGACTGGAATTCTTCTCAAGTCTAATCTTATGTCTCTTTAGTTTTTCATCATGTGCTGGTCTACAAGTGTATGAAAGGACGTCTTCAGGTCATTGGGTAAGGAATAAATATTTGATTAGTAAGTGACAAGAGTTTAACATAGATGCATAGTTTGGCTATGTAAATGATGAGTGCGATGCATGGCTTTCTTTAAGGAAATGTTTCAAAGACAGAATAAGGCCAAGAATTCTATAAATTATACAAAAGAGGGGAAAAAGTGATCAATGATTTACTTAATTAAATTTTAAATGCAAAGTAATATCTGAACAAGTTTCTACAATTAATTTATAATATATTTCTCAAATAAAAAATATAAATTATAACATATTATTCCTGTATTTTAATTATTTTATATAAAATTAACAACCTTCTAAAAAAATCATAAAAAAACCCTCTTTTCCTTGTTGTGCACGCACACAGATGGATACTATTAAAAAAAGATGTTATACTGTTTGAGAAACCTGGTACGGGCAAAATTCTGACATGAAGATTGTTTGCGATAGTGATGTTTTTGTCCTACACAATATTACACAGTAACCTAAGGGCAGTCTTAATGACCTTGTAACTTCAGCTATTCAAAAGACTTGACGATCTGAGAAGGAAGTGGGCGGATGTGTGGGTTAGCAATAATGTTGACTCCAAATGCCTTCAGCCTAGGCAATTGCTTCCTGATTTCATGCATTACTACTAATATATTTTAAAATATATATTTCTATGAATTGGTTGTAATTTGCATGATTAGATTAATGGGGTTTATATGTATAGATCTTAACTATATTAAAAAAATATATAGTCAGACATAACTGTATAAACTGGCAGTGAATTGCTCTGATAGTTAAAGCTGCTTATGATTATACTGTGGTTATGCATTATATAATTATTTACCAATTAAAGAGGTGAAATATTTATTTTGTATAAAGTTTTTTTTTTTTTTTTACACATCCTGTTTTTTTTCCGTCACTACATGCTTAATACACCCAATATTTGACTAATTATCAAAGGATTAGTTATTGCCAATAATGAGCAGATCAAACATTTGTTCATTTTGGGACAATGTGGCGCTCTAATGTGATAGCACCTACTACAACACTATGATTGGACTCTTTTTGTCCCGGCCTCAATGAACCTTAAAGAGTGGCAAACATGGTTATGAAAGAGAATGTCCTGCTGAGGATACACTTGTAACCCAGAGATGCCTCCCTGTTTGGTTATCAATGAGGCCTTTGATACTACACGCAGGGAGCCACTAAAGATCTTAGCACTGCTCTTTTTACTGCTGCTCTGTGAATGGAACAGAGCCTCGGAGCAGAGGAGAGAGAGAGAGCAACACTTATTAGCATCCTTTAGGAGCAGTGAGTTAACAATACATGCGATTACACTCTTAAAGTCATTGTGTGTGCATGCTCAGTTTGAAAAAAGGCATTACTTACAGATATCTTGGAAAGCACTAACTTTCGTATATCAGGCCACAATGGGATGTAATTAGAAGCTGGGGTACAGTGTGTAATGCAGGTAGATGTATTTTGAGAGCTTAGTGTGTTCTTAATGAAGATGTCTTCTTATGTCAACACTAGATGTTTCATTTAGTTCTTTGATTCAAATGCCTTGAAACACATTCTTATGTACAATGCTGCCAAAGCTTGATCGAATCAGGTAGTCAAGTAGTCAAATTAATCATTATAACATAAGCTTAAAGTGAACGATTACAAATGTGTATAATCATCCTGGGAAGTAAAATCCAGTCTGAAAATCTTAGGGCTGGTACATTACATCATCATCATCATCATCATAATTATATATTCTGGTATTAAACAAAATATGCTTTTATTTATTCATTTAATTTTAAAATTACACTAGTTGTAATCCAGCTCTAAGCATTCACACTGATTAGTTAGCCCTCGGTCAATGGATCTGCTTTAAAAAAAATATTCAGTTTGTGTTCATTCTAGTGTAGGAGCATGGGCGAGCAGGCACAGTAGGAGAGCGATCAATGGGAATCCACTTCCACAGAGCACACAGAGGTCAACAGAAGGATCAAGCTGGACACCCAGAAAACATTGCCAAGAGACAAAGGATCAGAAAATGGAAGTTTAGGGATGAATGTGATTGCGTGTTTAGGAGCCTGAAGAGAATAGGTACTACATCAACTCCAGTTGGGCCCCAAAGGGCTAATGTGCAGGAGAGCACAGCAGGGGTCAGAGGTCACAGGGGCACACTCTGCCATGGCTAATTGGTGACATTGGTTCAAACTGATTTGACTAGGTGTTCATGTTGGCAACAAATACATATCCATTGCATGTAACTGATTAGCCATTATGGGTACTGATGCTGCTGACTGGGCGAGCAAAATCCTACAACTAGTCAATTTTATTAACCGACCAAGAGTACCTTGAGAACTATATTTCAAAACATGCCATGTTATAATTAATAAGAATCTGAATTGTTGCAGCAAATCACTTATTAACCAAAAGCATATGTTTGAAAGGTTTTTTTGAATAAAAATAATAAATTACACTCATATTCATGAAACAGAAATTAAGCAGAGCAAACTAAGAATACAAAATCAGCAGTAGTATAAGGTTCATACTGTATTACAGTCATATTTCAGTATTATCTATATATGGTTTTGCTGTCTGGACCATAACCTTTCAATCATGCTGTTGATCTCTTTAATGCTGTAGACCATAGGATCATAAGGTTTGTTCATGTTGTTAAACACCCCATAAATTTGAAAGACAGTAGTCATACACTGCTCATGTTAGAGGACAATTATACCCTTAATTAACTTGCATAATGGAATGAATATTATGTTTAAAAAGTATTTTTGAGCCTAAAAAATAAAGAATTCTTCATTCCTCCTCCCCAAGTAGAAGCAAGAAACAGTGAAGAATGAGAAAGCTTCTATCGGCCATTGTGTTTGTAAATGGAGGGTTAAATGAATTGGGTCTTTTCTGTCCCTTTCAGCAGGGAGACTGATCATACAGTAGAAAGGGCTCGTGACAGATAGCATTCGGTATGCTGATGCTGTCGTGAGGCTCGGGTGAAGACTGTAGTGATTTATGGTGATTGGTGAGATGCTCAGAGAGGGAGGTTGGTTAATGTTCACCTGGGTCAGAGAGCCACTGGTGAAGCCTGACTGTATGCAGATGGGGCCTGAAGCTAAACCCAGTGTTCTCTGTAGGGTAACAGCATCCTTCACAGCCTTGCCACATCCTAATAGTTATGTAATGTATCCTATTCAGATAATTGAATGGGCTGTGGAACAAATGAAATATCAATCTTGTCTGGTGGCTTGAGTCTCCCAGCTCTTTACCCCGTCCCTTTTGAACTGTGCCTCTATTCAGAGATTATTTCTTACAACATTTAAAAGTGTATGTGTGATCAGTTCCAGAGGACTGGGGTTGTATGACAATTAAGAACCAAATTGTTCATGAACATTGAGCATAGACAATAGATCTTCAAAGGTGCCAATTATTGAATTAAAAACAATAAATAAATAAAAAGCTTACATTGGGATTTGGTTATAAATTAGATGGTTATGTTTTAGAGGTCTTAGGTACTGTAGAAAGCACCATGCCTGTACACAGATTTGAACATGTTGAAATGTCAGGAGCTGTAACTAATTTTATATGTAGTTACCTAATAGAAAATATTATTCATGTTATTAACATGTGGTGTCAATTTCAACAGGTACACATATGAAACTCAATGTTATATTACTAGAACATTACTACCCTAAATACTCATTCCCTGAATTAACAAAAATGTCCATATATTTAACTTACATTTTTACATTTTTAACAAATGTAAAACTATAATTCAACAAATATGTTAATGTAATAAAATAAGCAATATTTATATTTCGTAATATTCTTATTTTTAACATTTGTAAGGTTTAATATTAAGTTTATTATTGAAATATAAAAAGTAATAAGAGTATAAAACCTTTTATACAGTACTGTATTAAAGTTTTAAGCCTCCCCTCTTCATTTCTTCATATTTTGCTTCCAAAGAGGCAGACTTTCTGGTATTTTTTATGTACAGTAGTACTCCAGCCTTCCTGAAGAACTTTTTTCACTTTTCAGCCTGTCACAGTAAAACATATCATATCTTTAATTTAATCTACATAATTAAAACTAAATTAATATGAAGGAAAGAGGTGACTCATAACTTTTGCACTTTCCTGTACATTACAAAGTAAAAGACGCCATAAAGCAACTATAATTCCTCTGTGTCATGTAATCTGTATACCATAAGTACACATGAAATATAGTTTAAACAGCTAGTAAGGAAAAAATATTGACATATGACCTCAGTGTGACCATGACCCTGTTTGGATCACTTACAAAATCTAGTCTGCTGGGTTACAATGAGAACTCATATTGTTTTTGAGACATCCTGCTAATAAGTATCCCAGGTGGACAAATGGACAGATGGATGGACAGTCTAAAAACATAATGTATGTAAGGCTTTTACTGTTTTCTTACACAAAATAAGTAATTGTTGTTGATGTTCAAGACTTCATCGATTTTTTGCGGAAAATACTGTTAATGGTCATTTATACCCTCATCTGACCTGTCTAATGAGGAACAAGGCTCACTTGGTGTGGACTGGTCTGACTGCCTACACACATGCACAGGCATTTTGAAAATACATTTTGCTTTGGAAATTTGACTCTTTCTAATTACTTTTACATACATTTAAGTTCAATATTTTAAAACATTTGAATTTCTAATTTTTACATGTCTATTTTAAATGACCCAATTCCTCACCACATTCCACTTTTAATATTGCTATTCATTAGTTAATCTTTTTCTACTGTTTGAGCAATCTTTTTGAGCAAAAAAAGAAAGAAAATATATTTGAAAAGTTTCTGAAAGTGTGATGTCTTTCTGACCTGAAGACTGGCTTGAAGCTTATCACACGACCCTTGCTGACTGTTTGGGTCACTTTAGGGAAGCTGCTCCTCCTTGTGGTTCCTTGTCTTGAGCTTTTTTCTTGATCTTATTGTGCAGCTTTGGCTGTTAATACTTGAAACCCAATTATTATGTTGTATACAGAAAACATAGAATTTCAGAGTTAGGAACATTGCGACAATGCATATACCGATGTTACATACAGGATCCCTGTTGCTCTTCTCTGTGGTAGTGGCAGAGAAAAGAGCAACAGCTGAGGGACCAATAAATGCAAGTACAAAAACAACCATGAAAAAAACATGCAACTCAGCTTACACTCAGACTGGGGTAAAAGTTCACCTATCAGTATAATAATGACCCTAAACATGTAGCCACTGGACTGGCTACACTGCAAATCTCTGAATTTCCATGAGTGGCCCAGGCAAAGCCCATCAAACTTCTGGAGGGCCCTGATGATGTGATCAGTTCACAGACACAATATGATTTTATTTTTTTTTTATTTAAATAAAGGGTCTGAATACCCTGAAATAAAGGGTCTGAAATTATTATTTTTTTTTTTTAAATTAGTTTTTGAAAATCACAAACATGTTTCCACTATATCATAATAAACAATTTAGTGTAGACTTTCGGGTAAATCAAATGCCAATCATTTGCATTCTAAATTAAAGCCACAGTACAATGCAAAGTACAACGTATAAAGAAATGTGAATATTTCTGAATCCACTGTATCTGAACATACTCAACTTTCTGTCTGTTTTCACAAGAGAACAAGGTGGTAGGACTCAGCCAAAATACATACATATTGTATACTGTTGATTAACAGAAACAATGTATACAATATGTATTTATTTTGGCTGAGTCCTACCACCTTGTTCTTAGATAGATAGATAGATAGATAGATAGATAGATAGATAGATAGATAGATAGATAGATAGATAGATAGATAGAT
>JAQMYL010000003.1:16825432-16843747 GCA_030014365.1 Clarias pachynema | reverse complement strand
CATTTTGTGTGACAAACATGCAAAAGAATAAGAAATCAGGAGGGGGGCAAATAGTTTTTCACACCACTGTATATATAAAAATAATTTTAAAAATTAAATGATTTTGGAGTCAGTGTGGTGGTACATGAATTGCCACACAATAGAATCGCAATACGTAATTGAATTGATCTGTTTCACCATCTTTATTATTCAGTAATGGTTTTCTGTGATGATGCTAAAAGAAAAGTAACATAGAATGATTACAATCAACGGCCCATGGGATTTTAAGGGGTTAAGTAAGCAAGTTCAAATGTTTTATTTCCCTTTCAAAATACTAGTGAAGAGTATGATGAGGTTTGCTGATTGAACTGCCAAATGTTTAGAAATTTTCCTCTCCCTGATATCTCTGCAGGTTTCTTTTAGAGTTAATCTCTGCTTCTTTGTAAATCTGTAATCTGTCTTGTGTATCTCTGAGCTGCTCTGGGCCAACAGCAGGTGTAATGGAATTCCATAGAGTTTTACATCACACAGGCATAAACTTTGTTATACTGTCTGCACAGGAGCTCAATCAAACAGGCATACGTGCATGGTTCTGTATTTACAATCATGGCCAACCATAAATATTTGTAATTTTTCATCTATTCAAAGATAAAAACATCTTTCAAGATATCTTATTGGAGTGACATTAGGAAAAGCAGATCCTTACCGTTTGTGCAAGTTTACATTAAGATTGAGATTAAATTATTTGTCACATGTACCTTACAGCATGTGAACAAATTTTTTTCCTCACATATCCCAGTTAAGAAGCTGGGAACAGAGTGTAGGTCAACAAAGATACAGTTCCCCTGTGGCAGATAGGGTTAAGGGTCTAGCTTATTGGCTCAACAGTGGCAACTTGACGGTCCTGGAGCTTGAACTCCTGACCTTCCGATCAGTACCCCAGAGCATTAGTAGTCTGAGCCGTGCCTCATACGGCCATTATGTCCCAAGATGTTTTTTCAGTGTTCCATTAGAATCAAAGAGGGTTACACAAGCAATCCAAACTGTTGACCTGTGTCACTGTTTAAGTACAGGATAGTCACACAGACCTCTTTAGTCCTACAGTCTTTCTTCCTTATTTCTTCCATTTCAGTGTGAGTTTTCACAGAAAACTAGCAACAAAGCATCTCATCTTTTTTCTCTTAATCTCTTTCTAGTTTCATGTACCCTGTTGGAGGGGGACTTGGACCACCACAAGGTAAGATGGGTTGTGTTTAAGCATTCTGACAGTGTGTTACTGCTGCTCTTTTAGATCTAGGATATGCTTTTGTATCTGTATTTGTATAAATAGAAGAAAGTTTTTTTTTCTATAAATTGGTTTAATCTCACTCTTTTAATGATATCTTTACATTTCATACATTAGAGGACCAGAAATCAGTCTCGGACAAAATTCTGTCTGTACTGTCCGTCTGTATCTGTCTGGATTTTGTCACAGCATTACAAAAAACTGGCTGGTCAGAATTTATTGAAAGTTTGCCAGTCCTTCTGTATTTGCCTGAAGTTAAATCTGTGCTATAAATGAAATCAAAGTGTTGAATAGAAGGGCTGTTATGAGCAGCCGTGCAGCCCCTTACGCAACAAGCTGCTATACCCTGCATGTTCTGGCACCTTCCTATCAGATCCAGCATTAACTCGATTAATTCACAATCGATTCAGTTATGGACTGTGATTTTTTTTTTCTTTCTTCTCTCTTTCTATTGAACTGCATTTGGTAGTTCCTGACCACTGCATACTGGGGACATCTCACAAGAGCTGCAGATTTAAAGTTGATCTGATTCGGCCATCACAATTTGGCCCTTCTCAAAGTCGCTTAAAAACCTTACTCTTGTCCATTTGTTTCTGTTTCCAAAGCTTCAACTTCAGGCACACAATGTCCATTTGCTCCCTAATATACCCCATCCACTGCCAGGTGCAGGTTTACAGGTGTTCCTAATAAAGTGGATGCAGAGTGTGTGAATTAATTTTGGAAAATATTTATATACTTGCATAATCTGCAATTGTTCAGGTTATTGTCACTGTAGGTCAAATATTAAGTATTCATTATTCTGACTGCTATCCACTTTCTGATTCCTGACAGGAATGATGCCCATGCAGCAACAGCCACAGCAACAGGGATTTCCCATGGTCCCGGTCATGCAGCCCAACATGCAAGGCATGATGGGAATGAATTTTGGTGCCCAGATGCCTACCGGCCCAATGCCCATGCAGGTTATTATTAAGACAAGAAGAATTTTCTTTTTCCAAAGTTCTTCTCAGAGTTCCTGCTACACAATTTTATAGTAGCTTTTAACACAAGAGTAAAATAATGTTTAGTGATGTAAAAAATATAATGACAAAGTAAACCACACTTTTCATCCTAGGTTACCTGGATGAATATAATCATAAGATACCATACATTTATGCATATTATTACGATTCTTGGGTGCTGATTTGATTAAATCTTGGGTGCAGTTCTATAAGTATCACAATTTTATAAATATCCCGATTCAATGTTATATCTTCACATGATTTAATTACAATTTTAAACTTTTAAAAAAGGTTTAATGATTAATTAAATGTACCCGTTCCTTAAAGCATCAGTTTTCTCACTTCCAGTCCAACCACATGATTTAAGCAATGCAAAATAACTTCCAATAATAGAGTTTAACATTTACAATTATTATTATTACTAATAATTAACAATTATTATTTCTAATACTAATTAAAACTTAACAAACACATTTACCTGTAGGATTATAAAGAAACTGCAACGTTTTACCTCCTCTAACACCTCCAAAGTCTCAAAACTCAAAAGTGAGTGTGTGGGTTGAGCAATGTTTGATAATTTAACAACCATAAAAATGCGTTCTTGTTGTGCCACTCTGAAGCTTCTGCTCTCAGTACAGAATTCTTTATATCTGAGGCTGATTTCAAATTTAACTTGTCACATACACAGTATGATATGCATGAAATGCTTATACGACTGCCCGTGACCTTAAAAAATAAAAGCTTATAGATAAGAAATAAATATGAATAAAAAAAAAAATACAATAGAAAATAAACTTAACTAGAATAAAAATATTGTGTACAAATAAGGACATCCTGTACAATATAGAAAAATATACTGTAGAAAATATAGAAAAAATAGAAATTTTGTGTAAAATATAGAAATTTAGTATAAATAAAGAAAAAATGAAGGAAAATGACTTGGGGTGTGCAAATATGCATGAAAAGTGTCTTATTAAAGTGACTTGTGCAATGATCCAGAAATGAAAATATAAATATGTAAGTATGCATGCCATGAATGTGTCCATAAGTGTCCATCGATTAGCCGAACACCGCTCACAGCCAATCAAACTGAAAACCAGTCACTTCTGATCCCTGACCCATCGACTGGTTCATCTCTATTATAAATGTAATAGGTTTTAAAATATCGATTCTGGAATCAGAATAGCAATTCATTTCTCAAGAGAATTGTAATTCATAACTTCATTTCTATTACTTACTGACCTAATACTAATTCTTTTTCTTGTGCATCTCAGGGTGGCATGGCCATGGGGATGCAGGCACCAGGCATGCAGTTCATGGGTCAACCCCAGTTCATGGGAATGAGGGCCACAGGACCACAGTACCCTGCTGACCTACAGAAACAGATGGCAGAGGAGCACCAGTGAGTCTCTTAACTTTCTCTTCCCAACTAGAACATGCTGCAAAGCTCCTCAATCATTCTGGCTTTTGGATGTATATGTGCACAGGAAGCGCTTGGAGCAGCAACAGCGCATGCTAGAGGAAGATCGCAAAAGGAGACAGTTTGAAGAGCAGAAGCAGAAACTCCGTCTCTTGAGCAGCGTCAAACCCAAAGTGAGACTTGAAATCTTCATTATAGAGAAGATATTGACTTAATTTTGACACTCCTTATATAATTACATAATTAAGCATTTTGTTGACCTCAACTATAACAAATTACTCTTGTGTGTACAGACTGGCGAGAAGAGTCGAGATGATGCACTGGAAGCCATAAAAGGGAATTTAGATGGCTTCAGTAGAGATGCAAAGATGCATCCCACTCCATCTTCTCAATCTAAGAAACCAGGTACAGTCCTGAATTGCTCTTGTCAGCACATCCTCAGAATGTTTTACCCCCCTGATTACGTCTATCACAAGAAGCTTGTGATTGACAGTAGCATGGCCACTGCATAACCTGTACTATCAGATAAAGAAGACTAAAGAGACACATGTTTATGGGGAAGTTAATGCCTGTCATACTGTTAGGTTTAAATCTGTCTAAAATCAAAATTTAAGTGCCTATAAGTACATTACCATAGGTCATGGTCATTATACATATCATATCTTCCTCCTCTGCATGTGAAGTTTGTCACCTGTAAATGAGTACAATGTGAGTAATAGGGACGAAATTCCACAACTCTTGTTCTGTGCAAAAATGCAATTCCCAGAGATAAATCCGAGTTATCTTTCAAAATTATGGTATTGGTACAAACTTAATCCTTTTCTTTCACCTGACCCAAAAGGCTGACCAGAAGTAACTGTCCTGGTTAAAGACAGCTAGTTCTGGTGTAAGAAGAGAGTTAAATTTGTACTAAATACACCATACCTTTGAAAGATATCAGCTTGAATCAGCTCAATGAGACTGCAGAATCTTCAAATGAGTCTCGGTTGAATGTTGGAATGCATTTTTGCACGGAACGAAGGTTATGTAATTTGCCCTTGATTACTCACATTGTATTCACGTTCCAGGTGACAACCTTTACAGTCAGTGTTCAGTGCAGGAAATTTTATAATGACTAAACCTATTGTAATATACATGCATGCACAGTTTTGATTGAAGACAGACTTGAAAAACTCTGGATTTTCTGTTTTCATGATCTTCCTGCAAAGTGGACGCACGTCTTATTTTAGATCCAAGAAATAACTTATTAGTTTTCTGCTTGATTGGTTCTACTTATTTATTGTCCTCAATTGCCTTTTGGTTTTATTTCTTTAATTAAAATGTCTAATTGAAATTTACATCTTACATATGTGTAAAAATACTCATGCCTGTCTCCCATGACACTGTAGTTCCTCCATGAAACACGTTTGCTGTGTTGTGCCTGTTTCACTATTTTGTTTGTTTTTGCAGACTCATCACCATCTCACTCCTCTGTCCCACCACACTCCCCCTCCCCTGCTTTCGCAGAGGATGATGATGAATTTAGTGACTTTATACAGGGCCCTATTGAGGCCTCCTTTCCCAGTTCTTCCCTCCCATTGCCCTCCTCTTCCTCTTCCTCCTCAGGTGTCAATAGAACACCTTTAGAGGCAGGGACTGGGCAGCGGCCCTCTTCCAGCTCTCTTCCCTTTTCCCTTGCTCCCTCTCTGCCCACACTCACTGTCCCTCATCACTCTTCTGTCATCTCCAGCTCCCAATCTACATTCCAAGGTAACTTCTGTCTCATTCTCTGTTTTTATTTCCTCATCATTCATTCTCATTAGTGCCCGAAATATGATTGCTGCTTTGCTATGACTCATGAGCTGTATTTATAGGTACCATTAGGATGTCACTTTGACAAACAAATATCATAACACGTACATGTGGACGCGTTGTTGAAATATTCAGCTTTAGGAAAGCTGTGTAAAGCTGCATTTAGACTATAGTGTAATATTGTCAGGTGATTAGCTTCCATCTTGCAGAGTTTAGATGCAATTCAAAGCTTTTAAAACTACACACTGCTTATTATGAGTTTTACACCATTAATTGGGATTATTTCCAACCAGTTTGACCAAATAAGGTCAGTATTAACCTTTGCATGAAGGTATTAATGATAAAATTAGAGAAGGTGCTTTCAGGACCAGCGGTAAACCTTTCAGTTCCTTGCCCTGCTCTTTAGGACCAACTCTGGAGGAAAAGCTTTTCTCCTCGTGTGATCTCTCAGTTGATAAGAAGGCTCAGGTTAACTTTAAGCCCTGCCAGGCCATGTCCGAGCTGACTCCCAGATCTCAGGTATCGGTACACTTCGAGAGTAGCCCCAGAGCTCGCAACTGGGCCCAGTACTCTGATGACATCAGTGCTGCCTTTACTGTGGAGAAGACTCCTGAGCCTCCGACTGCTTCCCCAGCTCCCACAACAGCCGAAGCTCAGCCCCAGCAGGCATCAAATGCTAGTGGTGAGAGCAGAGCAGTTCGTGTACCTCTCATCTGTCATTCAAACTCGACGTCATTTAACTTGCAGCTGTGTTGTCAGTCTTTCTCGCTCTACTAATCATAAAGTACTTCTGCAAATTATTTAAGAGGATGCATTTTCCAATGGGGCTCTTTTCTTATTATTCACAGTCATTAGTGCATGCATATGTTTTAATTATATTCAGCACATAAACAGATTTTTTACTAACTAAATCCTTTGGGGCATGAGCACAATTTCAGGTAAAGAATTAAACAATAATGTGGCTGCGTTCCATTCCGCAGTGCACTTAAAAGGGTGCTCCCTTCTCCCTGCTCCATGTGAAGGGAATGTCAGGCGCAGTGGCCGATGGGAAATTTTCCTTGTCCACTTCTCGCAAAGTGAAGACCCATTGTTCTCTTGTTCCCTACGCTGTTTTCAGGCCAATCGGACCCACCCCGCGTGTGCATTTATACTTACGTAATCAGTGATTGGATGGTGTGATGCAGTATGACAAACCAGAGTGACTGTCACTTACCAAGTTAAAAACAAAGTGCTGACACTTTTTTTTATTTTTTATTACATCACATTCATCATTAGTTTTGGGTTATGTAATGTTGTAGCCATGCAACTATGGATTAGCAGTTATTGAAATGATAATGTATCAGAATTATTGGAATTATATAAACCTGAAATGTGTCATGCAAATTAATCAACATCCGTGAATTAATCAATCAGAAGTACAGTAGAACTACAAAGTTATCTTTAGGAGATCTACAGGATTAAAAGCCGTGTCAAATGCAGACAGTCTTACAGTGGATGTTTGAAACACAGGAATAACTATCAAGAAGTTCTGCCTGAAAAAGAAAACTACTTGTTCCTGAAAATCTCACTTCATTTTCTTAAGCATAACTATATCGGTTCAGTGAAATTTCCTTGAAGGAAACTGCAAGATTGCAAGGTTTCTCAACACTTTTTCCTTGCACTGAGTTTTTCTCCCAGGCCTTAATAGAGTCGTCTGACACCTGCTTGACTAACAGTGTGGAGAAGTAAATACTGTCCCTGGAGATCCACTGGAGTTTTACCTGATCACACTGCACTTCGTCTCTGCATTGCTAGTCTTTTCTTGCTTGCCAACTTCTATCGGGATTGCACCAATCAATAATCTTTTGTCTCTTGACAAATTAACTAATACAATGTGATGTGAGGTCGATGCTAACCTTTCACACCTGCTGTAAATGACATGAAGCATGCTTGATTTCTAATGTCGATGATGATCCTGTGGAAGTCTGGTATCTGCTTTCATTCTGACTTCTTATTCCAAAGACAGGTTCACAGAGGCAGCTTTTTTCTTTTCTTTATATGCAAAGTAAATGTACATGTTGACTTTATTACAGCTGTGTAATCAGTATCTTGTTCTAATATGTGGGTTTTACTGAAGACATGGGGAAATATAGCATCAGCTGAAACATCTGTGCTGAGTTCAGAAGGAGACATGGGGAACAGCATGCTTAATTGGCATCTTGATGGCATCTCACTTTTTCATTCTTTTACCACAAGCAGGTGTTGGTGTCTATTCTCAGCAAGAAATGCAGTCCTTGTTGCCAGCCTGGCTCTACAATGACTCTCTTATTCCAGGTAATTAGAAAGAGTCAATTTTCTCAGTCTGTTTTTGAAAAGTATATGCCACCTTTAAAATTGTGTATGCCTTTGTGTTTTGCACAGAGATGTTCAAGAAGGTTCTGGAGTTTACAATGACTCCAGCAGGCATTGATACAGCCAAACTTTACCCCATTCTGATGTCATCGGGTCTGCCACGAGAGGCTCTTGGTCAGATCTGGGCCTCAGCCAACCGTACCACACCGGGCAAGCTGACAAAGGAGGAACTGTACACTGTGCTGGCCTTGATTGGAGTAGCACAGGTAGAACATGGAGTTGATTAAAAAAGCACCCCCCTTATTTTTAAAATAATGACATTTTGTTGGTTTGCAGCCTGAAAAGAAGACATTTTTTCCTTTATCTAGCTGTATCCAAGTGATCCAAGTGAAAGATATGACACCAACATGTCAGAAAAAAATAGAAAGACTTAACAGAATCACTGATTTGGAAAAAATATCAGCTGCTCCTAAAATGACTTGCCGTGAAGCTACTCACCTTTTCAATGGCACACAAAGCACATTTAGACTTAGTATATATTTGACCCACTTTTCTTTGCAGAACTGCTCGAGTTGAGTTAAATTTGATGGTGACTGTGTTCGTGGACTGCAGTCCTCAAGTCATTCCACAGGTTTTAAATGTGGTTTAAGTCCGGGCTCTGACTAGGCCAAGCAAGGACATTCAATTTTGTGCATTGGGTCATTGTCATGTTGGAAGGTAAACCTTCCCATTGACAACTTTCTGGCCGAGGGCAGCAGATTTTCCTCAAGAATTTGACAGTATTTTGTCCCATCCACATTTCTTTTATACTGACAAGTGCAGTCCCTGCTGCAGAAGAACACCTCCATAACAGGATATTACAACCTCCATGCTTTACTGCGTGAAAAGTGTTATTTGGATAGTGAGATGTATTGGATTTCTGGTAGACATCATTTGATGTTGTGGAAATAATAAAAAATTTCCTCATATCCTCAGATCATAACACCTTTTTTCATGTGGCCTTAAAATCTTTAAGGTGCTTTTTGGCAAAGCTCAGTCACTCAGACTTTTAAAATTTTTTAAATTTTTTTTGCAACCCTCCCATACAGGCCACATTTGTGAAGAATTTGTAATATTGTTGTCACATGAACACAATGACCACTCTGTCATAAATTTCTGCAACTGCTCCAGAGTTTCTGTAGGCCTCTTGGTAGCCTCGCTGGCCCGTTTCCTCCTGTCTCTTTCACACAATTTGGAGCCAAATCCTGATCCAGGGAGGGTCTGTGTGGTACCAAATATCTCACACTTCTTAATAATAGACTTCACTGTGCTTCCTTGGCAGTGATAAAGCCATTAGATTTTTTTTGTATCAATCTCTTGTCTTTTGCCCCTGCGCAACTTTATCCTGGAGATCTTTTGACAGTGCCGTGTCATTCATACTTAAACGTTTCCTTCAGTTACACTACCAGGGAATGAATTGCTCCATCTTTTTATGCTGAGCCAATCAAATTGATTACAATTGATCGCAGTTTTTTGAAAGCTTTCTGTTCAGTTGAGAAGGTAATTAGCTTCATTCAGATTGAATAATTTTTTTGGAGGGGGTGATTTTACAAATCAGTGATTGTTTTTATTTGTGGTAGTAGCCAGTGGAACAGGATCCAACCGACTAACCCTCCCCTCCATCATTCCATATGTGACTAGAAAGACGAAGTAAAAAATGTAACAACCAATGACTGTTTGCGCTACAAAGATGGCGCTGTTTGTCAGAGCACTTAATCTCCTGGGGTTTTTAAAAAAAAAAAGTGCTCTCGCAGATGAATATGGAAATGCCTCTGGTGCTGGTCCATTTCTCAATAATTGCAGATATGCAGCCAGATGCTTCCAGTTTTAACCTGACAAATAGATGAAAATACTCGTTTAAATTAAGTGTATTTTATCTTTGATGTTAATCCAAAATGTTGTATATTTAGGGCAGAATCACTTTATTTAAGCTTAATTTAGTTTTTTTTTTCTAATCGTATGTGAAGAAGTTCTACCCTGGTGTGATTTTGCTTTATTGCTTGTTTGCAAAATTTATATTGATGAAATGCACATTTCCTTCTGATATTTTATTTATTCAGTTTTTAAAAACAGGGTATGTGCATGTGTATGCTTATTTGTATAGACAGGCGGGGTAATCAGTGACTGACAAATACCTTTTTATGTCCTGCATTAGGTCAAAGACTGAATCAATGCTTTTTATTTCATGACATACTGTAAGATTTAAGTTCCATTTTGGCAACTCTTAGAGCCCACAAATGTGATTGCTGTTGGATGTAACTCTGATGGTCTTTTGTTCCAGAGTGGACTTCCAGCGATGAGCGTGGACATCCTGAGCCAGTTCCCCACCCCTCCAGTGCCCAACTTGCCTGCAATGGCTATAGCTATGCCTGCCGTCTTGACACACCAGCAGCCCATAATGCCTCCAGCCACGCCGGCCGTCATGCCCATGACTTCCAACTCAATGGCACAACCTTCCAACAGCTTCATCGCCAACTTCCCTCCTGTCCAGGTAACTTACTTGAATACAGGCAGATGTGTGACTGTGGTGGTGTATCAAATCATTCAAAAGTTTGTCTCTATGAACATCAACTTGTCCAGTAGGTTTCATTTAATTTTCTTTCAAAACCAGTTGTCCACATTGAGAAAAAGAACACTGATGCACTTTTACATTGCAGGGAACCAAAGCAGATGATGATGATTTCCAGGATTTCCAGGAGGCTCCAAAAGCTGGAGATGATTCATTCACAGATTTCCAAGGAGAGACAGGAGAAACATTCGCTGCAGTGACTTCCTCTCAAAGCAGGTACCAACAATCTTTGCCCTCTGTAAAGAGTTAAATGTATTCAACTTTGTCTTTCTCCTTACTATCAGTTTGCTGTTCTGATTTGAAATTGCTGGTCTGAATATTTTTTTTTCTAATTTCCAGTCATGTTGCATCATTTCTCATGGATGTCTTAGTGCATCATATACTGGCCACTTTGTGATAGCTTGTCATTGTTCGCCATGAAGACTGATTAAGTTTCGTAATTTTTGCTAATGAACCGGTTTCAATGATCACCAGAGAAGCTTGACTAATTTCCAAACTGTCCACAGAGATCCCATGTTCATCAGGCAGAAAGCAATTATCACAAGCAGAAGGAGAGGAGCAGGCAGAGCAGCTTTTCTGTTTTCCATAATCCCAGTGTTTCTTAGTTTAAGGTTGGAGGGGTTGGTGATGACTCTGATGTGTTTGACCCAGAATGGAAAATTATATGTATAAAAAAAAAAAAAGTTAGTTTTAACCTGAATAATGTGTGTGTATGTGTTACAGCATTCCATCCATGCTGACTCCAGTGTCTGGCTCATCGTCATCTTCTACCTCTGATAAGTATGCAGTGTTTAAACATCTGTCAGTGGAGCATCCTTCAGAACCCACACCTCCTGTCTCAGGTATAGGACACAATACTACATTTGCAGATTCACACACACCGTCATTATATACCTTCTAAGTCTAATGTCAAGCAACCATTTATTGTAACAGTTACTTTATTCCTTATTCACAATTAATTATTTTTGATATCTTTGTGGGGTTCAAATATTTGTTGTCAATGTCAACTTTAAAATTATACAGACAATCAGACAGCTCTTTTAGGATATACTGGCGTTTTGTATAATTTACACATCTTCATTTTAGATCTTGGAGACAAATACAGTGTCTTCAGAGAGCTGGAGCAGCCATCAGACAGGAAGCCAGTCGGTAAGCATTTTTCACTCTTACACAGCAAATCTTGAACATGTAATGGCATAGGTAAACATTTCTGCGAAGTTTGATTTGAGGTCAGTGTATGAACCTTTCCTATAAACTGTAACATTTACTGTAACAGTTAACTTTTACACACAGCATAATAACCTGGCAGTAATATGATTGATGGCTTAATCTAAATAAACACCTCCATCTGAACAATTAGCTAGACAGCATCTGATTGAACAAGCTTGGTAAATAAATGTAATTTTAATAATCCTTCTAATAGAATATCAATGTGAACCTGTGTCTGATTACTTTGTTTATGTTGCGTAAGAGAAAAGATGTAGGTCATCGCTTGAAAACAGTATAATGCATTATCAGACATTCCTGAATGTGTATACTTAACCACAAGGAAGAAAGAAAGAAAGAAAATCTTGAATTTCTTATACAAACAATTGCATTTCAATTTGGTTACATACATTTAAAAAAGAAAGTGTGTAGAACTTGTTAACAGTGTGATTTAAACTGTACTCACACAAACTCCACTGTGTTATGGTAAAGTTGGCAATTAACCCTACTTTATGCTTCGTAATGTTAATTAGATTACTGCATATGATGTGCATATAAACACACACTGTCTATAGACTGTCCTGTTTAGTCCAGTTTACTTATAAATAGTTAACTGAGATTTTGCAATTGGAATGTATTTATTTATTGTTTACTTTATATCACTACAGCAATGATTTTTGATAAATAAGGGCCTCTTTACTAGATGTAATATTGTACCCTTGTGTTAAAGTGCCTGTGCATTTGAGAAAGCCTATATGTGGTTGTATTTCTATCTTACTAGAACAGAATCCAATGGGGGCAACTCTGAGAGCTCCAGTAAGTTAACAGTGGTGTTGGCCTCTTTTCACAATCCTGTGCTCAGCAATGTTTGTTTCTTTCTGCCTCCTTTCTCATCAGTATTTTTTGTAGCTTTTAGGGAGCCACTCTATCTCTGCACCATTCTAGCAATTTTGTCTTGATCGCAGTTTACTATAGCCAATAATTTGTGAACTGCTGTTTTTCTAGAATGTTGTGCGAGAAGCTCCGTACAAATGGAGATTACATGCTTCCACAGAGAGCAACATCTCTGTGAGGCATAACCTCTTAACGTCCTGAATCATAATCTCAGTGCATGTAATGTTTGCATATATGAGTGACTTGAGGTGCTTATTTTGTGGTTTTTCTTTCTTCTCTATGAGTCTCCTTGCACACTGAGCAATTCCCTGAGTGGTTTCAAAATTGAACTGGAGTGTCTGATGTGTTTCAGAGCTGAAATTAAACTGCTTTTTCCTTTGTAGGATCGAGAAATCATGTAAATCAGATCAAGAGAGGCTTGAATGGCTCCATATTGTGCCAGTCACATAACACTTTTTGATGGTTTTTCTTTCTATTTTCCTCACTTCAGGAGAAGGGTTTGCTGATTTCAAGTCCATCAGTGCTGATGACGGCTTCACCGACTTTAAAACAGCCAACAGTACTTCTCCACTAGACCCTCCAGACCAGGCCAAGACATTCCAATCTGCTTCTTTCCCAATTCCTTTCGGCCCCTCTCATTCTCTTTCACAGTCTCAGACCCATCCAGCACCCCTGGTACAACCGAAAAACCCTCTAAACATGTCAGACTTGGACCTCTTTTCCTCTGTAGTTCCTACTTCCACTGTCGACTCTAAAGCCACCTCCTTTTCCAATTCCTCCTCCTCCTCTTCCTCTGTGGCCCCTTCACTGCTACTTCCTTCCACGGGCCCCAAACCAGATGACTTTGGTGACTTTGCACTCTTTGGCTCATCCTCCTCCTCATCTTCTGCTTCTGAGGCAGCTGCCTCAGCTCAGAGAGGATCAGGAGGAGGAGCAGCAGCGGTACAGGATGACTTTGCCGATTTCTTGTCATTTGGTAATCCTGGGAAGCAGCCAAATGAGATCAGCAAGGAGAGTGATGACTTTGCTGACTTTCAGTCATCCAAATTTCAAGAGAAAAGCTTGGTAGATAAGATGGCTGCCTTCAAACAGACCAAGGAAGACTCCGCTTCAGTTAAGTCATTGGATCTGCCGTCTATTGGGGGCAGCAGCGTGGGAAAAGATGACTCGGAGGACGCACTGTCTGTGCAGCTGGACATGAAGTTATCAGATGTGGCTGGAGAGCTAAAGCACGGTGCATCTGACAGTTCATTGGACCTCCCAGGCCTGAACTCTCATCAGCCCCCTGCCGCAGGTGAGGAATTAGTGCGCTTGCTGTGGTGAGATGCACACTTACACATACTGATGCACACTCCTTGTTTCAGTCAGGCCTTTTCACAGCCTTTTTACAATGAGAAAGGAGGAGTAGTTAGATTTGAGAGGCTAAACGTTTCTGACTAATTGGAAGCTCGGCACATACCATTTCATCTCATTTTATTCATCACCTTCCATTTACCCAGTGTTTGTTTATTTATGATTACATATTAATTCATTTTAACATTTTTGAAAAACCTAAGCTTCTATTTAAAGATTATCAGTGTTAGTGTCAGTGACTGACAGTATTTATCTGGATTTCCAGATGTAAAAGCGAGCTTGGTCTTAAGTTGAAGTAGCAGTGTGGCCTCTACATAACAAATATACCGTAATTGGAAAGCGTAAACTAAATATAATCTTTTTAAATCCTCTAACATCACTGAGTTTAATAAACTCGTTCAATGACTCATCCTCTGTTCTGCAGCTTCATTCAAAGTATCACAACACAGCCTTTCTCCAACACAGTAATGATCGTGATAGTAATGATGGCCAATGTCTCTCTTAGAAATGAATGTTCTACAGAGATTCATTGCTTTTAGACGGAGCTGCAATCCTGCTACTAGTCAGAATTTTAGTGTCTGCCTTTCGCACGTAATAGTGGAAATAAACTCCTTGTATACTCGGTTTCAGGTTCAGCTCTTGGGTCGAAACACGAAACAGTATTTTTTTCACCCCTTGGTCTCTCAGGGGATGAGTCAGCTCTCCATATTTTATGGACTCTTTATAAGTGTTAACATTTTCAGAGATGACCACAAATCTTGCCCCTATAGCGTGTGACAAACTCGAGCCTCATAGGCCCAATCTGGTGTGTAACCTCATTTAATCTTGCCCATTTGAAATAATAATAAAACTGTTTCACATTATGCACTACTACTACTACTACTACTACAACTACTACAACACTGCTTTATTGGACTAAGAGCACACTTTCCTATACTAATCATCATTGTCCTGAATTTACAGTTCTCATTTCCTTTATCTCTTAAAAGGTTCATTCAGGGCAATGCTGAAAAAAATGGTCTCAATAACTGATAGTCATACAGAAAATATCTACATTAATGCCCGCTACTTTTGCCCATCTTAAAAACATGGCCTTTGCTTTATATCAGGATTTACAGCTTTTGTCAAAATATTTGTAATTGTAAAAAGTAATCAGGTATCACCTGTGATTTGGCAACTTGTAACTTTTAGTCTATAATATGTTGGTGTATTTTAAATTGGGACATTTGATCTTTTCGTTAGCCTTTTTTTTTCCCCTTCTTTTTTTTTTTTTTTTCTGAAAAGTTGATCCCACGTCTTGGCAATGAACATTTCTTAAAACTCCACTGTGGGCCTCATCACTTGAATCCAAATAGGTTTTAATAAGACATCTATTATTTTGATCATTTTCTCTCCTATCATTCATCTACCCAGCATCTCACCCTCTGCCTCATCTTGTATAGTTTTCCTGCAAGGTATCACATCATTGCATTAATCTATAACTCAACTACAATATCAGCCCAATTTCAGGAAATGCTGAGATCTAAGTCTAGATATAGCTTTTCTCAGCCTGTTGGAAAGGGGATAAAGGTAAAAAAAAAAAATTGCCCCATTGCCTTACTGTTACAGCCTGCTAGTGTTTAATTCATTCCAGTAGGCTTGTTAGTCCCTGCATAAGAAGACATAAATTCTGTTCTCTAAAAATAACTAAACCTATACAACAATGCACCCATTTTTATTTATGTATGTATTTATTTATTTATTTATTTATTTATATGTTTTGTATTACTGTTACTGATGCCTCTAGTCAGGTTACAGGGCAAATCCAGAGCTCAGGCATACATATTTACTTGTTCATTGGCTGATGTTAGTCGCTTTGCATCAAAAGCAAATGAGACCGGATAAGTAGCGCAGCTCATATGTTCTGGGATTTGATCTCATTATCTTTTGGTCACTGCTTAACCACTGTCCAGTATTGATTTTACCTGCACCTGCACTAAGCTCTGGATGTCTTCTTAACCTTTGAAGAGACAGTATCTCTTTTCCCAGTATCTCTTTTTCAAGCCAGAGCCCCTGAAACATGCTTTCTCGTGTTTGCATGTGACATTCTCTGGGTTCACTGCAGTGTAACAGAGCCTAAAGTGGTTCTCACAGGGCACACCATGTCGCATACCTTGTTTTTGTTTGCCACAATTTGTGCCTGCCTTTGCGATTTGTGAAATTGACAAGAAATCAAGAAGAATGTTGCTAGGAAGGGGACTGTTTTACAAAAGGTAAATGTACACATGTTCGATTAATAGTGTATTTTTATTACAGGAATATATGCTCTTATTTATTTTCAAAGTAGGTAGACTTGATTGATACTCCGGATTGTGTTTGTATTTATGTGCAATTGCTTACCATCAGTATTTCTGCACAGTGTTTTATATGCTGATGTGATGTTCGTTTTTTGCAATATACCAGAAATAAAGTAAGGTCCCACATGTTGGCCGACCTTTTGGCCACTTGTGCTGTTCCTGCTGAGAGCATGTGCACAGGAGCTCTGAACTTACGGGTGGCGAGAGAAAAAGGATACTGTCTCTGTCATCTTAGTTCTCTACCTGTCACTCAAAAATCTAATGCTCTGATAGTCTAGTCCTCTTTGTTAACTGATAACCCTTTGAGCACCTGGCAGCAAGGATATAACCTATACCCCGCTGCACAACACAATCCAGCCTGGGGGTCTGCTTTAATTAAAAGCAATTAGATTGCAAGTCATAAGAATACTATTAGACATTTCTGTAAAGACTTAATGTCAGAATTTGCGAAAGTTCTTGTGAGAAAGATTTTAATGAAGCTTCCAGTTCCTCAAAGGGTCAACAACTGCACAAAACTTGTACTTTGATTCACCTTTTATCGCTGCTTAGTAAATGTTCTGTATGAAACTGTTTATCTCTTGCTTTCTCCTTTTTTAGCACAACTAGAAGGTGTCTTTGAGCCGCGATAACATTTTAGTCTGTGAATGTGCCTTCTCAGTTCTGGTTTCGGGATTCTCTCTTAACATTCTTGCTTTTATTCCCATTTTCACCCAACTCTGCATGCCTTTGTATTCTCATACTGACAGAAAAAAAAGAGACCTTTTAAGTGTTTGGCAAAGCTCTTGTAACAGCAAACCTTTTTGTGACCTATCTTTCTCTGCCAATGTTGTCGTAATAAATATGAATGCTGGTGTAGCTGAAATGCGTGCCGTTCTTACTTTTTCCTTTTCCTTCTTTCTTCTTCTTGCTACCCAATGTAGATTTAGCCATGCAAGAAACCAGCACACTGCACAAGTTCCTTGTCAATTTCACAAATGGTTTATGCAAGCAGTCGTGTCAAACAAAACTAAAAGTGTATGCAGGGCAGGTTATGTTGTTTCTTTAGAAGAATACAAAGCATATAACTATTAAGCAAAAATAAATTATTAGGAAACTGATCACTGTATTTGTAGTAATCAAGCATGCAAAAAAGTGGCCTAATGATATAAATTACATGATATATTTAATAGTAAAACCAAAATATTCCCAAATTTTCTACTGCAGAAAATCCGGTGAAGTGTATGAATACATTCTGCTAAATATGTACACATAAAATTTTAAATAACAAAAATTTAGGAACAAACACATTTCACGGCTTGGTTTAAGTATGTCAGTAGAGATGCACCGTTCGATTTGGTCGTACCAAGAATTGATGGGTTTTTACCTTGGTCAACCTGATCAAAAGAAAATACATATTGGCACTAGCCAATCATAAATGTCTGAACTTGATTCCCATGCCCCATGATGCATGTAAAGCAGTCCAAGAAACTCGTCTTGGAGGAAATGTGCAGTAGCCTTCACCCTACTTTGTTGAATTTTCATTTTCAGTTTATTTGTACAAAAAAAAGCTTTGACTAGTAATCTGCAGAAAGGTTCTGTTACCTTTTGCCGTTTTGGCGAAAATGTTTATTTAATTGTCAGTTTTTATTATATACATATATTATACATATATACATAAAATTGCAAATGGTGCATCTCTAAAGGTTAGCCATTAAAGTCTGAGGTATTTAACACAATGAAAGTGGAATGAGAACCTGAACAGCCCCAGTGTGCTTTAATACCTTCACAGCGGGAAAGATTGGTGATTTTTACCTGAAATTATTGCACAGTGATTTTAAATTCTTGAATTTTGGTTAAAAGAAAAAAAAACTAATTATTAATTAAATTAATTTTAAATATTACATTTTTAAAGCAGCTCCGACAGTTGTGCTACCTGTAAGGCAAATCATATGTTCCCTCAGGTTTTCAATCAGAGGAGATTCTTCTGTGCTTTTTATGCATTTTATTCCTTATATACATGACCTGGACAAAAAACAAAAAAGTAGAGATGTTCCAATACCATTTTTTCCCTCCCGATACCGATTCCGATACTTGGGCTCAGGGTATCGGCCGATACCGAGTACTGATCCGAT
>JAQMYL010000003.1:16768630-16779496 GCA_030014365.1 Clarias pachynema | reverse complement strand
ACTTTTAACGAGTACAAGTACTTTAAAAAATGTGGTATCGAGGCCGATACCCGATACCGGTATCGGTGCATCCCTAGAAAAAACCATGAGGTACACTACATGACCTACAGGTAAGCATATTAAATGTTTATGTTCATGACAGCACAATTAGAAAAAAAAAAAAAAAAAAGAAGTATGGCACTGGGTCATGAAAAGGTGGCTAAGAAAAGCCCCCACTCTTTAAAAAGAGTTAGAAGCATGAACTAAATCTGCAAAATGCATCTGAACAAAGCACTGGAACAATATCTTTTCACCTGATGAGACCAAGGTGGTGATTCCCGTTCATCATGTACAACACCATGTAACGGCTCTTAAGCATGGTGATGAAGTCATGCTAATTTGGGCTTGGTTTACAGCCACAGTGCCTGCGGTCATTAAGACAAAAATGAAGTTTATACCAATGACTTTTACCAGAACACTCATGAGACAAATGTAATTTTGTCTGTTCTTCAGCTTAAGCTGGACCAAAACTGGGTCATGCAACAGAACAATGATCCCAAGCATATCAGCAAAAATTACTTCTGAATGGCTAAAAAAAGGTAAACAACAACAACATAGGGTGAAGTCACAGTCCAGACCTTAATCCAACTGGGGTGCTGTGGTGAGAGCGTATATGAAGTGTACTTAAATATATACCCTTAAACAAAATAATGTGGATGGATAAACTCAGAAAATTTTCACATTATTATGGCTAAAGGTGGTTTAAATGTTTACTGAATTACATGGGTTCTGATTGTTGGTTTACTTTCTGGAAAATATAATATATTGTATTTTTGGTGGAATTTAAGATAATTTGCTAATTTGTAGAAGTTGATACACAATTGTTAGTCTCTGATAAATAAAAAGCTAAAATTGAAGAAAGATGTACTGCTTTCCCATGACTATACATTGGGGATTTTTTTCTAGAGGAAAAATAAACATATTCAGTATAAAAAAAACAGCCAACACTGACCTCCATAAAATCTGCACGAGCTGGCATGTAACCAGCCATGTCTCTGGAAAGCTGGGAGTCAAACGAAGGTCTAGGAGGATCATCAGTGGCTGAGGAAAATTTTATTTTATTAAGATAAAACAATAACTCTGCTTCAGACCATGAATGCAATAAAGGATATTTAGTTTTCTCTTGTTCAATATTTCCATATGAGGTAAATGTATCTTTATATGCTCAACCTGCTTGTTTCCACTTTTTACCAAAATACACGGGACTGGGAGGAACAACCCAAAGTCATTTAAACTCATCCACAATTATTGCAAAGCAATTATGTTGGCTGTCTGACAGTAAAACTTATAGCATGTTATCAACTATTTCAAAGTCAATACTGTTGCAGATTTCTTACGTTTAAACGGGATGGCAGTATCGGGTGAGCGAGCGTCCTCCACTTGCCTCAGACTGAGCAGAGTTGAAGAGAAAAGTGGGTTGTTGATAAAGTTGTTCATGTAGTGTCCTTCACATTCCTCTTTGGTCTTGGTGCGCATTTGGTAAGCTACATCCTGCCTATTTAGACAAAAGAATAAAGAGGAATTCCTCTGATAATGTTTGTGTAATATTAAAATTTGTTTGATGATCTCAAGCATTTCAATGTGACAAATATGCAAACAGGAACCGCCAAATACTTTTTCACAACACTTACAGTATACCATACGTTTTTAATTTTTAAAATTTTTATACAATACACAAAATCGAATTAAGAAGAAAGTGCCCCAAAGCCCTGGGATGTTATAGATTTTAAGGTAAACCTATTATCATTACTGGTATTACCCCACAAAGCATCATTACAGCTCTCATTAGAGCATTATAATCAGTCATTAGTCATTAACCAGTACAACCTTGGCTTAAGCAAGCAAACACTGTGTAAATTATACTAACCAATTCCCAAAGCCACAGTCTAAGACTGCCTCTAGAAGAGCCATCTCCTCTTGAGCTGTCCAGCCAGGCTCCAGTATAGGAAAATCTGATGTCTAGAAATAACAAACATAATTTAGGGTTAATGGGAATGTTACATAACTTGTTATATACAAACTGATGTTCATGATGAAGTAATGATGGGCTACCTAGATTAGTTCCTTAGTTTTTCTCTTACATATTCCTCATGATTTCAATGGATTTGTTTTCTTACCATGATCTCATATTTGTGGTCGCTCTGGTGCTTTTTATACTCGTAGCCCCAAGTGAAGCACTGTAACAGCAACAACAATGCATACAGGATAAACTTGATTCACATTATACAGTTTAAAACTAAATGTAAGGCATGATGATTTATTGTGTGCGCGGTGTGGGTCACCTGAAGGCAGAGGACAAAGGGCGATGGTCCACATTCAGCACACTTTACATACGGCTCCACCAGGTACGATGAACAACCCCGACAAGGAGGCTTGTCAAAAGGATCATCTACCAGAAAAAGTATTTACGTTACGTAAAAACATATTTGTTTACAGATTTCTATTCATCTTACATTCAAGAATCTCTTAGGATTGAAGATTTTATGATATACTTAGTGAGCTTTGCTAAAGTAAGCCCAAACTGCAGCAAATATGGCCTGTTTAAGTCATTTCATAAGTGGACAATTATTTATTGCAGCCCATCTGTTGGCACAGTTTGCCAGTCCATCTTCCTGTCAATCAGTGAAAAAAAACCATCAAACCATTGATGGATGAATAGGTTACTCATGGTTTATTCTCAAACCCAGTATTCCTAATATTCCAGACATCACTCCTATACTTGTACCTGCATCACTGTCAGTGCTTTCTCACTCACATGATTCTGGCAAGAGGTTGTCCTGTGGTGGTTTACTTTCATTGTATGATAGGGAGGAAATGACTGACACATTCAGAATCTTTACCATTTTAATATGGTATGTGGGTTTAGGATGGCAATGTGGCCTCAGACCTCCAGGGTTGAGGGTTCGATCCCTGACCCGAGTTTGTGTGCGAAGTTTGCATGTTCTATCTGTGCTTGGTGGGTTTCCTCTGAGTACTCCGATTTCCTCCGGAAACCCTTCCCATCTTGACCTTAGCGAGTGTGTGTGCGTGCACCCTGTGATGGATTGGGACCGTGTCCTGGGTGTACGCTTCATGTACAAAGTCTCCTTGGATATCCTCCAGGATGCCGGAACCTTGTTCAGGATAAGCAGTATAGAAGATGAATGAATGAATGTCGTCTCAGATTGATGTCTCTGCATTTTTGAGCATATGTGAAAACAACATTTGTTGACATGACAGGAAAATAGTGAATATGCTGTATGTCTATGGCATGAGAATTAGTTGGTTTTGATGGTCAGTTACAGTGAATTTGTTTAACACTGAGCTGGGCTCTGATCTGAGGTGTGAAGAATATGTCTCTGTGTGCTCACATGGTAAAATGTCCAGAAACTGAACTGGGCAGCCACTGAACAATCTGAGGTTAGCCATTTTACTTTTAACAGGACTGAGTATGGCTTTGTAAATTAATTTGAAACATAAAATATGTGAATACACAATACACTGACAAACGTTCTGTACAACAGCAGGGAGACTTTTCTTAAGACTACGGTTATGCAGTTTATTAGAAGATTCAGACTGAACACATGTGGACCGGGAATAAAAATGAATCCCAAACGACTCCTTACCTGACATACTGGTTACTACCTTAATTTTAATTCTATATGTAGCGCACTTCTATTTTAAGTTTAAGGGAAATTTGAGAATAAATTTCAGGCACCACGTTAGTTGGTTAACTAAAACCTCTACACCTTAGCCTTAGCCGCCAATGGTGATAACGCTTTTAGCTAGCTATCGTGTACACTCTGGATTAGTTTATCTAGCAATTCATTTATATTTACTTACTTCCAAAAGATGTTAGACGATCCATAATTTGTTGCCAGTGAAAAAGTTAAATTTACGGAGGTTAATTCAGCGGGTAACTCCTTTTTTAGATGATGATACTCGCTGCATTAGCTAGCAGCTAAGCTTAGCGCTAGACTAATAGAGCTCGCGCTGTGCACGCGCTACATCTGTCGTCTTAGTTACAGGAACAGCACATTTAAAGTCAAATAGCGAAACCATGTGTACAGTCTGCATTTATTTCCTCCTACAGCATTAACAACATTCAGTGTCCGGATACTGACACCCAAAAGCATTGAAAAGCCGTGCGTGTATAAAAGTATGATGCAGGAAAGCAACAGCTCCCCTAACGGTCCCTGATAGAACATCGGGAGGAGGGTTAAAAATAAATAAATAATAATAATAATAATGGCGAAACAAAAAATAACGGATTAACAGAGTAAGGTGGAGGCAGATGATTCGTTGTGGCGACCCTTGAAAGGGAATAGCCGAAAGACAAAGAAGAAGAAGAAGAAAGCTCAGCAACATTAGGATGAGTCCGGACAATTTGAGAGTGTGAGATTTATTAGGGTCCAAGTACTATGACATCAGCCCCATGTCGTCATAACGTGTTAAGGGTCCTGTTGTTTTCCTAAGGATTTTTTACCCCCACCTTTTTGGGCTTTTTGGGGGTCCTATCATGCTCAAAAACTCTCAGTGAAAATTGGCAGACAGGTTGGAATTTGCTGCCATTAGGATGCCTGAGAGTCTGGGCCCCGGGCATGGCAACATTTTTCTGCGTAGCTCATACATATTTATCTCGAATGCATCAGCCGTGATAATGCCTAAAACCTATGGTGAAAAGTGGTTAATAACATTCTGTGCGGCATTATATTGAGTGAAATCATATTGTGACATTGCATTGAGTGATATCTGGAGATCTAAACATAAAATTCCCTCCTGTCATTAGGACCCTAAAAACTTTCGTTTTCCTAAGGATTATTTATTTATTCATCCTTTTCCCCACCATTTTGGGCTTTTTGGTTCTTAACAAGATCCTTGTGAAAATTAGCAGGCAGGTTGGAATCTGCTGCCATTAGAATGCCTGAGAGTCGCGTGGCCCGAGGCCCTCAGGGGCCGTCACACGAGATTTTGCTGCAATACACACTTACACGTATGCACACGAAACCCGGTACACATTTAGAGCTCATTGAGCTGAACAACTTCCGCACTGCATGTCATGGGCTCAACTCAACAGAAAGTCAGTTATTTTGGGTCGTTTGCTAAAACGCACCCGATGGATTTTGATATACTCATCCTATGGTATTTATACGATCGCCACCAACACCGAGCCGATGTGATCTAAAGACATTGACGATGCAAAATATTGTAGAGGGATTTTTCCATATGGCCTTATATTGAGTGACATTGTATTGAGTAACATAGTGTGACATTACATGAGTTGAAATAACGTCACGTCAAATGCCTGCTGTAATCAAATCTGAAGGCATTACAAGGAAATATTGGTATTTGTGGCTATTTTTGCCCAGGCAGTGCTGATTTGGATTTAGATCCTAATAAGCAAGCCAGAATTGGCAGTGGCAAGAAAAAAAATCCTGATACAACTTAAAAAAAAAAAAAAAAAAAACACTTGAGAAGAACAAACTTCAAAGGGTCTCTCCGGGGTGGCACGAGGTAGTACTGGTATGAGTCATTACTCAAGTGTACCTATCGAGTCAAACAGCACTGACTCGAAAGGATCTTCAGTAGAAGGATTAGTCATTTTTGAGTCATTCAAATCTCACTAGTCAAGTTACTATTCACAGTCATGCATACTGTAGCATCTACCACATTGTGGCTCTGCAAAATATATATTTAATTATATATATATTATATACATATATTTAATTCAGCTATAACAAACACACATAAACATGTCCTGCATATAATGTTTTTTTATATGGAGTTGCCAGATACATGACAAAGAGTACTGAGCATTCAGAACTACTTATTATAAAAATCATACAAAGTGGAGGGGAGTTACAATTACAACTACTGGAGCTTATTCTGGCAGGTTTCTCTCAACTATCTTTTTCAGTTTGCGGCAAATCATCCAATTCTAATAATGTATAGTTTAAATAATGGCACAGAAAATTTAACACCAACCACCTTTTTATTTTCCATATTAAGTTTTAAACAAGCAGCCAAAACAGTTAAACCATTAGTGTTTTGACTATAAAGCAACAACATTGTCTACTAGCCAATTAATCCATAATTAACTTTTGAAATGCTATTGTTAGTTATTGACGCTGCTTTCGACGTGATTTCTTCCCTCCTCTTTTTCCTCCTTTTTTCATCTTGGTTCTTGGATGTTTGTCCCATTCTTCCTCCAACAGCAGCACATGGCTTTCCATTTGGTTAGGTTTGTAGTTTCCCATACCACCCATAGCCATGGCTAATGGAGAACCACCTGCAAGGAACAGCCATAATTCAACCATAAATTAAATTCACCAGTCATTTGCCCTTTCACAATAAATCACAAGACTCAACCACAAGACTTTCACTGCTCTGCCCTGCTATAGCTAATGGTGAGTTTCAGTATTCATTCCAACACCCCATTGTTAACTGTGACTCACTGATTTCTTTTGGGGAAATCTTTGTTGATATTTCTTTCAGTTCTTGCTGTCAAATGCTCTTGTTTTTTTTGCTTAGGTATTGGCTAACCTATTAGCACACATGCTGGCAGGCTAGGTTAGCCTATGAAGCTAGCAAATCCACTATTTAAATGTATGTAGCACTAGCGTTACTACCCATCAGTGATGGGAAAAGAGATTATAGAAATAGTAGAAATAGTTAAAAGGTTAAAGCTAAAAATAGCTGATCAGCTTCAATGTAATCAATGATTCTCTTATTTCAGGTTGAAGCCCATGTACTGTACATGTATGCCGGTCTTTCTGTACTTCAGAACTCTGCCTAACCCATTAATACAAAAAAAATCGAATTTTGTAAGGTTGAGCATCTTACATCTTGTTTACACTAAGTTGTATTCACAGATCACAGATGAGAAATCGAAAAAGTAGATCGGATGAAGATTAAGTTTCGTCTTAAAACGACTCCAGTGCGTAGTTATTTCAGCGGTACTGCCTTTTTAAGTTTCATTAAATTCTGTGCTGCCAGTTTTGCATGATACTGTAACAAAAGGACAGACAGACATACAGACAGAAAATTTTCTGGTTTCGGGTCCTCCAACGTATGAAATGTAAAGATGGAATTGAAAGAGTCAGTTCTGACCAATGTACAGACAAAACCTTTTCTTTATGTACTGTAGACTTGGACTAACATAAGTTTGTTATCTGACCTCTTAGATGCTTGGAGGTTGGACCTCATAAGTAGTATTTACATTGTAATCCATGTAATCACTTTCAGCACTATATTTTCACAAGTTACTATTACTGTAGTGCATTGCCTGATAAATATGTTGATGTATAGAGAGTTATAGGAAGACAAGGAAATTGTATAAGTGTCCAAGTGAAAAATCCACCATCCATCATGCTGCAAGTGGCTCATTGTCTCAAATAGTGATCTGCACTTAGATGTTATATGAAAGGGGTGACAAGAATGTTTAAATATCTAAATATACAGGCAATGTCTTACCATCAGTAAAGATCAGATGATTGTGATTGTTGTGAACATCAGTGTCCTCGGGCCAGACTGGATGAGAAGTGGCATTAGATTGTCCACGATTATCTGCACTGGACAGGGTCTGCATTTCATGTCTTGATTCAGCTATATGAAGTGATTCAAAGATGTTTTGAAAAATAATCTTTGCAAAATGAAGAGTCATATGCAGTGTTGGACATAAAATAAAATACACAGAAGACCCTGACACATAAAACATTTGATACATAAAACACCTGATACATAAATCACATAACACAAGTGTACTTACGGATAGCCTCGGCTACAGCAAGAAATCTTTCGTTGTTGTTGATGGTGGACCTTATTAAAAAAAAAGTTCAGACTGTAAAGCGTATAGTATTAATTGTAACCACAAACACTAAAGCAGGTTTGAAGTTTATTTCAACAGGTTACGCTTGATAGCTGACTTACATGTGCTGGTTTGTATAGATGGTCAAAAATGGGGTGCATCGATCCAGTGGAAAGGACTCATCTCCGATAACGACCTCAGCTGTGAAACCAAAGGGGTCATCCATACATTGTACAGGCACCTCACAGAGAAAGCACACAGAGCACACAATCATGAACCATAAAATGTAAAGAAGAAATGTGTCTGGGAAAAAAATTATAATGCAATGGGCATTTCCGGGTAGGGAGGGAAGTGTATAAAGCTATGTATCCATCATGCATAGTACAGTACCTACTGTACAATCTGGGCTTGCTTCACTTGATCAGGTCTAGGTTCAGTATCAATATGTGGCAATAAAATGAAGTCAACTGAATACCTGAATGTACTGAATGACCAGGTTTTCACAATAATAAATTTTTTCCTCCCTAATGGCACGACCATATTCTAGAACTGGAATTCTGAAAAAGTGGTTCTGGGAATGTGCATTTTGTAATCAAAATCCAGTCGAACAAAATATTTGAGTGTTGGAGTGTTACAGTATATAGTTTTAGAGTAGTTTTATGACCTATGACTAAAACAAATGATTGTGTAATAAAACATGATGTGATGTGTCACCACCCTGGAGCTGATTATTGAATCTTTTTATCACAGCAACATATTTTTTATTAGATTACATTATTGATCAAAAAAATTTACTTGCTTATGTTACCAAGACATATTCAATATTCAATAATTTTCCTCACAGGATCAATAAAGTATATCTATATATTTATCTATATGAAAAAATCATAAAGTCTGATTCTGACAAACCATTGACACTGAAATAAGTTGAGTTAAGTTATTTTAAAAAATGCTTAATATTAACCTCGAGCATCCACCATACTACACCTGACATCCCTGCGATGTTAATATAGTAAAATAAATTAAGGCGTTAGAATGAAGCATATTAATCTAAATCTGTGATTTGCCTTGAAGCCTGAACTACTCAACACCAATCAATTTTGAGATCAAACTGTGATCTCAAGTGGAGGCCTGAAGCAAATCTGAAAATGTTGATGTGTTTCTCAACATTAATTTGTTCCGTTATGTAGAAGTGAATGATGTGTAAAGACATTCACATTCAGGCATTTGGCAGACACTCTTATCCAGGACGACTTCCAGAAGTTTCCGTCTTTGGCTACATTCTTACACTGGTTAATAATACACACTGCATGGGGAATTAGTTGGAAATGGGCCCTGAAGAGGACAATCATCTCGCTATTCAAAAGTGAAAATTAAACCGTTAACATGTAAACATGTTTAACATGTACAGTCAGTACCCAAGTGAAACAAATCGGGTTTTATATTTAAACTAATGTAGTCAATCACACACAAACATAACACCCGCACACTCACATGAGTGGGCGTGTGTCTATGTGTACTTAAGTTGGTTGAAAAGTTTGTAATGACGATGCTGATCTGTCTCAACGCAAAGTTTTGCGAGACTGTGTGTCTTAATTCTCTTTTTTTCTTCTTCTTTTCTTTTCTTTTTTTTTTGCACACCCAGTGAATCGCATCAGAGCTAAGGATTAAAATCTTATACCTTCTCGTCTGCTGGAAAAAGTGCCGCATCACATGTAGAAGCCATGTTGGATTTGTATTTCCTCCTGGTACATAAGCTACTGTCAGTTACGTAAGCACTACGTAAGCACTACGTAGTATGTAAACAGGAAATATGTAATGCGCATCACTGAATTAATCATTGTGGTCTTTTGATGACTCATTATGTTCCCTCTAAGTCTATGAACTGTGAAATAATTCTTCCTGAGGTTATATATTCAACACTTTTTATGTTTACTATGTTTGTTGTGATTATGCATCCTGGGAGACCAGTGTACAGTGCCTAAGGGCTATTTTTAGTTAACTATATCTCAACACATAACCATAGCCACAGAACATGCTGCTTGTGACATGTCTTTCCAAACAAATGGTTATAAAGGATTTATGATAACTTTCTAAAATCGATGCCTTTCGAGAATGTGTGTGGTTTGATAACCTGATGCTCTACAGCATAGTAAGAGCTTGTACAAGTAAGAGTGGTCTGGTCTATAGCTAATGTGTCTATTTAAAAACATGATAAGCATGTGCGTATGTGACAAATGAGACAATGTGCACTACAAACTTTAATACTGATCTAGGAGAGAAACCCCTAATGATCTTATTGTTCTTATATGTTCTGATTATTATATTATGTTTATTCTCCCAGTCATTACACATGTTAGCTGAGGAAAGCTGAGTCCGTGCATCTTTTACACAAATACCTCCCTTTTCAGGGCTTTTACACGTAATCAATAAATGCATGCAAGAATTCAGAAAATAAAGTACTAAATAATGCAAATGGTCCGCACTTGGCATGATGGCTCAGTGGCTGGCACAGCTATCAGGGTTACTGGTTTAATTCTTGTCTCAGCTCTGTGGAGTTTGCTTGTGCTCCTGAGCCTTGTAGATGTCCTGCTGGTACTCTGGCTTCCCCCAGCAGTTTTCCAACAAGTAGTCAATATAATGTGTGGCATAGTAGACCACCATGTGTGGCATGCTTAGCTTTGTTGTTGTCAGTGTTGCCTTAACCCTCCAGGCAGCAAGGGTTGATTCCCAAAGTCACCCCACTTAGGGTGCTTGTTTCGATTCTCACCTCCCATCTGTGTGGACATTTCAAGTTCTCCTTGTGCTTGGTAGGTTCCTCTGGGTACTCTGGGTACACTTGGTGGGTTCCTCCCACAGTCCAAAGACATGTGTTGTAAGCTGCTTGGTGTTTCCAAAATACTAGTAGTGTATGATTACGTGAGTGTGTGTGCTTTTACCCTATGATGGGTATACAGTATAGAGCAGGGGTACTCAAATATAAATTTTAAAGGTCCACTTATCAAATTTCTATTCAGTCCGAGGTCCGGAAAAATCAAATA
>JAQMYL010000003.1:16735736-16754184 GCA_030014365.1 Clarias pachynema | reverse complement strand
GTGTAAGAGAGAGAGAGAGAGAGAGAGAGATTGTAATCTTTATATTGGTGACAGAAGGAAAATTCTTTAAAGGGAAAACAGGCACTGCTGTTATGTTGGGGTATGGTTGCCATGGTTTTGGTCAACTTGTCTTCTTGACTGCAAACTATCCGTCCCAAACCTTGAATGTCCTGCAGAGCCATATTAAATTCAAAATTAAAAATGAAAAGAATATGGAACACAGAGGAAGCCATCAATCAAAGGTAGGTAAAGATCCACAACTCAGATGAGAATTCTCATTTCTGTTCAATGGACTATCATAGCCTGGACACGCCCCATAGCTCTGTTTGCAGAAGAATAATAAGCCATAGAAAGTTGTGTTTGGAGTTTTCCAATGTCATGGTGGAGACTTGAAGATGACATGGACATGTAACTCTTCTCTTCTCTTCAGTTGATGAGACCAAAGCATTTTTTTCTGATAAGACCACGTATCTGATGAGACCAAAGCATTTTTTGGGGAAAACCTAACACTGTTCATAAATGCTTTATGGACAGTGTTAGGTTTTCCCCCCAAAAATGCTTTGGTCTCATCAGATACGTGGTGGAAGCATCTTGAAGAGATTTATCCTTGACCTCTTGGATGCATCTTTGACTAATATCCTCTTTACCTGTCTCTGATTTTGGGTGGCACACCTCCTCTAGGCAGCGTTGTGCTTGTGGCATATCCATACAGTAGCTCCTTTGACATCATGATGCTATTTGTTTAGGCATGTTCCCTAACAATCTATGAGGCCCACAAGGAAAATTTGTATTAATATCATGTGACACCTTTGCAAACAACTAGACTGCGCTTAACTAATTATGTGACTTCTGACGGCATGGAAACAATTTGTACTTTAACATCTTTTACAGTTTTATTAAGTCAGTTTTACATCTTTTACAGTTTTATTAAGTCAGTGGTAAACTTTATTCAGTGGTGACTTTATTTATCCATCTGCTTCACTGTTGTGTGATTTAGTGTTGATTTATGACAACTTCTTGAGCAAATCAATCCGTTTAAATCATTTGCCAGACTTTATTTTAACTCAGTAGATCTGCATTGCTTTGGTTCAGCTATTACTTGAGCATGTGTTCCTGTACGTTCTCTACTTGTGACAATTGCCATTTGTCATTTGCCTCTTGGAGCAAAAAAAAAAACTGTTTAAAGTGAAACAATGATACTTTGCCATTTTATGTGGTTCTAATGGTAAATTTAGTTCAGATCAGTTTACACTCCAGACAAGCATGAGAATGTATGTATAATGTATTATGAAAACTACAGCAGGGGCAGAGCTTTTTATACAAAGCCCCAAAGTTATGGAATAGCCTTCCAATTAATGTTCAGGACTTGTCTCAATGTCTGACTGTACAGTCTCAATGTCTAAATCTAGGTTAAAAACCTATTTATTTAGCCAAAATTTTGTAAATAGATTTGCCTTAGGTAAAGGAGCAGATCTGGAGGACTCATGGACTTATTATGGTGTATTGGTATGTTTGGATGCTGTCTTCCCCTCTCATTGATCACACAGTTGCTTTACTTCAAAGGAGCCCTCATGTCTGTGTTTCCTTCTGGCTCTCCCTTTTAGTTATGCTGCCATAGTTAGTCCTGCTGGAGTCCTTGCTTACACTCTGCATTAGATATACGTTTACCTTATACATTACTGTATGTGACTGTGACATACTTAACTGTTATCTCTCTTCTCTTCTTTTCAATTCTCTCCCTCTCCCTGTCTCTTTCTGTCGAAGAACACATGCCACTTCTGAGCTGCTAGTGATCCAGACACCCTCTGCCCTCTGGATCGATGCTTTTGTTTGGCGATCTCATCACATGGCCCCCGTATGGTCTGCTTGGGATGCATGTGGTGACTGGGGACGGTTCCACTTTTCCATGAAGACGGTCCTAGCTTCGTTTGATGCAGACAGCTGTTTTTTGAGGACTTGTTACTGCAGTCACTCAGTAGTTCAGGAGTAGAATTCCTATAGTTTTGTACCTGAGCCTCCAATAGCAAAGTGGACTCCATATTAACTTAAACACATCATCTGTTATATTGAACTTCCAGCAGCCTAACACACAGTATGACTGCTTTCATTTTCAGAATCATAATTGTTTTTTATTTTGATCATGGTACAGTTTTATACTTCTAACGACTTGTACTTGTTACAAGGGATCTCTAATGCCTTTTACTTGTTACTCTTGCTTATGCTGCTATGCCATCTTCCTTTTTAAAGAGAGTGCTGAAGAGTACTTGTCGAGTCAGCTTCAAATAACAAGTTGGAGCGAATGGATGCATATTAGCTCTTCTCTTTGTCTCAGGTTACACACCATCACTCACTCATTTCCTGCACTTTACACAGGACCTGCCAAAACTTCCTGCACAGCCCTTGTGAATTCAGGAAGCTACATTAACTTCAATCAGCACATGCAGATGCAATTTCCAGATATTCTTGGGTATTCACATATCTCACCCTGATGTGACTGCCCTACATCTTAGCTGCCATTCTAATGTGTTATTATAATACTTATGGGATTATTGGGTTAAAAGGTTTACCTGATCTTTGCTGAGGCATGTATAAGAGGAGCTACAGTACACATACAAACACATACTGTATATACATAAGTATCTATACTTCCTTTAGCTGTGTAAGCACTTCACTTGCCAAGCGATAAATCTGCACGAAAATATTAGAATTCTACTCTGTTTCCATAGTTGTACTTACCCACATCTAATAACTTTTTTAGCCTGATGGTATTTTTAGAACCTTGCAAATTTGTATGTTTTTCAATAGAGGTCTCACAACACTTCTGCAAGTCTTTTGTACATGAGTGTCATAAAGGGTAACATGCTGAAAAGGAAAAAGCTGGAAGGAACAGTGTCAGGACCAATTGTAATCTTCATTAAGTTGTTTAATGGAGTAGCTCTTGAGGCCAGGATTTGTATTTTATTATTATTATTATTATTATTATTGTTGTTGTTGTTGTGTTTTTTTTCGGGGTGGATATTGTAATCGATCTACAGTAATAAAATTCATACTGCAAACATCCTTACTGTACATACGGTGCATACTGCACATAATAGTGGTTAGATAGGAACAATTATAGAGCTTATGACAACAAAACAGGTAGCATGGTGGACCAGCGGGTAATGTGTACACCTTAAGAATGCGAACCTAAATCTGTACATGGATTGCCTATAATGAATTCTTTGTTGGAGGTCCATGAGGCCTTTGGCCTGACTGGCATCTCACGGTGTTCTAGTGTTCGAAAATTTGAAGAATTGAAGTGCACTGCAAACCAGGATAAAGCAATTACTGAAGATGAATTATGAAATAAAAGATGTGAAGTGTATATCAAGCGCGTCAGGATTATGAGAATAACAACATCATAACATGCAGCAAGAGTGTACATACAGCATAATGAAGAGAGAACTTAAATTATTAGATGGTTCACAGTTGGCATGTACGTATTGTCAACACTCAAACATTATAGAGCTGAAATTTTGCTAAAGATACAGGATGTTCCAGCATAACATAGCAACAACTATTATGTTTTATTAAGGTACACTGAACATTAGTAGCATCCTAATTCAGAATTACTGTAGCAATATTATTTCCTCCTTATTTATATACTTAAACCATAAAAGTGCATTCTTGACCACTTTCTGTTAGCATAGAAGTTCACAAATTGTGCATAACCTTTAGGGGGAAAAAGATTATTTCAGCTCACAAAAACATCACTGCTTACATCATTCTCAAACAAAACTAAATTCAATCTGCCAAAAATAGAATGTATTATTGTTTCTACTTTACCAAGCTTGCTGAAGACTTTTAAATCAAGATCTACCTGTATGGTTCATGTTGAATAAGTGACTCAAGGAAAACATACATTTAGTTCCACTCCCTTACTGTATATTATCTCTGAAATCAAAGATTTGATTCTTCTCTGGTTTCTCTCAGTGCTCAAGCACTCAATCACATTGTTTCTGGATAACAGCCAAGGTCTCTGAGTATCAGTAAGACATGCACATAATAGGGAAAAAGATATATGGTCTAAAACATTATATGATATGTGGAAAAAAGATGATATGTGGTCATCTTGGAAAGTGCTGAGGCTGCAGTAAGGTCAGGTGTTTTAAACGTAGCGCTAGTGTATGTGGCATGCTTCAAAGTAATAGGCACTGCAGATGTAGACACAAAGTGAGGACAAACAGCCAAACCAAGTGCTTTAAACACATAACTGTTATTGTGCAGTTCATATTTCTAGATTTTCTCAATGCTATTTGGTCAACTCCCAAGAATTTTTTTTTACTGTGTTTTTCACAAAATAAAAATCATGAGTCACTGCTGTATTTTTTCTAAAGTTTAATGTAATTTCATAGCAAAACTGCAAAAGCTTTACCTATGTATTGTATAATTCTCTACGTATATGATACAGTTTTGCTCCATTTTAATGAATCTAATAAAAGGTTACAAATGTATGAATCTAATTAAACTAATCAAGTATGCTCATATTCATTCATTATTTGGATAACAGTAAATTGTATTGATGCTTGATGGATAAGTTAGGTATAACAATAAGTTTTGTAAGAGGATCATCAACAAAAATAGTCCCTCACAGCCCCATGGTATCAGTTTCAAACCTGAACTCAGGTTAGTGTTCTACAGTACATGTTCTCATTTTCACACAGTTTTGTGATTGTCTGGTATCCCAGCTAGTATAACAATGTGAGAAAAGGCTTCATTCATTTAATTACAATTATATATGAACAATTACACAGGTTTGACAGCAATTTTTTTTTCTCAAATAAAGCAGGAAGTATTGCAAATGATAGAGAAGGATGTTTTCTTTGAGTCACAATGGCATTAAAAGCACAAATACTAAAAAATAATTTAAAAAATAGTTTTGCTCATATCTATGTGAATTTTGTATTATTGTATGCTGGTAAACTGGGCAGGAAACAGGAGAATTCAACTTGGCTTGGACAGAAGTTCTTCACAGGGCATGATGCTCTCATCCATGCAGTTGAGCAGAAATAATCCAAATTGTATTTAGAAAACCTATACAGCCACAGGGAGAACATCCTAAACTTCAGGTAGTAACCTGAGCTCAGGTTCAAACAGAGGGCCCATTTTGACTCGTTATTGACTGGCATATTGTGTTGTTAATATCTACATAGAATTTTAAGAACATTTGCATAATAAATTTGTTCCTGTTATTCCTTATTGCTTATAACCATTTATCCGCTCATTAACCTTTTGTGTTTTCTTGCTCTTGAAGTTAGCTTAATGAAGTTAATACATGATAATTTTGAAACATAATTGTAGTTTATCATTTGTCCACTGACAGAGTACATTACGAGTAGCAGTTTCAGGAGTAGTACATTACAATACAGTAGAACAGAAATTACAGTGCACCATCTACTTTAGATCACCATTCAATTCAATTCAATTTTATTTGTATAGCGCTTTTAACAATTGTCATTGTTGCAAAGCAGCTTTACACAATAATAGTATAAAAATAATAGTATAATAGTCAACCATAATAATAGTGACAATGTATTAGGTTACTGAATTGCCTTTAATAAAGATTCCTGTACGTTTATGTTAGTATGTTGCATAATGTTATTTCAGTATGCCATTATTTTAGTTTTTATTATTTCTATAAGAGCAGATCTGATAGTAGCACCACCTGCAAGGCAAATCACAGACTTGAATTCCTGCAGTAGTTACTAAAACATAATTGATTCATTAGTAACAAGCTGTTCACTGGAACTTGTATGGGGGATGGTCTGAAACATTCTAATCTAAACAAGATAATACATTTATTTAAAAGGTTTTTCACAAGGAAACCTGTCAATAATTGTATTGTAATTGTAATAATTGTCAATGTAATTATACTGTATGGATATATCCATCTGTATGGATGTATGAATATATCCATCATTGTAGAATTTTCAGAAGAGAGGACTTGGTGTTTCTCTGTAACTTTTTTAATTACATTACATTATATTATGGTAAAAATACATTACATTTAAAAAAATAAATCAAAAAGAGTCCTTTATATATACTGTGAAGTCATTGATGACGTTTTTAGACCAACATTACATTTAACTGTAAATAATAAAATAAAATAAAAAATCCCTATATTATTCTGGTGATATTTCCAAAATGTTTTATTTATTATTATCTTCAAAATAACACAATAAAATAGCATAGTGTTTGATATACTGTAAATAAAAAGCAACTCAAAACTATCACTAGATATTCAGCCTTGAAGCATGTATTTGTCTGTGATATCAATGTTTGTAGTATAACTGATAGATGTTATTAGGACAGTGTGACTGTGCGAGTGTGTCTAAGCAGCAGCAGCAGCAGCAGCACAGTAACAGCAGGCCTCCCACGTTGGGGTGAAGGGTCAGTGGTTCCTGACAGAGTTGAAGACCCTTTATTGACGTAAAACCTCGTCCATCTGCAGCCTGAAACCAATCTACCTCATGAGCAGCTCGAGTAGAAACCAACTTACCTCAGCTTGAGTTTCAGTGGCTGTAGGTGTATGTGTTCACCGTGAGACCTCTCTGTGTGGTAAGAGTTTCTCGGGCCATACATTGCTCACTACTTCGTCACTAAAGAGAATGGGAAGTATACAGAAGGGGTGTATATTTAAATCTTCCTACCACATTCTGTGTGATTATCTAAGTGTGTGTGAGGTGTACAGTATGTGTGTGGTAGGCAAGGTGTTCATGTAAATGTAAATGGCACATCCTATACAGTACAACATCAAAGCACCATGGTTCAGATGTCATAGTATTACCTTCACTTGTCTTACAAACTTGAAAATGAAATATACAAAAATGTAAATATAAAGTGCTATGAAAATGTTTATTTACAAAAGAATCTGTTTCTTCATGGCCGGCTCACTTAACCCGGACGTTCTGCTCAACTTTTATAGTACCTTTTGAATCACTATACATTGTAAATATATCCTATTGAAAAACATTTTGCCGAACTGGACCCGATTGAGCCACCCTTTCCAGTTGTTTGAGATATGTTATACAAATTACACAACCACATGTTGGTGTGTGTTTATGTCTTTTCAATTTGTTTGTAGCATGTAGCATACCATAAGAATATAAGTGGCACTGACATAAGTGTATATATATATATATATATATATATATATATATATATATATTTGATTGCATTACAACACAAAAATGCAGGATTTTATGTGATTTATTATTGCTGCAAGGAAAGACAAAAAAATGCAAATCATTTTCCATTGCTGCTTTTTTGAGCATGTTAAATGGTTAAACAATTTGAACAGTTTATTTACATTGTAGGTGGCACGATGGTTAGCATTATTGCCTTTCACCTCCAGGTTCTGGGTTTGATTTCCGTCTTGGGACTGTGTGCTTAAAGTTTGCATGTTCGCTCCGTTCTTAGTGGGTTTCCTTCGAGTACACCAGTTTCCTCTCACAGTCCAAAGACACGCAAATTAGGCTGATTGGTGCTCCCAATGTGAATAAGTGTATGAGTGTGTGTATGTTTGCCCTGCGATGGAGTATCCCTTTGCTCCTGGGATAGGCTCCAGGCGACACTGTATATATATATACAGGATAAGGCGGTATAGACGTTGACGATGATGAGTATTTACAGACAAATCATGAATTTCATAAAGCAAAGCCTTTGGAAATATCAGTCTTATTCCCTTTCTTTATGTTTTTAAATAATTCTCCAAACCTAAAGTTGCACTTACCTACATTTATTTACTTTGACAAGTTTGCGTTCAAAATTTAAAGGACACAGGTAAGATGCTATAAACATGAGTGCCTGCTCTGAACTGGTACCACTATTTCATACTATATTTACAGCAGTCTGGCCTTGTTAACTAATAAATTGTTATGGGCATTAAATGTCCATAGGAGGCAGTAAAAGCGCACCGTGAGTTACCCAAGGAGAGACAATGCCCAAGTTGCTGTTCTCTATGGAGTCACTTTACTTTCAGCAGACAGAGCTGTCTGCAAAATAATGAGCTTAACAAATGTGTGAAAACCTGGCAAGGAGTCTTTCTTTCCAACACAAACATTTCCAAACCTCATAGGTTTCCTAAGGCAGTGTAAGTCAGTGCCAGAAATTTAAAGATCCTGTTCAACATCTCCATTGTTCAGCAATCTACTGTTTCCAGTGCCAGAAAAATGAGAATAGTATGATCTCATCCACAATGTGCTGTCCCACGCTGGGTTAATATCTACAGCACCATTGAAAGGGCAGTTGTTTTAAAGTCACACTATTCACAAAGAACTGCATTCATCCACTTTGCCTTCATAGGTAGCACTGGTTTTCTAAGATAAGATTAATATTTTGAGGAATGAAATATTGAATTTAGAAAGCAGCCCACGAGGAAAACATCCACACAGGAAAATGTGAAATGAAACAAGAATACATAATTTCCTAGAGTTTTTTTAAGCCTAAGATCTCAAATCCTAGGCACAAGGCTTAGTCCACACATACTGTCATTTTTTTCTATGTTTTTTTTCCCTACATGTTTTGGCTTTTTATTTACATAAAAACTCCAATTTAGGTCACTGAAAACAAAGCTATAGAAGATTTTTTCCAGGCAGAAGATATTTAGAAGCTGTTTTCAGTGTTGTGTTTAGGAAAATAGCATTTTTGGCTTATTGTATGCGCTTTATCTTCTGTGTTAGATGTCAGAGTGTGATGTTTTTCTCTTATCCAGGCTTCTAAGTGGTCAGAATAGCTTTACAATTAGTGTTATATAGAACAAAAAAAGAAAAAACATCAAAAAGCTCGTGAATTAATGAGCTGTGGAGATAAATGAATGTAACTGTTCAGCTTTAATTTAAGGGGTTTACTGTAAGTAGTAAAATACTGTAGACATCTGCATATTTTCCTAACCCTTTACGCAAAGGGTTAGAAAACCCTTTACGTAACATTGTTAACTATATAATTTTTTTTGTATTAATAATGGAATTTAGCATTAGTAAAATAAACAACATATTTGTTTAAATGTTAACTAAATACACCTAAACTAAAAATGTTCAAATTCACATAACATAACACAATGTAAATTACTGCATGTTCCTAAATCGCAACACTGGGAACACTGGGAGGGAGGCAGGTTCAGATGCCAGTCAGGGTCATGAATTTCATTCACACCTCCGAGGAACTTATCTTAGCTCAGCGAGGAACTTATCTTAGATTTGGTTAGACGGAAGAGACAAGAGAACCAAAAGCATAATACAATAGCACATATTTTTCTCTAATTTATTTGAAGTAGAATTCATGTTAATATCTCAATCTTTTATAGAGTGTAACAGATTTAAAAATATTATATTGCAAATGTCAGAAGTCTTACATGTGACAAAAAAACACATACAAGACCACACATTAATCTATGGATGTCAATTGAAGCTTAGTGATCAAGACTTTGTGCTAATCATCAGAAGGGTCTAAGTTAAAATTTCAGGAGTTATCATTAGAAAAGGCCCCTAATTACAGCTGATCAGTTAAACCTCCCAGAAATGCACTTTAATTATATATATAATTTTATCTTGTCTATGACCGCTATCACACACTGATCAAAAGCATGAGGAGGAGTATAATCTTCAAAAGAAATCTTCATCATTTGATAAAGTTGTATAGTTTTGCAGAGTTCTATCACTCTCCCCTGATATTTTTAAGATAACATCAGGACTTTTTCTTGCCTTGCTGCATTCATTACCCTGTTTGTTCCCACAGGCTGTGCAGCATCAAACTTACCACTGATTATAGCGTACAGCTCTACACCCAGAATTCTGCATTTTAAGCCAGGGAAGGAGTGCACCGAAATTCTGCCCACACCCTCACACCTCCCACAGTGCTCAGGGCACAAGAACAGGTTATATGTGGCCTGAAATAAAAAGCTAAAACTGACTATATTACAGTTTATGCCTATGTATTTCTGGGCCAAGGGATCACTTAAAAGCATGACATTGTTCTCAGGATCCTAGAAGCTCCAGTTTTGTCCCTTTAGCTATGGTTTATCCGGGACACAAACACTTGATATGCAATGGCATATGTGCATAAAATAAATTGCACTGCAATTTTGTGGTGCATACAGATTGGTATACAAGATGTATGTTTACAAGATTGCAACACCAAACTATGCAAACACTGCATGTGTGTGATTACTTTGTAAGTATACATTGTTCTATTCAAATGGCCCATTCGGTAAATGCATTTTAGGAGCATGGAGCTACCTTAACATTTTTTTTCTGTAATTCCAAAGCACTGACTTTCAAACCAGTTTAAATCCATGCAAATTAGTTTAACATTCTTTTTTTTTTTTTTAATATGGAAAAATATGTGTGCTTATAATGACATACCACAGCACTGTTGAATTCTCAAATCTATATAGTCTTAAAGTGTTTATAACAGCAAGTGTGATTTGTACTAATACATTTTTTTTAAATGTATTATATTTGCTAGTTTTCTGTGAGACATTTGTTTGAAGGAGTCTCCAGTGTGACTGCATTATAAATGTTGAGGAAATGCTGCTAATTCATTATTTTCAGACACTGGAAAGTCTTCAGGAAAGATGTTCAGGGTGGGAAATAACAAACTATTCTACTACAATTTACTCTCATTACACCACATAGATCACTACCGTGTTACTTTTTTGGGGGTTATAATTTAATAATAGGTTGTAACAACGAAACATCTTGTATTTGATATAAATTCATGAAAACTGTGATAACAAAGGTTAACATGACTGCTATTTGTGGAAGATAAAAGTGGGCAATTTGTTTCATAACTTGAGAGATCTTACACAAAAGCCTCAAAATGCTGAGACAAGATGTGTTACAACCATCCATAGTCTCCCCTATTTTTATATTGAAATAATTTAGTGATTACTTGCAATTTCAATAGATAAAATACATATTTAATGTAAATCTGCTGACTAACTTCATTGTGTGTCATGGATGAAACTTTGTCCTTTTCTGCCACAAACACTATTGAATTCGTTCCCTCTTTGCACAGAAAACAACAAAAAGCCACTAAGAAAAAAAAAAGCTTTCGTGGGACATTGAGTTTGGGTGTGTGTTTGTCAGGGTGGAAGATAATGTGCTCCATATGTTGAAACTTGACACTGTATGCACTGAGCCCCAGCAGGAAGTGAGAGACTCACTGTTGAGGGCTGAATCCCAGCCCCCGACCCAACATTCCCTGCTGAAGCGCCTATGCAGTTATCGTCGGCCAGTAAATGCTGGGAGTACGGGATCAGCAGTCAAGCTCCTCGTACCTGGGGCATTTCTGTTTTCTCGTGACCCTCTCGGTGTTGTGTTTATACTGAGACTCTGTTTGTTGTTATTTTGCATGTTATTTTGATAAAAATAGAGGCATTTTTTAGTGAAATTCTTAAACTTCATCTGCTTATTTAGAATCTCAGATTGGATTCTTTCTCAATTGTATGTAACTTTGGCTAACGCATTTGTCAAATTTAAGGAAAATATATTTTGACATCCTGCTTACCCCTACCACCTTTTTCTTAGTTTGATCCATTATGGGCTTTTATTCAAAAGCTCTTGGATTTCTTTTGGAAGCTTTTTCAGTTCCATTCATCAGATTTATGTCAGATCAAAGCAGGCCGTAACAGAGTAAAACTAATGTCAGCCCCTTGTCTTCTGTTCCCAAATGGAAATTAGTGTCCAATTTTCGTGGAAGTAATTGTTGGTTTTCTCAAAATGGCAGCTTGCCTGTACAGCAAATCAAATATGTAATTATGGATCCAAAATTAATCAGAAATTTAGCTAGATGTGGCTTTGTCAGTCTAAACAATGGTGTGTTTAATGCAATTTCATGTCTAACTAAACTTCCCTCAAACTTACACTGATAATACAGAATATTTGTGAACGGTTAACGTGTAGTCAGAAAAGCGATCAAAGTTTATTTCTCTACTATAGATCTGTAGGTTGTAGATTTTAATTTGTAAAGGATCATTTTGAACTGTTGTATGCCACATGTGTTGCTAATGTAGAAAGACTGCACTTCTTTCTGATCATTTCCAGTTGTTTATTATAACCACAATGTCTGTTGAAACTATGGACATGTTCCAAGAAGAATCTCCTAAACACAAGGGCTTTTATAGATATAGACTAGACACAGGCTACATTTTTGATTAAGTGTCACCAGAGAGTCTTATCCTTTCTATGTGTGTGTGTGTGTGTGTGTGTGTGTGTGTGTGTGTGTGTGTGTGTGTGTGTGTGTGTGTGTGTGAAAGACAGAGCACATCTGGAACTGTAGCCACAGAGCACAGACAGTCAGAGAAAGAGTCCTAGATGGGATATGACCTGCTGTCTCTTCACCACATTCGCAGTTAATTTACATCCACAAATTAGCTATCCTACTGCAAAACAAACTATTCATATGAGCTCATAGTTCTTTACCAAATGTCTTAGTCTATGTCTTAAAGTCTTAGTCTTGTGTGGTGGTTTCATCACATTTAGTCCAATCAATACCTTTACAGTTCAGATTCTGAGTTCAAACAGGGTTGCTCTGTCTCAAAGTATCTGTTTAAAAATTTACATTTCAAAAATTTGTTGAAATATCACAGCAGCAACCTCATTTCCGCTCTCATTTGTTCCACTTACTCAGCATTCAGCATCACCAGTATATTAATCACCAGTCTGATCATCTGATTTCATCTGCATCTGTTTCTCACTGGTTCATGCCTTACATTAGATGTTTTTTTGCTTGCATGATTCACAGTTCACTGTAACTTAACAAACAAAAACACTTTTCTGAAACTGCTCAGGTACATGGACTGGACAAAAAAAATTAGTAAAAGAAACAATGAGTAAAAAAAACTGTGTTACTCCATTTGAGCCTTTTTTTATGCATTCCCAGGAAGCTTTCTAATTATAAAGTAACGCTAGATGATTACATCATGCACTGCAGTGAGCCTCATTTGAAGCTTATGTAGATAATATTGCTAGGATAGCCTCCTTTCATCTCAGATGTATTGCTAAGATAAAAAAAAAAATAATAATGTCATTACACGAAACAAAAAAACTACTTCATAATAATTCATTCGATACTTGGGTTGAATTTTTTTCCTGCCTTACATTATGGATGTTCCACAAGCTCCAGTTAGTTCAGAATGCAGAACAGAACAGAACATATGACCACATCAGCCCTACTGTATTAGCTATTAACAGTGCATTAGCTACCTGACAAATAGTCAGTTGATGCTAAAATATTACTAAAAACATTAGTTTTTTATAATCCCCCACACCTGCTTCAATAAAAAGGTGCAGCTTCTGTATTTGGGCCGAGAATAATCAAAGCTACAGGAGCACTGCAAAAGAACATTTTAACAAATTACACTCATGTCCCAGTCATTAAACTGTGAAAAACTTCATTTTGATACTATAGACATAAAATTAACACTTCTATGAAATCAAAAACCCCTTTAATGCATGCAGCACTGCATGACTCTTTAGCATTCAGCTGTGGATCAGTAATGGCTCATAATCATTATCATCTAAAATAGGGTTGGTTTCCTTTTGAGGTTGGTTCTTTCTACCCTTTTTCTACTTTAAAGCCGCTTTGTGACACTGTCTACTGTTTAAAATGCTAGAGAAGCAATATGAAATTGAATTCAGATTTTCAATGGGTCAAACTTTTACATATACTTTGTTAATATTTAGTGGTTTAGTCTTTTAACTGCTTGAATTTGAAGCAAACACTTTGGTAGGATCTTCTTTATTGTGCATTTATCATCTTTGATACCCGTTGCTTCTAAAGTCCTTTGTTGTTGCCTTAGAGTTCAGATGAACCTTTTGAACCAATGTTTGTTCATCCCTGGGAGTTAATTTGTGCCCCTTTGTCTGTGTGGTCACATAATTCTTAAATTCGCATACAACTGTTTATAAAGATGCTTGTGGTCAAATCAGTTATGAAAAGTCATAACAAACAAACATAGGTTTGTGGTCAAATCAGTATGAAAGTTGTTCATAAAGAGGAACTGAAAAAAATGGTTCTTGGTTAAGAATCAGAAGATCATTCGATACAACCTGGGCCATTCTGACTTTGGCCCTTTCTGCATCCAGCGGCTGGTTTTTGGCACTGGCTGGAATCAAACCAGCCTAACACTGATCCACCAGCACACTGGATTGACTCATGGTATCCAGGGCAAAAAGGCATTGTCTCTGAATGTACAGTAGACCCTTTTACAGGTACATCGTGACAACTTTTACCTCATTCATGTAATGTAATCTTCCAGACTGTTTAAAGTGACAATCAGCTTGGTACAGTGTACTGTATATAAAGTCTTGATCCACTGATACAATGAATTAAAGATTTGAATTAAAGAATTGTTCTGAAAAAGGCCTAGATGAGAACAAAAGAGTTGCCCCACTTGACATGCCAAAAGAAACCTTTAGCCTATGGGTGCGTAAAATTTTGGCCTCAAATCTCAATGCTGTAAAAAACCCAGACTAGCTGTGGGAGTGTGAATAACAGTGAGTATTAGAATATTTTGTGTAAAGTTTTCACAAATTGCTTTTTTTCCAAACAGTTGATGCAATCGAATTGAATCGAGACTTTCTTGTGGTAAGAGGACTTGCTCTTTCAATGAGCACAGCATCAGGCCAGTAGTTTGGTCTAATTGGAATTCTGTGTTTGTGACATTAATTCTGCTGTCTAATTACAGGCTGTGACACTGTGGGTGTATGTGGGTTGTTAGCACTGTAATGGGAGGTTGTGTCTCCCCAAGACTGTTAGTATCAGGGTCTGGAAGCCTAAAGGATTAAAATATTAAAGCATTTAATATCCAGCTAACTAAATATACTCTATGGAAGTTACAGTATAAAGGGAACAACAAAGCAGTCTAACTTTACTGTTTTTATTTCTGTATTACTGAAAAAATATATACAGTATACAGTGTAGATATAAACCACATCATTAAAATATCATGTAGCAGTGCAATAGCATATGAAAGGTAGACAAAAAATAAAAAATATAAATTAGAAGTCAATAATTGCATTGAAATAAAAATTATTTGACATTAAAAACCAACAACAAAAGATATGTACACAGGTCATGGAATCAGGTCTCAGACACCAAGAACACTGGATGTGTTTTCTTAGTGAGACAATAATCTGTGAATTTCTGTCATAATTCTATCAAGCCAGGTTAAGCTTAATGATTTATCAGTAAAATAATGCAGGTATTTGAAGCTATATTTTTTAGCTATTCATCAGCTAAAATATTACATTCCTTAAGATAGAAAATATAGACACAAGGGTCTATAGCTGAGGGTAGCCAAGCTTTATATATATATATATATATATATATATATATATATATAAGCTGTGCAATGCACTCTCTCTCACTCACTCTCCCTGATACTGATTTGGAAAAGCAGGAGGGCATGCGTCATAAGGAAACCTGAACTATTTGTGAAGAAGCCATATAATGGCTTGCAGCAAGGTGGGGATTATATACAGTAGCTCATTGTCGGTTAAGACATACCAAATCGGTCACTTATCTCTCTTAGAAAAGAAGCCAGTAGCAAGAAATGTAAGCACCTACAAAATCTGAGCATGCAGAGTAATGTCACAAATGCAGTCAGTTGCGCTGGTGCTGGCTATAAACAGTTGGACAGCATTGTGTTATGATAGCACCGAAAGGCACAGAACTACACCATCCATTAGCTCATTCACGTCATTTGATCTGCTCACTCTTTGTTTTGTTTTGGCTGTATATTCCACAGTTAATTACACTTTACACAGTTAATTACACTAATACTTGCAGCCTCCACTATCATGTCCTGAAAGCTTGTTTCTGACACATGGATACAGATCAGATTTTGTTCTCAGTTCCCTCAGGAGCTTCTGGATAGGAGGAAATGGATCGATGCCATACTGGTATGGTTTGAGGCATACACGCTATCTGAGAAAATTTTTGGAAAGGGGTGGGTGGGGTGGGGGGGCTTCCTTACCAGAATCTGGCTGTTTTGTACCACTTGCACTGCTGATGATGCAGTTTTGCCTGCATTTTATAAACCTTCAAGTTGTCCAATGTCAATAACAGCATTGCACAGATCAGCTCATTTTATATTGCTGCATTTCTTTTATATGGCTGCATTTTAATTTGTCTTATGGATTTGTCTTGTTTTTTCCATAATGCCACCAAAAAGTAAAGAATGGGCAGAACGAGCTATTAATAGTCAAGGTTCACCTTAACATGTCTCATCTACAGCAGCTAGATCATTTCAGAGCAGCAGGATGACATTAATAATGTTGGCCCATTTTAAGGAGATTTGTTCAACCATGCTCATAGGATTCATGTCCTATAATTCATGTTTTTCTGGAATTAACTGAATTTTCATGACCAACTTTGTTGTGTAAATGAGCAATTTATTAAAAAAAAAAAAAATTGTATCCAGCTTGAAAATTGAGTCTAAATGTTAGTTTGCGTCTCAGAAACAAAGCAGCTTCAGGGAAAGATTGTATGTAAGCTTTTGTATTTTGAGTTTCTCTGTGGTTCAGCAGTCAGTCAGTAACATAAAACTTCAAAACAAATAACTTGACAACTTTCCAGCTCACTCACCGCTTTTTGCTTTGTTGTGCTTATGGCCAAATCCATGCAGCACAGTTCAGTGCTAAGTGGAGAAAGAAAGAAACAAGAGTAATCACCACGTCTAAGATAGAAAAAAAAGAATGAATAAATATCTTCAGTCTCTGCCAGATCCTGTACATAGAAGAAACTCAGAAACCTGACACCACAGAACAGATCAGTAACCTGAGCACTTGCCGCTCTACCACTCGGTATCAGTAAATTTTAATACTGAATTACGGGGTTGGAAGCACACACACACACACACACACACATTTACACACTACGAGTAATTCAGCAACATTAGTTAACTTACTCTGCATGTCTTTGGACTTTGGGAGGAAACCAGAGCACTGGAGGAAACCCACCAAGCATGCATGTGAACATTGAAAACATGCATACTCCACGCACAAAGAGATTGCATGCAAGGCCACAGTGATATGGTGAAAAGTGATTTTTCACATTTTTATAAGCAGAACATGAAATGGAAAGTCTTTCTATATTACAAAAAAAAAAAACTCTTGTTAAATGTATTGTTGTTGTAATTGAGTTAAACCCAGTACTGGTTACAGTCAGTGAAGTAATTGAGTGGCATTAAACAGTCTTAAATCAAAGAAGTCCTTTATTAGAATGCTTTAGTTCTTAGATTCGGGTGGGTTTATAATGTGGCTTCCATTCAATTAAATATGCAGTCGATGTTGCACACACTTGCATCGATGTGGTTGTAGTGACGCATGTGAATGAGGCTATGGTCTTTTCATAAGTGGTAGGGCCTAAATTTAGATTTTTTGTCATTTGGGTTTCTTTCTTTCTTTTTTATGAATCTTAATCAAGCCTGAACCTTCTGCGTTTTATACTGATCTACTGTATTGCAGGCTGGAGACATTCATTGACATTTATTAACGCGTTTCAACAAGAACTAACAGTAACATTTAATCATTTAAAGACAAGCCTCTTGCTAATCCATATCGAAGCTAAACCAAGTCTATAAGAGAGATAAAAATAGCATGCTCATATGCAGAATACATGCTCTAAATCAGTTTTTTTTTAACGGAAGATCTACCTAGTGAAAACCCCCTGCTTTTCAGTCTCATGACGCAACAGCTCAGTAACAAAACACCAATTGTTTTCAATTGGCTGAATTCCTTTCCCTCAGTGCTGAAATCAACCAATTAGGGTCGAGTAAAATTGAAACAGGTCTCATCACCCTGGCAACTGCTCCTACCCCTTTTTCCCTGTTGGCTGCTTTTCATGTCAGACTGTGCTCACTGGCTGGGCCACAGGAAAGAAACACTGTGACTCAGCACACCTGAACGTCAAGGCGGGAACTGGGGCATATTTACAGTACAACCACATACCAATACAAGACATAGTCTGGTGTGCTACATTAGATCTAATTAGTTCCTTCCTACAGTACATTATAATGACCATAAATAGGCATGACCCATTATGTGAAGACACATAGCAATATTGGGCTGGGGAGGTAGGTGTGTGTTTTCTTTTGATGTGATGACAGAAATTCATTTCTCTCATTACTTCATTCTTCATAATAAGCTATACTTCACCCTCCACTTCCTCCCCACAGGTGCTTCATTGCTCACTGTACTGAACAGCAGCTGAAGATTATGCAAAGCTCTGATGCTGGAGGCAGACATTTGAAGAGGAGGAAGTGGTATTTAAACCCTTCTGCAGATGTGGGAAAACCAGACTACACTGGCAGCGGGTGGTGCTGAACATGCCCCGCCACACACACACACACACACACACACACACACACACACACACACACACACACACACACACACACACACAC
>JAQMYL010000003.1:16725143-16735636 GCA_030014365.1 Clarias pachynema | reverse complement strand
CACACACACACACACACACACACACACACACACACACACACACACACACACACACACACACACACACACATATACATCTCTTTCTCTGACATAAGTATCAATGCAGTTAATTACTGTAATATGCTATCCCTAGACCTAAACCTAAAACTAACTTTAACTTCCCTAATGAAAGGGAAATCATCTGCCACTTTTAGTTTTGTCCATGTGGATAATAACCACATGTTCCCACAAGGTCAAAACTGTCAAATATAATTTTCTTTTTACTCTTTTTTCCGTCTCTTTTTTACCTGCCCTTTCAGCTTGCTAAAATGTCACAGAGAAAAATTATGTATAAAATGAAATATGAAATATAACCAAATGACATGCAGAGAAAACTATGTAGCATTGCTGGAGTCAACAAAAACAGCATGTGGCTGTCTGAGGGAGGCAAATCTTATTAGATATCATCCCCCATGTGTCTACATATTGTAAACTCCCTTGCGAGAGCAGACACACAACCTGCTGGTCTGCTTTGCTTTACAGGTTGACCGTATTGAAATGTGTGCAGGACAGTGGTGTATATGCTGTTCCACTATGTTCAGCATTCAATAAAAAATATTCTGTATTTGAATTGAAAAGCAATAGCAATGGCCTTCTTTTGTTAAACATTGTAAACCCTACAACCATGCCCCATGAAATTTTGAAAAGCCCTTGGAAAAAAAACCAAAAGGTCAAAACGGCAACATTGCCACTTTCTCTTTTCCTCAACCTCAGCTATATAACATTTTAACTATTCTCAACTAGCCTGTTTTTTTTTTTAAAAATCCCACTGATGTATATTATTATTATTATTATTATTATTATTTTATTATCACCTTACACCATATATATTGTTACTTATTATAATTAATACCTGTTTGCTTTTTAATAAAAATAAGCTGGTTCTATTTTCCCAAAATATAAATAATAAACAAGTTATATAATTTATACCCCTGCAATTCTGAAGATTTCATAGTGTACTTTTAGATTTTTGTAATGTAAACATAGGTCAGGATGACACGTACATGTTCTTACATGAATCTAACGTTCTTTATGCGTGACACACACACACACACACACACACACACACACACACACACACACACACACACACACACACACACACACACACACAAACAGTGCAGTGACCAACTTCATCCAAGGACATCAGCTGTAACTAGACACCTGGACGCCTAGGAACAGAACTTTAGATTACAGATGTGTTTGTGTGTGTGTGTTATAAATAAAGAAGTACTCACTATGCTTTTTATCTATCATGCAGACTCTGTGTGACCCTTGAAGTGATTTAATGAAAAAAATTCTTGCACAAAAAAAATCTTTGTTGCGTCCCGCCCAGTCTAGTCTCAACCTGGAGCCTGGTGAAACTTTGTCACAAGCTTTGTGTACAACTTGTTTATTATTTATATTTTTTGGAAAATGGAACCAGATTATTTTTATTATTTGTATGTTGTGAAAACATGTTTCATTAAAGAATAAATGTGTATCAAGTAGATGAGTAGTAACCACAAAGGCAAATCTAATTTAGATGGTATTGTGGTCATAAAACATTAAATGGGCATTAAATTAAATGTGCACAGCTCCACAATAGGCATTTTAAAAATTTTTATATATAAGCAATGGTCAGCACAGGTAATGGTGCCACCTTGTTTCAGCAATTAAATGGATTGTCCGCAATAAAGTGCTGCTGGTTCCTCCAATAGACTCCAAATCCACAGCCATTTTGACCAGGATAAAGTGGTTACTAAACATTAATGAATGAATTACGGTACAGTAAGTGTAAGTAAAAGTACAAAACAAACCCCTAAATGCGTTAACTTTTGTTAATAATAATAATAATAATAATAATAATAATAATAGTAATAATAATAATAGTCATTTTTTAAATGCCATTTTTGCTGATCAGAGATAAAATATGTTTTTTTTTTCCCCTAGCAAAAGATCATATGATTGTAAAAATAAAGACTATAGTATCTATTTTAAGAAAACAGCATATTCGGCAAGCTATGAGAAATTCTCTCTCAGATGCCCATGCTAGTCCATAAAAATTCTACTATGAGTATTTTAAAAAAAAAAACAGTGCTATCTCCTGACTAAAATAACTGGCAAAAGCCCATCAGTAATATGCAGCTCAATGCAATTTTCATGGTTGTCACATGGCAGTCAAGTAGAAGGTCATGCTTTACATTTAGATGGACTTCAGTGAAGTGTGTCTCTGTGTTCTCGGGATGCTTCCTTATGTCCTCTGTCCTCTCAACTTGCATACCCCTTTTCACCTCGTCACAACTGATTACAAGCCTCCCTGTCTCAGCAGTGACGCAATCACACTGCAGTTAGAGCCGGAGCACTGGGAGATAAAATACTAATGTCAGAAATATTTAACAACGCAAGCCAACACTGAAGAATTGAGATACATTAAGCTAAGAGCCTAGACATCTAGTTTAGAATGTTAATGGAACATAGTCAAAGACTGCTGCATCGTGTCCTAATGGTTATCGTTGTCACTGCACATTTCCAGGGTTAGGGGTTTGAATCATGCGTCAGTTCTGTGTGTGTGGAGTTCGCATGTCCTCTCTGCACTTGCTGGGTTTTCCTTGGATATTCTGGTTTCCTTCCACAGTCCAAAGACACGTGGTGTAGCGTGATTGTCATTCCTAAAATGTCCTTAGTGTGTGATTGGGTGTAGGAGTATGTGCTTCTGCCTTGCAATGGTTTGAAACCCCATTCAAAGTGTAATCAGGTCCCCTGTGAACCTAGAGTACACAGGATAAGCAGTACACATAATAGAAGGATAGATCTTCAGCTCCATCTTCTATACTGCTTATGTGGTACAGGGGAACAGGGGCCTTGGGTCTATACCAGGAAACCCACCAAGCACAGGGATAACAAGAACAAGCAAACTCCACACACAGACCAGAGGCAGGAATCGAACCCTCAACCCTGGCGATGTGAGGCCACAGAGCTACCACTATGCCACCATGCCATCTGGAAGGATAGTTTTTAAAATAAATAATACAATTACATATTCATTAAAGCAGTTCTTTTTTATGAATTAAAAACATATAAACATTGAAATACCACTGTTTGTGTCCATGGCTGATTAATTTTTCTACAACGCACAATAGCTGGGACAAACCCAGCCACAAGAGCAAACAGGAATGTGATGTGAGCCATGGAAGGCAGCTCCACTATTTCTGTTTACTCTGAATATAGTTCAATGTTTCATCTCCGCATTGGGCCATAATTCACTGCTCAAAGGGCAAAAACTATTCTTGCTGACCTCACATGGGCACTGAGCCACACTTTCCTGGCTTGCAAAAAATGACTTTCTGTTTAGTATGGAAGAGAATGTTTATCACGGCAATAATACAAGAATGAGAGTGCATTTTACAGCTGATAGAGAGCACACATCTGCATTGAATTAAATAACCTGGGATATGTTATCTATAACTAGTGCTCGATTATCAAGATTCTTCTTAACCTAATGTTATTGATAGGTGATATCGGGTAATTGTTTACAGTGGTGTTCTTGGTTTGATGTTTTGTGACTCATAAACTGGTGGGAATTCCCCTAGGCATGCTAAATACTGGCTGCACACGAGAGTGAGTCAAAGAAGGAGAGCAGCAAGAATGTGGAAAACCATTCATAAGCCAGGTAGCTTTCAATCTTACAGTATAATACCACCGTACACTATTCATTATAAGCTACTCTTAACTCTTGGCTTTTTAGAATGCCATAAAACCTCAGCAAAGAATGCATCTTAGGTACAGGTTGTGTGTTGATAACAATAAGGATATATCACATAGAAACCCGAAGACATGTACCTTTAAGAACTGCTGTAACAATGATTTGTCTTGTTTTCATCACAGTATGTCTTCTTCTTCTTCACAATATACTCTTACTCATCACACTGTAACTACCAGTGTATACAACTCAAATCAGGACTTGTGATGAACGTTCTTGTAAAAGGTGACTTCAAGCTCAGTACGGTGATGAGACTTTTAGCCACAGTAAAGCACTTGTATGGTGCAAATGTTCTAAAGAAGGCCGTACGTCCATGAATGACGCTCAGCGTTCTTTGGGAACTGTACAGTCACTTACCAACGCCACTTACACACACCCCTGTACAGTCCTGACCTCACTCCAAGCTTTTTCCACATGTTTGAGCCATTAAAGGAGTCCCTAGGAGGCCAGCAATTCAGACATGCAGTACGATCATGGCTCCGACATACTGAGGAAACTTTCTACATTGATGGTATCCAAGCACTTGTGAAACTCTGGGATCATGGTAGCAGAGGAGTATATAGAGAATTAAACATAGTTTTTACTCTCATAAATGTTGTTATTCTACACAGAAAAGTTCCAGTTTGTCTTGAATGCCCCACATACTTAAATTTGAATTGACTTTTAATCTGGATGTCACCAAGTAGTGGATGGACAGGTTTCTTCCTGAGAGTTTTTGTTGTTTCCAATGTCATCTCTGGCTTTAGAGATTTACAGTAAATCTACATTAAGATTTTTGTCACACTGTCATTTGGTAAAAATTCAAGTAAAGTTTGTAAAAAGGCGCATCATTTTCTAACTGACATGAGTGGAGGTCTATTAAGACAGCACGGAGAGAAATATAAATGATCTGGAACAATGCTATAACATCTCACCTGATACAAAAGTTCAAGATCTAGAGCTAGGGTCTATAGTTTTATTATAATGACTTTGATAAACTGTAGTTTTAATGCAGTAATGTATTATAAGCAGGGGTTGTTTAAAAAAAACATGGTAAGGAAAGTTTTAGGATTTTATTAGTGTTGGACAGTTGCCTTGGCTTTGATAAGGTTTTTCAGGGAAGAGAAGAGCGAGTCAGCAGTTCTCTGAGCCCAGTGTATGCTTTGTTTAACTTAAAATGAGAGTGACAGCAGCATGGCACCACTAAAAATACACACAGCTTTTGAAGCGTGTATGAAGAAACAAAGTCCACTGTGGTAGTCTCTCCAGCACACATCCCTCAGATCCTTATCAGTGGGAAAATTCCTGTCTGTTCATAAACCCTTACCTATCTATGACAAACAAAGAAGAAATATGAGGAAGTATTTGTTTATTGTGTAAATTATATTTTATTAGGAACGTATAAAAGCATATTTTATACCATATTTGATGAACATAGACAGGGAGTAAAGGGCCGTCTGGGATTCAGCCAGGGAATATAAGGCTGAAACAGGAGCCACACATGATTCCTCGACTCCCACTGGGAAACACATACGAGCTAATGTGTAATTGGAAGTTGCTATTTTTTTGCTGCCACAGAGGAGCACAAAGCCACCATGCCAGGAAACTTTGCTCTGTCTTTTTGGATTACGCATAGCTTTAAATAACCATGCAACATTCTTTTGAAGGCTGGCTCTGCAAACAGAGACAGCTCAGTGAGTCGCTTACAAACATGAATGACTTTAAGAGTCATTATTCTCTTGTAAACAGGAATTTGCAGTTAATTCATTTTTTTTTTTTCTCAGAAGTTTAGGCATAACATTCAGAGGCTGTGCTTTAGTTAAGCCCCAAGAAGTCTGCTTTGGACACTTTAGGTGGAGCAGTGGGTTTTCTCTTGGGGGGGAAATCTGAGGAAGTATTTCCTCCCGCTTTTCTATAAACCCCCACATTCTAAAAGAAAAAACACTGCAAAGACACTGGAGCAACATCAAAGAGGGACACGTGTCTGCCTCATTTCCTCTCCCTCCATCATTCTGGATTTTTAAACGAAGAGAGGAAGGAGGATTGGAGATGAAGAAAATGCAGCATGTGTAGTGCTACTTTGCTAGCTGCTGTTGTGAAGAACACTTGGCATGCAGACTCAGGAGTGCCTGGCACAGGTGGGTATGAAATTAACTGAGAGTGAGAAATCTCATGCCGGGAAACCGTGGAACGCAGCCGCCGCAACAAAACAAGAGTCAATAAAACTGAATGGGCTTATTGTATTTTTTGTTAGTAAATTACAATAAGTTCATTATGAAGGATAGGACGGGAGACAAATATTGCTTCAAGAAATTCCTTGTATTCAAAGTGACAGTGGTGTTCTCTGCAGCAGGTACGCAGTCTGTGTTTACCGTGTAGTTGAAACCAAGTAGAAAGAGAGGGAAGTGAACAGTAAATATTTGTAATAGGCAGGCATATAAATAGTGGGCCATCACATTGCCCACGTGACAGAAACTTGTGCAGGACCAACCAGAGTAAAGTATTTCCTGTAAATTATCCCAAGGGCAGAGGTCACTCCATAACACCCAAAAACAATTCAAGCAAACTCGCTGCTACAGTCGTTGTTTTATTTCAAGGAGAAAAATGACAGGCAATCATTAATTAACATATAAAAACACTTGCACCAGTGTGCATATCAAGCGTATGCAATGGTTTAAAATAAATACTTTTTAAGAACATACAGTACTGAATATGCAAATAAAAGGGAAAAAAACAGCAAATTTCAGAGAGACTGGAACTAAGAAAGGGTCAAAAATCCATTTAGGAACATCTCCCTTTTTCTCTCCAAAAGTGTTGTATAAAATATTTTGAAATACGTTGTAAAATACAGAATCTTGCAAAACCTTTTCCCCACATTTTCTTGTTATTTTGACAACATTAGCTGGTATAACAGTGTGGTGTAATCAGGACTTTTCATAATGAGTAGGAACATGAGAGCAAATGTATAAATGTGCATCCATACAGTATGTCTTTCATTAGTGTTCACATGTTTTGTCCTCCTGGTCCACAGTCTGAGAACTGGCTGCCATATTGCACAAAGTTCGTCTTCCTCAGACGCACTTTCAATTTTGCAAGCTGCAAAAAGCAAAATGGAGCACTCATCCGTTTGAGGCACTGACACTTTGGAGTCCCTTCTACTCTCTCTCTCTCTTTCTCTCTCGGCTGCCAGTGACCAGCAGAGTAAGACGAAGAAAAGGGTCAAAGGTCTGGAGGTCGAATCTCCAGGTTTAAAAAAGATTTTAGAACAAACAGTTTTTCCACGCATTTCATTCATACAAAGGAATTTCGTTTCCAAGTGATGGACTGCCCTTTTCAAAATAACTCAAACTATATATAGTTTATAAGTGCAGGTTACAGTACATAGTATGTCATATGCAATGTTAAGTGTTTACTGCTAGATTCTAGTACACTGCCAACTCTTTCAACATTTATAAACCTAACGCATGTAAACAAGTTCGTCCATCATTGCATTTTACATACACTCAAGAAGACAGGGATGCCAGAGCATTCTTTTAACAGTAAAATTCAACTTTTAGTAAACTTAAAGCTGAGTCTGGAAAGATCTCGGATAACTTGAGGTGACGGAGTGAGGCATGTTCACTTCACAACTGCTGTTAGTTAACTTCAAACTAAGTAAATGAGAAAGAAAATTGTGTGCCATTGACCCTGCTGCTGAGTTTTTTGTTGAAGGACCATTACTGGGAGAGAGTATGTAAACAAAAGGCAATCATGAGTGTGTACACCGAATTCCTAGCCCAGACCCCACAAGTTTTCTCACCTGCTGTGTACTTAGAACAGTGGTGCCTTGTTTCCAACATAGCATTTAAACTCGGACTCAAGGTGCAAAGGCTACATATAACCTTTTACACCCAACTGTAAGGTGTCTGAAATCACATTAAAAAAGTTAACTGAATATTTCTAGGCACTGTTGAAAGTCCAGAGGCTCTTTTTTGCAAGGAAAAACACTGAAAATCAAACCAATATAAACAAATATAACATGCTGGTTTCATGGAACAAAACATAACTTTCCTATGCTTCACCATGGACTAGCCAACAGATCAGACAGATAAAATTATTATTATTTTTTTTGTAGTTCCTGAAGTTTTTCCTTCAGCATAGATCAGGTGGAGAAACAATGCATCTTCACATGAAGTCACAAGAAAAGTTGGTCCAAGATTTCAAGCTTACAAGCTCTCAAGCCATTATCTTTTGGGGGATCTCGATAGAGGCCTTGAGGAAGATAGCATTGTCACGGATGTAGTTTCTTTTGCGGATCTCCTCGTGCGAGACGAACTTGGGGTAGCCGAAGCCTAGTGCACTTTCGTCCAGTGAGCTACGGCTGCTGCTGGGTTTCTGGAAGTTCTTCCAGTTTGGGTCTGGATTGAACGTCTCAGTGATGTGCTGTGGTTTGGAGAGTGATGGATCGCTCTGGTCCAGAATGGAGAAAGTGACCTTGTAGGAAAAGGGCCACTCGAGAAGGTTGTCATATTCACCTGGCAGCACGCGGATATACACAGAGAGATGTGAACCTTCACCACTACCATTGCCATTGAGGAAAGCTGATGCCTGCAGCTTGTAGCCATACCGGTGTGTGTAGAAGGGTGGACTGAAGAACTCATGGTTGCTGTGCATTTTGGCCTCCTGGAGCTTGCGTGAGTAGTCACTTAGCTTCCATATGAGTACCCCATCGTGGCTCACTGACAGCTCCTCAAGATCGTGCCGCAGGTCGGCGATTTCCTGCCGTTGACGGCCTACCAGGTTGCACATCATGGTGAGGTGGGACTTGGTGGTTTCTTCAAGATGTCGGCCAATTACCAGCTTTGGACACTGCAAGTGACAGAGCATTCATCAGTTGGCATGGTAACAATATGACGAGTAAAACACACGTGCTTAATTTCCTAGGGGCACAATTTAGTCTTTATTTGTTCTAAATTAACAAAACACTCCAAACACATGTTTGTGTTATGAAGGAACAAACAGGATTTGAATCCATTTTAAGATGAGTGCGAAACAATAAACTGTGGATAGCTTAACATCGGCACTTTGTGTAATGGGGAGGGGGATCTTCTTATAGTACTGTGCCTTGAGCCACCCCATATAATCTTGCAAAAACTGAGAGCCAAAAAGTCCTTCAGGAAGCCTGGAATTATTCCTCAAAATGAAAAATACCAAAAAGTCGGGCTCTTTTTTAAGCAAAATATGAAAAAACGAGGGGTGGGTCAAGACAACATAGTGCTGTACATTAGATCACAGTAGTGGAAAAATCTAATTGGCTTGTTTAAGCCTGAACCAAGCCAAAAAACTAAACAAAAAAAAAGTTTCTTTTTTAATGTTTATTTAACGTCCCCCCCCTCACATTTCTTGTTTGTGCACGCACACTGGAGACTCGTCTGAATGTCTTAAAATAACTAAAAAGGTAATTTTGCATAGAAGTTCCCCTATAGATTCATGTGTTCCGCTTTCTGAAGAAATATTATTTAAAAAAATGAGCTCAGCACTAAATGCAAAGCCCAAATACTTTTAGGACCTTACAGTTCTCTTTTCTAAACAAAATTTGCATCAAATTTAAATCCCAAAATGTTAAGTGTTGTTTAAAAAGTTAATTAAGAAAAGTGAGACTCACTCGATGCTTGCATCCAGCTTCTTTAAAGGGACAGAGCACTAACGCACTGCCACAGCTTTCCTTCACATGGTTTGCAAGATCTTCTCGGGCGATATTAGGGGCACCACACTGGTTTGGGCACTGAACTGGGAAACGTGGGCAGTGGTACTGATGATTCTATAAAAAAAGAAAGCACAGCACCTGATCTTTACCTTGAGTCTCAGTTTTAGCATTCATTATACAATAGTTCCCGTATAACATAGGTGTGGAAATAAAACCCATGTACGTATAACTGCATCCTGGCAATTAAATAAAAAGTATTAAATGAAAATCTGATGTAATTATTTATGTTGTGGATAATTCATCAAATGTGCTTTGTGAATTCCAAAGGAAGGATGTTCTCGTGCTTTATTCCTCTTACACTTCAGCAAATGTCCAAAATCTTTTTTATTTATTAAGAGTGCCATATCATACTTTTTATCCATTTATAGTACAGTTACATCTAAGGTTGTAGAACATCCATGAAAGAAGGTATTACTGCACTGTTATTACTTCACATTAGAGCTGTTATAAACACTCTCACAAGGTTTTACCTTTAAGTAAATAAATAAAAGCAGCTTGCCTTGGAAAGCATGAAAATTCACGGAAAGTCCTCGAGCATGGAAAGTTTTCAGTCATGCACATTTTTCGTGTGTTGGAAACGTATTGAATGTTACAAAACACTGGGACACTGAAAACTCCTTCCTTAAATGATGAAAAATATAAAATAATAAACTCCATTTATTATCAACAGATTATGATTTGTTTTTGCTATTTACCCAGTTTTTTTTTTGCACCGCCAACATGTATGCTTGTGCCACTAGTGAAGCTGGTGATGTAGCGAAAAGGTGTGGAAAATTAAATATGGAGGTATTGGACAGGCCTGGGAAAATTATGTGTTTTACACAATATTTCCAATTATTCTGCTTTAGAATATTAACCTCCAGGATCTAGGTTTGAATCCCAAATAGTGTTAAATGGAAAGCTAGTGTGCCATATACACTACCGTTCAAAAGTTTGGGGTCACTTTCTAACTCCATGATGGTTCCTGATTTTTATTTCTTTCTACAT
>JAQMYL010000003.1:16697185-16724779 GCA_030014365.1 Clarias pachynema | reverse complement strand
CGGTCTGATTTTGCGTAGGACATATATTGGGCTTACATGAAACATACAATGTCATTCTGACCGGATTAAGTAAGGAAGATATATGATTGCTTTATATGAATCATGCAGGTTTTTTTCATATGGGGAGAGACTGGGCCAGCTCAAGCTGTGACTCATTGGCAAGAAACTCAGCTCTACCATGAATACCCCTGTTGATATAGTCACAAGCCTCCTGCCAACCCACTCTTTGGAACCTTTGCCCTTATTCATACACCACTGAGACACCACTGTTCCACACCCCCTTACACTGCACCACCTCGGCATCTTAAACACCTGAGAAATGTCTTGTATGAGAACAGGACAGAAAAAGTGACTTTTTGGAGTGGTTCATGGTTGCATCTCAAAACTAACCTGGATGGTGTCATAGACAAACTCTTTGCCACAGTACTTGCATGGCTGTGTGCGTTTAGGACACTCAGCCATGGTGTGCTGGGCCAGGAGTCTTCTCATCATCCTTGCTCCACACTTGTTCTCACAGTAAACACTCTCCTGGGGACAAATGCCCTGGTGATTCTGACAGGAAAAAAAATAATAAACACATAAGACGAATGACAGAGTAAATAAAGGACAAAGTAAAATACAAAACAGTCATAGATGTTTCATCTGGTTTTAATTGAAGCTTTAAACTCTAAACACGAACACAGAAAACCACATTTCACAATAAAGCACATGTGTTAATAGACTACGCCTTTCTTGAACTTGCCCTCCAGCTTGTTTACACTGAAACCTTTCAATAATATATTAATAATATATTATATATTATATAAATATATAATAATATTATATAAATATATAATAATATTATATAAATATATAATAATATTATATAAATATATGATCATATTATATTATAATAATATTTTAATAAATATAAATCACCTGAAAATAGAGGTGTGACCAGTTTATGCGAAAAAAATGTGACAATGGGCATCATGGAAATCAGCACTCTATTAATTATGCATCAAATGCATTTGCACTGTTTGAACTCATAAAGTCAAAGTACATGCTGTCAGATGATAGCATTTTTTTTGGTGAGTCTGGGCCATTATTGAGAATCATCTGTTCTTGTGACTGATAACCCATAGTGCATGTAACCCAGAGCTATAAAGTTATGTCTTTATACAAATTCATAAAATGAATGCAGCTCAGGCTTACTGGATTAAAAAGTTTGAGTAATTTGGAAGCCTACTTGCCCTCATCACTAAAAAGCCGTGCACTACCACTATAGTGCTGTACAAATTTCTTCTAAGCTGTGTACCTCGAAGGCCTCGCCGGTGAACTCGCTGCCGCAGAACTCGCACTTGACCTTACGCTTGGGGCAGTCGTGCTGCAGGTGCTCGGGCAGGTCTCGGCGTGTCAACTTGACGCTGCAGCGGTTAGGGCATGGGATCACATTAAAGGCACATGTAGAGAAATGGCTCTGTGGGAGAAAGCAAACCGTATTTAGGTTCAATTACACACAATTACTACAGCTATTTTGGTCTCATGAAACACTAGTTACAATCACGTGGAGCTCTATGGCATTTGCAAATGCTATCAAGATATAAGCAGAAGTTGAGGTAGAAATAGGATCAAAATAATATAATCTTGCGATAGTTGAAATCCATGAGTGGAACGCAGTAAACTGACCTGCAACTGCTTCATTTGGCCAGTCCAGCGGCAGCCTTCCTCACTGTGGATGCAGCGGATAGCGAGAGCCAGGATCTGCTGCTCCAGCTCAGGGTCAGGGTAGATCTACAGAACACGACACTGAAAAATTAGAGTTGTGCACTGATACACTACTACGTGCATAATTTTTAATGTAATATCTTTGGCTAAAAACACCATATCCTCAAAACTCCCATCATCATTTACATCCTGAAAATATACAGCATTTTATGAGAGAGTACAAAGTTTCTTTTTTTTTTTTTTTTTTTTTACAAACTCTGAATTTAAAAGACAACTGCAGAAATCATTATACTTGAATAAAAAAAAAAAGTGTAGATTTGAAAACTGAATTAACTGGAATAAATGATAAACTGGCATTACGGATGTGACGTGTCTGAATCAGTCTCCTGTTAACTATATAAAGAACATGTTTAAATAGTGTATTTTATTGCAAAAAGCACTTTAAACAGTAATTATAAAAAAAGAGTAGGAAATTATTAAATCAGCAATTACTGTTGACATCTTTTACAGTCCTTTCCCCTCACCCATTTAAGGGTGACTGGAGTAAGAGTAGAGTAAGAGCACCATGTTTTAGCCACAGGCTGAATAATGCTACTCCTTCCTTTCTTGTTTTTCTTTCAAACCAAAACAATTACATAAAGAGTTATATTACGGCATTTTGTAAGGAATAAAGCACAAGAAAGTAGTGTGATCTATTTCCACCCTGAAGAGCGTGTTTTATTCCTCTTATAGCACAAAACTTATCTAACATAGCAAATACTAATACTAAAATATTGTTAATACTAATTTTTTTAAAAATAATTCAGTAACATGTCAGAGATCAGTTTGTAGTTCCATGTGTTCCATTTCCTGTTATCACTTGCTTCAAAGCAGCTATAAACACTCGTTCCCTCATCAGCATATCTTCTTGCTCTCTTAAAGTTAATAATAGAAAAAGGAAAGGCAGGAAATCCTGAAAGCTTTTTTTGTATTGGACGGCTTCCTGTGGATGTCCCTGTGTATATGTTACTACTATAGAAATGGTAATGTGTTAGAATAAGCTCATTAAGTGAAAATTGAAACCTGGAGCTCCTGGTAGAGCCATGCTGTTACACAAAATGACTGACCAGAAAGGGCGTAGGGGGATTTAAGTAAGAATGACGTCTCACTAAGGGGCCCTTGACAAGAATCTTTTCAAAGGGCCCAAAATCTACAGTGGTGCCCCTGCTTCTGACCAATAAGAAAATTATATAGTGTTATATAGGTTCCCCCTTATATAGGGAGCTCTAGCCCCTTGGAGCATGACTCCACAAGACCTCTGGGGGTGTGCTGTGGTGTATTCTTTGGGTGCTGTGGGTTACGAGGTGGTGCCTTCATGGTTCATACTTGTTTGTGTGGTACATCCCAGAAGTCGCAAAAAAGGAATACCTGGCTGGGTGACTTTTTGAAAACTGCAAAATAATCTTGTACAGTGCAATGTTTAGATCATGTTTTTTAGATTATTTATTATCGCAAACTTAAATTGAAATATTATTCACGTTTAAAGCAGTATTATAACAGCGATAGAGACGCTGCTGTAAGCTGCAAGCACTTGTGCATAATTCATAAAATTTTTTGTTGTCTGAGGTATTTGGTGTCATAAAAGGTTATAGTTATTTATTTAATAGGCCAGGATGATCTTAAGGCAGCTTAATTACACAGGGGTGCAGAAGGTTTACTTAAGAAACATCCTAACCAGCCAAATACGTAAAAGATTTCAAAACAGAACATTGTTTAAGAGTGACTTGAAGTTGTGATTGTGCGTGTGTGCGCGCGTGTGTGTGCGCGCGTGTGTGCGTGCGAAATTGTGTGCGTGCGAAATTGTGTGCACAATTTGCGGTGTTTGCTGTGCTCACTGTATTCTCTTCTTGTCTAGTTAAGCATAAAGAAGGCAGGGAAATGCTGCATCCAATCAGCTCAAAGTCTAAACTCCACAACTACAGTAATCACTATATGGAGTAACTGCCAATCCCAGCAAGCAGCCTTAAAGATTAAAATGGGAAAAAAGAAAGAAGAAAATAAGCCATCAGAAGTGAAGGTAATCTTTTGAGGAGCTTTGAGTCAGCTTTGAGTAGCTAAATTCTAAAGTTCACAACTTTTAGCAAAGGCTGTCTCATACTTTGACCGAAATGCTTCTGAGAACAAAAGTTCTGAAAGCCTGAGACATTCAGGAGATCAGGAACATGGTTTCATCATTTTGGGCTATGGCCAAGTGGGGCAGACAGCAAGAAGGAGTAAAGGACCTTAACTTTCCTCTGCTCATCAATGAGTTTGGAGATTTTAGTCGGTCTATACAACATACAGAAATGTTCTGCCTACTGAACACGCCTGCACAGGGACACGAGGAGATGACTAAGAAACCACTGGCCTTCTTGCTGAAGTATAGAAATGCTGTTTGTGATAGCTTTTCTGTGGTAATTTGCAAGTTGCAATCACATCATCTCCCACCTCTGCATATTCACCATGTAAAATAGAATAAAAATGGACGCCTCCACGAAAGCGTGTCTTTTGTTCACTATGTGACAGCATCTAAAGCTTCGCTTACTGTACAGACTTGAGTACTGGTTCTGCTCCACTATAGCAAACTTCAAACATTCATACAAGAGTTTGGACTGAAAACACATCACAGAAACAGCAGCGGAAAAAAAATAGAGGTGGACTCACAGAGAGCTTAGTCACCAGCTAACATTATTATACAAGTGATTAATGTTACTGATTACATTTATAAAACAGCAATTAGCATGGACAGTGATGTAGATTTAAACAAGTACTGTACTGTGTTTGTATATTAACTGATTTAAAGCCAACACTACACTTATTGAAAAACAATTATTGTGTATATATTTTTAAGAGTTTTTATTCACAATTAAACCATCAGGGTTCTGCAATATAAAAGTTAAACACAACTAAGATTTGAAGGAGAAGGGGTGAGTCATTAGCCATTAGCCTACCCATCTTTAGCTCTTGCAAAACATGGATTGCAAATATAGCTCCATTTAACTTCACCTTTAGATTTTATATAAAAAAATATAACATTGAGAATATTAATATGAAATAACACTCGTACATCCTCACACAATTGATCTGTCGCTACTCAAAAGCCATGAAATTGACTTAAAACGTTTTCCACTGATTTTCTTGCACATTATCATTACTCCACAAAATTACCATCCTAACTATCGTATCGTTATCAACATTAGCCTTACAGTGTGCCTAAATTTAACCAACTTTTTAACAAATGTTAACTTTAATAAAATAGCAACACTTAAAGCTTTAAGGTCTGCAGTTGAGTCACAGACATTTGGCTTACCACTTTTTATTACCTCAAGAATATTGTAAGAGACATTATAACAGACGAACCCAAAGAGCATGCTGATAAAGAAAGGATTTCTTTATTATGTTTTGTACGTCTACACACACTAGAGACAAATGAGTGTCAATGATTAAAAAAGGGAGTTTTCATAATAGGTTGCCTTTAATTGGTAAAATAAAGTAACAAAAGGATGCCTGGCATCTTAAATTCTCAGGGACCGTTTTTTGTCCACACCAGTCTGGTCAGATTAAATGCTTTAAAATGTTAGGACTCTGAAACAAGCCCAAACTCAAATTAAAGACATCGGGGTGTAGTGCAAGATGATCCAAAAACACAGTTTGTAATTTTCTCCCATAAATAGATTGGAGAAAGTACAGTATTGCTTTTGGGAGAGCTACTGCGGGGTAAGGCTTTGGATAAATCTCCCAGAAATAGCACAGGCTCTTTTTTTTCTCCCCCAAAAGCGTATCAAGAGCTCATTAACGGATTCTTCTTGACATAACAACCACGTTGAACAAACAAAAAGCTAGCATTAAATCATTGTTGAAATTCTGACTTGTTCATCTTGAGTTCTGCGCAGTGACATTTGCCGTGCAGTCCGGAAGACAGCATGCTTTCTTTTAGTCGAGGCAAATCAAACTGGAGAATAATTGAGATGATTCATCCTGTATTCTCTCACTAAACACCTCATCATCCTACATCTGCCCTCCTACTTCCACATCTGATATTCTCAGGTTCATAAGAGTCTTGCTGGTTAGTGTCATTTGCAGCCGCTGAGACCGTCACTTCCTGAAATGCTAAAATACAACCTGTGTTTGCTGTGTCTACAAACTTTGCTGTGTCTACAAGCCTCCAGTGTTCCCTCTCTTACCCCGGGTCATAATCTGATTAAAGCAGCATTAGGATTGGAGGAAGACGGGGCAGCAATAAGGCTTGTAAAGGATGGCATGAAAGTAGTGTAGTGCAGATTGGGGAAGGGTTTACTGGCTTACCTTGGCATAGTCCAGGGGGAGCTGGTCCTCTGGGCACTTGAACACCCCTTCACTAGAAACAGAAAAAGAAAAACAGATATTAATTTCATCCTGACTGTGTGACAGGAAATGCATTATTTATGCACAGACAACTCTTACTGTTTATTCTAAAACACAGATACTGTATGTATGAACAGAACACAGGCTCAGACATGTGCTGAGCCGAGTGATGAAACATGGCTGTGTTCCCAGACTGCCTTTCTCAAGGCCAATCATCTACAAATGCAGCTACAACATCTAGCTTATATTTCCTAAGCAACTGATTTTAATATGTAAATTTACCATTTTCCTGATCTACAACCTAATATTATATGTTTCTATAATATACCAATGGCGCTAGTATCACTGACTTTTCTTCTTATTATTTTTATCCATGCAGACATATCATGTTGCAAGCTGTGATTTGTGTTTTACACCTTTCCCCCATTGGGAGATGATTACATGGGGAGTGTCAGGTTAGACTGGAACATAAATTATTCTTTTTTCTTGAGTTCAAGACACAGAGAGGAGTGTGTGTGTGTGTGTGTGTGTGTGTGTGTGTGTGTGTGCGCGTTAGAGAGATTTAAGGTCAGCATAGATGGGTGGAACAGCTCATTAGTGCAGCTCATCTTGCAGCATAACTTATGGTAGCGCAATATAATTTTCACAGTCGAAAATACTGGACATGCCACTAGATTCATGCAGTGGTAGAGATGTGTGTGTGTGTGTTCAGACCTGGCAAAATCCTGACTGCCTGCCTTAAATAAAAATGACTAGGGTGACACGGACATTTCCAGAAGTGAGACTAGCAGGCAGAACTTGAGAACAAGGGCTGGGCAAAGCTTAAAACAGCAACATAACTGACATATAATGAAAAGAAACAATCACCACATTGTGAGTATATCTGAAAGGGAAAAAGTGACAATGAACACAGCGTTTTAGTGTGGGGAGTAAATGAGATTCCATTAGCCTGGAGGCGCGTGTCTTTCAGGCTCTCGAGTCTTCACAAGTAGGTACTGTCTATGAACTGTCTGTGTCTGATGAATAAGCCTCTTCTGACATACTTGCCACCCTTTAAGCCGTAAATAGATAAAAAACAATGGAATCTACAGCTTGAGATCTAACGAGCATGAAGATGTCTACAAATGCTCTGACTAAGTCTAATCTCCTGGAACCGAAACGTCACCTGTAGAGGACCAACACAGACAACAAGCTTACTGCATGCCCTCATTTTATCCAGTAAGGTCACTGTGTCACAAGGGCACTGGGTGAACAATTAATACCCACAGTGTGGTCTAAAAAAGACAAATCAATTGTACAGCTCACTTAATGGATGTGATACAGTTTATTGCTGGTTCACTGGACGATGGTGAAAAAACAAGTGTCCCATCAGTTCAGAGCCAAAAAAAAAAAAAAAAAAAGCTTGAGGAGGTTCAGGCCCGGCACTAAGCATTTTAGCTGAAAGCCAGGTCATCCAGGAGACTCATTAAGGCTTTGTGACAATGAAATAAGATGAGAACAAAAGATACAAAAATGAACAACAGCCTCTTACCTCGTCTCTAAGCTGTGTGATTATAAAAGGTTAGAAGCCTCTTTGTAGGCTGTAAAGTATAGATACTGTGTAAACATATACTACTTAAGAAGTAGACAAATTAGTAGCTAGGTGCCTGGGACAAGAGGATTATGTGTCTGGGTTAGTGTTTATAATTATTCAATTTAATTCTCAGTTGCCTGGTGGAAATGCAAGTGCCACTGGAGCTGTGTGATTCCACTGTATCATGCATCAATCTTTCTTTGGTCGATTCGATTAACTGAACAAATCAAATTACATAAATTAAACGAACTGATTCAATGGATCCGTTTTTCGATTGATTAACACTTTTTAAATAATTTAAGTAAACTTACAAAAAAAAAAAAAAATAGCCATATTCCTCATAATATCACAGCATTTACAACAAATACAAACCACTTGCACAATCTGCAAATACACTGCTTTTGCAAGAGGACTGGAATGTAGAGCAGAATATCGTCAGGAAAAGAAACATGATAGGTATGTTCAGTATACGTCATGTCATTCAAGCAATCAAGACACATTAAATTTCACAGTTTATTATATACTTTTAGAAGTTTTAATATGTTACAACCTGTAAGAAAATTACATCCAGCAAATCAGACAGACGTTGAATAAATGTATTTATTTATTTTGTAAATCGGCCAAAATCAAATAAATTTTTTTTTCTTAATTAGGTCTGGACGAAGGTGGCACAGTGGTGCAGTGGTTAGCACGGTCACCTTGCACCTCCTGGGTCCGGGTTCGATTCCCGGGCAGGTTCGATTCCCGTCTCTGTGTGCATGGAGTTTGCATGTTCTCCCCGTGCTTGGTGGGTTTTCTCCGGGTACTCCGGTTTCCTCCCACTGTCCAAAGACATGCAGATTAGGCTAATTGGCGTCCTCAAATTGGCCATAGTGAGTGTGTGTGTGTATGTGTGTGTGCCCTGCTATGGACTGGCACCCTGTACAGGGTGTACCCCGCCTTGTGCCCTAAGTCTCCTGGGATAGGCTCCAGGTCCCCGCGAGTCTGAATACAAGATAAAGCGGTTTAGACAAAGAGTGAGAGAGTGAGTGAGGTCTGGTCGAACGATTTATTAATTTGTGATCGGACAAGGGACAGGCATTCCATGACTGAGGATATCCTGGCACAGACGCACACTCTGCTTTGGATAAACTTCAACTGTTGCATTATAGGACATCAACATTCTATTCATTCAGTGCGAAGTAGCTGGACTAGAGGCAGCGACTATGAACTTTACATTTGATAATTGTTGAGTCAGCAGATGAATTATGGGAAATGTATGTCTCAACAGGAACATTGAATTCCCTTGAGTCTACAAATTAATGAGCAAACAGGCTCTCAATCAACTTTGCTAGGGAGTGAAGAAAGTGTTCGTTGCTTGGTAACATTTGACTCGTAACCTTGTACAAACTAATTTTATGAACCAGACGTTAAAGAAAGAAAATGGGAATATCATAGAATAATTTTTTTTATTTTTTTTATTCTGTAGTAGAACTAATGTATAAAAGCAATATGACTCTCACGGTTGTGTGGTTATTAAGGGATATTCCAACGCTACATCCCTAATAATATTAAGCCATTTTATTATTTTATCTTTGTAAGAATAAGCCTATATTAATATGAAAGTCAGGCAAACATGAGGTAAAATACTTTATGGGGGGAGGAGTTTTGTGTGGTAAAGAGAAGTTTATCTTTTTGTGGGGCGGGGGGTGGGGGGTACGGGCGTGGGGCATGCACCCCACTTGCAACATTTATGGCTAAAACCACTGATGCTTACGTCTTTAGGGTTGATCAAGTTTTAGAGAAAAGAACTAAAGTCGCACTTCTCACACTTCCAGCACTTTTCTGAGAACTGAAATAAGTAATATGGAACGAGCAAGCAAGACAGATCAGAATTCATGTGACAAACCTACATAACAACTGTGGGTACATTAAATATTCAGATACCACGCTGGTCTCCTCTGATACACAGGCAGACACGACATCTGCTCTAGTGCATTAGCACCCAGCAAAGGGACAGGACACACAGAAGAGGACACCTGCAGGATAGCTTCACCCTCCCAGCATTCTACTGTAGTCTTGTTCATGAATGAAAAAAAATTCAGCCTATAACACCTAAGAGTATTTAATGCAAACATGAATTCTGAACAATCAGAAGTTAAGTTTGTGTGGACAGAAATGAGCAAAAGTGTACCGTCTTTAAGAGCACTTGTGCTGTGGATGTAGTTTTTAATATCTCCTTTTTATCCTCCCATCCTTTGTGATCTCTCTTATTGTGGTGCCTGAAATCTTCTGCTGTGCCCTGGAGCAGGCATTAGTGAATCCTCCATTTCTTTGCTGCTATAGATGTGGACAGCCATCACACCACCGTAAGAAGACTCATTACACTGCTTTTGACAGGCGGGAAGTGGCCGGTCATGACGAAACATTCTCAATAAAAGAAGCCCTAGCACTTCGAGTCTCTCATTTCTGTTTACTCTTTTGCTGACACATTCTGGCCGATTACAATGCAGAACGAGGAATTCAAAGCAGTGGATCGTGAGTTAATTGAGAAAAGTGAATCATCCAAAAACGGCAGATCTTTACGAGTGCCACTACAGTATGCATTGACTGCCAAGTGGTGTAATGATCCTACTCTCATCCTTTCAATATTCGCGGGCTAATTGTCACATACAAAAAATAAAAAATTAAATAAAAACTTAAAGTAGATACTGTTTATCCCATGTATATATGAGCAAACAGATATTTAAATGGACCAGAATGCCCACAAATAATTGGAATATCAGAATCAATCTGCATCATGTTAGGCATCAACCTTAGTGGAACAGCCTGACCCGATTCAGCATGATAGAAATGAATTTTCAGAAGCAAAGATGGTGCGTAAAATTTTAAATTGAACTTTAATCAGTTAAATAGGTAACGATTAACCACGTGAACACTTGATCAGATCATTTCTCTCTTGTCAGAATAAAAATATTTTTCTGCACATGCTTGTCCACATGGTGACTTGATGACTTTCCAGGGGGGGAAATGTTCCTTCCATTATTGATCAGTAGTTTAACTCAACAACTTTCTTTTTGCCACTTGTTTTTACTATGAAGAGGCACTGAGTGGCTCACCATTTCATCTAAAGTAAGTAAAGTATCTAAATCGAACATAGACTGATTTCTTGTAACCAAATCATAATGCAGAAGGTGGAATTTATAACAAAAAAATAAGCTAATAAGCCTAAGCTAACCTCAAAGTTGTATTTAAATGCTTCACAGTGGACAGAACCACTTTGCACATGACGAAAATATTCAGTTCTGATTAAATGCTTTGTGCATATAAATGCACATCTGATCAGATCAGCATCCATGTTAAGTTAGAATCATTAATATCAATTAAGCAATATTGTGCATCCATGTAAATGTGGCTCGTGTCTTTCTGTGTCAGTTTCATGAAATAGTGAGGTTACAGTTTTTCTAGAGATCTCGTAGTACTTCATACAAAGCAATCTACTAGCTCAATCTAAAATCTCTAATTTTTTTCAGTAGTTGAAGTGGCCACTGTGTGTGTATCCGTCGAATCTGAGGCAGGTTGAACAGAATGTGCTTCAGTTGGGCATACGACATCACCTCACACGTCAATCTGTAGTGACAATGGCACTAGAAGAGAATAGTTAACTCTGACTTAAAAGGAAACGGGAGTCAGCAGGAAACATGTGTTTGTACCATGTGTTCACACCAACAAGTGACAAGCCGCTGATGTCTCTTCATGTTTGTCTCTTGCGGGTATTCAGTGTCCAGGTCCAGTGTGAAATGCTACAAGTCTGAATGCGTACGGCCTATTGTGGGGGTATAAATATTTTTAATGCATTTAAATGTTGTAATAAAACTCAGGAAAAAAAAAAACTTAATCATACTCTTACAAGGAAATCTTCCAATATTTTAACAAAAACAGACACATTACAGCCCTGGCCAGGAACTGAACCAGGGAGGATCGGTCCTAGAAATTCACTACAGACAATCATCTGGATTGAACTCTTTACAGTGAAATAAACAATGAACCGAACAATAACGAAATCTCTATTTAATAGTTTCTTGTTGCTGCAGTTGTAACTCTGTGTCAAGAACTGATGTACACACATGGTTAGAGAGAATTCATTTTGCTTTTATGGGGAATAACAACTCAAGAAATTTTATGGGAAGGCGCAAAAAAATAATAAAAAATCTTTACATGTATTTGCACAACTGCTTTTAATTCCTGGGCAGATTTTCCATCAACTATTGTAATATCTGCTCCAGAAGCCATGCATCATTTGGTCATTTGTTTGTTAAACAATAAAACCTCAAAATCCAAAACTAGAATTTTTATATAATTAAAAAAAAAATTAAAAACCCAGAAGTTTTTAATTGTTGTGTTGAATTTTATTTCATCCTGACACGTGAACAATTTTGTGCTACTTAAGAAAGCCACTTTTGCAATCCTTTAATGAACTACATTTAAAAAGCAGCACAGCGGGCTAAATCAGATGATAAACTGTTTAAACTTGACGAATTTTAAAAACAGTTTATGTGTGCCTGTGCCACATGATGTGTTGGTGTCACCCACCCAGTGTGTTCCTCACCTTAGGTTAAGCTTTTCTTGGTCTGATCATGTTTGTTTCTGTTTACAATGGTCATTACATAGAAACTTGAGTTGTTATGCTTGTGTAGAGCTCACTGAAGCTTGTTTTCTGATTTTGCAGAATGTTAAATATGCAAAAGTCACACCCCTAAAAACCGATTAACCCTGCTTTTAGGCTTGTTTAGTTGTAAATATGTAAATAGTAGCAACACATACTGTAAGCAACGTGCACTTTATACTTTTTTGGCAGTACATGATATAGAGCAGGAAAATGGTCTGGTATCTTCATACTAAATAAAGATTTTTGGCGATAAGCATTTCAAATCGTTTGGTGAGAGAGGAAGCAGCTGATTACTCTCACGGCAAGTTTCTGTCAAAACACTAATGCGTAATGCGCCTGCCATTTGAAATTCTAAGACAGCTCAATCATTCGCTTTGACACAAGTGACACCACGGGTCACACAGGTTCGCACTTACGCCATAGTTCTCTGCTATGAGCACTCTCTGTGCTGACATTTGAGAGAGCAGTCATCATCTGTGATGATCTAATTCACACAGTCTCTTCATGCTAAAAAGGTTAGCAAAATATCAACTTTTTCCCCAAATGTCAGCATTCTGTAACATCAGTGACGTAGAATGTTTGAGATTTTGAGACAATACCCTAATTATCCTAGCAAGCAGCGTAAAGAAAACCACACTGTTCAACACTGATTTTCTCTGCATCTCAGAACTAAGTGAAGAAATTACTGAAACATTAAAAAGGTCCCATTTTTTCTATTTCTTTGACAAGTTAACACAAGGCTCAAAGCTCCCTGAAAGAGTGTGTATGTGTTTATGTGAATAATCCAACTGAAATAACCTCAGACCTCAAGACCTCAAACTTCCTCTGTTCCAAAAATGCGTTATTCCGGTATGTAAATGAGCTCCTCTGAGCTGAATGACTAACTGGGGGAGGGTGGCTTCTTATATTAGATCATAATAGGGAGAAAATCCTTGTTTAAAACCCAGCCAATACAAAAACTGAAAAAGAGAAAAAAGTAGGGAATGTTTTTTAACCTAATGTTTGCACACACACGCACACACACACTCGCACACAAGAAAAAAGAAAAATTATATCCATCTTGCATAATGGACCCCAGTGCTGACATTGAACTGGATGACGACAACCCAACACTTTGAACAATACAACACTTCAAGTACTGCATCTAGACTTTTATGACCTGGGCAAACCAATAAGTTTGTTTGAGGAGAGTAAAGAGTAGGGGTGAGCAATAACATTAGGAGCCCTATCACACTGAGCCACGTTCACACTACGTCTGCAAAAAAAGGGGTGATGGGTGAACATAGTAAGAACTTGTACAAGTTGGCAGAAATGCAACAGAAACTGGTAAGTATGCAGTATTGTCTCCCTTGACAGGAGTTTCCACAGTATTTTGGTCATGTTCAAAAAAAGCCTGGTGAGGCCTGGTGATCAAAGCAAGACGCAGGATGTAGTAATGACGGCATTGACCAGTTAACAACATAACCAACACCTCTTAGGAACTTCAATGACATACTGCAAGCATGTCGCAGACGGAAAAGACTGGATGGCATTTTGACGAAGTTGTAATTGAGATGTCACTGCGTTGTTACTACATCAATGGAGTTCTCACAACGACATCTTCAGGCTTGTGCTAGGACCACAGTAGGTCCAAGCTATGTTGTAGAAGACCACATTAAGTTCATATTAAATTCTTCAAGTGCTCACCACATTTATGCCACAAATGCAGCAGGGTATCATGTCTCTGTGACTTTCAGAGAATTTAGTATAAATACTGGATCCAATTCCTCACACAATCGCTTAGTAAGGAAAAGCACTGTGCATGTTGCGGTATTTAGATCAACCCCCCCAGACACAATGACAGTGTAGTAAGTGCGTGGTGCAATTTGATCGGACATAGAAATAACTCTGTTTGATCTCAATGGACCTGGTGAGCGGGTAATAATGTGTATACCAGGAAATTAGTGAAAAGATGATGGATGCATTGAGAACAGTGATGTGGCTATGAAGCAGTATAAATTTGATAAATGCACATTTTTCCATTTTAACCCTATTCCCGTTGTGTTCTTTGATCTTTTTTAGGACGCAGTTAACGTACTTCATCGCATTGTGATGGGATCTTTAGATAGTTCAGTTATGTCCTTTTTCCTAACACAAAAGCTTAAACTAATATTAAAATCATGGATCAGCAGAAAGCATGCACCTCCAACACTCAGCTAATTCTAAGTCAGGAACAATGGCCGTGTGCTGCATCTGAGAAGAAGAAAAATCAATTCCATTTCATTAGTTCCTGCTGCATTTGCTGAACCAATCTTCCTGATGGAGCTGGAGCTCTTCATGCACGGCTGAATATCTCAAATCATCCTTACTGCTGACCATCACACTAGAATTACAGCCTGGGAAAAAACGGATTTCTTTCATGCAGTAGATCTTTGCGAAGATAGGAGGTGGAAAAGGCTATTAGTTAAGGAGACATTTATGCTTTAAATGCTAGTCTCTTTGTAGGTGTGAAATGCTCCCACAAAGTCAAGACAAGCGTGAAACCTCACAGCTTTTACTTTCATGCCCACCTTCTCTTCCTTATTTCTTCTTTCTGACCCTTCTCTTTCATCCTGTTACCTACCTACTTCACATTTAACCTTACACATGCATACGGTTTAGTCAGGATTATGCTTTTTGTTAACCTCATTTAATTAAAGAAATCATATCTAATGTAAACACTAAGGCCTCTGTAGAAAACACACAAAACAGTGAGGGCATCCAGCGCGTCAGTGATCCTGGAAAAGGCCAACACATGGCTAAAGAAGTTACTGAAAACATGACGGGCCATACAAACATGGCAAATCAAAAGTGTCTGTGATCCCTTCTGTGATCTCTTTTTGAACTTTAAACGATTAATACAAAAATTACATAGTACAGGTTTTCAGCAATACCATTCACAATAATGAATAAGTCATGGTGCTGCCCCCAAACCAGACGCTCTCAGAACGCTATCGCTGAAAACCTGTACTATGCAATTTTTGTACTAATCATTTAAAGTTCAAAAAGAACAACTTTGGTGTTTAGTGTAACGTTTTTTTAAACCTTACTGTACATGTTAATGATAGTTAGTGTTCCGCCTTTATTTGCTTTACTCTATAAACAAGGTGCAATTTTGTTGTGCTCTTTCACTCAGTTCAGGATCCGGTGAATCAAGGTTATTTCTTTTTGAAGCATGACCAAGCATGTACTTGTTGGTATAAAAGACTGTTCATAGGTTCTAACTCAGCTTTCATGTTAAATTCCTGTTCGTTCAGGGCTTTATTTTCTAAAACACCGTGGGAACTGAAAGAAGAAAGAAATGCAACCATTCTAAAAAATCTGAACAAGAAAAGTATAAAACTGATTTAAAGCAGCCACAAGACATTGCTTTAACTCCCATAAAGGCATGAAGTTGAGTTCAGTTAATGTATCAAAGCTGGCTATTAAGAGCATGCTTGGAAGCATATTATTCTTCTCATTCCACAGTAATTCACCAATACTACACATGATGTATTTGTTAAAGAATTATATTATGTTTGAGTACTGAAGAGCACCAACAATACACTGCCTGGGCATTAAATCAACATCAATACTTTGTTCAGCTGCCTTTAGCTTTGATTATGGCCTGCAATGGAGAACATGAAAATGATTCCTCATGCTCCCAGAACTGCTCTTTTACAATCTGAGACCTGGAATATGGCAGTGTTATTAGAGAAGAAAAACTCCATAGCATGTGATAAGCTGGTCATTTGGTACATTCAGGTCATCAGCTGACTTCATTTTATTGTCACATAACATTGCTGAGCCTACATCTGACCAACTGAAGCAACCCCAGATCATGTCCTGTCACTTGTATAGTGGCCACTACGCATGATGGGTGCATTGCATCGAGCCATTAGGAAGACCGCACATCGACCCTGGAATTGAGTGAGACTAGACTCATCAGACCACATGATCATTATCCATTGCTCCAAAGACTTTATGTTCACAAGAACATTTAAGTTTTATTTTCTGATTAGGCTCACTAACAGGTGGCTTTCATATGACCAACAGCTATTTTGTCCCAAAGTATAATGCAAGTTCACCAAGCGTTTAAGTGATCTCCATTCATGGTTTATTTTCGGACCGCATTTCGCCCACATAGTTAGGCACTATCCTTTTAGGTTTTAATTAATATGTTGAACAACTCATAACACAATTCCAGTAATGTAAAATGTACTTAATTTTCTTTGCTTGAGTAATTTGATCTTTTAGAAACTGCAACTTATTTTTTAAACCAGGCTGCATCTAACTTATAACTTTATTAACGTACTGTATTACATGATTAAATATTACATTGACAGGTGTAATACAAATTATTACATTATGAAAGGTGACTTTGTCTTGTTGAGTAAATATCGGCCAAAATATAGTATTGATGCTAAAGAGGGTCTCACCTAGAATGTTTACGTTTAGGTGTTTTGTAAACATGCATACAAATTTATATTTTTATCAGATAAAAAAAAAAAAAATTTGCTAAATTCAATTTGATTCACATTTAATTTCACATGAAAGGACATAAACCTGAAAAAGTATATTATTCTAAAATGTACAAGTGTTAACTCGATTGGTCACTTCCATATTGTATGTTCATTTTCTGTATTATATGTACAGTATAACAGACAAAAATAAAATAAAATCAGAACCAATACTTTATTTTGGGTGTATTCGACAGTTAACCAAACATCTAGCTTAGTATAGTATTAGTCGATTCCACGAATATGGTAGGTTATAATTAGTGTGGCAGTAAGCAGTACAGATAAAGAATGAACACAATAACTTAGCGTTTTGAATGATCTCATTTACTCACTTGTGCTAAGCAAATTCAGCTGCATTTAAAGTCTCAGTTCTGAGGAGCAGCTGCAGTCCAGACAGAGGTCCTGCTCAGTTAAAAGGCTAGGCTCTTAAAACATAGCACAAGCGTTCATTTCCTGTCGAAACTTTTCCCTTTTTAATTGTTCCAAAAAGTGAAAGGATATTTTGCTGCCTCTTCATTTGAATAAGTTAGCATTTGCTAGAAACACAGCACTATTTTACTACATATTGTGTAACAATAATGTTAGTTCCTGTAATCACTTACATTATAGCAGCTATGAACAGTCACTCCCTCTCCATAGTGTCTTTTCTTTTTTTTTCACATTAAGACAAAGAAGAAGCTTGTCATGAGACTCCATACATAATTAGACTTCATTATACTGCTTTTGTAGAATAAGGCAATATGTGAATAAACCATGCAAATAAATAATTTATTATATATAGTCACAATCCTGATTGTCCTCACTGGTTCTGTTCGTGATTTAATAAATTCAGACATTTACTTCAACCAGCAATAATCAGGGAGTTGCGGTAAAGAGAGTACTGAAACTTTAATATGAAAAAACAATATAACTGCAATACAGGATTAGGTTCATTTTATGCTTTTTAAAGTATGACTAGTATATTTGCACAAGCAAATGCCTCTGTGGCTCATTTTGTGAAGAAAAGCGGTGAAGGACTGTTCATCCAGGTGCGTGGTGAAAGCTTTACTTAATATCACTTGAGCAATTGCAGGGGAGAAAAAAAACAACAAAAACAAGACACACACACACACCCTTATAATCCTGCCTTCATATCAAATTATCTTCCATTCCTTCATCTTCTTACAAAAATTTAATTCAAAATCACAGATGGAAGTGAGAGCAATATAGGACTTTGAATTGAAAAACTTTCCTGTGAGTCAGTTAGTGAAAAAAAAATGTTCAAAAGTATGGAGCGGTTTGGAGGAAGTTAATGATTTTGCTCGTTATCTTCAGCTGAGTAACTGGTGGGCTGAGTCACAGGGTGCTGGTGGATGACATAGGAACACTGCCACGCACATAATCTCTTATGAGTCATTTCCACCATGCTGAAACTCCCGCCCCAAAACTTTCTTCCTTTGCTGCTGCTTCCTACTCCAATAAAATGGCTTATCAATTTATCAAAAGTTTTTCTTTAAAGCAGAAAGTGGGTACATGCTAAATAATCAATCTAAATGCAAGTCTGGCTTCAACTACCAAGGCCACAGAGCCAAAGAGGACAGAAAAAAAAAACATGCTGATCATTTATGTCAGCACACTCAGCCCAGGCACTGATTGGCTGCAAGCACAGCTTTAGTAGCCATGGTAACCAGGGAAGGTGAGGCCCTTTGAGTCAGAGAAAGAAGTTTGTTCGCTTGTGTAGAAATACAGCTGGAAAAATTATGGCCAAGCTCCCACCTCACCATCAGATATACCCAAACAGGTAACAACTTGCACCAGTTACCATTCCGTTAATAAAACTCAGATGAACAAGTGGCATTCAAGTGAAACTGGGACTTTTGATCGTGTAGAATAACAAAACACAGTTATGATAGTAAAAACTACCTTTATTTATCGATATAATCCCCTGCCGCACTAATGCACTTATGCCAGCATTTGGATACCATCAAGATAAAAAGTTCTCTCAGTATGTCAGAGCCATATGCCAGAGCCATAATCTGGAGCGAGGTTAGGACTGTACTGTGGATGTGGCTTCCAGCCGAGTTCTTGTAATGTGCAAGTGGTGTTGGTAATTGATTGGGCATACAGTTCATTTTCACATTGAACTGTAATTTTCAAGGATCAGCCTCCCCACTTACTGAATGTTTACTGGAATGACTGCAGTGGGCTCTGAGCCACCTCGGCCAGGATCAACATTCAGAGAAGTATGGTCTTCTTTAAAGCGTTTGTACCAGTCATGTTTTACTGAGGCTAACAGACTTATTATCATACTGTACTATGATTGAAGTCTTCTGTAAAATATTAACCAGTTACAGTATACGACTTCATCATTTCATCACAAATCCTGGCTTGGCTTAAATGGCTCTTGTGCATGCTTCTCTATTAAAGTCTTTGTCCAGGGAGAGCATTATTACACCAGACATGGCAATTTATGCAAAATAGATTCCCCCCCCTATATTTTTCTTACATTTATAGACGTTTTTGCATTTGAGGTGGCAAAATGTTGATATTCCTCTATAATCCTACACGTGGTATGCTCTAAACTATTCACACATTGGTAGGTAGAATAGCATCCTGTGTGGTACGAGCAAATTATTTGCTAAGTTTGTTTAGAATTGTAGCAAAATAAATTATATACATATATAAATTACATACATGTATGTACGTAGCAAATCCACATCCACAGGCCCATATTTATTGTTGAATCTATTTGTGAGATGATGTGTAGCAAACATCTGTGCTGAATTTGGTTACTCATTAACATATAGTGGAGGTTTAAAGAATAATTGCCTGAATTGAGCTGGAAGATTTTAGCGTCTGGCCATATTAACCATGTTTCTACCATACCAGACTAAATATTGTATTGCTCACTAAACTGCTTCATGTTTAAATATGGCATATAAAAGCATGACACGTTAAATATGCTGTGTTTGATAATAGCTTTGCAAATTTGACATGACATGAAAAACTATAGGAGAATGCTTCTACATCTTTAAATGTACTGGGAAACAAGTAGCATTCTGGACTGCAGTGTATAGTGCCATGAAGTGCCATGGCATACAGTTTGTCAGAATAGTGCTTGTGAAAACAGTGCATCTAAACAGTGCACAAATTTGCTAAAAAAAATAAAATAAATAAAAAAAAAAACCACACAATGAAATGCCACTCTGAAGTTCTCAATTAAGAAGAGAGGAAATTAATTTGCTAATGAATTGGCTGGAACTGTTTAATTGCGGAAGTTAATGATGTTCTTTTCTTTCACTGGATCAAAGGCCTGGCTGTGTCACCTGAGGACAGGCACTCAGACTGTCATTTTGACAAATCTGCAAGCTGGCTGCGAGAGCGACGGATGTCGTATATACACTGATGCCCTTGATTGAGCTCCTAACTTGCCGACTTTGCTTAACAGAATAGAGCTGTTGTGCTTGGGAGGGAGGGAAGCCACCACAGATGTGCCTTTCTCTGAGAAACAGAGGCTTAATGGAGGCGCTGACCTTAACCGGACGTGCTGGCAATAATGGTGAACGAGTGCACGCTTTAACCAAGCTCCACTTCCAGCACCTGTTGCAGCCTAAAAGAGGACCTTTCACAGAACAGGTGCCCCCTGAGCTAGAGATGCACCCGTTCCCACTCAGTGTTCCTCCAGCTGCTCCCTCTTTCTGAGTCTCCACACAGATTCCTGTCATGGTTGTCTATCAACTATGTAACACAAGCCTTTTCACACCATTTATCACTAGGGGCATAGTCTAACCCCTCCCTTCCTTTTCAGGGCAAACCCACAGTATAGCCTTCTGTCAGGATGGTTGTTAGCATGCAAGATATGACACAGGAAGGTAATCACAAACTTAAAATGAAACTAGACTTTAATGGCTGGTACTGGTGTGGGAGGGTGCATGAAGGTGGAGATCAGCTTAGAACAGCGCACTAACCTGTGCAGATGGACTGTGGGAGAAATGAGAGCAACAGATCTGCGCAGGTGTAACAAAACAGAGGAGAACAATTCTGCTTGACCATCAGATCCAACGTCAGTGATTATAGGAATAAAGAGTCACTTGTTTGACTCAGTGGTGTAGCAACATAATATATATTAAAAAAATCTATTGTTACATATCACAATTCTTTCGCATGGCAATTCATGCACAGATATCAAAATAATTATTTTTTACAATTAATTATATAAAATTTATGTCCTTTGTAGCAGACAATATATAGTATATTTGTCTTAATACAAACACTAGATAGAAACATTGTCAAATATTAGCTCAATGAGAAACCTATGTTACTAGCAATATTAAAAGAAATTAATCAATCAATCAATGATTAATCATTAAAAGTTTTATCCAATTAAACATTTATTAACCAATAAGGTTTGTTTTGCATAATAATCTCTGTAGGTCTTATGCATGTGTACTTCAGACGGCGTGCTTTATAGTGCTTTTTAAAAAATCATTTTGTATTCTCATTTTTGAATACTGATGGAGAGAAAAGATCTGTATGACTACAGCAATTTATTTATTTATTTATTTAATACGATTTGTATGTTGCTTCATTAATTTGTCTCACACTAATATGTGTGGATTGTGCTAGTAGAACTATTTAAATAAACAGAAAATGTTTCAAGTTTATCATTAATTATACATGAAACATTTTTAACCGTTAGTTTAAAAAAAACTAAATAACTGTCTTAACTCAGTTACTCACTCATTCATTCATTCACTCACCGTCTATACCGCTTAATCCTGTATATAGGGTCGCGCATAGCCTGGCTGGTGGTACGAGGTACACACTGGCCAGGGTATCGATCCATTATAGGGCACACACACATACACACACTCAGTCACATACTTACTACTAATTTGAGAACACCAATTAGCCTAATCTGCATGTCTTTGGACTGTGGGAGGAAACCTGAGTACCCGGAAAAAAACTATAAAGCATGGAGAGAACATGCAGAACTCATGTACATAGAAGCAAACCCATGACCCTGGAGGTGCAAGGCGACTAAGCCACCGTGCCGCCGCTACTCTATAGTAACTGTATTATCAAGTAAGTTTACTCAACCTATCATACACAGTGAATAAGATTTACACTTTTTATTTTTAGTGAGTCAAATATAAGAAAACATTTTAAAAGATCCATCCACATGGCTCCTTTACAGCTCAGCCCTACTGTAGTTGTACGCTACTGCATCCCTCTTTAACTGTTCTCAAGTCCACTGAAGTTTTCCACAAACTGGAAAAACAGCTTTGTCCTAGCCTTAGCTTAATACAAGTTTTATAAAAAAAAAACCTTTATCAGACCCCTTCTCCGTCTTTTTAGCCTCCAAACATTGCTAACCATATGGCACCATATCAGATTCATTTCATTTAGACTGTAGTTTCCTTTGCTTGCATATTGATTGAATAACACCACCACATGCTGAGTGTGGATAATACACAGAGCCTCGCAGGACTGTGGATTCTTGTACATAAGAACATCAACTGAACATATCAATATGAATATACGATATTGAAAATATCAATGCAGGCAAAAGCAAAAGAAAAAACTGACTTGCTTTTTAAACAAAGGAAACAGATCATATCGTTTGCTCTAACTCCAAGTACTGACCTCCTTTCACCAGCGTTCATCATAGTTCTTGTCTGTGATGTTGTTCTTGTCTGTACTTCTGTTCTCCTGTCCAAATAGGATGTCCGAAAAATTCAGGATTGTATTTGAAAGTCTGAGCACAGTCCTAGACTGTCCTTGTCTTTTATAGCTAAGTGCTTCTACTACAAATGAGAATGAATAAAAAATGATGCAACAGATAATTGTTTCATGGGTGGAAATACATGCAAGTCTAAACCACTCTGAAAGTGAACAACATGCTGAACCGTCTGAGAAATCGCCACTAAATGCTCGCCTAATCTGCTTAACAGGTTCGTCAATATTATTGCGTTCAACATGCAAATCTGTACATGCAGAGACCAGTCACACATCTGAAACAAACCCCTGTTCAACTGTTCAAGCACACTTTCAGACAGGACTGGGGTTTGAGATACTCTGGTCCCAGCATGCATAAGATGTAGAGTAAGGGTACTTTAGCACATAGCTCAAATAACTTACTTTGTATTGTGTTCAGTAAGAGGGAGGAAAGTTTGGACCTCTGGGTCAGTGCCAAATCTCAACAAAGAGCTTAATATCTGTAAACCCCTTTAACTGTTGTGAGGGTGTAAAACAGTGGGCTAATTAATGGAGAAACAATTATTTTTAATAGGTTATCATGTCCATGCTTGGCCTGTTCAACATGTTGGTTGCTAAAATAATACGCTTTCAATTAACACCCCAATTTATCTGGTAACGTTTACATTAGACCTAGAAAAATTTACAATTCTCAAAAATAAAATGTGCTTGCAACATAACATACGCTGCACACGGCTCCCTTGTGAGCACACAGCTGTGTGAAACAAACGTTCAACTTTCACAGCTGGACCTGGAGTTTCACTTTCCTTCCTCAACTTACAGTATATGACTACTTTACTTCAGTGCTTATACTGTACAACAATACAATCCACTGAAATCTAAACAAAGTGTGGAAAATAAGCACGTGTGCAGGATGTTCTTTTCATTTTCTCGTACACTTTGCTCTGGTCTTTAAAACAGACAAGGCCGGGCATACGGTTCTGCACAGAGACTGTAATGATTGATTGGGACAGCAGCAGATGTGAAACACCTGGTTTAAACTCTAAGCACTGTTTGCTTTGGACTTTTGCATAAAAAGAAGCCAAAATTCCATGAATTCATAAATCCACTCTGGCAATTCTGGAAATTCTTATATTTAAAAAAAAAATAAAAATAAATAAAAAATAGGAGAAAAAAGCCTGAACTATAATTGCATTTATTCGACAGTAAAAATCATCTTTTACAGGCGCATTTTTCTATAAACTGAAATGAAATCAGACAGAAATGTGCCAAAGAGTGCACTGTTCAATTGTGACACTTTATGTAGAGTTTGTTAATAATTTAAGTAATTATTAATTTTTAAAATACTTCTTGAATAAACAGTGGCGAATATTCTCTTAATCATTTGTCCAATATAAATATGTTTGAATACAAAAAAAGTACATTTAATACTAGAGTTTAAATCACAATATGTGTCAAAAATCTTAGCAATCTTGTAGTCCTATAAGTAGATAAAGATAAATTCATGAAGCACATTTAACACAAAAGTGCTGTACTAAAGTGCTATATACTGCAGTATAATTTTCTATTTATAGCTGCTTAAGTTAATAAAATATTAATAATGTACTAATAATAGCTAAACTTACTTGCTCCAATTTTATTGCATAGATTTTATCATAATATTGTGGACCTCTATTTACTTTTTGGATATCTGCATACAGTTAATCATTTTCAAGGGCTATGGAATAAAAAGTAGATTTAGTGCTTTGATTTTAAAAAAAGACACAAAAGCGCTTTGGTGTTAAATGGACACATGTCTGATGTCTACCAAGATCCTAGGCACAGTGAATGCAAATGCATGACCACCTTTCTGCTTTAGCCGAGATGAAAGTACAGATTTGTTTTAATGCGCTTGGGCAAATGCGTTTTTATTTCTATCCTAACGGCATTCACATAGACTTCTGTAGCAGAAAAATATACACGTGGCATTTGGTGGAGCTTTCTGTAAGATAATGTTATTTAACTGAACATATATGGAAGAAGTCTCACTTATAAGACAGGCTTATAAGTTTTTATTATTATTATTATTATTATTATTTAATTTTTTTAACTGTTTATAATGCAAGTGATAACAGGAACTGTCTTGTTTTATAGATTTACTGTACAAAATATAATTAAGTGTAACTGGATAATCCCAAATGTGATAAAATTCACAAAATGCTCTACATGTAAACAGAGCCATTCAGACCTTTCTGAGCCCCTGGCAATGCTCGACACCAGGTGGCCAAGTAGTGGCAGTGGAGGTGGCAGTAAGACAGGATGCAGACACCCTTTCAGCAGTGCCAGTGTCACATTTCCTCATACAAGACAGCTGGCAAACCCCACTCAGTTGGCTCAGCCAGGGCAAATAGGGCACTTCCCCAATCTATTCATTCTTTAACAGAAGCACTAGAAATTCAACTGGCAAAAGACCATTTTACTGCCCTCATTAAAAGGGGTCTAAATAGACAAAGGTCAATTCATGTGGTGTTTAATGGAGAGTGATACCAATCTTACAGATGGCTCTAGCAAGAGAGAAGCAAGCCTTTCTTTTCCAGTTTGCCAGTTGTCAATTAGGCCTTTCTGTCCTATTTAAACTCATCCTTCTTCTATATAATTTTTTGTGCACTTGCCACAAGCCATTATTTCTTAAAAAAGCGAAAGAGTATTAAATAATTGGATAGATAATCTCCAAGTTGTTGGTTTTCATATCCATTTGCATTCTTTAGACCTAAACAATGACCTCGATCCCCTTGTCTTGATTGGTGACTTAAAGGAGACATCAGACTGTGAAGCAAAGATGGGGGAGGGGGGGATCTACTCAGTTATGAATTGCAATTCTTTTGCGTGCTGATTCATGTATCATCACATTGAAAGCAAAATATATTTGTAAATTACATTTATAATAGAGATACACCGGCTAATCAGCCTGTGACCCGAACTGGCTGTTTTTCAGCTTGATCAGCTACGTATGAGCGATTTAACCGATTCTGTGCCGAGTGCATGAGCGTCTGAGTGGCGCAACAGAAACACATTTTCCTGCCGTTACATTATGAAAAGTTAGACAGGTTAAAAAGCCTATAATCGACTTTTTTCTCCAAACTCTGCAAGCGAATTAGTCTCAAAACCCACTTAGTACACACACTTACACCAGTCTCAACACCATGTGCACTAATTAGTCTTGAAACACATGCATTAGAAGCCATACATGCCCGAATTAGAAGCTGCATGTTGCCGCATACACACAACCGCTCAACACTCACTCAAGACTTTAGAGGCATTTGAAGCGGGAAAAACTGCACTCTAAACTGTTCCCACAATGTGGTGGTAGGAGTGAATTATTTGTTTAGAAATAATAATTATGGCAGAAGACAGAGGTATGTTCTGCTCAGTTAAATGTAGCTTTTGTTTAATTTAATTTAAAGTTAAATGTTACATTTTTGTAGTTGAAGTTAGTTTCTATTGTTTAAATGCTGTGCTTGGTTTTTACGTGAGAAAACTAATGCTATAAGGAACGGGTTGTATTTTAATTATTCATGTTCAATTCAGTTGTGAAGATAGTGAATAAAGTTAAGATATAAAGCTGTCAAAGTTATGTCAACTTTTTTTTTTAAGTTTTAATTTTGGTCTTAAAATTGTAATAAAATGTGAAAAAATGGAACATGTAATGTGGATATTTATGAAATGGGAATACTTACAGAATCATGATATTAATGGAATCAGTACCCATGATATATACAGATATATTGTGATAATATTGTATTGGGTGGTCACTGGTGATTTCCATCTCTACAGTGAAGGGTTTGTTTTTTTCCAGCATTTACACCGATCAACTACAGCATGAACACCACCATAAAGTGAACTGAATAAAATTGATTAACAATTATATAGCAATACACTGGTGACAGGCATAGATGAGGGACCAAAGGGACCGTCCAGTCCGATCCCAGAGAAAAGCCAATATAGCACAAAATGCTGAAAAGTGGCATTGCTTGTTATAATACAGGGTGGGGCATGGAAAAGTAGCCAATGCTCTTTGCCATGCTCTTTGGAGGATCTTTGGAGACCGAGTATCTGTGGGATGCACCGGACAAACATGTCTGACCCAAAACACTGACTCCACAGCCGACAGCACCCAAAGGATCCGCCGCCAACGTCCCAATGCCAGACACCACAGCACACCCACAGAGGTCTTGTGGGGTCATGCTTAGAAAGGTCAGAACTGTCCTAATGGCACAAGGGGAACCTACACAGAACCGGGCTTAATATTTTGGTTGATCGGTATATAGCCGCTTCAAAGTTACACATAAATTTCACATTTGTTTTGACTTTGTGCTGATAAACATAAACAAAAGATACCTCATGTAAAAAAGTATCCAAATATATCCCTTAGAGTAAAGACAATCTAACTTATACAGTAACAATCTCAGGCAGCACACTGGCTTAGTGGTTAGCACTGTTCCCTTGCACCACCTGGGTCCAGGTTTGACTCCCGGCCAGGTTCGATTCCTGCCTGTGTGTGCATGGTGTTTGCCTGTGCTTGGTGGGTTTCTTCCTGGTACTCGGGTTTTTCCTCCTTCCTTCCTATTTTTGATTTATAATTTTTATAATTATTATTTTGTTTAGCGCGTGTCTTCAGAGATGACAAATGTTTAATAAAGCAAGGTAAAACATCCATCCATCCATCCATCCATTATACAGTATACCATTTATCCTGTGTAGGGTCACTGGGGGTTTACATGCAGAGCACAAGCATCACACACTCTTACACCTCTGTCATATACTACAGGCAATAAAAAAAACACAAAGGAAAGGAAACCTGAATACCTGGAGGAAACAAACCAAACAGGCAAACAACTTGGAAGAGAGATTTAAACCCCAACCCTGGATGCATGAGGCAATGGTGCTAAACACTAAGCCAGTTAGAAATTAATACTATTTCATTTTAATTTGCTTTAAACAGTAATAAATACTAATAAAACTAATAAATTTTATTTATATACTCAGCAAAAAAAGAAACGTCCTCTGACTTTCAACTGTTTTTACTTTCAGTAAACTTAATGTGTAAATAT
>JAQMYL010000003.1:16668368-16688753 GCA_030014365.1 Clarias pachynema | reverse complement strand
AAACGGAAACACTTATCTGTCGGAATTTATTTTTACTTTTTTTAAAGGTAAAGTGCAGGTTAATTTGTTTTATTTTTTAATTTTTACTTCATACTTTGTATTAATTATTTTATGTATTTATTTTTTTGGGCTGTAGAATGAATAATTTGAGTTTCCATTATTTCTTATTGGAAAATTAAATTTTGTTTACGAGTGTTTTGGAATACGAGCCCACTTCCGAAACGAATTATGCTCGTAATCCAAGGTTCAACTGTATCACTGTATACTAAAAATATGATAATATAAAATATCTATTTACAGTATGTGAATTAGAAAAATATAAAAACAGTCTATGTATTGCTTTCTGCACAGTCTGATGACTTACATTTCAATCTTTATTATTCTAAGATTAACTCCTGAACCTGCAAGTAGTGTGTTGGAAGAACCCCAACTCCTTTATCAAAAGCAGGTAAAGAATACAATCAATCAGTCAACAGTTTCAAGGTTTTGCCCTAGTATTTTTCTGAAATACTAACTAATCATAGGAAATACTAAGTCTAAGTCACAGTTACCTGTGTTATGTCGTTGTAATTTCCATGCCCAAGACAACCATTGCTTCCACTTCCAAATGTCATAATTATGCCTCTGTCTGCAAGCAAAAGGAGATGACCAGAGAAGAGAAGATTAACAGCTCACAACAAACAGTGAACTGGAATTAAAACAGTATGATCCTAAACAAAGTATTAACTATTAATCTGCCATCTATAAATCTACAATAAATAGTCAGGCAAATGCACATGAACTTTGAGAGCACAGCATATTTAAGATTGCGCTGAGCTGCTGGATTATTTTTTTATCTATTTTTAAAGGGTCAGCAAAAAAAGTTTTCATGCTATAGTGATGAAAACAGTACATCATCGAAGAGTAGTGCATTAAAGTGAATTCTAAAATAAATAAAAATGAGTCAGCGGTACTGGAGAAAGATTGTTATTTGAAATAAACAGCAAAACATACCCACAAATTTCTTTAGTGCTCCGCGTCCACAAAAATTCTAGAAACGAATTGCCAGGGCATGGACAATAAGTCCAATATTAATATAATATTGACCAATATTAATATAACACATCACCAAACAGTGGCTGATTGACTGGAATAGTGTTGTATGGCATGGTTTGCACCACTTAGCATGTTGTTACAAACGCTGGATTTTATTTTAGCCCACACATACAGCTATAATACTGTAAGGAGAAATTTGCTGAATGTAACACAAACTGTACTGATTTAAAGTCACTGATTCCTCTTTTGAACAAAGGTGTTTATATCAGTTTAATGTAATACTACCTTTTACACCAAACACCTGCTGCTAGTTCAGGACTGGAATTTCCTACAGTCCACCTCCAATAATGAACTAGACTCCATATTAACTTAAAGACATCAACTGTTATATTGAACTTCCAGCCACCTAACACATAGTACGACTGCAGATCAATCCCTGCTATCCGTTATCAACCAAATGAGGATAGGTTCTCTGATGACTTCTTTTCTTCTCAGGGAGTTTTTCCTTGCCACCATGGCCCTCGTCTTGCTCATCAGGAACTATCTAATCATTTTGATTCATACACATTTCATACAAAGTTCCATAACTTCTTTTGATCTTCTAAAGCTGCTTTGCGACAATGACAATTGTTAAAAGCGCTATACAAATAAAATTTAATTAAATTGAATCGAATTGATGAGTACCTGTCATGCAGGTTGTAAAAAGGTCTCCACAAGAGACAGATTTGATGGTAACGCCAGACTGTCCCTCTAGGAAACGAGAGATAAACTGAGGCTGCATCTGCTCCACAGCACCAGGTAGAGAAGATTCGCCACAGCCCACAGTGGGAGCCTGTCACAGTGTCACATCAGAAGATCAACACGTCAGACTAGATCAGGTCAGAGAAGATATTCTACCAACACACTTTACTTAAAGAGTTTTTTTTTCTTAATTATTTTAAAGGTTTTTGAATTAAAAATATGTAATAATGATCAGTCGTGCTGTGTAAGATGAACTGGTAACTGAGCAAAGGTACTGAGTGTTAGAAGCTCAGGTTTAATACTTTGAAAGGCATCTGCCACCCATTGATGTGTTTTACACCCAGTGCTAAGTTTGTGCATTTTTCAACTCCATGGAAAAATGCACTTAATAGGCACACAACACACACGTGTGCACAGCCAGGTGTTTAAAAAAGAGGTGGCATGGTGTAGGAAGGACAATGATTGACAGACTTTGTTCGATATTCAGTGCAATTTGTAACAATTCACTTATCTATCCTTTTAAAACTGGACTGAAAGTTGGATTAACCTCCCAAGTGATGAGGCGTCCTGATTTGGTGACACCCATCCTTTGTGTGCGGCCCAGTGACACTTGCAGCACCTCAGTGTTGAGCATGGGCAAGCGGAGTGGCATGGAGATGCCACTGCCCCATGTGTACACTGATGACAAGGGCAGGGCGTGCATCATCTTGGTTGAAATCAAGCTTGACAACCCACCTGAAAAAAAATGTATACCTAAAATTACTACTTTGCAAAGCATCGTTGTCGAGTTAGCTTGTTTGTGATGTCCACCGAACACCTTTGCTTATGTGGCCCTATCTTGCGTATTTTTGGTCCAATGGAAGGGGAAGGCTCAAAAATGACTACTACTTTGGAAAAAAAATATATTGTGTAACCCCCTCTCTCAAACAGGCAAATAACTAGAGGTGTAGCATCAACAGCTCCCAAGGTATTTGGCTCAAAATCAGCGGTCACCTTCCCGTTAAAGGAAATGGAAGAGATCATGTTATATGTTGAGTCAGTTGCGCAGACAGTGCCATTGTTAACCACACACTCTCCACTCACACACACTCACTGGTCTCACAGGGTTCAGCTGTTTTCACCATTTTGCAAAATAAAGAAATGCACCATTAAGATTATTAAGAATAATTTGTACAAAGGTATAGCAAAGGTATGATTTGATATGATATGATTTTTTTGCATATCCTATTTAGGCAACCAGGGACAGAGTGCAGGGTCAGCCAGGACAGAACGCCCCTGGTGTTGTAAAAACGATATGTAGCAAGGTTCAGGGGCCTTAACAGTGGAAACTTGGAGGTGCTGGGGCTTAAACCCACAATCTTCCGATCAATAACCCATCCAAGATGAACCCTACTTGACAATGTCTCCAAGAATTTTTTCTAGTTATTTTTAGTGCTATTGATTATTATTAGTGCTATTGGCCATAATAATTGTCATTATTCTTAGTATTATTACAACCAATAATAAAACACTAACAAAATGTGCTTTTCAGTATTTAAAACTGAAAATGTATTAAAAAATAATATTTAAATATGTTTATTACCAATAAAAAGCTATGCTATTAATAAAGACAATAAGTGACCTGATAAAATGAAGTATTTAATAAATATTCTATCTAATATTACCGTATAAAATAATCCCATGATTTCCTGAATAATAGAGAATTTTGAGACATGAAATCTAACCCCTTGTTCTGGTTCCAGTCACACGGCTTCCCGGTCTGCCATGAGTACCTGTCTGCATTGTGGGTAATGGCTTCTCAATTCTGTTGGAAACAGGGTATGCAGTCAATGTATTTATCAAAAGTCACATTTAGGTATGTTAATAAGCTGTTGTTATGTAATGAATGTCATTAAGCTTTCCAACCTGCGCATTCTGACATTGCCGATGTCAGTGTAGAGGTTCAGCAGGGGCCGGATGCAGATGGGATTGGCCATGATCTCATTGAGCTGTGGTCGTTTGGATGGATCCAGGTTAAGCATGTTGAGAATGAGTTGTCTCAGTTCTGGGCTGTAGCGGTCCGAAATTGGGGCGAAAGTGCCACTCATGATTTTTAAGACTAAAGCCGGGAGGTTCTGAGAACAGAAAACAGATTTTCACCATACAGGTTCAGGCGGAAAGTGTTTGATTTAAGAAAAAAAGTAAATATATTTCTTACAGCTGCCTCAAAGGCTCTTTTGAGGCTGGCAAGTTCATAGAGTACACAACCCAGAGCCCAAATATCACTCTTCTGGTTGTATGGTTTTCCTTCACACAGTTCAGGAGAGATGTAACAAGGTGTCCCAACCACCTGCCATTCAAACAAAAAAATTTATTACAGCAAAAAAAAATGCTCATTGGCTACAAACTGGGCTACATAAAAAAGCACTTACAGTGTAAGCTTTGCTCTTGCTAACTAGGATTTTGGATATCCCAAAGTCACCTATTTTGACTATCATCTGGTGTTTGTCTAGTAAAATGTTCTGGGTTTTCAGGTCTCTATGAAGAATAAGTTTGTTGTGAACATGGTAGAGGGCCAGTAAGATCTGCACAAAGAAATGCAGTATGGTGTCTTCATCCAGTAGGGAGTTGCATCGCTTCTGGATGTAATCAGCAAGAGTTCCACCTAAAGGTAGATAAAGATAATGACAGATCCTAAAACTCTGTTCTACATTGAACAACAATAAGTAAAGACAATTGTTTAAGTCTGATTTTTTTGATAAAAAAATTTTGATAAATGGACTACATTTGTATTTTGGCTTCGTTTCCTAAGCTGCTGGTTATTCAAACTGATTAATGTGTCTAAAATTATTTCACTCATTTTAATTTCTCAGAATAGACATTTTCTCCAAATGTCAAAATTTCTCTTGCTTTGAGTTATCAAAAGTCTTATGTAATTAAAACAAAAAAATGTGTTGCCTGGTGCATATTCCATTGCGATCATGAGCGCCTTGTCCTCCAGGAAATTTTCATAATACTCAATAATGTTCGGGTGGTTGAGTAGCTTCAGTACTTGACATTCATTCTGCGCGGCAAGACGCTCGTCCCGGGTCATCTGCTCCACTGGGATTTCCTTTAGAATTACCAAAGCACCATCAGTTCGCCGACGACAAAGGTGCACTATACTGTCCAAAAAATAAAAAGACAAACTTATGGTTAATATGATGACTATAGTCTGGAATCAAATCATTAAACGATGTACCATACCGAATATGCAGTGTCCCTAATACATAGGTAAAACCACCCATTCTTTAGATACATAGTTTTATGATGAAATGTACTGCTAAATTTTAAATGAAAATCTGTTACATATTTAAGCAGGTAAGATTTAACTATAACACACTTTGTTGACTTTTCTTTACTTGCTTTAAGAGGCAACAACTCAACTAGGCATTGGAAGAGGGGGTTGTTCTCAACAAAAAAATAAAATGTACTTTTTTAAAGAGTAAATTTGATGTTTATATGCAAAGTGCAACAGGAAATTCCATACAGGAAAAAAATGTGTATCTGTATATGTGTGTTTGCATGTACATCACAAACAGGCAATAGTGTAATATAAAAGGATATACTGTACATGTCATAACACAGCCAGAGTCTGCCTCGGACTCCATTACCCACAACAGATCACAGCCTCCTACAACTGCCACAATAGACTACAATTTCAAACACTGTAATACTCACATTCACACTCACCTTAATTCTAATCTTGCACACCTGTTCCTAATCAGTCACACTCTATATCAACAGACTCTGAACTCATGCTCTTTGCAAAGTACTTGCTCAGTTGCTCACGCCTGACATTACGCAGCCTTAGTTTTCTTGTGTTTGATATTTGGGATATTCTGTTCTCTGTTCCTTGGATTTTGGATATACATATAATACACTATTTGCTCATCAACCGATCTGCCTGTCCCTCTTTATTGTCCAGTTTTGTGTTTTGGATATTTACACCTGTACTGTTTTTGAATAGGCTCTAAAACTTGAGATGAATCCAAAGTATGATTTCTGATTGAGGACCATTTCAGTGGATATCATAACCTAGATGTGCACAACTAAAGCTGTTAACTTCTTTGAGGAGGGAAGGCCTAGCTGTAGTGGGGGGTGGAAGAAGGGCCTGCTTTTTTTTAAAGGTATTTCAACAAAATTTTGCGTACTCTCCCAGTACTGAACTAACAGTGTTTATAGGAGTCCAGTTGGAGTCAAATAAACTCTAAAACTGTTAAATCAACATTCAGGATTTTACTGTGTAGACATGTGTGATATTCTAAATTTTGAAATTGATTTTCATTTATGCTGCAAATGCATATCGTTTTCAAATATCAGTTATGTGTCTTCTCATAATAATAACACGAATCAGCCCTGAAGGAAAAAAACATATCCATAGACCCTAATGGAGATGTCCTTCAGAAAGTCTAGGTTGACTGGGCTGATGTTTTATCCATTGATGTGTTATATTTTTTAAGTTACATTGAACAATAATTCTGTTATTGGTAGAAAGGGGTGTTTCAAGATTCCTAACTGTTTGTCTCTGGGACAATCCACTTTCAGACTGAACAGCAATCCGATTTCTCTGGAATTTGTCATGCTTACAGATATGGAGTATAGAGTTACCTGAAAGCAGTAATGACAACTGATCTTGGTGTTACATTTTATCATAACAACTATGGATACTTACTTCTTGCATGTCTAAGAAAGTTCGTCAAGCATGCATATTACCATGTAATAAAACTTATGTAACAAAGTATAGCAGTATTATTATTATTATTATTAGGCCTACTCTCAGAAACGCTGTTATTACGCGTTCATGTTTCACTTTTGTTGTAAGCAATCCGTTAACTAAGGAATACTGGCTCGCGCGCAAACAGCAGAGTAAAATATTCGGGTTTAAAAAACGAGTGCGTTTAAAGTCATTTACACGATCAATTGGACGAGACAATAATAATTATTTTTTTTTTTTTTAAGTTTTACGCAGTTTTCTTTGCATTACCCGAATGCTCCTCTCCCGACCACTTTAATTTTCTCGTACTTCTCCATCTTGGTTGAAGTTTGCTTCTTGCAAAGTCTCTCGTCTCTAAGCAACGTTTCCTCTATCCCTACGGAAACCAAGAAGGGACAAACAAAGAGTGAACGCGGAATTCCCGTTTTTCTAGAGAAAGAAAAAAAAAAATGCAATACGGAACACATTATATACCAAACCAGGAATTTTTCCGCGTTTACTCTTAGTTTTAGTAAAACAGGTATAAAATCAATATGTAAACGTTACGTGCTCAAAAATCTGTTTTACTAAAATATTTCATCATGATTTATTTTTGTTCACCTTACATATTTTGCTTAAATGAAAATTCTGCTCTTAATTTCAACATGTTGATACATTAATATTTGGACAGAGATACGTACAGGGTCGAGGCTTCAAGCAATGCCTCGGGTGTGTATGTGTGTGTGTGTGTGGTTTTTGTATTTTCTCCTTGCGCTTGATAGGTTTCCTCCAGGTTCTCTGGTTTCTTCCCACACTCCAAAGACATGCGGATTGGGATAACTTGTGTTTCCAATGTGTGTGTGTGTGTGTGTATATGTGTGTGCGCGCGCGCGCACATGTGTGAGTGCTTGTGCTTTACATTGAACTGCCTTGTGCCCCAAGCCCACTGGTATAGGCTCCAGGCCTCCCACAAACCTATATATAGGAGTATACAAGCAGTATAGAGAATGAGCGAGAGTAAATATTTCAAGATCACAAATATAAGCATTTATGAAAATCAAATGTTCAAATCAAAGGACCGAACACACACTTCATACAAGCATTTAGTTATTTTTCCAGTAAACACTCAACAGCAACCCAACTGAAAAAAACAACTAACTAGTCTGACCAGTATGACCAAATAACAAGATATGACTGTTTCACTTCCACCGATTAGGGATACTGGATCTGAGGCCTATCCTGGGAGTACTAAGCATGATGGAAGAAAACATCCTGAATGATATGCCAGGCCATCACACACATATAATCACACACTCATTAACATCTCATGCAATAGTGTGTATACAAGAGGAGCATGCAGGGGACATGAAGAGATTAAATTTATTGTCAAATTTGATTTCTTTTCTCAAAAGCTGGATAAATAACACTCCAGTTGGTATAATTATTTTCAACTAGCATCATAGTCTATAAATTCAACACTGTATGTGACATGAAGATTAATTGAAAGATTTTAAATCTGTATTTTTATTGCAGTCAATAGAAGCAGTTAATATTAAGTTTGCAATGTTTATTAGGAACAAAAACACACATATAGTAAGGAATGAAACAGGTGAAGATTAATTTGGAATGTTTGTTCAGAAGTGCTTTTGGTGAGCTGTTTCAGTGATACTGCTCCCTCGAATGATTTAGTTCTCAGTTTCAGTGAGAACAACAGCTCTGCACATTCCTTGCCAATGACTGAGCCATAATCAACGCACAACACAATGTAAATATGCAGCTACACAATCTTAGGTGTGAAGGTTCATTGCAGTAACTTTTACACAAACAAAATGAAATTTGGCAACAAATGTCACTTTTTAATGCCTCTCATATTCTGAGATTTTATTCAGGTTATTACACAAATAATTATTATTTAAACATTCTGAGTTAATGTAATTATTTGAATAATATCATACTTCTAAATTTTATTATTAGCATTATCATTAACATATTTTGGTTAGAGGTATTCTTTACACAGAACACATTTGGAAATCTTTTATCACCTGACAAAAACGTGATAAGCAAATATGATGAAAACTCTGGAGATTTCGTTTCAATAAGTTCTTAAACTGTTTGTGTCTAAAGAAAAATATTTTTAAACCATATTATGGGTTATCACATTAATTTCCCACCCCATGCCTAAACCCGGATAAAATGAAAGGGTTTAGGCATTGGGGATCAGATGGAGCCGAATGACTAACAACAATAGTAATGACTGATTTAGAAAGAGCCTGGTTTGAAAACCACACCACATCATAAACACAGATTTGACAAACACAGATTTATTAGTTTTAGCAAGATAATACTCATTTTAAGCCCTTGTTGATTAGTGTTGCAGAACAGTGACTTAGTGGTTATCACTGTCACCTCAAACACCCTCACCTCATGTCTGTGTAGGTGGAGTGTATGTTTTCCCAAGTCTTGGGAAAAAAAAGTGGGTTTCTTCCAGGTATTCAGGTTTCGTCCCACAGGCTAAAGACATATGATGCAGGCTGACTGGTGTTTTTTAAATTGGCTGTAGTGTATGGGTCATGGCAGCCAGCCATCGTTCATTGATGACAGTTTAAATAAATTAATGAATTATGAGCCAAATAGTAAAAACATGACAGAAATATTAGAACAGTTATAAGGCATATTATGCTATTATTCTATCCATTTTAATCAGATAATACAAGTGGCTATAGTTATAGTTATATAGTTACAAATGTTTCACAGTATTTTACAGTACATTTTTATAATTTATATTATTGTATGTCCAAACCACTCCACTCATACTCTACATCTTTCTCTTGCCATCTTTGGTTTGGTTTGCACACATGTGCAAATGTCATATATACAGTATACCACAAAGAGCTCAGAAACCAATATGAATTTAACCAGAAAAATATTCTGATCTTTAAGGCATCAGCATAAGTGTCAAATTTTAATGAAACTTCCAAAAGAAAAGAAGGAAAATGGTTAAATGATAAAATTAAGAACATCTGTATTTCTATTTCATTACAACATCCACTGATACAATATAATGTAATCTTATAACTGACAAAATAATTATGTATACTGTTCACTTTTATTTGTATCAGCTATTTTTACTTCCCCCATTTTTCAGGATTTTCAGTTGAGCAAAAATAGTTCAGTCCTTCAGTGCTTCCATTCCTAACTAAGCAGTGGTTGTCTATGGCTAAATTGAACTTTTGCTTGAGCTATTACAAATGTACTTTACATTGAGAAAATGAATGACATACACTTTGTGTACATACTGGTTACTAACCTTCAATAACCTGGTTACTAAACAGAACAATACATCATCATGTGGGTTTGTTCTGCCCTCTTGTGCCCATTTTCATTCCAATTCATAATATACATATACTGCAGACAAAGGTTCATTTAAAATGAGTGAATTTCATGTAATTGATTGTTCATGGGTTTGTTTTGCTTATTTTAGTATCAGTGAGAATATGGAAAATTCATAGTATGATCAAGGGTACAATATTATGGTACAACATACCATAATATTAATAACTACACATCTCATGAAGCACAATAAAAAAAACTGTATTCAGAGGGGCTGGAGCCTATCCCAGGAGACTAAGGACATGAAGAGGGGTACACCCTGAATGGGGTGGCAGTCCATCACAGGGCACACACATAGAGACACTTGCATGCTTATACACATACTATGAGCAATTTGGAAATAGTAATTAGCATGTCTTTGAACCGTGGGAGGAAACTGGAGTACTTGGAGGATACCCGACAAGCACAGAGAGAACATGCAAACTCTGTGCACACAGATCCGAGGCAGGAATCAAACCCAGACCATGGAGGTGCAAGGCGACTAAGCCACCATTCTGTTGCAGCTTTACCAAAATGTGAATAATAATAGCAACAGCATCAACAACAACAACAACAACTAATTTTTATGTATTTTTAATAAATAATAATAATTATTTGTAATACTTTATTAGTATTTTTTCTTATCCTTATTGTTATTATGAATGATTCTTCTGATTCATCTTATAAACATAATAATAATAATAATAATAATAATAATAGTAATAGTAATAATAACATGATTATGATGATGATGATTATAATTATATAATTATTATTATATAATTAAAAAATACTTGTTTAGGGCTGGTTGTTCTTTAGGGCTGGTGAGTTTACACGTCATCATGCATGACACATAACTATTCTCACCACCCTTCCCCCACTGAAAGGGAATATGTGAAATGAAAATAGTGTTTTTTCCCTCACACACATCCCACACTCATATAAAGAGAGACTTGCTATTTGTATCTCTCTCTCTCTCTCTCTTTCTCTCACACTCTCTCTCTCTCTCGGTGAGAGATAAGTGGGTTTTAGATTTAAATGACCAAATGATAGATTTAAATGACCAAACACAATGCTTGTTTAAGCACATTTCTACAGCACCTCATTGGAATTCACCACTGACAAAAGAGAAAAAAAAGAATGGTGAACCGCGTGGCTTGTGACAATGCCTGCAATTTGTCCACAACAAACACATAAACAACACATTGTTAGGTGGGAACAATCAGCCATTTTGTCTTGCTGTTTCAGCGCTTTGAAATATGTGATGGCTTCTGGCTCAGACATCCCTGTTATGATTTCATGAAATAATCCATCGTAGCTCCTCCTTGGTTCCTGGCCATTTTTGTGCTCACACCCCTCCCTTTTCTCCTCTCTTGTCTTCTTCTCTCTCGTCTCCACTCCCCCTCTTTTTCCATCACCCCTCTCACACCACTCAGGAGCTGCTGCGGCAGCACAAGTCTATTCGACACAAGGGAGGGAAATAATGCACAGAATTAAGGCTCCCATACTGCCTCAGGGAGTGGAGAAATGCAAGAGAATGTGTGACGGCTAACAGGAATAAAAAGAGGGGCTAGAAAGACCAGACAGTGAAGGGAAAGCTTTTTAGGAAGCCAAGAGTACACCACAGTGGATATTACAAAGGAAGGCGGGAGAAGATGGATGCAATACTGTTGATGGTGCACCAGAACCCTATTTTCTCTGTGTTGTTGTTCTCTCTCATGTTCAGGGTGGTTCATCACCTGCTAAGGAAACTGCCCCTACCCAAAGTAGTAGAGCATGATGAGCTGCGCTCCTGGAAGTGGAGAAACCTCAGTGTGTCTCTGGTTCATTCACTGCTAACTGGCCCATGGGCCATAACCTGGTAAGTGACAATCATTCCGATTGTTTAGAATTCATTTTGATGATGATGTGGAAAAGCTACTGGCTATGTGAAATGTTTTTGGTACTGATTCCAGTGTCATTCCAGGGATGATACAAACAGGCATTTGGAGCTGTTTTAGTGCTGATTTGGTTTCCTTGTAAAACATTGTTTAAGATGGCTTATTATAGCATGTCCCTTATTTTTATGCTTGTTAGGTTATTAACATTGTGTGCCTTAGAAAAGAAAGTTTACAAAGTTTTAGGCAGTTATGGAGTTTTGTCTCCTTAAATACTTGGAACCTTTTTAGATAGAGAAACACTCTTTACTATGTTTTTCCACATGTTTATTACTATGTTTATCCAACATATGTTATAATACAAGGGAGGGAAATAATATTTTATTATTATATGCTTTCCGGAATCACCATTTATTCACCTTTAGTCACCACGGTATCCTGTTTAACGTGTAATCCAAAGAATTGGATGCAAGGAGGGAATTCACACTAGATTGGACTTCAGTGTCAGACAGCACAGCCAGCTTGATTTGTGGAATACTTTGTACTAACAGGTGTTCAAAGAGACTATGATCAGAATCAGAGTGAGCAACCATGGAATAAAAGCTTGTTTGTGTCTTTGTTGTGAGTGTGCTTATGTAGTATGGTGGTGATTGAGTCTAGGTATGTAAGTAGCAACCCGGTGAACCTGAACATGTGAACTGGGAGTTGTAGTCCATGCACAGTAAGCTGCCCAGTATTGATATCACACTATTAGAGTTTGTTTGAGTTAAACTATACAAACTACTTAGGGTGTTAATTGAACACTATGAATGATAATTCAACACTGGAGAGCATGCAAAACTCCACACAATCTGTAACATGAGTTTAGGATCTAATTTTCTCAATCTATTAACCTAGTAATGTAATAAATAGTAGTAAAATAATCAGCTCTGGTGTGCAGTGATGCTTTGATTATAATTGATTTTCCACTAACAGCACATGCTGAGGTGTATTATTCCACTTACACAATGCCAGCAAAGTGCCTTCCAAAAAGCCTTCCATCCTGACGACTTTCCTGTACTGAAAAACTGAAAGGACTGTTACAAAGTGCTGACACTGGAGAATCCTTTTCTGAGCGTTAAATTAATGTCTTCTCACAGAACACTTCACAGTACTGTATAAACCATTACACAGATTTTAAAAACCTGTCCCTAGCCCGGATAAAATGGGAGGGTTGCGTCAGGAAGGGCATCAGGCGTAAAACCTGTGCCAAGTTGTAGTGCGGACTGGATAGTCCGCTGTGGCGACCCCTTGCCGGGAGCAGCCGAAAGACCAACAACAACAGATTTTAAAAACCTGTTTGTGCGGCATGTCTGTTATACAAGCCCCTTTGTAAGTTGCTACTATAGAAGCAACTTATTAGAAGGAGTGCATTTGTGTAAACCTCATTTGTGTAGTGCAGTGACATAAGGAAATATGAACTGAAGAAATCATTTGAAGTGTCCACGTAAAAGGAATTTATCTGTGATTACTTTATCACTCTGCAGTGTGACCTTATGGCCTGAGATGCTGAGTAACATGCATTCTTTCTCCACACCAGTCTGCTACCTGCTTGTGAGTGTTTCAGCAGGTTAGTAAAAGACACAATAATGTGCTCCTGGTTTGTGAACTGTTTACACACCATTAATAATGCCTTTTTCATATTATTAAATATGTAAGAACCAATGAAATTGGAACATTTGTTCTAATCTCTAATCTGGATTAGAGTACAAAATAGTCATGTACTGTATGGAATACATTACAAATTTAAATTCATTACAGCAATAGTTTCTATTTTGGTTAACTTTAAAGGGTTTATTTCCGTGCTGAAGAAAAATTTATAATTACGTACAATAAACAATACTGACAATACTGTGCATAGTAGTTTATCTGGAATAGTCAGTGTTATTTCTAACTAAATTAATCCTAGCCCTTTACTGCTACAGGTTACTTTTTGCAAGATGCTGGAGACATCATATTTTCAGGACATGCCTTAGGATCATGGGAGTTCCTGCTCCATCACTTTTTGGTGAGTTGCATTTAAGTTAGACAGAACAATAGCGTCCAACAATGAAAATCGACCTAGTGAGGATGCCAAGGTTTTGTCTGTAGCTCCTTTGTAGAAAAGGTCACAAAAGTTCACGTTGTGGGTGCAGTATAATGTACATAAATATGTCTGTGTGTCTTTTCTTACCATCCGTAGACAACAGAATCATTATGCAAACTGCAGTAAGTTCAGCAGTAGTAAGTTTCTAATACAGTATGTTATGGATGTTATGTCTCATAGTGTGCGACTGTCTAAGCAGAGAACTACAGTTGACTATAGACTTCTCTAAACCTAGATAATTCATCGTGTGAGTAAAATATGGTTGTCTTTGGTGGTGAATCAAAAAATTACATCGTAGCAGTGTCTAAAACAAATGTGCAAACCGGAAGTAAACTGAGGGCTTCTAGGAGACACCGCATGGTATGTGAAAATCTGTGTTACTTGTGTCATGTGTGTTATTACTGACAAATGAGTATAATCAGAATTCCAGTGATGCAGGGTGGGTGAATGAGTCAGGACATGATGTTTTGTATACATGTACTAAAATACAGAATGAAAGACAGGATATGTGTATACATGTACTAAAATTCAGGACAAATCTATATAAAATAACTAAAATTTAAAAACAATTAAAGAATTTGTTTGTTTTTAAAAGCCAACAAAGAAATGATGGAACGCTTTTTATGCCATTTAAAACCTTGGATAAGTCCAGATGTACATTTCTCTCCTACTTATTACATGTTTTCTATTAGTTTTATTGTAGATCCTAAATACCGTACCTGAATACTATGCTGATGCAAATGTATAATTGATTAGTACTAAGCTTTAAGTTAACATTTCGATGATCAGACAAGGCACACTAATGGAAGTAGACCTCTTTATTAATTAATGAGAACTTATAGTAGCCTTTATAAACACTGCTGAGCTATCAGAACCCAACAAGGCAATCTAAATTTAGAGATTGGCCAGAAATGCAAATGGAGGATTTGATAAAATTACTGGACTTGGTTTAAGAATTGTCCAGTGCATTATTAAAACCTGGAAAAAATTTATGGAAGAATTGCAAAAAAAGATTTGGAGATCTCCAAAACGCTTGGTGAAGTTGTATTATTAAGAAATTGACAGTAGAAATCACAGAGATGTTTCAGGGCAAAAGTAAAAGCATTTTCTCATGCACAATGTGACCAGTATTAGGAGTAAATAGCTGTGTGACCATAAGAAAATCATGTTAGTGAAACTAATAAAAAAAAAGGTCTCAGTTTGCTAGGGAAGATAAAAATTGGACTTTGGAGTAATGTAAAAAGGTCATTGGTCTGGTGAATTGTGTGGTCTGATGAATAGTGGCCACTGCATAAGCCTCTGGAGGCAGTGTTGTGCTCTGGGGTTGCTTCAGTTGGTCAGGTCTAGACTCAGGCCAGGTCTGGCCACCACATTGTACACCATGTGTTCCTTCCTATATCTGTATCTTACAGGTGTTGTGGTGCTTCCTGTACAATCTCTACACCCAGCGCTATGTGGCTGGAGCAGTGTTTGCTCTCCTGGTGGAGGTCAACAGCATGACCCTCCATGCACGACTGCTGCTGAAGCTGGCGGGTGCTCGAGGGACACGTCTCTACCATGCCAACAAATTCCTCAACCTCTTCACCTATGTCACCTTCCGTTTAGGTGCCCAGTTTTACATAACCTTTTACATCATCATTAATTTCACCTTGCTGCTTCATGGCAGCTACTTCCTGCTCACTGTGCTCATCATGGACACCATGATCCTCATCTACTTCTATCGATTGCTCAGAGCTGACTTTTGGCCAAGAGGAAAGGGCCATGTCATGCAGAATGGCACTCACTGTAGCAGCTCCTCTCAGCTCTTCGATGACTGATCAGTCCATTATCAGGATGAATACAAGCCCAACTGTCTGCTTCACTCCGCTCAGTTTAAGACTGTGTTTCACCCAGTCATTTCACTGTGTTGTGTTCACCGCGTTGTGTCCTGATCAAAATGAGATGAATTTACAGTTGTAGTAAGGCATCTCAACATGCATTAGCCAGCCTGAATTCTGATTTCAGTATTACACATCAATATACTATGACTTAATCAGCTCACTAATTTGTACTTTCTGAAGAATTTCTTGTTTTCAGGTTTTTTTTTTTTATGCAAAAGAAGGTTACTGCATCAAAAATTAAGATATGTGCATTCTGTTTTTAATATCTTTCAAATTGACCTGGGAAGATGAGTATATTTACACTTCAATAACTTGTAGGTAAAATGTAGCTCATATACATCCTTTTAAAGTGGTTTGGGTAATTAGAGTCAAATCTATTTTATATGCATCCTGAGTCCAATTACACATGTATTTTTATGTGGATCTTAAATTCAAGATGCATGGAAGTGTAAAAAGATTCATTTATGCTTTTTTACTGCCCAGTTCACTGGGATATGTGTTTACCCTGAAAATCTATTACTGCCTCTTTCTGCCTTCTCTCAAGAGCTCCTCAAGAATCTCACTGCCTCCTGTTTTTGTGAAATTGTGATTCATGACTTATGAGATGTGAGTAAACTGTATGGCCTTTCCTGTCAGGCCTTGTAGACAGACTTCATGGTTGGCAACAAAACAAGCAATAATGTATGTAGCATTGAATGGCAAACAATTAGAAAAACAATTCTTGCTACACCCTACATAATGTGCACCTTTTTGAGATGAAAGTTTGTAATTCATATTTACAGTCATAACTGTCATAAGACAGTATCTGAAGATGACATAACCTCCAGGCTAGAAACCTAAATTGTCCATGTGTCATTTGATTACTTTGACTGTGTTTTAAAATGATATGAAACAGCTCATTGTCCTATCTTTCTGATAACTTATTAACTAATGCTCCTTAAACACAATTAAATAACAAATTTCATAATAGTGTTGCATGAGAGAACCTGTGGCTTTATGAATATAACTGAACAGCTAGATCAATAAAGCCCTGTCCGAACAAGGTTTTTCAGGTATAAAAAGCACATACTGCAGACTGTATAGTCAGGAGGGCTACAAAATATTACCAACTGAAGGAATTATGCACTGGTGTATTATGTTACTTCACAATATTTTTTTGCATGTACAAATACACAAAACTATGATCTTAAAAAAATATACCATGAATCAACCCCTGTACATATACCTGTTTAATTTCTGTCCTTATTTATTTCAGCTTGTAGAACAATTTCTTTCATGCTATGTGGTTCTGTGAGTTCATCAAGTCACCATGTGAAGATTTGCATCGAGAAGTTATTCTTGTTTGCATACTGTAGGTCGGAACTGTGACTTAAACATATAGAGTTAGAGTCAAATGTGCCTTATGATGAGTGAACACTCTGAACAGGCCTTTAGACTACTGAGCATTAACCTGACATTATATATTGTGTTTGTATTAAATTATTGAAAATAAACTTGTGCAAAAATAATTTTCAAAAATGTTTCTTTGCATACACATTTGGCACTCATAGATGAAGAACTGTAACTGAGACAGAACACAATGTCATTATAGAATAAGTCAATAAAAAATACATAAGGCAGTCAGGCTGAAACCCAGATTTTTTTAGAATGAGTTTTGGACTGTAAGACGCAATGAAAAGCAAATTTATTATTTTCTTTTTTTTCTTTCTTTCTTTCTTCTTTTTTTTTTTTTTTTAACATAAAATGTGTCATAAGGTTGCATGCAAAAAAGGAAAAAAATGTTTGAAGTGTAAAAGGCTAGTTTTTCTTGTATTATATCCATTTTTAAACCCAGGATTTAAGTCACAGGTTCCCAACTCTGGCCCAGTATATTAGTTTGCAAGAACAGCGAGCACTAGAGGGCAGCAGAGAGCATCATCAGTATCCAGCTTGGGTTTTTTTTTTGTTTTGTTTTTGGGAAGACAGGATGGTCGGGAAAAGCCGCTCGGAATGAATCTGCAATGTTGGAGTCGGCACTTCCGCAGCCTAGAGTTTACAAGACGTTTTCTTATTAATGGTGCGACTAAACCTACGGACTAAATAGGACTTTAAAGCACGACTACTTTGCGATAGAAACTCTTTAACACCGAGCACGCAAGATCACATCTGTGTCGAGGTAAGTGCAGGAGACGCAAAAACCGCAAACATAACGTTACTCACGCGCTAGGCAGTGTGTGCTGAAAGTACGCCGCCTGCGGTGAGAATATCAAAGGGCATGCTGTAGGTTTGAAGCGGCAGTGAACGGGGTGGAATTTTCCAGCTGAGGTTTTGGAATGTAAAAAATAAATTCGGGTCTACTGTGTTAGCATCTGGTTTTATTTTTCTCTTTAAGACAGTATAACGCTAACTTAGGAGTCGAAGGAGGCCACATAATGAGTTTTACAATGACTGTTTCAAACTTTGTTTTAAAACGATTTACTTTGTTTTCACTAACAGTATAATGTTATAAGCTAATGCCATGCTAATCGTTAAATCAGAGGTTACAGGATTGGTTACAGGAGTTCTGGACGGTTCTGTTTTCTTTGTCTACAGATTTGTTGGATTAGCATCGCAGATTAGTGAGGCATCAAATCAGCCATTAGTTTTTGTGTTAACTGGCTGTTTAAGAGTCTGTGTACTGCTCTACCTCAGGCTTGGAGGAGGACACAGCACGGTATGATAACCGTTCAGCCCCGATATCAGTGTAACATGGATTGTAACCTGTATACATGGTTGTGGGAGTCTGGAGCCTATCCCAGACTTGGCACACAAGGGTACACCCTGGATGGCACACAAACACATTCATAGGCAATTTGGAAATGCCAACTAGCCTACTCTGCATATCTTTTGGAGGAAACTCCATGCCCACAGACCTGATTAGGGAATCGAACCTGGGGGTGCAAGGCAACAGGGCTAAGCACTAAGCTACTGTGCTGCCACATATATTTTTACTCAGTTAAAACCATGATTACTATCTCAAGAAATATTCCAGTACAAGGTAAAGTACACATTAAAATTATTCCATGAGTTAGAGTACAAACTCGTACATTTATCTTGAAGCCACTGCCTTGCTACATGCTTTTTTTGATTTTTCGTATAGAAATCCAAAATCTAACCTCAAATTTTGCGACAGGTTCCACAGGTGCCATCTGGAGCGCCGTGTTGTGCGACATTAGCCCTGAAAACGGAAATACGTCTAGTTTAGTTGATTAATGAAAGCTCTTATAATTGTGAAAACTCATATAAAGGAAGGAAAAACAAAAAAGGAGTAACTGATATGTCTCCCATATTGATTTGTTGTGTAGGAAACAGAAGAAATTGGCAAGTATAAGGATTTGAGTGACTTTGACAAGGGCCAAATTGTGATGGCTGGGTCAGAGCAACTCCAAAAGTGCAGTCCTAGTCTGCCTGGGTCAGGATCTGCTAAAGGCAGTCCAAGTCGTCACTTACCTGGTGAAGAGATGGTACCATTATGCACTGTGGTAAGAAGCCAAGCTGGCAGATGCAGTGCTCTGGACAGTTTTCTGCTGGGAAACCTTGGGTCCTGTCATTCAAGGGGCCACAAACGTTGTCACGTACCACAAACGTTGTCCACAAACATGTCCACAGGTTTAAACGTTGTTGCTGACCAAGTACACCCCTCCATCAGGATTATGTGCCCTGCCACACTACAAAATAGGTCAAGAATGGTTTAAGGAAAAAAGCAACGAGAACTTTGTGGGCCGGAAAAAAACTCTTACCCATGGAGGCCACACCTTGCAATTTACAGGACTAATAACTAATAAACTTTTAGGGTTTTATAACAGGAGCTGATTAGATTTCTATTGCAATATCTAATATTCAATATAATTTTTTTGTTTTGTTAAAATTCAACAAAAAGTTTGCTCATACTACATATGATGCTGTACTGTTCAGAGCACACCTGTAGGATTATAATGTTTTATAATGAGGAATGGCAATGTTTTAGCAAACATATATAAATAACTAAAAACATTTGATTTTGGAGTCACTGTGGCAATATGTGAATCGCCACACAAAATAATTACGATAAATTATTGAGTAAAGTACACTAAAATTATTTATGTTTGAACAGGTAGTTCTGTCACAGGCATGTCACAGGCGTTCCTCACCGAATGTACTAGTAGGCACCATCAACTTTTATGTCATACAATGAGGTAATAATACATGTTCATTTAATGAACAGTTCGTTATTAGGTAGATGTATGTGGGCAGAGTCGCGGATAGACCTCTAGTAGATAGATTGAAGGAACATTTTGAAAACACATCACATCTCATTGGGAAATGAATCATGCTGGATATCTATACTGATATGGACTGGGTAATGTGTTAGCAAAGAAAGGATGCCACGTTGATTGATGAAAATTATTAACCTATAGAGGGCTGAATTCAAAGACACCCTGGCAGGTTAGCTCATTTAGCTGAAATTTCATTGCAGCAACTCAAAATGGTAGAGTACTCAGTAGTTTGTATAGCCCCACTCAAAATGGTTGAGTACTCAGTAGTTTGTATAGCCCCACTCAAAATGGTAGAGTACTCAGTAGTTTGTATAGCCCCACTCAAAATGGTAGAGTACTCAGTAGTTTGTATAGCCCCACTCAAAATGGT
>JAQMYL010000003.1:16635492-16647002 GCA_030014365.1 Clarias pachynema | reverse complement strand
TGTGAAATATGGTTTTATTCTGTAGCATTTATACAGTATTTTACTGTTAGAATTACGAACATTTTTTACAGTGTACACATACCAACTGCATTCTGTTGGTTTGAAAAGCTATCAGACCTATCAAAGCCAGAATGGATCTTTAAAGCAATTTGTGCTATAGTAGCTCTTTAGTGGAATTGGACCAGACTGCTAGACCTCTCTCTCCACAAACATTGCTGAGCAGGAATTTTGGTAGGTACTAACCACTGCATGCTGGAAACTCTTGTAACAAGACCTGCTGTTTATGAAATGCTCTGACCCAGTCATCTAGATCTAGCCATCAGCTTCGAGAACTGACTAATCTCTTGCTGCATCATATATTCCACCCCTTGATATGTCATTGACTTTAACTCTTAGTAATTTTAATGCTATGACAATTGCTATTATTTGTATGTTATTTATGTTATTTATTTATTTTTTAATTGATTGATTGATTAATTTATTGAAATGGTCACTTACTGGGGCAGAATGATTGTATAATATGTACAATTAACAGAAGAAAACTCCAGGAATTTGGTGCACAATTTTTAATTTCTTTTTCCAATCTTCTTTGAAGAATTGGTAGTGTTCAAATAGACTTGTAGGGTTTCTGGCACAGACCTCACTTTTAAGAATGGTCAACGAATAGAAACAATAGGGTTGCCCCAAAATGTAACATTAACCTGCTTTATTAATGCTAGAACCAGCTTTGATGTGTATTTGATTTCATTGCTCTTTTGGAACACACAATTTTGTCCAGGTTTCAGCTGTTTAGCTTGTAAAGCTTGCTTGTATGTAAAATGATTTAAATGCAAAGAGTGACAACCATATTTCAGCAATTTTCAGTAATTGACAGGCCTGTGCCGTGATGGTTCCTGAGCATCCAACCCAATTTGCCCTCAGCCAAGGGTGATAGTGGCAGTGGTGAATCAGTGTGTTATGGCTCTGAGTTACGGATCGGAAGATCGGTGGTTTGAGCCCCAGCTGCTCCAGGTTGCCGCAGTTGGGCTATGGAGCAAGGCCCTTAACCCTGTCTGCTCCAGGGGTGCCGTAAAATGGCTGAGCCTGCACTCCGACCCCTGCCTACTAACAAGAAGCTGGGATATGCGAAGAATAAAGAATTTCACTGTGCAGTAATGTATGTGTGATGAATAAAGGCTGAACTTAACTTTCAGGCATTCTCAAAGCTGCTACACCACATAAAATCTTGTACTTAAATCTATTTGTTTGAATTTACCTTATAATCTACAGTTGTTGAGAAATGGCTCCAACAAACCTTTTTTATGTTGGCCACAAAAAGCTGTCAGCTCTAGTCTATCATGATCACTGACAGGAAGTTGGCAAAATAAAAGACATTTCAGAAACTTGTAGCACCACTGAATTAATAAAATAAATGAATTTGTGTATACTTTTGACCAACTGTTGATGTCAGAAAGGCCAAAATAAATGAAACCATGTCCATCAAGTTTTTGAGTTTTTCTTTTACTAAAAAAAATCTGACTATAACCTACAAACAACTTGTACAGTTCAGCTGCTTGCTATATCCTAGACATAATAGCACTTTGCATGTTGTGCACAGACAATTTGTATATAAACAAATGTACCTTCATTTTTCAGTTGACCTTTCTGAGATGTAATTGGATTTTTCACCCCAGTTCTAATGCTTAGATTGTGGTTAAAAAGTTGCCAGATTTGTTGAATGGTTTCTCTTCAACCATTGCTCAACATTCTACAAACACTGTCCAGATAGGCATATTATATGTCAAATGAAAAAGGGTGTGGTACTGCCAACAAAAAGGAATCAAATTTGTCACTTGGTACTTGGGAAAAAAAAGAAAAAGAAAAGAAATTTATATATAAACTTAAATAAAAGTTGGATTTTATGATATTCTTTAATATGTTAGAATTATATAAATGACTAAATGACTAAATGAATGACTAGACATGTAGTGATACATGTGAATAATTGTCAGTAATTATTGAGTAATTATAAGTCCAACATTGTGATGTGCGTAAGACCACTGGTTTACACTGGTGGATAGTCTGCATCCATGCTTAGTCTCAAGAGGAAAAAAACACCAATGTGGCTTCAATCCAGATCAGGTCACTTGCTTTGTGCAGTGTGAAGCTCAATCTCGTTGGGCCCTAGGAATCACCCCATCTCTTGTTACCGTGGAGACAGTGACAGGCCCCGCCCCTCGCCGCGTCAACCGAGTAAATCTCGAGCTTGTTGAGAAGGAAGGGTAACTTTCGGTCAAAGTACTATTTTTCAGTTCACTCTCCGAGTTCATTCTCCAAATTAATCCCTGGGGAAAAAACATTCGCCGCACATTAATTCATTCATAAACTTGATTTAAATTTGACACCAGTAAAATGCAAGCGAATGGGCTTATACGGTATACAGCTCACATTAATTAATGACAATATTTAACTTCTTTAAATGATAAAAATGCAAATAGGCACTGGAGCTGCTCTTGTACAGTTAATAACTTTATACTAAGCGTTTGCATTGTGTTGCAAAAGCAGAATAATAAAGATATAACACAGTACATAACAAACTCCAATATGCACAGAATTGCAGATTTGCAGGTTTGTACAGGTTAAGGAGTTCGTCTCATGATGGGAAGATGGTAATTAAGTGTGAGAGCCCCTCCCATGGTCAGGAGCCTATTAAAACCCGCTCGGTCGCGCATCCAAGGACTGGCCGCCTGGTGCTGTCTCAGAAGTCGTGGTGCTGAAAGTGCAGAGCTATCATGTGGGCTGTTTTTTTCTTATTCCTGTCTTACTTAGACAGAGACTTGGCTAAAGGCCAACTTTCCGCTTTAGACGCGGAAAGGGAGAGCAACGTTTCATACTTGCTGCTCAGTACAACTTCGTGCGCGGATTCTTCGGCATGCCATGTAGGTCTGAACCCACAGAAAGCCGACGATGCGAATTCAAAGAGTATAAGAAGACAAGAGGCTGAAGACAGAAGACACGCGGTAAGAGACGAACACAGTTTGCGCAGATCCAAGCGAGGTTTCACTTATCCCGGAACTCTGTGGTGTGGAGCAGGAAATATCGCAGATAACTACGATCAGCTAGGTGAGGATCATTATGATCAGGGTATATAGTATATATATAGCCTATATTAAGGTTTATTCTTTGTTATACACTTTGTCTAAATACACTTACAGGTAAAGCATGATACAATTTGTATTGAAAGTATTTCTCTTAAACCTATTTGTCTATTTAAAAAAAAAAAGCCTAATTCCGCAAATCTTTCAGTTGTAGTATGTATTTATCTTTGCTGCTTTAAAATATTTTTTGTTTATTAAATTTGTGAACACCTGATTTAAAAAAAAAAAAAAAAAAAAAACCTTTTGAAACATATTTAACTTTCCTCTTTGACTTTAATTTGTCTGTCCTCTCCAGGAGAGTTTGCTGAGACAGACAAATGCTGCCGTACACATGACCATTGTCCCCATGTCATTCATGCATTTACTTCGAAATATGGCTTCACCAACTTCAAGTGGCATTCCATTTCACACTGTGACTGTGACAATGCGTGAGTAACCCAAAGCTTACCATGCATTGTCCTGGAAGCTGCCCGTACCAAATTTCAGGCTTTGCATATTTAAACACACATTAATCATTTAATTAGAGAGGAATATTAAGATTATTAAGAGTAAAATCTTCCATACTCAATCTATAACATTTAGCCTTGTGTTTTGTTTAAATTACAATGTTTTAGTGCTTGTAAAAAATAAAAAAAATCTCATTACCCTGCAGAATGAAGCAGTGTCTAAGGGAGGTTAATGACACTTCATCACGAGTGGTTGGCCAAGCTTTCTTTAACGTTATTGAAGTTCCCTGTTTTGAATTCTCCCTTGAGGAGCAGTGTGTTGAGCGGTACTGGTACGGAGTGTAAGTAAAACATCCTACAGGTTTTACTTCAAACAAGAATTGGACTTTGACTGTTACTATATGATGTAATTCTTTCTTTATTTTATTATAAAGGTGTAAGAGATATGACAAAGTGCCTGTTGCTGTGTTGAGAGAGTCAGTGCCTTATGATTTTGGAGACATTGAAGTTATTGATGTGTTGACCATAGCACCTCCTAAGATAAAATTATCTGAGACAGATGAGGGCAAGGAAGAACCGCAAAGGTCAGAAAACACAACACAGTCAAGCACCTCAGGATCCAAAAACACAGAACCAGTAGAACCCTCACTTACAAATGTTGTCACAGCAGCCGAGGACTTCATCAAAGTACTTGCTACAGTTTCCACTTCACAGGGGTCATCTACTGATGATGGAAACACAGGCGAAACACAGACTTCAGACAAAAAGAAGAAGAAAAAGGATGCAGGAAAAAAGAAAAAAGACTCAAGAGGAAAGAGGAAGTTGAAAAAGAAAAAGCAGAACGCAGGCAGTGTTTCAAAAGACAGTGAGAGTGTCACAGGTACTCCGTCTGCACACAGATCAGAGGGCGTCATCAACAAAAAGAGTTTTGTGGAAGACTCTGGAAACTTGGACTGGGTCAGCAAGAACGGCAACTTCATGAACAACAAATTTACTTCCATTGAGCACTTTAATAAGATGATGAGGGATGAGCAACAGAGGACACCTGATGGGAGTCAAGTTGACACTACCACTGAACCAGATGCAAAGCAAAAGGCCATTGGTTTGGGCCCACAAAAACAGGTCAAGGATAAGGAGTTTGTCCAACTGTTCTCCACTGTGCCATTCACTACCACCAGCAAACTTTCAACTGCTATACCGAAACAAAGAAGGGCAAAAAAGAGACAGAGACATCCAACTTCGATTTTCTTGCCTACAAAAGGCAACCTACACAACATGATGGCAGATAACACCACAATGAGTAAAACTGAAAGTACTAGCTTAGCAGGTCTGACAACACACACTCCCATCAGTGTAGCATGGGAGGAGGCCCCACACAACGTTGAATCCCACCGTGAAAAGGGAGCTGCGTTTAATGCTATCGCACAGAATACACCCATTGTTGAAACCAAAAGGCTGAGGTCAAGACAGAAAGGGGGGAGGAGAAAAAGTCGGAAGCTGTATAAGCCTTCCTCCCCCACAGATTCTTTACCAGCAGAAAAAACAAAAGTTCTCCCGACTGACACAGCTCAGGAGCTAACTGGCCCATTTCCTGAACCACACAGTGCATTACAGAGACTGCAGTCTAATGGAACAAGGAGAATGGAAGTAAAAACTATGACAGGGGTGTCTCTTGAAACTTCAAAAGACTCTGTGCTCAGTAAGAGTGCTCGACAACCCAAGTCCAAATCATTCATGATGGACAAGGCACGGCAAGAAGCTTTAGCAATCTTGGTTACCAGTACCTCAGCTATAACTGATCTGGCTACTCAGGTAAGGGATATTGAGGCAAGCAGTGGACAGCTTTTCTCTTCCGGACTACAAACTATTACTCCATCCATGTTGCCTCTGAAAGCCAGAACACCCAAGATAGGAAGATCAAAGCAGAAGGCTGAAAAGAGTAGAAAAAAAGCAAAAAGAACATGGGTTTAACTTTTTAAACAAAACAGTGGAATGGATTCTTAGTACAGTAATTAACATGATGTGATGATCAGACTTGTTAGTACAATAAGAAAGACATGATTTAAAGTATAGCAATTTGTAAAACTCAGTGATGGTAGTCAGCATGGTTGCCTATACTGAAAGCTGTCACTAAATAAAGTGAGTTTGAAAAAAACACTTTTCAGATTATTTGTTAACTTTATAATGGCATTACAATGTCCATTAAATTTCAGCTTTGGACTTTTAGGCATTTGCCATGAATAAAATGATTAAGCGGGAGGAGGTTCTTTGTAAAATGATAATATGTATTTGGTGGCTTTCAAATCTCCCATCAGCTGACCCTCACATGTTACAAACTAGACATATGTAGAGAGTGTGGGAAATAACACCTAAAACATAAAAACTAAGTCTGGCTAGTAAAATAAAAATCTAAATTCTATGTAACTTTTTAGTGATTTCTCATTTTTTTGTGATATAAGTGATCTAGATCAAAATAGAACAAAATAAAAATATCCATATTAATACACTTTTCTTTGCACAGATGGACCAGTAAGGAGTAAGGAATACCAGTCATACGATTATTTAAATTATGGTGTGATGTGAAAACTACACCCATTCCCACTCATGACTCCTCCTTCAAAGCCCTTTGGTACTTTTCATTTTTAGAATGGGAGCTAAGAAACAATGTGCATCTTTATTCCGATGGTACAAAAAAGTCACAATAGCATATTGCAGTAGTTTGTACTACAAACCTACATTCCTTTAAATGGATCAAAAGTGACTCAGGTGTAAAGAGGTGGGACTAGCCCGAAAGTTAAAGAACCTGCTGTGCACCGACGTTTAACAATTTTTTAAAATGTACATTTTTATGTTTTAATACTAAATTGTTTCAATGACAAAAACTCCAACTCATTAACTAAACATGATCTGTGTAAGATAATGACTACCTGTTATATAATTCGTAAAATAGGGGGAAAACGAGACTTGTAATGAGAAAGAAACAAAAATAGAGTTTTGAATATTGGTAGATTAGGGACATTTTGTGACTATTAGTAACATTTAAGGATTTCTCTGGTATGCAGCTAACGCGGAAAAATAAGCGACTAATTTTCCTAACAGTAAGTTCACAGTTTCACAAGATTCAAAAATCAGTGATTTGTGAATTATCCTGAGCTTTTTGTTGTGGCATTTTTCATCCATTTTTATACTTTGAAGGTCGACGAAGGTTCTCTTTTGTGCTCCAAAACTTTGAAGCGCACTTACTGTATATTTAGATCAATTAGTTAAAGATGGATGTGATTTTACTCTTGTCTCCTATAGTTTATCTGGAAATGATCTTTTGGAATATGAGAGATTCATTTGTAAAGATGCTCCATGCAGGGAAAACACTGAATGTACAGACCTTCAAAGGAGAGCTATTTTAACTTTTAATGATAAGCAGCATATTTAACATTTGACAACATACCTTGCTGGCTGAAGGTATTCCACTTACTTTGCCCAAACATAAACATGTCTGGACATGGGTGAGTACATGTAGAGAATTTAAATGTTTTTGTATTTGCTCAGTAAGATTTCTTTATAAAGTCTCTTGGCATATTGCCCATGAATACAAGTGTTTCATTAACAGAATTTCACCTTAAGGCACACAGGGCACCGCTTTTGGAGACTGGGCTGTAGTGGACTCAGTATGGCACTGTTCATATTTGTGATATTTTTTTTAGGCTGAAATGAGTATCAACAATATTTACCTCAATTCTGTGACCTCCACCAGAATAAGCAGAATTAAAAAAAAACTGATGAAATGATTACATTTAATTCTGTTATCATGCAGTTTCTGTTTTAGTAGTGTAAACATTTACAGAAGCAAATAAAAATGTCAATACTTTCAAAGCAAGAATTTTAAATCCTTTTTGCAGTTTCATGCAAAAATTAAGTATTTATTTATGTCTAATCCAAATATTATGCAACTGGCATTACTAGTACAATTCTATAAGACTAATTCTATATATAGATTGTACAGTGAACCCCGAGGTCTTCTCTTCATTCTGAGAATTAGCTTCTGGTAAAATAAAAGAATTAACACACAATCCAGTTCTTAATTTTTTGCTTGTTACAAGGTCTATGTTGACACAAGGAACCCAAACTTACTGTACACCAATGTCTGCGATTACATTAAACCTCATATGGTGTAGGTCCCCATTGTGCTACCAAAAGAGCTCTGACACTTTCAGGCATGGACATCTCAAGACTGCAGGAAGTGTGCTGTGGAGGTGGGACCTTCATGGATCAGACTGGTTTGGCTAGCAAATCCCACAGTTCTTAAACAATTGTGGTAGAACATGCAGTAATCTTGCAGAAAGAGGCCACTGCTATTTCCAGGTGTCAAAATAATGGCCACATGAATGCCAGAATCCAAGGTTTCTGAGCATGGGTGAAAGCGTACAGGGGCACTTCTAAAGATTCTGGGCCCCTTGACAAAGCCAATCCTTTTTTAATTTACCATATCATTTACTCAGGGGTCCCTAGAATCATCTATACTTACCGTCCCCATAGTACCTTTGTAAAATTATGCAGCCCCATATACAGCAAGCTGCTCTGTCTGTTCTGACGTATTTGTGTCATAGCCAGTATGAACTTTTTTATAGCAATTTGTGCTTCTGTACCTCTTCTATGGAATCGGAACAAAAAGTCACACATGGAGCCATGGGCACACAATGCCCCTGTTACTGGTTCATTGGTTATTTATTTTTTGGATTACTTTTGATAGGTACTAACCACTCCATTTAGGAAAACACTCCACAAAACCTGACATTTTGGAGATTGCAGGCAACTGTCAGAGATTTTAATATTATATCTGATAACTGTATATGTTCTCGTACTGCTAAGACTGAAAGCCTGAAAGATCACAAGTGGTACTCAAAACCACTACAGATTTCCCATCTTTTATATACTAACAGCAAATCATGGGCGGCCCCTCCATAGAGAAATAAATTGTATTTAAATTATCATTGGTGATGAAATAAACTGTCATTGAGCTTTCAAACTAATCATATTATTGGTGAGTGATTTACCAGAAAGCTTTACAGTTCTATGAAAAAACTTTACAACACTGCGAAACTACTGTAATGGAATATGCAGTATGCCATGCTACAGTAGTTACTGTAATATATTATTTGATGATACATGTCTTCAGCCTTTACTATAATGCAAAAACTGATCTGGATTTTGTAATAGTAATCATAAACTGAGTCTTTCACGGCCATGTGATAGTATCACAATACAGTACTTTAAACAACCATTTTCTTATTTGATTAACTTTTTAAATAAGTTTTTGGCTTCAAGGTTTGTTTCTGTATATTTGAATTGTCACAGCTCTAGGTATGGCTGTCATATCTATCCGATCAAATATTTGATAACTAATTAAAAAAAACACAATGTTTTACACAAAAGTAACAGGACAGTGCAAAATTTTTTGATTTGTATAATGAGATCATTAATTTGGAACCCAGGTTGCGCATTAGTGACATTGTGTGGTGAAGGAATAATATGGCAAACCAAGGTACAAAAGCCCATTTAGTAACAAAAAAGTCTGTAAGAGTCCACCAGGTGGCATCTGGAAAATGGAAAGGAAAAACGAAAAAAGAATCAAGATTGCGGCACGGTGGTGTAGTGGTTAGCACTGTCGCCTTGTACCACCAGGGACTGGGTTTGATTCTCGGCCAGGCTCGATTCTCGTCTCTGTGTGCATGCAGTTTGCATGTTCTCCCCGTGCTTGGTGGCTTTCCTCCGGGTACTCTGGTTTCCTCCCACAGTCCAAAGATATGCATATCCATAGGGCACTGTGTCAGTCAGGATTTAGGCCTCATCAGAGCACAGAGACAGCTCATGTTAAACTGGTAAATGACCTCCTATTAGCCTCTGATCACTATGCTTGTGTTACTCGTATTCTCCTTCACAGATTAGAAAATGTAGTAGGAATTAAGGGAACTGCCCTATCCTGGCTCAGATCCTGTTTGACTGATAGTTATCAGTTTGTAGATTTAAATGGTCACTATTCTGCATGTTCTTAAGTGGAGTTTGGTGTTCCACATGGTTTTGTTTTAAGTCCACTCCTTTTTTCCCTTTACATGCTTCCTCTGGGTAATATAATTCGTAAGCATGGTATTAGTTTTCACTGTTATACTGATGCCACACAGTCTCAGCAAAAACAGACGAGACAAACAAACTTAATAAAGTTGAGCAATGTGTGAAAAGCATAAGAGTGTGAATGTTAATTAACTTCCTTCTGCTTAATCCTGACAAGACAGAAGTTCTAGTCATATGACCACATGCAGCTAGAAGCAAGCTTTTTGATCACACTCTAATTTTAGATGGCCTTCCTGTTCCATCAAGTGCAACAGTAAAAGACTAATAGGCGATTATATAGAAATATTGCCAAGATAAGGAATATATTGTTACTAAATGAAGCAGAAAAAATAGTTCATGCTTTTATCACCTCTAGGTTGGACTATTGTAACGCCTTACTGTCTGGTTGTACAACTAGGTGCATAAACAAGCTCCAGTTAGTTCAAATTGCAGCAGCAAGAGTCCTCACTAGAACCAGAAGATATGAGCACATCACCCCTATCTTATCCAGACTGCATTGGCTCCCAGTAAAATTTCACATCGATTTTAAAATGCTACTTTTGATGTATAAAGCATTAAATGGTCTCACGCCACAGTATCTGTGTATCACAGTGTCACAGCATGCTGCTTGTCAGTACGGCATATTATGAAACCTACAGCAAGGGCAGAGGTTTTTCTTACAGAGCCCCAAAGTTATGGAATAGCCTTCCGATTAATGTTCAAGACAGTCTCAGTGTTTAAGTTTAGGCTAAAAACCTATTTATTTAGCCAAGCATTTATGTGAATAGATTTGCCTTAGGTAAAGGAGCATATCTGGGGGACTCATGGACGTAGAATATTATGGTGAACTGGTATGTTTAAATGCTGTCTTCCCCACTCAGGTTTGTTGATGGTGAAGTTATTGGTTGCTTCACATCCCAGGGAGCTCTCATGACTGTTTTTCCTTCTGGCTCTCCCTTTTAGTTATACTACCATAGTTAGTCCTGCCAGAGTCCCTGCAGCTCCTAAGCTTTGGAATAGCCTTCCTGATAATGTTTGGGGCTCAGACACATCTCTGTAGCCTGGCATACACATAATTCATCCCATACCCTGATACTCCAATACATTTAAATGCACACTCTCATCTAGTGCTGCTAATATAATGAATGGCAACTCTAATTCTTTCCCACCTGTTCTTTCTTTTTCTACCCATCCCGAGGCACCTGGAGATTGTGCCAGCTCCAGTAGACAGAGGCCCACCCTGCGAGGATCCTGTGCCATCCAGAGAAGGACCACCTCCAGCTGGATTCTGCTTCATGATGGTTTGGAGCTACACACACTGCTCCCGAGGTCCCAGCAATCCAGAACCCCCTCTGCACCTGTCTGACTCATCCTGGTGCCATGCTGGTGCCGAACTAAACTAGACTCCATGTTAACTTTTCTTATGTTTTATTGAAGTTCCAGATGTCTAACACACAGTATGACTGCAGATAAATTCCTGCTATCTGTGATCACCCAAATGAGGATGGGTTCCCTGTTGAGTCTGGTGCCATTCCAGGGAGTTTTTCCTTGCCTCGGCATGTTTATCAGAGACAATCTGATCATTTTGATTCATACACATTTTTCACATTTCATACAAATGTCTATAATTATCCATTTAATTTTTGATTGTGGAAAGCTGCTTTGTGACAATAACAATTGTTAAAAGCGCTATGCTAATAAAATTGAATTGATTTGAAGGGCTAACTGAACACTCACTCACTCAGTCATTTACATTTACATTTAGGCATTTGGCAGACGCTCTTATCCAGAGCGACTTACAAAAAGTGCTTTAAAGTTTACA
>JAQMYL010000003.1:16609416-16619524 GCA_030014365.1 Clarias pachynema | reverse complement strand
CCCTGAGAGATGGTGGGATGAGGTGAGCAGTGCTGGAGGATCGGAGGGAACGTGGTGCAGTGCGTGGTGTGATTAGATCAGAGAGGTAAGTGGGTGCTGTGCCATTTTTAGCTTTGTAGGCAAGAATCAGCGTTTTGAATTTGAATTTAAATTTGACTCACTCATCGTCTATACCGCTTCGTCCTGTATACAGAGTTGCAGGGGCCTAGAGGCTATCCCAGGAGACTTAGGGCAGAAATTAAAACCTCCATGGACACAGAGGCAGGAATTGAACCTGGCCGGGAATCGAACCAGACCTGGAATTGAACCAGGACCCTGGAGGTGGCTCACTGAACAGTTTGGTGAAAAATTTAATTATGTAAATCACATGCTATTGCTTTTAAAGTCATCAGATCCCAACACAGTTGAAATATTATAGGAAATTTTGGAGCATGTTACACAGGTCTTTCCTCCACCATCATCAAGGCACCAGTGGAAAATATTTTTTGGAAGAATGGCTTTTATCCTGTCAACACTAAAATTCTAGGAAAAAAAATCTTTAAAATGACACTGCTTCGAGTTTTGGCAGCTAGTTGTGGCCCAACACCAAACTTTGACACTTGTTGTTGTACACACTAGATCTGACTCATAAAGTAATAATTCAACCCTTAATGCATAACTGTGTTTGAAGAAATAAAAAACCTTATTAAACTGATGTTAATAAAGCCTGCTCCTGGGACGACCCATGAAGAGTTTGTCTGAATATAATATGTTTTAGCATAGTGAGCATTAATTGTATTGTTGACTGTATACAGTATGGTTGCAGCCTTTTGATCTCCTTAGTGGTCACAGCCCATTTTTACTTACTTTACATATTTTTTTTTCCATGTTCCTTTCAGTGCACATGTAGACTGTAAAAAAAGAACTGGACAAATCCTCCATTACATCACCCTCAGGTTTCCTGAAAACTGTTTTTGAAACTCAACTGTGGAAACTCTGGTTATCTTTGTCTTGGCACAACTGTGTCCGCCTAAATCCCAGTTAATCCATAAATGGGCATATGGGAGTGAACAGTATCTGGCTGTTGTTGAAACATACCTACTTACTTCAGTTACCACAAGCCAGCAAGCTTAGCTTTAGCTTAGCTAAAATGCTATGGTGGCATCATTCACACCTTACGCATCGGTCTGTGTCAACTCACACTGTGTCGACTCAGTGTCATTTTTTCTGGTAAGTTAAACTATAACGATTCCAATTAGTTGGTTACTGTAGGTAAAGCGATGCATAGTACATAGATAGCTTTTTGATGCTCAGCCACACCCATTATTGTGTATAATTTTGTGGCTTAATATTATTTTAACTTTTGAATTACATAAAAATCCCCCCTCCCCTCATACAGTTGTCATGAATAGAGACCAAATCTAGCTATGATGGCCTGAACATTTTTTTTTTTACCAGGCTGTAAACATGTTGAGTTCGGATCATTTGTTGAACATTTTAACAAGGGGCTATATGGAGATTGACTCACTTTTGGAACGAGTTCCCAGTGGACATTAGAGGAACTGCATGTTTGACATTACTGCGTTGCCTGACTTTTTTCAGTTTTAAGTTGTAAAATAACTTGAGTGCCCTGCATTCTTGAGGGGTGCCCTAGGGTGGAATAAATAATAAAAACACAGTTTATAGGTAAACTGTAGTTGTCAGATGATTTTGCACAGTTTTATGTGTTCTTCTGTGTGTCACTCATTCTCTATGCCACGTGTCCTGTACAGGGTTGCAGGCCTAGACTCAATGCCAGGAGTACTACTGTAGGTGGGAGTGCCATTCCACTACATGGCACAAGCAAACACATACTCACACACTCACTCGCAATTTGCGTGCAATTTAGGAACACCAATTAGCCTATGTTGCATGTCTTGTCCTGTGCATGGAGTACATGGAGGAAACCCACCAAGCACAGACCATGTTGCACAGAGAGAGCATGAAAATTTCACGCACATGGACCTCAAGGTAGGAATTGAACCACTATGCCATTGTGTCACCTTAGATCAGTATTTTTTTACTTATATTTTTTAAGACAGGAAATGACTTGTCATAAAACATTTTATTTCATCAATTTGTTTTGGCTGTAAGATGTAGTCTGTGTGTGTGTGTGTGTGTGTGTGTGTACACAACATAGCTATATGTTCTATCTTTATATCTCTTAAAGACACTACAAAATTGTCATGAACACGTGATTAAAAACATATCTGCATATTGTTTACTGTAACAAAACTATAGTTGTTTAAATAAAAAGCATTTTAAATTCAAATTCTCCAAACAGTGACACTAATCACTGATAGACTTCATATCTCTTTTTTTCTAAACAGTATAAAATTTAATGATTAAAGTACTAACAACCAGTGCTGTACTGACAGATGCAACATGACTTCCAGAATAAATGATTACTCGACCATTGAGTGGCTGCACCGGGCGAAATGTTTCAGTCATGGCAGTCCCATTGTCAAACCAGAGACTAGAGAATGTCTTCAGCTGTAGAATAAGAGACACAAAAGTCAACTGGCCAGACACAAACTGGTCAGGACTTCACACAGTGATTGCAGATTATTGATACACAGTGAGTTCCAGGGGATGGAAGACAGTAGTATTTGCTTATTCTCGTATTTTCTCAGATTAACACAAATGAAATGTGAAATTTGCAAAAATAGAAGAAATGGCACCCTCAGCATATTGAGAACTAAAATATCTATGAACTAATATGTCTGGATGATTAAGGGCAATGAGTAAGGGTTAAAGGCAGATTTTAGTTGTACACTTGTTGCAATTTCTTAATATTGTGTGAGAGTTGATTTAAAAATGTCGATCACAACTTACTTGCTCCTTGCTAAGTTTAATTGTGTTTTCAAATACAGTCCAAATGACAACCTCTGCACAGTCAGGTGTCGTCAGAGAGCCTTCATAGCGAAAATAGCGCGTCAGATTATGAAAAGGAGGAATAAGCATGGCCAAACTCAGAGAATCTAGTTGGGTTTGGTTGCCTGTAAATTAATTTAATCAATAAAAAATATTCAGTTAGTCTCGGGACATGACAATAACAGAGTTGGCACTAAAACCGAACCTTTGAATTTTATGGCATGCCATAAAACCTTATAAAAGACAATGATCCTCAGAAAACTGACAAAAGGAACATGATAATGGATGAAGTCATATACATAACAGAGATTACCTGGGAATTTTATGATATTCAGTGCATTTATGATGGACCCATATTTCTTGTCTTCTGTATCTGATTCCTGTGAGAAAAGAGATATCAACAACTGCTTTGATATTAAAAAAAAATCTATTTGATTACAATTTGATCATTTTGAATGAACTCTTAGGCACATTGAAGTATTCATGTGGTTCACAAATAAGATTTAACATTTTAAATGTTAAAAAATTAAACATGTACACTACCGTTCAAAAGTTTGGGTTCACTTTCTAACTCCATGATCATTCCTGATTTTTATTTCTTTCTACATTGTAAAGGAATGCTAAAGGCATCCAAAAAATGCATTAATCTCCTTTGAACAGTTGATTGAGATGTGTCTGCTACTTATGCTCTGTAAAGACTTCATAGCGCCTCTAATCTGAGGTTCTGTTAATTGGTCATTTTTTGGTTAATTGGCAAGTTTTAAATCACCATTCAAACAACTACAAGTTAGGTTTTAATAATTATTACTATTATCAGTGTTTCAGTTGTGTTTCAATTTGACTTGCATCTTGTAAGTCCTTAACAAAAGCATTAGTTATTAATAAAAGCAATCTGATAAATCATTGTCTTTCTTAGGATAATGAGCTATAATATAGTGTAATTGTTATTAATATGGCTATAAATATGTGACTTGATGCATAATTATGAAAGCATTTATGAAAGTCATAATGGTTTGTGGACCTTAAAGTAAGGGGTTAAAATGTATAACTTCCTCTGTAGCTTCCTCTTGCATTTTATTTTTTTATTTAGTCTACTATATATATATATATATATATATATATATATATAAAGAAAACTGACCTGGTACAAAAATCCAAGTACTGCTAGTCCATCTGGCTCTTTAGTAGCCTCTTGAACAGAATTGTACTTGTCCTTTATGTGAACAATATGCATCTGTGGAGACAAAGCCACTTATGTATTAAAATAATACAATAAAAATCAGCATGCTAACTTACAATTCAACACACCTCCATAGGGTACTGCTCTCCATCAATAGTGTGCTCTGATCCTGGCCCACCATTCTTCCCCCAGTGAAAATGCACTTCCACTGCTTTGTAATTTCCCCCAAGTCCTGCATCACTTATAACAGCTTCATTTGACACGTTCACCTTGACTGGGGATAAAGAAATAGAGAATAGCTCTATTACCCAGTTTATTTACTGGTTTATTTACCCAGCAATTCTTTTATGCTTTCAATTGAAGTAAATCATCCATACAATGCAGTAAAATTACAACAGGCACTAATCAAACTTTTGGGAAATATTAATATTTATAATACCATTTCATGTTATTTATTTTGCTTAGTCGCAAAATTGGTAGCATAATAATATAGTTCAGTGGTGATTCAAAAACACACAAGGAATGGCATTATCATGGACATATTGTTTAAATGTGTATCATAAAACATACAGTGCATCTGGAAAGTATTCACAGTGCTTCATTTTTTCCCACATTTTGCTATGTTTCTCAAAATTCTACAAACAATACCCCCATAATGACAACATGAAAGAAGAATTATTGTTTTTTTTAAATAAATTTGTAAAGATTTCAAACAAACTTTTTAACTTCTTTCACAATGTCATTATGGATATTGTCTGTAAAATTTAGAGAAAAATAATGAATTTAATCCATTTCGAAATAAGGCTGTGATATAGGAAAATGTGGAAAAAATTAAAGTACTGTGAATACTTTCCGGATGCACTGTATACTGTACACAATTTGAATCACTCAACTTAATTCTGAAGAGTGTGAACTTTGTGTCATTGTATATTTTTCATATAGTCAGTTTACAACATTCTCATTAATATCATCTGATTAAAATGTCTCACCTGTGTGACCATTATTTGTGATTACACTATGAAAAGTATGTTGGTAACCTTGAAATCTGAATGGAGTAAGGTTTTTATTAACAACCCTTTTTGTTACAATGTTAACAGGTGACTGGATTTTACTGCCACAGGTTTGATTGATGTCCTTCCATTCATCTGGTCCTACAGAGAAAACAGTTTACAAATGTGTCACAATTTTCACAACATTTATATGATAAAAATCTTTTGTGAAGTATCAGTATGTGAATGATCAGAACTCACCTTTGCAATTATTGTCACAGGAGACTTGGGATTTATAGCACCAATCTGAAAGAGCAGTTCAGCATTATGACATAACAGACTTGAAGTTTTACTATTGCAGCTAAACTGGAGCCTAGTAATTTCAGCCTAATTTGAGTACACGGTTTGCACAATAGACTAATACTGAAATTCAGTCTAACCATGTTTCAGTTTGCAGACCTCAAGAAAGATAAGTAAATGCATGTCAAAACCCTCACAGTCTTTGTAGAAAATACCTCAAAGATTAAGTAGAAAAGATTAAAAGATATATAACATATATACAAAAATATACATTAATATGAAAATGAAAAAGAAAGGGATGAAGAAGGATAATCAAAAAAAGACTTAGATATGAAAAAAAATTAATAATGAAGCCCACTAATGAAAATCTCTATTAGGGGGGTTTAAATATTTACTGGTCCCTTAAGTACGGTACTTGATAAATTCATGCTGCAAAGTAACAAGATTTGCTGCAAGTTTTTATGCCAGCAGTAAAAGACCCTGAAACAGTTCCTCAAAAACTGGGTAACTGACTTATCGTGTGAAATTCATCTCTGGTATGTATATCTCCTTACTAAAGGTAGACTCAGCTAAGACTGTGCCAGAATTATGTTTGAATGACACTAAATCATATATATATATATATATACTGTAATATGGTTATTTTTACAAGTAATGTGGAATAGGAATAGGAATGTTCACATTTTATGTGATGTTTTTTCTGGTAAGTTTGAAATTAAAAGAAGAATGTTATTACAGAGCAAGCTTGATGAAATCACAATTTTAGAGAAGTCTCAATTTTTATGCAAATGAACACACACTACTCTACTGTCTGCAAACATGAAAACTTAAAAGTTGCTTCAACAAGTAAATCTATTAACATTTGAATAAATACTATACTTAGAATGAAAGACACCTGAAGCAGCTTATATCTGTAAACTTTATAGAAAAATAAAGTCAAGATGTGAAACTGATTTATTTCCAAGGTTTGGCCTTACTAACTATGACCAACTCAAAAGGCATTCATTTCTTAATAAATTTGTTATTCAGTCTGGGGCTTTTAAAAATAACTCAATAGACAAACAAATGTACAGTATAAAATATAAATGAAATAATTAAAAAATATAGAGAGAAATTCTATAACATACCTGCACCCCAAGTCATTCCCAACACATAGACCAAAACAGCTAACAACTTTAAGATTTGCATCATGATTTACTTGCTCACTATGGTCACAAAACCCAACCAAGATTATCATTAGCTTAACTGTAAGAATAGCGAAGGATCCTTTTATAGTTTAAGCCTCTTTGGTATCTTACAACACATATCAGTAACTCCTCCTTTCTGATGTACCCATCAACTGCAATTTTGTCTGTTCCCTGAGAGCATGAAATACTGTATGTTTGCATAAGGATATACCCAGAATACAGTATGTCAAGCATAATGATAAAAGAAATCAATATTTTACAGCTTTATGGGACTTTGCAGTTTTATGGGTCTTCCTACAAAACCTGTAAAACTTTGTGATAAGCTCTAAGAACTCACTTCCTTATTATGCATGGAAATTCAACATACAGTCATGTCTGATTATGGGGTTAGGCCACAAGAACAGCTTTAAAACTTTAGTAAGGATTCTTGAATTGTACTGGAGGGAGGATCAGGATTTTTAAGATACTGCGGCAAAAAAGATCACTCCCATTCATATAGAGCTGATTTTTCATAGGGTGAAAGTAATCAGTCAGAATAACTTTAATTGGTTTGCAGTGACTTTTTCATTTAAGAAGACAAAGTGGACACAAATCATTATGTGTAACATGAATATGAAATGAAATACTGGAAGCAGCAACTGTACAGTCATAAATTCTGTTGAACATTGAAAAGATTATCTTAAAACTAAATTAAAACATTTGCAGAGTATTGATCTTGATGTATAAATCCTAAGGTTTATTTAACCTACTTATCTCAGATATTCTTTAGTTTATGGAAAATTCTAATTGCAAGATGCTTGAGCTAAAGAGGGTTGACATTACAATTGACCATTCACAGGGATTTGGAATTTTGTTCTACAGAGATGTCTAAAACATACATAATTCTCCTAACTTATCATGGACATGCTCTACAATAGATAATATAATCTATAATTTTTATTACTTATTTGGTCATTATTTTAAAAAAATGACCAGGCAAAAAACAGACTTGAAATTTGAAGCTACACAGTTTGATAAATAATGATATAGATCACACTGTAACTATAAGAGATTCAATAAAATTAATTTAAATGTTTTACCTCTCTCAGGAGTCTGAACTAATTTCACTAATTTTGTCATCAAAATCTTCAACTTCAAGATCATCAAACAGATCTCACCACCAAAATCTCTTCCTCCGTCATGGGTGAGGTTGGGTTGGGGCTGTGGACAACTACAAGTACTTCACTTGAACAGCAGATTGGACTGGAGGACCAACACAGACGCTGTGTATAAGAAGGGGTTAAGCAGACTTTATTTCCTGAGGAAGCTCAGATCCTTAAATGTATTAAGCAGGATGCTGGAAATGTTTTATCGGTCTGTTGTGGCTAGTGCCCTTTATAGTGCTGTTGGTCTGCTGGGGGAGCAGCATTAGTGCCAAGCATGCAGGCAAGATAAATGAAGTCATAATTGGACACAAACTTGACAGGCTGGAGACAGCGAGGGACAACATATCACTGAACAAACTCCTGTTAATCGTGGAAAATCCATCCCACCCACTACGGGATACCATACAGCAGAGTTCATTCTCTAACAGACTAATCCAGCTTGGCTGTCAAAAAGAACGGTTCAGGAAATGATTCCAACCATTTGGCAACCATTTGCCATTGCGCTGTACAATGACTCACCTCTGTGTAAAAGATGACAATAATGACAATACTCATTGTCACTTTATGTACACATACATACAGTACTGTACACTGACAATTGGCAAATTTCATTTCTTTTCAGTCACTTTTACTTTAGTTTTCACTCATACATACACTGACAATTTGTACATTTAATTTCTTTTTCTTATTTTGAATTGCTAGTTTGCACTCTTTTATTTACTATAGAACATCTGCAATACTGTATTAATTTATATAAGGTACAATTACATACTCCATGCCCCCCTCCACCCTCCCCTTATTGCTGTTTGTGTAATCTTCTGCTGTAACACAATAATTTCCCTTACGGGATCAGTAAAGTCTGTCTGTCTGTCTGTCTGTCTGTCTATCTATCTATCTATCTATCTATCTATCTATCTATCTATAAATAAATAAATAAATAAATAAATAAATAATCGTTTACATCTAAATGCTAAACCCAAATGCCAAAAAATATATATATTTTAATTCTAAAAAATTTGCAATGGCTACATACCTAAATCTTTTTACACTAGCAATTATCAAACTCCTGATTAAAAAATATCTGACCTTAACTCCTGCCAGCTGTATAACTATAGGGCAATATCAAATATTCTCTTTATGTCCAAAATCCTAAAAAGCTTGAAGCCCAGCAGTTATGCTCATTTCTTCAAAGGAGAAACATTTATAAAATGCATAAAATGTATGCCTCATCATAGAACAGGTTAAAATGGTGAATAACAAACTGCTGACCTCTGAACAGGGTTGTGTCTCCTTGCTTGTACTCCTTGACATATAGTGCAGCTTTTTATTGATTTTAATAGATTACACAATTTTGTATGGTTTAAGGGAACAATCCTCTCCTGGCTCAGGTCTTTTATAATGTAAATATAGAGACTTCTGTAATAAAAGTAAAGTTTAATATTCCACAAGGTTATGTTTTAGTCCCATACAGTTTATATTCAATGTGATGGTGTACAAAGGACAAATGCCACAAAACCCAGACTGCATATACATACAGAGTTGTTGTTGTTAGTTTTTGGCTACTCCTGTTGATGGGTCGCCACAGATCAGTCACCACCTGATCCGCACAACTCGGCACCGGTTTTACGCTGGATGCCCTTCCTGACGCAACCCTCCCATTTTAGCCCTCCCAGGCTTGGGACCGGCAATGCATTCAGTGGCAGGGGTTATGTCAGACATAGTTAAGTCCTTACATTTTTGATAATTTTCTTGCTCACCACACTGAATTTAGAATGAAACAGTCAAGACGTGAGCAAAGTCAAGATTTTGATTTAATTCAAGGATTTTGAAAAAATGTGGCATTAACCATTCAGGAATTACAGCCATTTCACACACACACACACACACACACACACTTTCGGGATCTCATAGTTATAAAGTTATAAAACAAACTAACATAAACACAAACATAAGGATCACCTTTAGTACTTTGCAATCAATAACTGACTGAAATCTAAATGCTGAATTTCTTCTATTGAAATGCATTGCCAGGCCTTTACTGAAACTGCCTTCAGCTGTTGCTTGTTTGTGTGTCTTTCTGGCTTCAGTTTTGTCTTCAGTAAGTCAAAAGCATTCTCTATTGCCAACATCACTAAATGGCGGACGGCAATGAGAGCCAGACTGAGTGACAGTTGTGTTTGATGCTTTTCTGATAAATAGGAATCATTAATATACCATTAATCTAGCACATTTTTTGGGTGTATGTGGCTATACGCATCACTCGATGGAGCCAACCAACACAATAGTTTACAGTGTATAAACGGACTGGGCGGAAGAAACTAAAATTAAAGCATACATTGACATTTACATTTAGGCATTTGGCAGACGCTCTTATCCAGAGCGACTTACAAAAAGTGCTTTAAAGTTTACATCACT